>JALGQZ010000007.1:38912591-40112591 GCA_023105745.1 Austropuccinia psidii
GTTATTTTTTGTTATTTTTTGTTATTTTTTTGTTATTTTTTGTTATTTTTTGTTATTTTTTGTTATTTTTTGTTATTTTTTGTTATTTTTTGTTATTTTTTGTTATTTTTTGTTATTTTTTGTTATTTTTTGTTATTTTTTGTTATTTTTTGTTATTTTTTGTTATTTTTTGTTATTTTTTGTTATTTTTTGTTATTTTTTGTTATTTTTTGTTATTTTTTGTTATTTTTTGTTATTTTTTGTTATTTATCCAATATGCCCAAGGGGTACATATTACTACTGGCACTACTAAATTGTACACCCTCTATTGGTAAGAGATGGATTTTCCATCCAGGGAGTATGGTTTGAAGATAATCTTCACCTACACAGGTACAAAATGCCCCTGTATCTAGATTTACTTTGGCTTCAATATCATTCATCAGGATTGATGTGATACAAGATGCTGCAGCAGTGTATCCTTTACCTCTAGAAGGTTTGGCTTTACACATCCTGGCATCCTGGATATTGATCAGGTTATGAAAGTCCTCACTGTACTGTGGCAAGCTATTATGGACTTCTGTAAATACAAAGTAAGCTGTAATGTTTTCAATGGGATAGTCCTCTACTGGTGTTTCCTCAGAGACTGCAGAATCTAGGTCAGCTTATTCTTTCTCTTCAGTACACTGAAATTCTTCAATGACTCCCCAAAGGAGTAATTAAGACCCTCTTTGGACTAGCATCCATTGATTTACCTCATAGGAACCAGCCATATAGTGCTATTTGCAATTCTACGTAGAAATGAGGTAAAAACTTCAAAAATTCATTAAAACTACAATTCTTAATGAATCTTTCTGAGACTATCAGGACCAATTGCAAACTGTACAAGCTATAAAAAACCAAAAAGAATTATTCTTTTAGAAGTAAAATTAAAAGCTTTACTTACAGTCCATTTTTGATGATTCCAGGTGAAATACTGAATCTTTATAAATTCACAGAAAATACACTTCGTGATTTAATTTCCAATAGCATTGATAACTTTGAGAAATCAATAATTATTTTAGAATAAAAGGATATTTACAGTTGTTACTCCTTTTATTATTAACCATAAATGGGTTGGTAGTCAAATAAAAGCACAAGTTAAGTAATTATGATAATCTTATGTGACAACAGATGATGCAATCAATAATCCAAAAAGATTTATTGTTTTCTCACTCACCTGTCTCTCAGTTTTGTCTATGGCATGCCTCTATGAGATGTCTTGGACTTAAAAGTGGCCTCCTCTCTCTGTTTTTTCCAAATCATCACATTATTCCATTATACCTTTATTACCCACAAGTAAGTATTAGTTGAAATTCTCTTAAGTGTTTTATTCTTTCAGAATGAATCAGGAATACGTGAAATCATAGAAATCAATTATATATTGCTGTAATCTTTTTATAAATCAATTTTGAGCCTTTAAATCCACAATTATCCATCAAATTTCTCTACTATCATCTTTCAATAAGTTCTTTGGGGTATTAGTGAGTGATTTATTTCAATTCTTAAAGTTTTTATCTAGTAATAGTTTTCTTCAAGGGCTATATTTATAATTATTCTTATGAAAGATAATTATATATTAAAATAATTTTATTGTTTTAACAAAGAAGATTTATTATTAAATTCTTCTTGTAATTGATTCTTGTAGACAATTACTGTTTACTGCTATAATCAGTAGTAGTGTGAAACAAGTAAAAGAAATAATTAATTAATTAATCATTTAATTGTGGTTATAATAATGTTTATTATTATATTTCATAAGAACGGTCATGGTACTGTTTATTAATAGTAATATTATCCACAAGCTTCATTGACACATCTTACACCCATTCTGAGAATTTGAAGTTTATTTTCCTATCTATTTCCATAAAATAATTTATTAATGGATTATTTATTTTACTTGTTATAAAATACTAGTGATTATAACAGTAAGCAGTAACTGTCTACAAGACACAATTAAAAGAAGAATTTGATAATAAATCTTCTTTATTAAAACAAATAAATTATTTTAGTATAAAATTATATTTTATAAGAATAATTATAAAGATAACCATTGAAGAAAACTATTACTATAGAAAAACTTGAAGAATTAAAATAAAGCACTCACTAATACTCCAAAGAGCTTATTGAAAGATAATAGTAGAGAAATTTGATGGATAATTGTGGATTTAAAGGATCAAAATTGATTTATAGCAAGATTACAACAATATATAGTTGATATCTATGATTTCACGTCTTTCTGATTTATTATGAAACAAGAAAACACTTAAGAAATAGTTTTAACTAATAATTGTTGGTAATAAAGGTATAATGGAATAATATGATGATTTGGAAAAAACAGAAAGAGGAGGCCTCTTTTAAGTCTAAGACAGCTCACAGAGGTTTTCCATGGAGAAAACTGAAAAACCAGTGAGTGAGAAAACAATAAACCTTCTTGGATTATTGATTGCATCATCTGTTGTCACCTAAAATTATCATAAGTACTTAATTGGTGCTTTTATGTGACTACCAACCCATTTATGGTTAAGAATAAAGGGAGTAACAACTGTAAATCTTGTTTTATTCCAAAATAATCATTTATTTCTCAAAGTTATAAATGGTATTGGAAATTTCATTGCAGAGTGTATTTTCTGTGAATTTTTAAAGATTCAGTATTTCACCTGGAATCATCAAAAATGGACTGTAAGTAAAACTTTGAATTCTACTTCTAAAGGTATAGTTCTTTTTGGTTTTTATATGAATTGTACAGTTTTCAGTTGGTCCTGAAATTTTTAAAAATATTCATTAAGAATTGTATTTTGAATGAATTTTTGAAGGTTTTACCTCATTTCTACATAGAATTGCAAATAGCACTATATGGCTGGTTGCTATGAGATAAATCAATGGATACTAGTCCAAAAGGGTTTTAATTCCTCTTTTGGGGCTTATTAATGGAAAGTCATTAATAATCAACATGGTTACAGGAGTCTAAGTTTCTCTTTACCTCCTTGGCATGTCAAAATAGCAGCTTATTTGCTATTTTCTTATGATATAATGAAGTTTTGACTTGGTAACCAAGTTCCCAAAAGGTTTTAGTTTACTAATTTGGCCAAGATCAGCCATGGATCCAAGCTTTGGAGCTGCCCATTCCTCAGAGGCCTCAGGAGCTGGGTACCCTGGCTCTCTTTGATGTCTTTTGTCACCCTTGACTATTTTTTATGTCAAAATAGAAATTCAGGCTTAAAGTGAGATATCTGCTATGGGTGTACCAAACATTTATTTAAAAATACCATGATATTAAGTGCCAAAAAAATGAATAACACTATTCTTACTGTATATGTAACATGGGATTTCTCACATTCCCATTATTTTGGCGTGAAATTGAGAAAAACAAGAATTTTCACGGAACCTCTATGTGGTATTGATGATGTGGTATTGCATTATTTTCCATATTACCACCTCAAAGAGTTTATTTGAGATTATTAAATCTATGGAGCTCCCCTAGGTGAAATTTTGTGTAGAACCCAAATCTGGTCTTAAATCCATGGATTTACTTGCTCAATAAAAAGCTATTTATCTTTTCTGAAATCAAAAATGATGAATTTTGAATATATGCATGATTTATGGGTTATGCATAGTTCAGAATTTATTTTTAACATAATTGTGGCCTATTTGGGTATTTAAAGTACACCTCAAGGCTCAAAGTTGAAGCTGAAGTAATTGAACCATATCTCTCCAGTCCTCTGGCTTGAGGTGTCCGCTGAATTGGAAGGTGAATGGAGACGTGGGAAAGATCTCCCTGAGTGTCCTGCTATTATCCATCCTGTCCAAACCCTGGTCTTATGGCTCTTAAAAGTCCTTTCCTGTCCTCTGGCTGGTTCCCCAGGACTCCAAGGGTTATGAAGTGTACAGGGGACATAGTATTAGTTTCTGCAACAATTAAACAGCTTTTTGTTCTTAGGTTATTTACCTTTTACTGT
The DNA here is from genome assembly GCA_023105745.1 of Austropuccinia psidii. Classification (NCBI taxonomy): domain Eukaryota; kingdom Fungi; phylum Basidiomycota; class Pucciniomycetes; order Pucciniales; family Sphaerophragmiaceae; genus Austropuccinia; species Austropuccinia psidii. The sequence goes on from JALGQZ010000007.1 coordinate 38,916,566, forward strand.
GCTTTGTACAAAATGGTGCTCTACAGCTTTTGGAAATTTTTCTTGGAAGGTTACAACTGGTTTAATGACCGTTATCTTCCCTGTACAGGTTATAAATGTTGGTTTACCTTGTATTAAGGAATAATTATGTTGTTTTCTGGCCCTCTGAGTCTCAATTGTTGTCCACTTTGTTTTTATGAGGACATGACTGTTACTATTTCCTTTGCCCTTCTGAATGTGGTATTTTTTTGAGGTTGTCACTGGTTGGCTTCCCTGAAACTGTGTCCTCAGTGCTATGAAGGGTTTTTCCACTATTAGGAAGAATATGACGGCTTAAGGTCAGTTTTGACTCTTAACAATGCTTTTAATGTAAAAGAATGGCCTCTGGTGTAATATATTGCTGTAGTACACCTCTTTACAATGACTGTGGGTTGTTAATACCAATTTCCACATCAGAGATGCTGTTTGGAATATGTATGGTTACTGCTGTAACTGAAATATCTCACAGTTCTATTCTGTAATTAACAGAAACAACCAAATAAGATGGTGTAATATCAACAATTTAAACTATTAGATTTTCAACCATGTCATCTCTAGCTTTGATTTTCTGTACATGGGATTCTTTTAAGTATTTGAAAGAATGATATGAGATATTCTTGCTCTTTGTATCAAAAATCACACCCAAAGAAGACAGTGTTAATTAAGTTATAATAAACCACATCAAAAATGCATAAATAATAAAAAAAAGCAGTGGTATCTAAGAATATGTGATATTCAATATATTAGTATTTTTAGTAATATGATTTTACACTAAATAATTGTAAAAGTAGTAAGCTAAATATAGAAATATGAAAAAAACGCACTTTGAAGCCAGAAAAGTCCAAAGATAAGCTCAAAAATATCTCCAAGCCCCCAAAATGTCAGGCTGTGTCTATGATAAAGCTATTAATGAGGTTTTTGAAAATTTAAATATGACTGTTACACAGTAATAAATGATATAAAATGGTTTAAAAAGTATTTGTGGGGCTTTGCTATGGGGATATTGTGGTGGTGAGCACTGCTGAAAGCCCTGGGTGCACTAAAAATACTTGTTATTTAAAGTATACCTAATTATTTCTCAAGAGTAAAACTTTTTTTGAAAGCTTTACTATGTAGGAATTCAAGAGCAGGATGAGGATCCTCTTTGTGGTATAGAAAAGGCCCCTTTTTATCCTAAAATTGGGTGGAAAGGGCCTCTGGAGCTGTTCATGTAGGAAGAGTGAAGAGTTTTCTCTTTCAAGGGAAGGCGCTTGGTTGATAAACCGCCTTCAAGGCCTGTATCGGGTCGCATGAGGTTTTGAAAGCAAATCTGGGAAGTGTTCACCAATAAAGGGCGGAAAAATTTGTTTGGGGACCTCATAGCCCTCTTCTGAGGTATATGACATGTAGACTGCTGTACAAATCCTGTATGGAGTCCCCATACAGTACAAAATAGGAGATATTGAAGGTTAAAAGTTCTTCTTTGTAGAATTGACACTTCATATTGTGAATATGGGATAGTATCCCACATTATTGAGCTTTTGGCCATACTGTGAAATTTTGACATTAAAACAGCCATAATTTTGTTGGTTCATATATAATGAGCTCAAAGTTGGTTCATTGTGTATCCCTGGCTGGTTTCTACACAATGGAAAAGTTATGCTACTTCAAGATTACATTATTCAGATATGGCCCTTTATGAAATCCTGTATAGAGTTTGTTTGCTCCATAAAATTTGTTCTACATGAGTCATGATGAAATGGATAGCACCATCAAAAATACCTGCTTTTAATCATCTGAAAAAAGACTATTTCAATACTCTCACACCAAAATTGTAGAACTTGGATGAGTGGTGAATATTCTATTTACCCTTATTTGGTTTTTATTTGGCCATAAATTCTGTAGTTTTGATGCTAGCCCAATTTGATTAGTAACATTTAATAGACGTTAATGAGGGCTGAAAGATGAGCACCAAATTGATAAGGTTCTTTTCCTTTCTATGGATTTTAGATGGCAGGTGATAATTAATGTTTGTCCTCAGTTCTTTCTTTGAGCAGCAATAACTTTTTTATTATTTGTCTTATGGTTATGAGAGCTGTATGTTTGGAAAGATGTGACCTTACTATTTTGTTTAATACGGTTCATAAGATATTTTTGCTTAGTTCAATTTATGGTGGTATTTTCCTCTATCATTTATTTATGGTATTTTGGCTGTCATTCTTGTACTCTGGGTTTGAGTCACAGGCTGACACTTTTACTGCTTTGATAAAATTATTTTTTATTATTATTTTTCTTGTTCTAATCATGATGGAGACGGTACTAGCTTTATTGTTGCTATTTTCATAATAAAAAGAGTGAAACTCTATTATTACAATAATAAATATGTTTTCATTGTTAAATTCAAAAGCAAAATTCCAATATTAAAACAATATAATTATTGCTAGCATTTAGATAGCTTCAATAATGCTAGTATCTCAATAAAAGCATTATGAAGACAATAGAATTATTGGATCTATATTATTGATAACAACAATTTCATTTTTACAATCATAGAAGTAATTATATTATTGAAACAATAGCATCATATCACAATAATTCTTTTTTTGACAATGAAAGAATTTTATTATTTCAAGAAGAGCCTTATTTTTATTATTAGAATGTTAATAATGGTATCATTTTAATAATGAGATTAAAATTATAATTATTTTTATTATTTGAATTTGAACATTTTAGTTCTTTTAATATTTTTTTAATGTTTTTTTTAATAAAATTATTCTTATTCATTGAATAATGAAAAAAATAATGTTGTTGTTACAATGCTAAAATTATTATCATTAATAAAGTTATCAGTTCTAGTATTTCAAGAATAATGAAACGAATGTTCTTCATTTAATCATAATATAGTTTGTTTTTTATTATTCTTGTTACTTCAATTAACAGAATAAAATTATTAGCAGGATTTTTTCTATTTTCATGATAGCAATAGTGAGATTTTTCTTGTTACAATAATGAAATCACTCTCATTGTTACAATCATGACCATAATTTAAATATCAAAACAATAAGATTTGTGAGCCTTAAAGGTATTTTCATATAACCAAAAGACCACAAAAATTTAAATGAGTTGTAATTCAGAAGGATATGCTTTTTTAAAAAAATAAAAACAAAGTTGAAATATAAAAATACATTTTTATTAATAAATATATAGAACTATTAAATTGGAAAAATTTTCTTTACTTGAAATAATAAAGCAAATATAAAATATTTTATGCAAAACAGTTAATAAAATTTATTTTAATTGTTTTTCAGTAAATAATTTTGAAATTGAATTCACCATTGGATTCCTCATAAAAGCTTAGGTGGGGCCACCTCTGAGTAAAATTTCAGTAGCTCAACTCCAAAAAACCTTGATGTAAGGTTTTTTAATTTTATGTATGAAACATAAAAGTCATCAAAAAACTTAATTTGATTCACACCACATGTGGTGTCAACCATAAAATATTGTGTTGAAATTGAGGTGTGGTGTGTAATTAAAAAGCTATGAGAAGCTTAAGTAGCTTCAAATGGATTGTCAAATGTTAATGTGTATTACATAAGTGAACTTAAATTTGCATATGGGAATTGATAATTACATTTTTTTACTATAATATTTCAATAGAACTACATGTGTAAATCTTGAAGTAGAGTAAATGATGAGGAATTGAAAAAAAATGAAATGTAAAGATTAAAATTTGGGGGGAAAGTAATCTTGGCCAGAAGGGTTCCAGACTCCACCAATTTCCTTTATGAAAAGAATGAAATGTCAAATTTCACCCAAAAAGTTAGTACTTTTGGCCTGGATTTGAATAACAGGGTGTGTGACTCAATTTATGCTGTATTTTTAATACCAACTAGGGAAGTTTTAGCTGTTTCCAAGAGGTTAAAGCTATCCATAATTTAAAACAAAGCTTATAAAACCAGTTTTAACTGTTTTAAAGGTCTCTTATACCCATTCTGACATGTTTTGGGAATTAAATACAAGCATTACTATTGCAATGGCTGGTTTAAAGGACTAAAATGGAAAAACCCAGCCCTCTTTGGTCCAAACAAGGGTTCAATTATTCCATGATTGGATTTTTCTTTTTTCAATATTTTTCTCACAGCTTCTGCAAGAAGACTTTACTTTAAAGGCATAAAATTGATGGCTATAAAGAAATATCTTATTTGCAGCTTTTTTATATTCATGTTAGAATATTTTGTTTTAATAATTACTTTGAACACTGTTAGATCAATAACTAAAGGATTTCTGCCACCTCTACTTAATCATCTTAATATTTTGACAATGTGAGAAATAATTATCAGAATTTCTTGTAGCTCTTGATAATTATTTTATCCTTGAACCACCCCATATGTGAATCAAAGCATCTGTTATCACTGTAATATTTGTCACTTTGGTCACTTTTAAGTGTGTTATTTTCTTTATATCCATTCTATAGACTATTTTATTTCATTAATTTCCTGAAGGTTTTGCTCAAATAATTTCAATTGGAATTGCTCTTGAATAAATTGATTTGGTAGCCATAAATATCTCTTGTAGAGCATTTGTGGATACATTCTTGTTTTTATTAGAACAATAAGTCTCCATAAAATTATTTCTTATAATAATAAATTCAAAAACAATATCTTTTGATTGTTTTATCTTAAAACTCCTAAGAATTACCATCTTTACTTTATTTCAATTCATACACATTTTGAGGACAGTAAAAGTACTGAATTTTTAATCAAAGCTTCATGCCTGCATCTTAAATTTGGGGAACCAGTCATGATGTTTTGGTTGTGACACATTTTTTATAACTTTTGAATATTATTATTGAGGCTTTGTTTTATTATTTTGTTGTGAAACTTCTCTCACCAGGAAAAATGAGGCTTCAGGTTCACACACTTGACTTGGAGTCAGCTTGCCATCAAGCTCCAGAAAGGCATGCACGTTTCAAGCAGAATTTGAGAGAGTTTAATTCTATCTTAATGGTTCAGTAATCACTTTTCAAGAAGTGAAACTAAGTAGATGGAATGATGAATTGTGGCTCCAGACTTCAAGCAGGGGTAATTACTCCCACTCTGGTCCTCAAGTAGGGGTACTTATGGAAACTCCAGAACTCCAGCAGGGGTACTTACCCAAACTCCAGAAATCAAGTGGGGGTACATACTGCAGCTCCAAACCTCAAGGCGGGATACTTACTCCACCATTGGACCACAAATGGGGGACCTTACAGAAACTCTGGACTTCAAGCAGGGGTACTGACAGAAACTCCGGACCTCAAGCAGGGCTACTTAAAAAAACTCCAGACCTCAAGGAGGGTACTCACTGCAGCTCTAGACCTCCAAAAGGGGTATTTACTGCAGGTTAAGACCTTATTCAGGGGTAAATAGTGCAGCTCTGGACCTTAAAAAGGGCTACTTACAAAACCCCAGACCTCAAGTGGGTGTACTTCCTGAAACTCCAGAGCTCCCATTAAAGACCTCAATAAGGACACATGATTGGTCTGATATTGGGAGATGAATAAAAACTTCATTATTAAGCATATCAATTATTGTGAGCATTGAGGTATATGTTAAATACCCAAATAAGCCAAAATTGATACTAAAATGAATTATGAACTATGGATAACCCATAAGTCATGCATATATCCAAAATTCATCATTTTTGATTTAAGAAAAGATAAATAGCTTTCTTGTGAGTAAGTAAATCAATGGATTTAAGGGAAGATTTAGATTCTAAACAAGTTTTCAACTGGGGTAGCTCCACAGAATGAATAAGCTTCAGTTAACTCTTTAAGGTGGTGATATGTAAAATATTAAACACCAAATCAGCAACACCACATAAAAGAATTGTGAAATGGTTTGTTTTTCTCAATTTCACGCCAAAACAATGGGAATGTGAGAAATACCACTTTATATATATACTAAGATTAGTGTTATGCATGTTGGTGTAACTTCAACACACAGTATTTATACATACAGATTTGGTAAACCCATAGTGGATATCAGTATTGAAGCCTGAATTACTATTTTTGAAGTTGAAATAGCTAAAGGGGGCAAAAGACATCAAAGAGAGCCAGGGTAACCAACTTCTGAGGCCTATGAGATGCGGAAAGCTCTGAATCTTGGATCCATGGCTGATCATGGCCAAATAAGTATAATAAAACCTTTTAGGAACTTGATGAAAAAGTTAAAGTCCCATTAAATCATATAAAAATTGCAAATAAGCTGCTATTTTGATGTGACAAGTAGGTAAAGAGCAGCTCTGACTCCTTTAACCATATCAATTCTTAGTGATGTTACATGGATAAACCTTAAAAGAGCAATTAAAACACTTCTTGGACTGTTATAAATTCATTTACCTCATGGCAACCAGATAAACTGTGCTATTTGCAATTCTCCTCAGAAATAAGATAAAACTTCAAAAATTCATCAAAAATACAATTCTTAATGAATCTTTCTAAATGCTCTACACCCAATAAAAAATGGTATTATCCATAAAGAAACAAAAAATAAGTATGACCTCAGAATACAAATTAAAATTTTTACTTACAGTTCATGTTTTATGATTCCATGTGAAACACTGAATCTTCAAAAACTCACGGAAACTACAACCTGTGATTAAATTTCCAATAAGATTGATAAATTTGAGAAATTTGTGTTCTTTTTTGAATGAAAGAAATTTACAGTTGTTACTCCTATTATTCTTAACCATAAATGGGTTGGTAGTCATGTAAAAGGCTCATCTAAGTAATTATGATAATCTTACATGACAACAGATGACGCAAGCAATAATCAAAAAAGGATCATTTTTTCTCACTCACTGGTTTTTCATTTTCCTCCATGGCACACCTCTGTGAGATGTTGTTGACTTAAAAGAGGCTTCCTCTTGCTGTTCTTTCCAAATTATCATCTTATTATCCAATTGTATCTTTAAATACCAATAAGGAATTGTTAGTTAAGTACTTTCTTAAGTGTTTTAAATCTTTCAGAATAAATCAGAAAGGCATGGAATCATATAAATTAAATAGAATATGTTTTATTAATTCTTTAAATAAAATTTTGATCCTTTAAATCCACAATTAATATGTCAAATCTCTCTACCAATTCTTTTCAAGGAATTATTGGAGCATTAGTGAGTGGTTTTGATTTCTTATTGTTTTTTTTTCTCTAGTATTATTTTCTTTCAAGAATTATATTTACAATTATTCTTGAAAAAGATAATTATTTATTAAAAAATTTTTTATTATTAAGTACTTCTTGTAATAGATTGTTGTAGGGAATTACTGCTTACTGCTATAATCACTAGCAGTGTATAACAAGTAAAAGAAAGAATTAAGAAATTAAGTATCAGATTGTGGTTATAATAATTTTCTCTATTATATCTCAGAAGAAAATTAATAGTACTGTTGATTAAAAGTAATATTATCAACATCTTCATAGACACATCTTACATTTGGGGGCCTGGCTGTGTTTTTTGAACCTTGTACCCTTAATTAAAATATTTATAAGGTCTAAATTATATTAATTAAATTGTATTTTCCTCTTGCTTTAAAGTCAAAATTATTCATAAATTTGAAGTTTTCTTCAAAAAATCTTTCATTGAGGAATTTGGTTTAATTTAATATTGTTTCACATGTGTCTTTTTCACATCCAAAAACTTATAAAATTATTTTTTGAGTTACTGTGAATTAATTTTGATTCAAAATCTTTAATTTTATTGTTTTTATTTAAAAAAAATATTTTTTAATATAAAAAAAAAATAATAAACTTATAAAAAATCTTAAAAATTAAAAAAGTATGAAAAATAATCTTTCTTTTATCATTTTTTCTTCCTAGTGTCTTTAATCAAATACATTTCAGCTGGCAATAAGCTCAGTATGAGATATATTACTAGTACAGAATATGAAGAAAGTATTGAAGTGCAAATTGCCAATAGAGGCACTTCATCAAAGACAGATTTAGCCAAACATCATCAAAAATGTGTGTACTCTTTGTATTTATAGTCAATTTTCTCTCAAATTGACATGAAAATGATGCATAGAAGAAATGGGAGAAGCTATTCAGTCCAATCAGATGGATGTGGAAAAGGAAGAGGCAAGAACAGGGCCAGATCTGGAAAGTTTTCCTCAAGAATGACACATCTGGAGGATTCCAGAGTTGTGCTAAAGAAGGACCAGCTTGTTATATCTCAAGGCAAAACGAACCAATAGAAGCAGGATATGGTGCAATACAAATAGAAATATTATGTTTGGTATTGGCTGTTGAGAGATTATACTATTATATTTATGGCAGCATTTTTGTGGTAATAACTGGCTGTAATTAAGTAAAATCACTTATGAACATGAAAACACCAAACAGACACATGTTGAGATGGTAAATAGCCATCAAAGAATAAGGAGGTAAAATGACTATATTTCATAATTCAGGTAATATGAAAAATATTTAATATGGACTTAGCAGATGGGCAGTAGCTAATACCCCTGATAACCCAGCTTATGTACCTTTGGGAGCAGGACCACAGATTCCAATAGAAGGCATTAAAATAACTGATGTTGGAACTGAATTACTTGAAGAAGTCAGAGAGTGTTCTAAGCTAGGACATAATATATATATCTTATCATCCTTTCTGGATCAAGACTGTAAAGACACAGCTCTGGTTAATTCACTGGATGAAATATGGAGAGCTTCCCATTATGAAGGAAGATTTCACTTGTTTGATGGCATAATCTACCACAGAACCAAACATCCTTGTGTAATGAAATTATTCAGCAGATTACTTATTAATACTATTCTGCATTAATGGCATGATGGCATCTATTCTGGAAACTTCTCATACAACAGAAAACTTGGGTTATTCAAAAACTGTGCATGGTGGCCATCTTGGAGAAAAGATACCATTGGAGACTTCCATACCTGGGAGAGATTCCAAAAAGTAAACAGGAGTACAGGCAAGAAAGTTGAGCTTGTGATCCATATTTAAGAGCCAAAGTCCTGCTGGGAAGCTGCTCACATGGATTGGGTAACAGAACTTCTTCCAAGTGGTGACAAAAGCTATAATTCTTTTTTAGTCATTGTAGACAGATACGGAAAGACTCCCATATTCTTACCATGTCAGTGAGATGACACTGCTATGGATACAGCGCTCCTTCCATAGAATAGAGCTTTTTATCATGCAGGGTTATTGAAGGATATCATTGATGACAGAGATCCAAAACTCACATCTGTACTTTGGACCAATCTTCATAGATTTTGTGGAACCAACTTATCATTTTTACAGAATATAACCCTCAAACTGATGGGCTAGCAGCAAAAATGATTCAAACTTTAGATGACATGATAAGGAGATTCTGTGCCTATGGATTAGATTTCAGAGACTCAGATGGCTTTACCCATTACTGGTGCACTCTAATACCTGCATTGGAACTGGAATATAAGATATCAGTTCATTCTTCCATTGGTCAAACTCATGCTTTGTTGGAAAAAGGATGGAATCCAATACTCCTAGCAGACACACTGAGGAAAGACTTCATTGAAATCCTTCCTACAGCTTACAGATTCAAAATTATTTTTGATAAAGTAAAACACCATGCAAAAAAGAGAATGAATTGACACTTTTGAATATGCAAAAAAGAAGTTTGAAAAGAGTCATGAAGTACCAGACGTCAAAGTAGGGGACTTAGCTCTAGTTTCAATCTTGAATTTTAATAATATCAAAGGCCCAAATAAGCGCAAAGATGTTTATGTAGGACCTTTTTAATTTTTTCCTTACATGGAACCAATGCAGTTTAAGTTAAATTAAGTGCTGAAGTACAAAATAAACATCCCACCTTCCCAGTCAGAATGATGAAGCCTTATCAACCAGCTGATAAATAATTGTTTCCTTTAAGGAACCCAACTCCTTTAACTGTACCACCAGGGGAATATACTGAAGAAAAAAGATAAAAAAATTCATCAAAGAAAGGAGACTTAAGTGTAAGAATCAAATAGAATATCTTTTTAGATATAGAAATTCAGTACCTGAAGATGAATGGTTGGAATAATCAGACATACCTGAGTAAAATAAACTTTGGAGAAGATTTAGACATGAAAGATGGCAACAAGCCTGAATATGTATATAAATGTGCTTTAAATCACTTCTTCTGAGTAATATAAAGGGGTTGGACAGTGGATATTAACCCCCTCTGGGGCCTTTTTCTTCTTAACATCATTAATAAAATTGTAGTGAAATTTTATTTGCTGATTGGAGGGAATGTGAGTCTTGAGGTATATTTTACATACCCTGATAGGCCAAAACTAGTATTAGAGTAAATTCTGAACTATGAATAACTCATAAGTCATGCATATATTCAAAATTCATCATTTTTAATTTAGAAAAATATGAATAAATTTTCGGGAGTAAGTACATCCATGTATTTAAGGCCAGATTTGGATTATAAAGATATATTCACCTAGGGTAGCTCCATATAGTTAATAAGCTTAAATTAACTCTATTAGGTGGTAATATTGACAATACTTCAATACCACATAAAGGAATTGTGCAAGTTTTGGGTTTTTGCAATTTCATGCCAAAATAATGGTAATGTGAGAAATACCATGCTGTATATACACTAAGATTAGTGTTATGCATGTTGGTGGAACTTTAAAACACAGTATTTGTACATAAAGGTTTGGTACACCCACAGTGGATATCAGTCTTAAAGCCTGAATTACTATTTTTGAAGTTAAAATAGCTAAAGGGGCAAAAGACATCAGAGAGAGCCAGGGTAACCAACTTCTGGGGCCTCTAGGGTAAGGAAAGGTCTAAAGTGTGGATCCATGGCTTATCATGGCCCAATTAGTATACTAAGACCTTTTTGCCACTTGGTTACCAAGCTAAAGTCCCATTAAATCATAAGAAAATTGCAAATAAGCTGCTATTTGGACATGACAAGGAGATAGAGAGCAACTCTCATACCTGTAACCATGTTGATTATTAATGATTCTCCATGGAAAAACATTAAATGAGTAATTAAAACAATTTTTGGATTAGTATCCATTCAGTTACCTCATGGCAACCAGCAATACTGTGCTATTTCCAATTCTACATAGAAAGAAGGTAAACTCTTAAAAAAGTCATTTACAAAATTTTATATGAATATTTCTGAAACTTACAGGATGAATGTATAATGATATTATCCATGTAAGCTCTAAAAGGAATTATGAATTCATAAATTAAATCAAAAGTTTCACTCACAGTTCATTTTTGATGATTCAATGTGAAACACTGATTCTTCAAAATCTCACAGAAAATACAACCTGTGATTAAATTTCCAATAAAATTGTAAACTTCTAGAAATCAATTTCTATTTTTAAATAAAAGAAGATTTAAATTTTTTACTCCTTTTATTCTTAACCATAAATGGGTTGGTAGTCATGTAAAAGACTTAATTAAGAAATTATGATAATCTTATGTGACAACAGATAATGAAATCAATAATCCAAAGAGGACAATTGGCTTCTCACTCACTATTTCTTCACTTATATCTATTTTAAGCCTCTCTGAGATATTTTTGACTTAAAAAAGGCCTACATTTGCTGTTTTTTTCCAAATCATCTTATTATCCAATTATATTTCTAGCACCAACAAGTAGGTATTATTTTAATCTTTTCTTAATTGTTTTAATTCTTTCACAATCAATCAGAAAGACATTAAATCACAGAAATATACTACTTACAATTTTATTAAGCTATCATATTGTTTCATTACTGCTATAATACCACTTTGATCCTTTAAATCCACAATTCATCATTAAAAACCACTTTACCAGTTCTTTGAAAGTTATTATTGGAGTAATAGTGAGTATTTTAATTGAATTCTTAAGCTTTTTTATCTAGTAATAGTTGTCTTCAATAATTATCTCTGTAACAATTTTTTCCAAAGATAATTATATATTAAAATAGTTTTGTTATTTTAATAAAGAAGTTTTATTATTATATACTTCTTGTAATTAATTTTTGTAGAAAATTACTGCCTAATGTTATAATCAATAGTAGTGTGTATAAATTAAAATAAACAATTAATTAACCAATACTTTGATTATGGTTATAGTGAATTTATTTATTATATTCTATAAGAACAGTCATAGTACTGTTTGTTAATTGTAATATTATCAACAGTTACATAGCCACATCCTATGTAGCAGATGTTGGATATGGTTGGTGAGTAAAAGAGAGCTGTTCACTGAGGAAAATTGATTTTATATATTCCTTGTATAATAAGACCCATTAAGCAGCTTTGAGAATTCCATTCAAAAGAGCCCCTGTTTTCCTTGTAACATGGGTCCATGATGAAGGAATTGAATTTTACTTGATTATTTTTCTCAGACCTTCCATGTTTTCACCTGTCATTAGATGATCACTTAGTGTAATCATCTCTAATGTTGAAGGGAATTCAGAGGTGTGAACATAATCTGGATCAACAGAAGATAAATTTCAAACATTTGATGAGGAAATGTATGGAGTTTGTGTACTTGCTTCAGTATTGAATGATGTAGATGGTGTAATATTTTCAATGTATTGTTGTGCATCTCTGCGTAGGGCATGTAGTTCTCTTTGTGCAACTGGATTGAGTGAGACACTTAAACTGTCAGAACTAGATTCCATAGAGGCAGAATTTGCTGGCCATTATTTCTTGGTGGATGACTAAGGTATACAAAATTTATATGTTGCATGGTCCTTCAAGGCACCAAGGATGAGATTGTGCATGATATCAATATTTACCATTCTGGTATAATCACAATATGGGAGTTCTTCAAGTATTTGATACCACACTCCATACTTGGAAAATATAGCTTGATATCCTTTTTTAAAACCTTGAAGCCATTGTTTGATGGTGGATTTGTTGTGATTGTAGTTTCACGAATGGGAGAGCATTAAGTTGACGTCTTCTAGCTCCTTTTTATGTATTAAACAAAAACTTAAGAATTGATTCCCAGAATTTTAGATAAATACAGTGAACTTCCTAATAGCAACAACATCTGCAATGGCAGCAAGGACAGAAACTTCAATCAAAAAACCAGAAGGGCCAGCTGAAATTGGGAAAAATTGTATGCAAGTCCAAAGTTCTGCAAGCTCCTTACTTAGAGGAATCAAAATATGATTCATTGCAGTAGAGTTTTGCTCCTTGGGTATAGGAATTATGGAAGAAACATATACATTATCTGGCTTGAGTATTTAATATGGGGGAAGATTAAGACAAACCAGAAGGATCAGACGAATTCTTGATAGCCAGGTTGACTTTCCATGTGCATTAAACCAATCAATATAGACAGAAAATCCAAGAGCGCCTTCAAGTGACATTAAGGGAGGGTCATGTGGCCATCTTGTACCAGTAAATCATTGCCACATCATTCCATACCAAATATCAGTCATATTTAATCTTTCAGAAAAATGGTGATTTTTATTTTGATGCAATTTTTCAATCATGCCAGGTCTCAATAGAAACATTGAACACCATGTCTTAAAGGGTTGATATATGGAATGCTTCTTTGGAATGAGCTTTAGAGAAAAGGTAGACTGGTTGTGGGTGGAAGTTTGGGATAAAGAGGACATGTGGCTGAGACTTTGAGAACAAGGTTGGTCATGATTGCGTTTCTGTAGATGCCTTTGACACCATAAAAGTGTATTTTGGACCGAGCTAGCTAGACCATTGAGGGAAAAGCACTCAGGATAGAAAACATAAGCTTCTAGGGTGGGTTCTGATCCTAGGTTATTAAAGATAGTACTTATGTTTTTGGTTATGTTGATCTTGGGATCAAATATACCTCCAGAGTGGGATATACTACTCTGGATAAGAAGGTTTAATTCAGGGTGGAGGATATGTGAAGCCTTTCAAGGGATATTATGATTCATGAAAAGAAGTGCTGATATTTTCATTGAAAGGCTGTGAGTTGATGGGTGGTGTTCCCATGTGTATGGCTTACAATGTTTAGATTAAAAGTGTTGGACGTTTTGGAGTGGCTGATAAGGTATATTTGGAATGAAAGGGGGAAACCATGATCAAATACATTATTGTTGGTTGGGTGAGGGGAATTAATTGGATTGAATATCATATTTGGATGAATTTTGTGGTACCTCTGTCTGATTAGAGGTCCTTTGCTTTTCAATATGCTTAGAATACTGATATGGGATAAATGCCACTCCTTGCGACACCCAATACGGAGAGACATGGTTTTGGGTAGAACATGATGAGCACATGCATATTTGCACGGATGAGTACTTTGGGGAAATTTTTAATCGTAAGTGAAATTAAGGAAATCAACTTTTGGAGTTGAGAGGAGAGTTGGTTCAGGAAATAGAACAAACGATACCTCCTTATATTATAGACACACTGGAAGTTCTAATACGCATGCAGTAGCTTGAAAGTGGTAGTGACAATTATTTGGAATATTTAAAACATTTTTCTTTTAGGTATTTTGATTTTCACTAATTAGTAAAAATATATCCGTACCCGAATAGGTATGCAGTTCAGGGTTTATACACTATCACAATATTGAGAATCCTTTATAAAAATGAATGGATGTGACACTATCAACACATTAATTGAAAATTTGTCTACCAATTACAAAACAACATCAGGTTGGAAATTGGTCTACAAATTACAAAGAAAAATCATGTTGGAAATTAGTGAGAAGTACTGAAAATGACACTCATTTGTCTGGAGCCTGACCTATCACCTTTTAATGATAAGAAAAAGGGAAATTAATCCATAAATTCAGTTAAAACTGTGAGGAGGTAATCCCATAAGGTTACATTCTATTACATATTATATGGGGTTTCATATTAAGTCTTTACAGGCTTATTAGGTTAGAGTATATCACTTGAGTATATTCAGTCTAGCTGCAGGCATAAGAAAATATGGTCCAGTGTGTCAGATTCCAGGTATTAAGTGAATATTATTCAAAATTGTAACATGTAATACATGAAATTAATCATCAGGGAATGCTATTGGTTAAGGCTGCCACCCAGGGCTAAAAATTGGCGTATTCCTGCAGGAAAAATCAATGGTACAGGACATGTTCCAGCCCTTTTGTGGTGTTTTTTTTAAGATTACTGAAGGGTATGGAGGTGGGATGAATCAGGAAACCCAATGGGGTTCACAATGAAAGGCAAAACCCAGTATACACATTTGTACATAAAGTGAAGAAATTTTGTAAGGAAATTGAAAAATAACAAGGAAAGATACAATTTAAATAAAAGTATATAAAAAAGTATTAAAAAAATTAATTACCATTTTCCCCTCCCAATATTGGAAATTCTGGGTTGGTGGTCTCCAATATAAGGAAAAAAAGAAAATATCCATGAGGTAGGGGACAGGCAACATCGTTTGGGTATTACATGGGGAGAAGCCTTTCTTACAGAGTTGCCTGCTGATTTAAGCCCAATGATTGAGCTAGGCAGGCCCTTGCCTGGTTAGCTTAATCCCGGTGCATAATTTATTTAGGTGGTGGGATAGATATTTTCTGAACCAAAAAAACAATAATATTTACCACGATATTTCCAAAATCATAAAAGAAAACTCTTATTCAATATAATTCAGTTAAGTGCCTAGCATGATATTTGAAGAACCTTCAAAGTAAAACTCTGATATATTTGTCTTCCTGCTTGCTAAATAGTATTTTACAAAATATTCTCTTGGATTTTTAATTTCTGATCATAATCAAGTGCTGCATACACCTGTCGTGATCAAAGCTTAGCTTCATAGATGATGGTAATTTTTGAAATTATATAATGGATAATTCTGGTGCTCTTTTTTTGTTTTTCTTTAATTATGTTGAATTTTGTGAGCAATTTGCTAGAAAGAATTTCAATTTAATTTTCCGACAAAAATGGATAGCATGTGAGTGATTTTACATTAGACATAAAGCATTTTCCTTTGTCAAAGATTGTGGTGGCTGCCATACTTTCCAGGATCTTTTTCATACTCATGGTCAGAAAAATAGGCAACATGATTTTGTTTCACCAGATGATGAGCCTATTTGAGAAAGAGTGGACCCCTCAACCAAGATATTCTGTTCAAAGAAATTGAAGGAAAACTTGGGGCAAGGCTGGTGGTTTAGGTGGAAAACATTCATCAGATCACTCAATGACACCCCATCCAATCTGTGAGAACTACAATGAGGTTCAGCTCTACAAGCAAGAATCTTTGGCTTGGGCGGTAAAACATGGAGTCTATACACCTTTATGTTCTGAGAGTAAGGAGGTTTGTTTTACTTTTAATATAAAAGAGGAGCCTTGCTAAAATGAGGAATTTATGAGATTTGGATTAGCCAAAAGAATCCTCCACCCAACAGCCTTCCATCATCATTTTAGACACATCCCCCCACCTGAGGCCAAGCTAGGATCATAAAAACACCCAATAATGGCTTCACCAGACAATTGGAAACTTATGGTGAAGCCGTTTGGTAGTTTGAAGACCCCTCAGCCAGAGACATATTCAGGTTCTTCAGAAAAACCACAAATGGCATCAGATAAAGAGCTGGACCCTACCCCTAGGCCTTCCTTAATACAGATAATTTCACTCAATAAAGCTTGCATACATCATGTCCTGCAACAAATTCATCACCAAAGGTAATGGAAAAACCCTTTTATGTAATATTGGAAAAGAAAATGTCACCAGTTAAACCAAATTTTCTATGTTCCAAGTTTCCAGAAGTACAGTCTGCAGTGGCTGATGTACCTTCGACAAGAGGTTCCTTGCCCTCAGTGAATAATCCAAAATCCACAGAGGTTCACAGAAGGACACCAAATGATACAATTGAAGGAATCCAACCAGAAGTAAATTCAAGTCATGCATGAGAACCTGTCTTGGAGAGAAGTTTCCCCCACAAAGAGCCAGAGAGAAGTCATTTCTTTGAAAATGTATCAGAGATTAGATTCTTGTAAAATGCAAGAATTTATTCCAATGATTTATTATCTTAGATTGGAGTCCCCAAAAATTCAAGAAGTCCTTCCCCAAAAAACTGAAATGGAAATATGTCACCCAAAGACAATTCACCAACCAAGTCTGAATACTGTGTTCCGGAATTGCAGAAACCAAAATTTCATACAATGAGCCCTCAGAGAATGATATTGCAAGGAGTGGTGGTTACAGGCCTTCTGAATGTTAGGAGAAGCTATGTGCATGTTCTTCACAGATTAATATGGGTCCCTGCTAATTTATGGATTGAATTACTTGGAAGTTTTGATGCAGATTGTGGAGCAATCTGTGGTGATACAGTTGATGCATACTTAATATCACAGGTTGATAAAGAATAAATTAGGTGTCGCAAGATTCAGTAGATATCAAGCACAACTGTATTCAAGGACTTTTATGCTCGGAAACGGTCCAATGTGCTTCAGAAGTGGAAAATGTAGGTCTTTACTTGTAGTGGGAATACAAGTACAATTATCACTTAGATTCATGACATAAATTTAAATGGGCTTTGTAAATAAAAGAAATACATGGGGTTCTCTGGTGTATCTTATTCAAATAAATTGTATAGATGAGTAAGGTAAAATTAATGACTCTTCATAAAATTCATTAGAGTGATGTCATATTAGAATAAGATATATACAGGATATTCATAGGGCTTATCATTTGTTTGTTTGTTTTAAATCAATACAAAGAATTTATGCAAGCTCAATATTAAGGATGTTTGTTGAGCTTTAACAAGCTGGATACACCACACTTTGAGCTTCTTATAATTTATTGAAAAATTTATTTGTTTAGGGAAGTGGAAACCGTATCCAAAATTCATTTTGATAGCCTTGGGTTGTTCATAAGTTTTGTAACTGTTTAGAATATACCTCTGATTCAAAATACTGCAAGAAGTCATTTTATAAATTATATTTTGTTTGATTTTTCTTTTTGTGACTATGATCTTTCATGATTATACAATGTCTTCTGATTCCTTTTGTGCTTGTTCAAATTCCATTGACTCTGACAGCAATGAAATCATGGAATTGATGAAATCAAGATCACCTAATACATCTGATGTACATCTGAAAGCTGCTATGGAATCTTTAATGAATTTGTCCAGTCTTTATATTGAGCAAGAGGTCCCCATTCCACCTCCTCTTTTGATCAGTGTTCCAGGTATTACTTTTGGCTCAATAATAATTCTACTGGAACTCGGGCTGGAAATGAATATCCACATCACACACATGACTATCTGCTTAATCCAATTTCAAAACCCTCAGAAGATCAAGCAGAAAGCTCATATTAAGGCCCAGACAAGAAAGAAATTCTAAAGATCCCACCACTTAATTGAAAGATGGGAATTGATTAGTTCCAGAACAGTGGTGAATTGTTAAATTGTGGGGGTCACCAGAGTCAAGGTAAATGGTCTAATTTCTTCACTTGTAAATTAGTTTTCCTTGGTCAAAGGGAATAAATCAAATTGGTCTCTTCCTACCTCCAAGGAAAACTATGAGAACAAGGGAAATTGTTGCTGAATATGAGTGAGTTTGTGAGTTTGTGTATGTTTCCACGTGATGACTATGTGTTAAAGTTCTCAGATGATGACCTTTATGCTTCAGGATCAACATCTTCATCTCCACTTGGGACTAAGGGAAAGGAGAAATACAGTCTTCATCCATATGATCCAACCTATTGCCATTCAGCGCAGGGTTTAACCCATAAGTCCTTTTAATAAGGAGAGGAAAGGCCATAATCATCCACTGCAGAACACATTGAAACAGAGGATTCTGGTAATAAATCAAATTCAAGGCAAACTCATCATGAGGATGCTCCAAGCTCAAGTGGACAACCACAAATAAATCATACACAGAAGAACACATGAAAACCAATGACTCTGGTGACCATTCTAATCAAAGAAAGATTAATAAAAAGAATTTTGAAGGCTCAAGTGGACAAAGAGACAATCCAGAATCAAGTTCCCCTCGGTCTGGGAAGCATGGTTCTTCTTCAATCCACCATCCTCTGCATGATTTGGAAGATTCATTTGTACAGGATTCTCATCACTGTGAACAGCAGGAACAAAAAAGAAGTCCACAAAGGATCTAAAAGCAACTATCAAAAAAAAATATTGCGGTCTACCAAAGGTCAAATTACAGAGAATTTTCATGGCATGAGGTTGGCTGTCCACCCACATTGTTGGCTTCTTCTCAAAGTTCCCAATAACAATTCAAAAAAATTAGCTACCCCCATGGCAAAAGAGGAGAAGCAGTTTCAAATAGAGGTTTCTGGGAATTTGGGTTATTGACCTGATGAGCCATTTAATGAGCCATTAACAAATATCCAGTCACAAAATTTCATGAGTTACTTTAACAATGAACTCAATAAATTGTGGCTGAACCCCTTTTCATGGGACTGGAAAAGCTTTTAGAAGAACCCATTCAATGAGCTCATGACAATAATTCTTTACTGCACATTACTTTTGGCTCTTTTAAGTATTTAATATCACCACTTTTGCTGGAACAAAGATCACAACAATCGTGGCATAGTTTCAGTCTTGATGGAGCAATACTTCACTTACCTTCAAAAGGAGTGGAAAGAAATGCAACACAGCCGAGAAAATATTTTGGGAAAGGGGGAGAAGCAAAGCTTATTGTAAATGAAAGAAAAGTTTTGTTTCCTTTGTATTCTCTTCTTTCTTTCCAGGATTTTTGATATTATAATTCATCTTTTTAGGAATTGGCCACTAGGAGGGAATGGTGTGATAAGGCGAAATTGCCAATCTTGGCCTCAAAATTAAATGATCCTATGGTGTGTTCGGATACTGAGGATGTAGACAAAGATGAGAAGCTTGTATTACTCAAGATAGGAATCCAATGGTTGTCCAAGATATTCAATCAGTTGGTTTGAAGAATTGACAATGATATCGCAATGTCTAACAGGATCCATAAGAGGAAAAATTCTAAACTCTTAGATAGATTGGCACCACTAAAGTATGGGGCTGAAGGAAATATTCCCAAAAGCCTTTCAAAGAAGGTCTTCAGTATTCAATGGCTTTCAAGATTAAGTAGGGAGAAATCTTGAAGCATTATAAATTTTGTATATTTCAATTATTAACACAACTGTTGATTCTTTTCAATGAATAAGAAACTGAGATTGCCTTATGATTGAGAATAGAACTAATGAGTAGTATTTCTTGGCTTATTCTGTCATTTTTTATTTATATTTTGTTATATTTATACACAAAACATTTAGGTATCCCTGATAAATAACTCCAATAGTCTGTGAAATCTCATGATGTTAAAAATGGTACTCCTTAGTGAGCTATGATTTTCAGCTTCTTCTGTTCTTGAAGTGTTTGAGAATTCATAAATGACTCAGCCAAACATTTCTTTTTTTCCTGGATCTATTTTCATGGAAGCATATGATTAGCAAATTAATTTGGTTTATAATTTTTTTAGTTAAAATGTGAGCAGGAAACATTTACTCATATTAACCTCAACTGAACTTGAGGTAACATAAATTATGACCCTGGCAGGGTTTTTCTGTCCAAGGAAGTGTAGAGGATCTATAGCCTGATCCTATACAGCAGAATTCTAGTTGGGCTCCTTTGTTAATATAAAGTATCAGCTCTAATCAGATATCTCAATCTGAAAAATGAAGGATCTGACCATTAGATAAGCAAAGTAAGCACAGTTTATGTTAATTCCTGTTCCTACAGCTGAAATTTAGGCTATCAAAACATAGCCTTTGGGATTATTGGTAAATTATTTGAGTGATTCATTTTTGTTTGGTTTATGTTAGAATTCCACCTAGATGGGTGTATTCAATTGAATAGTGGGACAACAAAATTGTCAGCCTGTGACTCAAAGCCAGAGCACAAGCATGACAACCAAATACCATAAACCAATGGTATAGCCAAGATACCACCAAAACATGGAGCTGAGAAAAATAAGATCAAAAGGTATCAAAAGAAAGAGGAAACTCACCCCTTTCCAAATATAAAAGTCCCATCATCATAGGACAAAGAATAACAAAGTTATTCCTGCTCAAAGTTGTTTCTGAGCATAAACCTTAATTTTCACCTCCCATCTGAAATACAGAGTAGGAGGCCTAACCCCATCAAATGGGTATGAGAAATTAAGCTCAGAGCCAGGGCTATCTAATGGTATCAGCCAAACTGAGCTAGCACAAGTACTACAGAAGTTATGGTCAAATTCAGGCCAAATAAGGGTGAATAAAACATTCACCTCTCATCTAACTTCTACAGTTTTAGTGTGAGATACCTAAAGTGGGGTCTTCTTTGGAAAGAGCAAGATCAGGGCTATCTGCTGGTGTCATCCATTTCTCAATATCTTCACTAGAACAAACATTATAGGGAAAACAAGCCCAATACAGCTTTTGCCTAAAAACACAAACATGTACAAAAAACTTGTACATGGGATAACTTTGTCATATTTAATGATAGCCATACCAAATAAGGTACCATTGTGTAGAACACATAAAGGGCTACACACTGATGCAATTTTGAGGTTGATATCTCAAGAACTGACAAAGGTATAGCTGTTTTAAGGTCAAAATCCCACATTTTGACCAATACAGCCTTACCATGGGATAATATCCCATAACCATGATTATGAGGTGTCAAACAGACCAAGAAGCTGGCTTTTACTTCAATACCTCATAGTTCATTCAATACTGGGGTCTCATAAAGGCTCTGTACAGCATTCTATGTGTCATACACATCAGAATCAGGCTGTGTGGTCCCCAGATGAAACTGTTCACCCTGTATTGGTGAAAACAGCGCAGATCTGGTTTCAAAACCACATCTGAGCCCAATACAGGTTATACAGGCCTTTTTTAAACCACAAGCCTGTTCTAGAGAGTGAAAAATCTTCACTTCCTCTATGTGGAAAGGTCTAGCCCCCTTTTCACCCCATTTCAGGATAAAAAGGGGGCTTTTCACAGCCAGAAAAGCTTTCCTCATCCTGCTCTTGAATTCCCATGTAGTAAGCTGTCAAAAACAGTTTTACTCTTGGAAAATAATCAGTTTGTACTATAAATTTTAGTATTGTAGTTCTTATCATAGTAATCCAACTGGTAAGACTGCACCCAGGGCTTTCAGCAGCGCTCACCACCACTATTTCTCAATAGTAAAGCCCTTTTTATTTAATTATAACCCTTATTATCTCAACACACTTTCATTTTAATCCTTATAACTGTGTCACAAACATAGTTAAAGTTGTAACTAGCCTATTTACCACTTGTCTCATAGTTTCATCCTGACAACAATCCCAATTCTGTATACATATGATTTTAAATTAAGATATCAATATTACTTACCAATTATGTAATATTGACTCTAAAGTCTAAAAATGAGTTCATTGGGAATATAGAACATGTTTTGGATGCATTTTTTGCCTCATTATGTCGTTCAATTAAGTATTGTATGAGGATTTTGATTTTTCCAGTATTCAAACATGTGTCAACCTCAGCATATTTAATATATATTGGGGGGCTCAATTTGTGATCTCAAATTTTGTTTTAATCGCCTAAATCACCTATTTTATTAACCATAATTTAATTTTTGCAAAATATCCTGATCTTGTTGAAACTTTGCAAACAAAACACCTGGTGTCTTATTTTTTGGTTGAAGTGAAATCTTCATACAACTCTTGATATACCTGCTTGATTTCTTTGCTTGAAAGAATACAAATGTATTAAGGGAATATTTGTGGGAGTGTAGGTATATGTAATATCTTGGTTCAATGCAATAAAAGGTGCCTTAAAGCCCAAAGAAAGGGGTCTGGATTTTCTTTTGAGAGATTCCTTGAAATATATGGTTCCCAATTTTGCTGGGTGTTATTTTGAGGCTTGGTAATAAAGGCTATCAAACCCAAAAGATTATTAATGGTGTTATGGAGTGGGGTTCCAGTGAGACAAATACAGTGCTTGGATTTGATATTAGTGATGGATTGGTGGGTGGAGGAATTTGCTGATTGTATGTAGCTGTGAAATTTAGAATCCTAAAGAATATTTAGTAGAATACACAATACTCAAGCTGAATCCATACACTTAATCAACCTCTTCCAGAATCATATGTTACCAACATAATCAGAAATTGAAGCTTGTTTTTTTGGGACCAGTCTGGGAGAATCAAATTCATGATAAATGAGATTTTAAGTAGCAATGATGATATAATTATGTATAAATTCTTTGGAAATAAGGAAGTGTCTTTTTACCATGGTAAATTAGCAATTTTAGTGTGCCAGGATGTGTATGATTCAAATTTACATCATTGCAATTTCTCAAAAGGTGGGGCATATTATGAAGGTCATGCATGTTGAGATTGGGGTATTCATTTCAATTTTTGGGGTAATTCCAATCAAAAAGATAGCCTTGAGAGTCTTTCCTAATCCCAGTTCATATTCAAGGATAATCCCAATTGTATTTACTTCAGAATTGTCATCCAATTTATTAATTACCTGTTAAGTTATAATTCTTTTATAAAATTGTGGTGACAGAAGATAGGTTTATTCCAAAAAGTTTCTTGAGAAGGGTCCATTGCAATCTTCACATCCACATAGGAAGTCCAGGACTATCTTCTGGTGGGGAAGTAATCTTGAAGTGACTATTGAGAGAGATGGTTCTTTAGGTAGTAAGTTTCTACCACTGGGGAATTTAAGAAGAGTACTTTTGGATTCACTTGTAAGGTTATTATGATAGGATATGTGAGGTAGATCATGTACTGGAATTTGGAATAAGGGGAAATTAAGATGGGTGGATGGATTATAATTTTTTTGGGCTTATGAATTTTCACTGATATTTTTTGGAGTTTGTCCCCGAGGCAAATAAGATTTTCTGAGTGCAAAAATAACATCAGAGCCAAACAAAGGTTTTTCAGGAATAGAGGACTGCTTTTATGAAAAGGACCTGGGTGGGATTGGATACAAGATTTGATGACCAGGCACCACAGGCCCACAATTGATAAAAGTATGGGGCTTCCCAATAAGGGCAAATAAAATGGTAGATAAATCAACTAAAATTGTTCCCAGTCTCTGTGGTTCATGTGGAATGTAAAGAAAGATTTAATGATCATTATGCCATAGAATTATTCATGAGGGAGTGTGTTATTAACCTGGAGATCACCATGAGAACTATAAGGTACCAATTGAGATTTGATTGGCCCAATGCACATGGGTACTGATTGGGTATTCATAATAAAAGAATTTGAAGTGCTTAGATACAATTAATGTGGTGTAAGTGGATAGAATAGTGACTAGGAAGAGGAATTTCAGCCATGAAGGTGGAAGAGCTTTAGTCTTTTTTTCTGGGAGGCATCCACAGTAGCTAGTTATATTAACAACTAGTCTGGGGCCCAACATGGCAGGATCACAACATTAAAGTAGGTGTGTTGCCATTAATGCTGGTTATAACAATCAGGAAGTTATAACAAGTTTCTGCGAAGGTCTTTTTCTGGGGAAAGCCACTCACTGTGCATTGAAAATTATATATATGATATCAAATAACTTAGAAAATTTTCAGTAAGCTCAAGATATGTGTGGATAGAGTGCTGCAGTGGGGCCTCAGTAATTATGTTTGGTGAGAAGCCACCATCCATTATGTGTGTTCTTTCAATACATTTAAAATGTGCCCTATAAGCTCAGGATATGTGTGGATGGAGATCTGGAAGGGAGGATCAGGAATGATGTTTGGTTGAAAGCCACAGTACATGATGTGTTTTCTCTAAATCCATTGGGAAAACTTGCTGTGAGCTCAAGATATGTGTGGACAAACTTCTGGAATGGGGGCTCAAGAAATTATGCTTCGTGGGAAGCCACTGTGCATCATAAATGTTGTGTTCTGGAATGGGGGTTCAGGGAATGATGTTCATTTGGAAGCTACGGTACGTGATGTGTGTTCTCTCAATCCATTAAGAAAAATTCTTGTGAGCTCAAGATATGTGTGGACAGAGTTCTGGATTGAGGACTCAAGAAATGATATTTGGTGGGTAGCCACCATACATGAAGGGAATCAATGCAAACAGCCAAAGGCAAATAAATTTATTTCACCACCACAAATTCAATTGGATTAAAGAGAAACCTATTCTAAAGCTCAATGTTTGAGAGAAAAAATCAATATGAATATCTCATAGTACTAGAAAGGAATAACAAATTCATCTAAAGAAATGAAAAATCAGGGTGTTTTGTGATTGCATTGTGGATCAACCAATATATCAGTATGGTTTCATTTGTATAGTAACTCCTCTTTAATGAAAAACTATTAAGATAAGGAAATTAAATCAGTATTAAATTTATATTATAAATATTGGAAAGTTCAAACTGGATTATGTCTCCCAGCCCCAATTCTTTGTGCTTAGCAAGTGTATCACTGGAAAGCATCCTTCCAGTTCAATTTTATTTAAAAAAATGCCCAACTCACAAAAGGATCTATTGTGATATCTTTTTTGCATCTCTACAAGCTTGTAATTAAGTTCATCTAATTCTACAAAGTATTTTGCTCGATCTCCCCGCTGAGAGAATTATCTTTGTCAATTTTTTGTTCCAATTCCCTAATGATATATTTTTTCTCTCATTTTTTGTTTTGAGGGCACTCATTTTATAGCCAATAGCCTCCTTTTGATGTGATATTAATGCCAATTTATTGAGATAGGAGTCATAAAATTCATCTATCCTCTTACATTAAAGTTGAGTTGGGAGTGCAGCAGAAGAAGATGGGTGAGTATTCATTGGTTACAAATAGAAGTGGTGATGGCGAAGGAATACACAAATAGTTCTATAAAATATTGTGATAGGGAGGTAAGGGGGATGATTTTAATTCCAATAAATAGAGAATATATATTTAAACAAGTATCTTATTAAATTCTTCAGCCACCCAATTTTAAACTTCATTTTCTGGCTAATTGTGGGTCCCTGATCATTATGAGACCCCCAGTTTTGCTATATAATGGCTTGTTCTCACACTGAGACCCCCCACTCCTGTTGTCAGAAGTGCAGTTTATTCTTGGAGCTGTATTCTTAATAATTGATAAATTCTAGTTTTATTCAATTCAATTCCATTTGGTTCTTTTTACTTTTTAAAAAAAACAAAAAAAACAAATTTATTTTTTATTATTATTTAAAATAATAAAACAGGGCAAAAAAAACCCTCACTGCTGTTTTCAGCAGTGCACGGTTTCTTTGGTCCTGTATTGAGTACACTTATGAATATTTAAAACATAGAATTTTCAATTTTATTTTATTTTTTTTTCAAAAAAAAACAAAAAAAATATATTTTTTTATTAGTATTTAAAATAATAATTAAAAACCAAATAATTTAATTTTAATTCTAATTTTCATTGAAAAAAAACACAGAAGTAAACCAAAAATAAATGATGTGGTTTTTGAATTATTATTTAAAGTAAAAATACAGGGCCACAGAAAAAAACGCACCATTGTTGAAAACAGAAGTGGGGTTTTTTTGGCGGTGTATATATATTTTAAATAACAATAAAAAACTACAAACTTCAAATTTAAATTTATTTATTTTTTCAAAAAGGAACACAAAAAAACCAAAAAAAATATGAATTTATTTTTTTTATTATTATTGAAAATAATAATATGGACCCAAAAAAAACCCCCGCTGTTGAAAACAGCAGTGGGGGTTCTACAGTGAAAACAAGACCTGATACAGAAGAACTGAAGGTCCCTCAATTAGCCAAAAAATGACATTACATTGACCGGGAACCCCCAATTATTCAAATTAAATGACATTTTTTGGCATTTTTTTGGCTAATTTAGGGTCCCTGGTTGTTGTGGAACACTCGGTATTTCTGTATCTGCTCTTGTTTTCACTCTAGGACCCCCATTGCTTTTTTCAACAGTGGGGGGTTCAATTTTTTTGGGGGGGGTCTGTATTATTTTTTTCAATAATAATAAAAATAAATCAATTTCTCTTTTTATTTGTTTTTTTTTCAAAAAAAAATTGTTTCAGAGTCTGGCTCACCCTTCCACTTCCCAATCCCCCCCTTTCTTAGAATTTTTATATTTTTGAAATAATTCATTATAATGAATATATCTCATAATATTAAATATTAACCTCCATCATTTCACTTGTCAAATTCAAATCTTTTAAGATCCTTGATACTTTTATGAAAAGGTAGTTTTTTAATATTATAAAACTGAAAGGATCCTTGCCAGTGATAGCTCGATAAGCCCATTAATTTGGAGCTGTACATGTGAGACGTCATCCAATTTAAATTTTATCATTTTTATGAAATAAATGTACTACTAATTCCATTTTTTGTTCAAATTTCCTTTTTATCATAAAGCAATGACTAGAAAAAAATCAAACCTGACCAATATATTGGTAAATCCAAAACCCATTCCCAAAAGTCTCATTCATCATATCATAATAAAGAAAAAGAAATTTTGTTTACAATTAAAAGTACATTTTAGAAACTGTAAATATATAATAGAGAATTTATTTAATCCAATCCCTTCTAACAAAGATCAAACAAAACAATTAATTCCAATATTTTTAGAAAACGCTTCTGTATATGGAAGCTGTATTATCAATAATTATCATAATATAACATCTAGTTCAACTATTTTACATGATAAAACTCTTATTCCATCAGAAATATTATTTGCTATTGTTAACGTTTTACCTTTTAATGCGCTTAAACCATTTGAACTTCATTATTTAAATTTTATTTGACAATTTTTATTCAATTATCCTACTTTTATTTCAAAACAACAACAATCTGGAAATACAATTACTGGTAGTATATGTGCTATAGGCTGGAGACCACCAAGACGTGGTGATTTTACTCTTGGGAATTATATCAATGCATAAAATATTTGCAAAAATATTAATCTTCATAATAAGCTCACATACCAACTCCCTAAGTTTTTTAATTATATTAAATATGTTTTTAAAATGATATATTCAACTCTTTTAAATAAAAATTCTGAACAAATTCAAACTTTCAATGTTCCAGGTTTGGAAATGACAGATCTATATGTTGAAAAATTTGAAAATGATTCTATTTCTCATCAATTAACATATACTTTTGATATTTTTTCTAATTTTTCACATTCTAATTAAACTGGTTCTTCTGATTATTCTCATTTTCTCTCAATTCCCATTTCAAAGAAGATGTCAGTATGACATGAAATAATTATAATATTTTAATAATTTTTTGTATTTCGCGATCATGGGATAAATATATATTTAACTGGTACAAAACCAGGAATAGTTAAAGCTGTTTGGAAAGCAAAAAGTGATTTTCATTTTACTCTTCATCCTGCAGGTGGTTCTACTGGCTTGTTTACTATACTATCCTTGTTAATTCAAATTTCTAAAAATACTTATAACATTTTTCAAAAATTGCATCAGGGAAATATTAGAACGTTTTCAATAGATGATCAGAATACTATCGCAAATATATTATCAATTACTTCCAATTAATTTTGTTCGTTTGAAAATTCATAAATAAGCTATAATATAAATAAATTAATTATAAACAAAAAAAATTGTTTGAAAAAACTCTTTATTCAATAAGCAAGAAATTAACTTCAAACTGTTTGAAAAATATATCTTTAAAAAATTCAATAAATCAATAATTTTTCTAATTATGAAATTAACCAATTAATGATAAGACAGATAAATTAATAAGAGGTATTAATAATTCATTTTATCTACATTGATGAAGAATGAAATTAATCAATTAATTCTAAAATTGATAAATTGATTATACAACAATCATGTACTTACAAAATTAATAAATTGATTATAAATTTAATAAAATAGCTATAAACTGAATAAATTGATTATAAAATTAATAGGTTAATCATGAAATTAATAGGTTAGTTATAAATTTAATAAATTAATAATAAGATCAGCAAATTAATTGTAGAGTTAATAAATGAATTATAAAATGGATAAATGAATTATAAATTTAATAAATCAATTCTAAAATGAATAAATTGATCAGAAGATTAATAAATAAATTTTAAAATGAGTAAGCTGATTAGAATATTATTAAGTGGATTATGAAATGAATAAGCTTATTATAAAATGAAGGAATTAAGTATAGAATCAATAAGGGAATTATAAAATGAATAAACTAATTATAAAGCTAATAAACTCATCATAAAATAAATATAATAATTATAAAACTAATTAATTAACTAGAAAAGTGATGAATTAATCATAAAATTTATTAATTAATTATAAAATTAACCAATTAATTAGAAAATTGATAAATTAAGAATCAAATTCATAAATTAATAAGTTAATCATAAAATGAAAAAATTAATTTTCACATCAATAAATTAATTCTGAAATTAGTAAGTTAATCATGAGATTGAAAAATTAATTATCAAATCAATGAATTGATTAAAAAATGAAGAAATTAACTATAAAATTGTCAAATTAATAAGTTAATTATAAAATGATTAAATTATAAAATTAATAAATTGATTATAAAATTAATAAATTAATTATAAAATTAATAAATTAATTATAAGATTAATAAATTGATTATAAAATTAATAAATTAATTATAAAATTAATAAATTAATTATAAAATTAATAAATTAATTACAAAATTAATAAATTAATTATAAAATTAATAAATTAATTATAAAATTAATAAATTAATTATAAAATTAATAAATTAATTATAAAATTAATAAATTAATCATAAAATTAATAAATTAATTATAAAATTAATAAATTAATTATAAAATTAATAAATTAATTATAAAATTAATAAATTAATTATAAAATTAATAAATTAATTATAAAATTAATAAATTAATTATAAAATTAATAAATTAATTATAAAATTAATAAATTAATTATAAAATTAATAAATTAATTATAAAATTAATAAATTAATTATAAAATTAATAAATTAATTATAAAATTAATAAATTAATTATAAAATTAATAAATTAATTATAAAATTAATAAATTAATTATAAAATTAATAAATTAATCATAAAATTAATAAATTAATTATAAAATTAATAAATTAATTATAAAATTAATAAATTAATTATAAAATTAATAAATTAATTATAAAATTAATAAATTAATTATAAAATTAATAAATTAATTATAAAATTAATAAATTAATTATAAAATTAATAAATTAATTATAAAATTAATAAATTAATTATAAAATTAATAAATTAATTATAAAATTAATAAATTAATTATAAAATTAATAAATTAATTATAAAATTAATAAATTAATTATAAAATTAATAAATTAATTATAAAATTAATAAATTAATTATAAAATTAATAAATTAATTATAAAATTAATAAATTAATTATAAAATTAATAAATTAATTATAAAATTAATAAATTAATTATAAAATTAATAAATTAATTATAAAATTAATAAATTAATTATAAAATTAATAAATTAATTATAAAATTAATAAATTAATTATAAAATTAATAAATTAATTATAAAATTAATAAATTAATTATAAAATTAATAAATTAATTATAAAATTAATAAATTAATTATAAAATTAATAAATTAATTATAAAATTAATAAATTAATTATAAAATTAATAAATTAATTATAAAATTAATAAATTAATTATAAAATTAATAAATTAATTATAAAATTAATAAATTAATTATAAAATTAATAAATTAATTATAAAATTAATAAATCAATTATAAAATTAATAAATTAATTATAAAATTAATAAATTAATTATAAAATTAATAAATTAATTATAAAATTAATAAATCAATTATAAAATTAATAAATTAATTATAAAATTAATAAATTAATTATAAAATTAATAAATTAATTATAAAATTAATAAATTAATTATAAAATTAATAAATTAATTATAAAATTAATAAATTAATTATAAAATTAATAAATTAATTATAAAATTAATAAATTAATTATAAAATTAATAAATTAATTATAAAATTAATAAATTAATTATAAAATTAATAAATTAATTATAAAATTAATAAATTAATTATAAAATTAATAAATTAATTATAAAATTAATAAATTAATTATAAAATTAATAAATTAATTATAAAATTAATAAATTAATTATAAAATTAATAAATTAATTATAAAATTAATAAATTAATTATAAAATTAATAAATTAATTATAAAATTAATAAATTAATTATAAAATTAATAAATTAATTATAAAATTAATAAATTAATTATAAAATTAATAAATTAATTATAAAATTAATAAATTAATTATAAAATTAATAAATTAATTATAAAATTAATAAATTAATTATAAAATTGATAAATTAATTATAAAATTAATAAATTAATTATAAAATTAATAAATAAATTATAAAATTAATAAATTAATTATAAAATTAAGAAATTAATTATAAAATTAATAAATTAATCATAAGATTAATAAATTAATCATAAAATTAATGAATTAATTATAAAATTAAGAAATTAATAATAAAATTAATGAATGAATTATAAAATTAATGAACTCATTATAAAATTAATAAATTAATTATAAAATTAATAAATTAATTATAAAATTAATAAATTAATTATAAAATTAATAAATTAATTATAAAATTAAGAAATTGATTATAAAATTAATAAATTAATTCTAAAATTAATAAATTAATAATAAAATCAATGAATTAATTATAAAATTAATAAATTAATAATAAAATTAATAAATTAATTATAAAATTAATAAATTAATAATAAAATTAATGAATTGATTATAAAATTAATAAATTAATAGTAAAATTAATAAATTCATTATAAAATTAATAAATTAATAATAAAATTAATGAATTGATTATAAAATTAATACATTAATAGTAAAATTAATAAATTGATTACAAAATTAATAAATTAATAATAAAATTAATAAATTAATCATAAGATTAATCAACTAATTACAAAATTAATAAATTAATTATAAAATTAATAAATTAATAATAAAATTAATAAATTAATTATAAAATTAATAAATTGATAATAAAATTAATAAATCAATTATAAAATTAATAAATTAATCATAAAATTAATAAATTAATTATAAAATTAATAAATTAATCATAAGATTAATCAATTAATTATAAAATTAATAAATTAATTATAAAATTAATAAATTAATAATAAAATTAATAAATCAATTATAAAATCAATAAATTAATCATAAAATTAATAAATTAATTATAAAATTAATAAATTAATCATAAAATTAATAAATTAATTATAAAATTAAGAAATTAATTATAAAACTAATAAATGAATAATCAAATTAATAAATTAACTATAAAATTAATAAATTAATAATAAAATTAATAAATTAACTTTAAAATTAATAAATTAATAATAAAATTAATAAATTAACTTTAAAATTAATAAATTAATAATAAAATTAATAAATTAATTATAAAATTAATAAATTAATAAATTAATTATAAAATTATTAAATTAGTAATAAAATTAATAAATTAACTATGAAATTAATAAATTAATCATAAAATTAATAAATTAAAAATTAATGAATTAATTTTAAAATTAATTAATTAATTATGAAATTAATGAATTAATTATAAAATTAATGAATTAATTATAAAATCAATGAATTAAACATAAAATTAATGAATTAACTATGAAATTAATAAATTAATCATAAAATTAATAAATTAATAATAAAATTAATAAATTAATTATAAAATTATTAAATTAGTAATAAAATTAATAAATTAACTATGAAATTAATAAATTAATCATAAAATTAATAAATTAAAAATTAATGAATTAATTTTAAAATTAATTAATTAATTATAAAATTAATGAATTAATTATAAAATTAATGAATTAATTATAAAATCAATGAATTAAACATAAAATTAATGAATTAATTAAGAAATTAATGAATTAATTATAAAATCAATGAATTAATTATAAAATTAATGAATTAATTATAAAATAAATGAATTAATTATAAAATTAATGAATTAATTATAAAATTAATGAATTAATTATAAAATTAATGAATTAATTATAAAATTAATGAATTAATTATAAAATTAATGAATTAATTATAAAATTAATGAATTAATTATAAAATTAATGAATTAATTATAAAATTAATGAATTAATTATAAAATTAATGAATTAATTATAAAATTAATGAATTAATTATAAAATTAATGAATTAATTATAAAATTAATGAATTAATTATAAAATTAATGAATTAATTATAAAATTAATGAATTAATTATAAAATTAATGAATTAATTATAAAATTAATGAATTAATTATAAAATTAATGAATTAATTATAAAATTAATGAATTAATTATAAAATTAATGAATTAATTATAAAATTAATGAATTAATTATAAAATTAATGAATTAATTATAAAATTAATGAATTAATTATAAAATTAATGAATTAATTATAAAATTAATGAATTAATTATAAAATTAATGAATTAATTATAAAATTAATGAATTAATTATAAAATTAATGAATTAATTATAAAATTAATGAATTAATTATAAAATTAATGAATTAATTATAAAATTAATGAATTAATTATAAAATTAATGAATTAATTATAAAATTAATGAATTAATTATAAAATTAATGAATTAATTATAAAATTAATGAATTAATTATAAAATTAATGAATTAATTATAAAATTAATGAATTAATTATAAAATTAATGAATTAATTATAAAATTAATGAATTAATTATAAAATTAATGAATTAATTATAAAATTAATGAATTAATTATAAAATTAATGAATTAATTATAAAATTAATGAATTAATTATAAAATTAATGAATTAATTATAAAATTAATGAATTAATTATAAAATTAATGAATTAATTATAAAATTAATGAATTAATTATAAAATTAATGAATTAATTATAAAATTAATGAATTAATTATAAAATTAATGAATTAATTATAAAATTAATGAATTAATTATAAAATTAATGAATTAATTATAAAATTAATGAATTAATTATAAAATTAATGAATTAATTATAAAATTAATGAATTAATTATAAAATTAATGAATTAATTATAAAATTAATGAATTAATTATAAAATTAATGAATTAATTATAAAATTAATGAATTAATTATAAAATTAATGAATTAATTATAAAATTAATGAATTAATTATAAAATTAATGAATTAATTATAAAATTAATGAATTAATTATAAAATTAATGAATTAATTATAAAATTAATGAATTAATTATAAAATTAATGAATTAATTATAAAATTAATGAATTAATTATAAAATTAATGAATTAATTATCAAATTAATGAATTAATTATAAAATTAAGGAATTAATTATAAAATTAATGAATTAATTATAAAATTAATGAATTAATTATAAAATTAATGAATTAATTATAAAATTAATGAATTAATTTTAAAATTAATGAATTAATTATAAAATTAATGATTTAATTATAAAATTAATGAATTAATTATAAAGTTAATGAATTAATTATAAAATTAATGAATTAATTATAAAGTTAATGATTTAATTATAAAATTAATGAATTAATTATAAAATTAATGAATTAATTATAAAATTAATGAATTAATTATAAAATTAATGAATTAATTATAAAATTAATGAATTAATTATAAAATTAATGAATTAATTATAAAATTAATGAATTAATTATAAAATTAATGAATTAATTATAAAATTAATGAATTAATTATAAAATTAATGAATTAATTATAAAATTAATGAATTAATTATAAAATTAATGAATTAATTATAAAATTAATGAATTAATTATAAAATTAATGAATTAATTATAAAATTAATGAATTAATTATAAAATTAATGAATTAATTATAAAATTAATGAATTAATTATAAAATTAATGAATTAATTATAAAATTAATGAATTAATTATAAAATTAATGAATTAATTATAAAATTAATGAATTAATTATAAAATTAATGAATTAATTATAAAATTAATGAATTAATTATAAAATTAATGAATTAATTATAAAATTAATGAATTAATTATAAAATTAATGAATTAATTATAAAATTAATGAATTAATTATAAAATTAATGAATTAATTATAAAATTAATGAATTAATTATAAAATTAATGAATTAATTATAAAATTAATGAATTAATTATAAAATTAATGAATTAATTATAAAATTAATGAATAATTATAAAATTAATGAATTAATTATAAAATTAATGAATTAATTATAAAATTAATGAATTAATTATAAAATTAATGAATTAATTATAAAATTAATGAATTAATTATAAAATTAATGAATTAATTATAAAATTAATGAATTAATTATAAAATTAATGAATTAATTATAAAATTAATGAATTAATTATAAAATTAATGAATTAATTATAAAATTAATGAATTAATTATAAAATTAATGAATTAATTTTAAAATTAATGAATTAATTATAAAATTAATGATTTAATTATAAAATTAATGAATTAATTATAAAGTTAATGAATTAATTATAAAATTAATGAATTAATTTTAAAGTTAATGATTTAATTATAAAATTAATGAATTAATTATAAAATTAATGAATTAATTATAAAATTAATGAATTAATTATAAAATTAATGAATTAATTATAAAATTAATGAATTAATTATAAAATTAATGAATTAATTATAAAATTAATGAATTCATTATAAAATTAATGAATTCATTATAAAATTAATGAATTAAATATAAAATTAATGAATTCATTATAAAATTAATGAATTAATTAGAAAATTAATGCATTCATTATAAAATTAATGAATTCATTATAAAATTAATGAATTCATTATAAAATTAATGAATTCATTATAAAATTAATGAATTCATTATAAAATTAATGAATTCATCATAAAATTAATGAATTCATTATAAAATTAATGAATTAATTATAAAATTAATGAATTCATTATAAAATTAATGAATTAATTATAAAATTAATGAATTCATTATAAAATTAATGAATTAATTATAAAATTAATGAATTCATTATAAAATTAATGAATTAATTATAAAATTAATGAATTCATTATAAAATTAATGAATTAATTATAAAATTAATGAATTCATTATAAAATTAATGAATTCATTATAAAATTAATGAATTAATTATAAAATTAATGAATTCATTATAAAATTAATGAATTCATTATAAAATTAATGAATTCATTATAAAATTAATGAATTAATTATAAAATTAATGAATTAATTATAAAATTAATGAATTAATTATAAAATTAATGAATTAATTATAAAAGTAATGAATTAATTATAGAGTCAATAAATTAATGATAAGATCAATCAATTGATTCTAAAATGAATAAAATTAATGAATTCATTATAAAATTAATGAATTCATTATAAAATTAATGAATTAATTATAAAATTAATGAATTCATTATAAAATTAATGAATTCATTATAAAATTAATGAATTAATTATAAAATTAATGAATTAATTATAAAATTAATGAATTAATTATAAAATTAATGAATTAATTATAAAATTAATGAATTAATTATAAAATTAATGAATTAATTATAAAATTAATGAATTAATTATAAAATTAATGAATTAATTATAAAATTAATGAATTAATTATAAAATTAATGAATTAATTATAAAATTAATGAATTAATTATAAAATTAATGAATTAATTATAAAATTAATGAATTAATTATAAAATTAATGAATTAATTATAAAAGTAATGAATTAATTATAGAGTCAATAAATTAATGATAAGATCAATCAATTGATTCTAAAATGAATAAATGTATGATAAAATTCATAAATTAATTATAAAATTAATAAATTAAGTATAAAATTGATCACTCATTCCAAAATGAAGAAACTAAGTATGAAGGTAAGATGAGTTTATGAAACTGTTGATATTACTACTATTAATCAACAGTAATATGAATGTTCTTATGAAATATAATAAATCAAGATATTTAAACCAAAATTAAATAATGAATTACTTACTCATTTCTTTTACATGTTATACACTACTAGTTATTAGAACAGTAGGAAGTAATTGTCTACAAGAATCAGTTACAAGATGTATTTAACATTAAAACCTCTTCATTGAGCTAATATAAGTTATTTTAATGTATAATTATCTTTTGCAAGAATAATTATCAAGAAAACTATTTCAGAAAGCTATGAAGATAGAAAACCTTCAAGCATCAATCAGAAAAACTTACTAATACTCCAACAATACCTTGTAAATAATTGGTAGAGAGAATTTTCTGGATAAATTCTGGATGTAAAGGATCAAAAAGTTATTATAGCCTTAATAAAAAAATAATACCTAAATACCATTTAAAGTAGTATATTACTTTGATTACATATCTTTCTTATTGATTCTGAAACATTCAAAACACTTCAGGAAAGAACTAACTAATACTCACTTGCTGGCACTAATGATATGATTGTTTAATAAGAAGATTTTGAAAAAAAAAATAGAGGAGGCCTCTTTCAAGTAATTAACAGCTCACAGAGGCGTGCCATGAAACAACAAAAAAACTATGCCAATTATCCCTTTGGATTATTTAATTCATCATCTGTTGTCACATAAGATTATCATAATTACTTAATTAAGTCTTTTATGTGACTACCAACTCCTTCATGGTTAAGAATAAAAGGAGTAACAACTTTAAATCTTGTTTTGTTTCAAAATAAGAATTTTTCTCTCAATTCTTTCAATGTTATTGGAAATTTAATAAGAGGTTTCATTTTCTGTGAATTTTTGAAGATTCAGTGTTTGACATGGAATCATCAAAAATGAGCTGTAAGTAAATCTTTTGATTTGAATTATTGATTCATAATTCCTTTTTTGGATAATACCTTTATCCATTGGCCCTGAAAGTCTTAGAAGGATTCATCAATAATTGCATTTTGAATGAATATTTGAAATTTCTACCTTATATCTACATGTAATTTGAAATATCACAGTAATAGCTGGTTTTTGATGGGGTAAATGTATGGGTACTAGTCCAAAAAGGGTTTTAATTACCAATTTAATTTTTATCCATTTATATGAGCAATAATGGAAATGGTGACAGGAGTCAGAGTTTCTCTTTACCTTGTGAGATCAAAATAGCATCTTCTTTGTTATTTTCTTCTGATTTAATGGGAGTTTATTTTGGTTACCAAGTTAAAAAAAGGTTTTATAATACTAATTTGACCATGATTAGCCATAGATAAAAACTTTAGACCTATCCACACCTCAGAGGCCTCAAATGTTATGTAACCTGGCTCTCTTTTATGTCTTTTGCTCCCTTGGCTATTTTCACATTTTAAATAGTAATTCAGGCTTGAAGACTGATATCCACTATGGGTGTACCACAAATTTATGTAAGAATACTGTAATTTTAAGTGCCACAAAAATGCATTACACTCATATTAGTGTATATGTAACATGGGGTCTCTCACATTCCCATTTCTTTGGCATGAAAGTGAGAAAAAAACATTTTCTCCATTATTTAATGTGGTATTGATGATTTGGTGTTGAATCATTTTCCATATTACCACCTCATAGAGTTAATTTAATTTTGTTCACTCTGTGGTGCAACCCTAGGTAAAGTTTTGTGTAGAATCCAAATCTGTCCTTAAATACATGGCTTTATCCACTCACAAAAAAGCTATTCATCTTTTCTTAAATAAAAAATGATAAGTCATGGATATATGCATGACTTATGGGTTCTGGAGAGTTGAGTATTTAATTAAATATCAATTGTGGCCTATTTGGGTATGTAAAATATACCTCAAGGCTCACAATGAAATTAATAACTAAAATATCTATTTAATTAAGGAATTAATCCATTAACTAAAAAATCAATTATCAAAATCATAAGTTGATTATCAAATTTATAAAAGAATTATAGAATTAAGCAATTCATTATAGCCCTAAAGTTAATAAGAGAATTTTATTATGAAGCAAATGAAAAAAGTATAAAATTAAGATTAACTTGATTAAAAATTCAATGAATTCAATATAAAATTCCTCAGTGCATTATAAGATTCATATATTAATTATACAATTGATAAACTGACTACAAAATGAATAAATTAAAAGAGAACTAATACATTAATGAGATAATTCATTTATTATAGAGACATACCTTATAAAGATGTGAATTTTTAGGAAGTAGACCTGAATGATTTCTGAAGCTAGAGGACTTACCTTGATTGAGCCCAAGAGCTAAAGTAAAGGTTTCTTTTTTACTCACATAAATCTTTGACACATATAGGCTGTTACCATATTTGGTACTCTAAATTTGAACTTGTAAAAGTGAAAGCAGTATGGAAAAGTTATTAATTTGATTGAAGGGGTAATTTTATGCACTTCAAATTTTGAGTTGCTCTGGTTATACAAGGACTAATTTTAGCCTTCAGCTTGCTTCCATATATTTTAAAGTCATAAAATGAATAACTTTCATTTGAAATCCTTCTTTATTTTTTATTCCTTTATGTCAAGAATTTAAAGTACTTTTCTTTTTATATTGAAAATTTTACAGTTTTATCTTTTTTCTTGATTTTTTATGTTGAAAAATATTATGGTTTTTTATGCTGAAATTTCTTCTTTATTGAAAAAATTGAAATTTTTGGTGTTATTTGTTGAATTTCCTTTTACTTTTTTTATTAAATATCTTTGTTTTATTTTGTTGATTTTATTGATTTTGTTGATTTTTTTTCATTTTTTTTTGTTTGAAATTTTCCTTGTTAGTTGAAACTTTTTGTGTTGGAGCTGCTTTGAAAATTCTTTTAATGAGTTTTTGGTTTGAGGAGTCATCTTATTAACTGAAGTAGTGTAGTGCACCAACAGCAGATAGCTGAGCTGACGCGGTTCAGGAAACCCTGTTCTAAACCTGTCCTGAGCACTAGGTATGTTACTCTTAATGTTGTCATACACTCATTTATATTTGTTACATCATACAAAACTTGGAACTGAGCCTTCATTCTGGTGTTTATCTTTTTAACCTAAGTTATCATAATTAATTCATTCTAAAAAATACAAATTGAAAATTTTACATTACAAAAGAATTCCTTTTTGAAGCATACTTTAAATAATCCCACCCCAGCTCCAACAGGAAAATTTGAAACACAACATATTAATCCTTGTAAAAGAGTATTATATTAAAAACTTGTGTATTAGAGAAAGATTAAATAGAGAATGGAAAAATATTTTCCTGAAAAAACTAACAAATAGAAGCTTCAAGCCCAAAAATGTATTTCCAAACACTATTGCTGTGAATCTTTGTATTTATTGCCCTTGATTGGTTACAGACCACTGTTGTGTGTTCTGATCTTCATTTGTAACAATGGAATCACGAGTCTAGCCTATCAAATGCCATAAGGAAACTGGTAAATTAAAAACAACAAGAAAACACAAAAAATCTCACCTCTTTTGTTCTAAAGCTTTCAACCTGGCCATCAACATTTTGAGCTTTTTTACCTGTGTGTCAAACTAGAGCTGGTGATGGGTTATTTTTGGATAAAAGTAACTTATTCCACTCATTCTTGCCCAAAATTTAGCCTTGGCATTACTTTCTAGTTTTTGGGTGGAATTTGTTGGCTTGATTTGATCCATAGATGAACTCAAGTAAGATAATAAAGTAGAAAAAGGTATGTATATTATTATTCAAAAAGAAAAGATACAGAAGAAATGTTGAATGGAAGATTTTGAATATTGATTTTGAGATAAGCTATAATGAATGAAAAATCAATTTATAGTCAGCCTGTAAATGAAGGGTAGGAAAGATGTGAGCCTGTGAGGCATAAATGACATACCCATAAGGCCACAAATAGCTTTATATACAGTTGATTCAGTCTTGAACAGACTTTTCAATTGAATTAAAAATAAAAAATAAGAAAACAGAAGTATAACAACTTTTTTTATAGACAAATCTATAACTATTATGTCATTTTTGGACTCTACACCAAAAATAACCTAGGGTACACCCATAGGGTGTCATACCCAAAAATGAGTACTTCTCATGTTATTCAAAGATTTAAGAATATCACAGTAAAATTGCAATTTCTTTTGACATTTTTAAAATTGTTAAATTTAAGCTTAAATAAGCTTAGATTTAAGTTTGCATAAGGTTTATGCAAACATACCAAAATTCTAGTTAAAATTAAGGTGTTGTGTATATTTACTGATTTGGCTAAGGATTTGCCATACAGGATGTAAATCTTGCATGGGCTCAATTTAAAATGGTTTAAGGCCATAGTATGGCTTTAAATAAAGAAAAGGGCAAAATCCACACAAAAAGGTGGGAAAAAGGAAAAAGAACAAACAGAGCTGGGGTACCCAACTTTTTGGATCTGCAAGGATTCAATTAAGGCTGTCCACCTTTTTTTGGAGGATTTTAAACCTTATTCAAACTTTAATATTATACTTTGATCCAACCTGAAAGTTTAAACTGGTTTTATCCCAATTTTGACAGGAATTTCAAGCTGCCAAAGGGAAAATTCCAATATGCAAGTTTGAAATCAAACTTTTAAGAGCTTTCAAAGCTTAATTAAGCTTAAAACTTTAAATTTACAAACAATAAAATCTTATCAAAAGTTAAGGTTTGGTGTGGATTGCTATTTTATGTGGAAAGATAGTAATAACTTCAAAAATTCATCAAAATTCCAATGCTTAATGGATTAGCCTTAAGTCTTCACACAGCTTACAATTTAATGTTATCTGTGTATATTTTAAGCTTTAAGTATCTTTTATAAACAGGTTATATTGGTAATTAGCCTGGAAATTTACTCTGTTAATTATACTTCAATAGAATTAAGACTTCATTAAAAATTAATTAAAAAGTTTTTCTATGAGATTTTTGCTTGAAACTCTATTTTTAAGTTGTGCATGTGAGGAAAATTAATATAAATAAACTTATCTTCTATTAAAGCTTAAAATAGCTAGCCCAAATGAGGATTAAAGTTACTTGGAGCTAAGAATAACACTGGGAACTTTGAATTGGAATTAAAAAAAAGTTGACTTAAGTAAAGAACCTTATTTTTAAGCATGGTTTTTCAGCTTTGACCTTAGAACACCCTCTATATCCATTATGAATCATGAGATCTGTCCTGAAGACATAAAAAGATTCTATTAATCACTGTTTTTGTCCATCATTCATTATCAATCCAATTATATTAGACATTTGAACACGTCAAGTTTTATTACATATAAAATCTTATTATTAAAGTAATTCTTAAAGCTATTTTATTCTTTATTAATATTAAATTAAAGAATTGAAACTATAGAATTCAGATTATTGTTGTAATCACCAATCATATATTTTATTTTATAAAATTATCATCTTGAATATCTTTCAAAATCCACAAATTCCTCTGAAAAACTCTTTAAATCATATTTTTATTATAAAAAGTTTTTTTATGTTTAAAATATTAATTTTTTGGTGTGTTTTTAACTTATAAGAATTATTTAATATAATAACTGCTGTATTAAATATATATTATATGTAAGTTTTTCTCTGAAGTTCTATACTTATTTATTTATTATCAGTTTTTTATATAGAATTTTTCTATAAGAATTATTCCTGCACAGTGTGTGTGATAATCCTTTTATAAATAATATTAATATTATTTATAAGTGGTTAAATATTCATATTTTCCACCTGTAATTGTCTCATTAAGAGCTTTGAACTTCTTATGGTTATAATCTTCAGTGACTATAACAATAACAGAATAATTATAATTTATTATAATTATGAAGATTTTTTCTATTATTAAATTATTTAATGATAATTAAATTTCTTTTTTTTAATATAATTATTTTGAATAACTATATATATTTGTGGCTATAATATTATATTATATGAGATTTTTCTACTGAGGACAGTCATATTACTCTTGACATTGTTACTATTATCAAGAGTTTTGTAGAAAAACCTTACAAAAGATGAAGTAAGGTGTAAGGTAAACCAAGATTATTGAGCAAGGGTAAGACAGTTTATTCATATAAATGAATAAAAAAATCTGCATATTTATGAGAACTGACAATAGCAAACAAGTGAGGTTTGTAAAGAAAGGGAAGAACTCATGTGTTAAATTCTGTGGTTTACAAGAAGTCAAAGGCAATCTCTGATGTTATTCTAACATGTATTCCCTAGTTGGTTCTACATAGAGATAAACTCCTCAGAATCTGAATTGAATTCAAAGCTGAGATGGATTAAGAATCTCCCTTCTTTCAAGAAACCTTTCTTACTAGTTTATTTCATGATTGATCTATTAGTATAAAGAATCATAAGTTCTGAGACCTCAGTGAACATTAATGAATAAAAAGAAACTTAGTTTGAGGCAGAAAAGAGAATAATGGGAAACGTAAAGTGAGGACTACTTACGTATCTTTCAGTGAAAAGTTTTATGACCAACGATGAAAAAAGAATATTGAGGCCACTGAATTTTTTTTAAAAAAATCCATTGTATATTAAAAGTCACATTATATCTATTTGCACAGCTGTGTACTTCTGGTCAGGTTTAGGGGATAACCAGCAATCTTTCTTTATCTGAAATCCTATTTATCTAGCATTTACTTATTGTGTTTTTTTAAAAAAATTCTTGCTTTTCATTCGTTTTTTTATTGATATCATTCTTGAAACCTCTTGAGGTGCCTGAATCATTACGTTTCATTAATTCAACTCACCAATATTTCGAAAGATTTCGGGTTGTCTAGGAGTTGTGGAAGGTTGGTTTCATTGTCAGTAATATTGTGTTTTACAAATTCATTAATCCTTCATTGCATTCCTTTGTGTAAGCTGAACAATCTGTTTCAAAAATCAAATCATCAAAAACTTCAATCTCATCTAGAATACATTTTTCTCAAACTTACCATGAGCAAATTTTTCCTTTCTAAATTTTGATTGAAAAAGTTGAGTCTTTTTTAAAATTGAAATGAAATTACATTAATTGAAGTACTTGATTGAGTTTCTGTAGAAAAGGAAGAGATATTTACTTTATCATAGAGATCAACATGAAACTAATAATATGAATATTAATGAAGATCTTTCCATAAAAAATTATCAACTTTCTATTTGAAATAGCACATAGCTCAAAATAGTGCACTATAAAGAAGGGAAATTTGCACTTGCGACAATTGCTCACAGTAGACTGTTATGTTAACTGATTGAGGAATCTGACAAGTTCAACTTGTTCATTATAGCACACGAAATAGGAATCTTAGATGTTTGGCAAATCAACCAGTTTAGGTTACACTTTCAAGATTTTTTCCTAATATTTCTTTCAATGAATAAGCAAAAGGTTTTCAGGTTCCTCAATTGAACAAACCAAAGGAGGTTGTAAAGGAGTATGAAGAAGATGAATTGAATTCTGGAGGAAAGAATTTTCTGGAAGAATCAGGAATAGCTTGTAAGTTCCCATCTCAGCTATCCTCAAAATGAAAAACTTTATTATTTTCACTGAATATTAATGTTAAAAATGTTTTTTTATTGGAGTAAGTCATGTGGCTCCACTTAGAGTGTGGTCTCAGTAAACAGAATATTCAAAAG
Source organism: Austropuccinia psidii (assembly GCA_023105745.1). NCBI lineage: Eukaryota > Fungi > Basidiomycota > Pucciniomycetes > Pucciniales > Sphaerophragmiaceae > Austropuccinia > Austropuccinia psidii. The sequence goes on from JALGQZ010000007.1 coordinate 38,961,141, forward strand.
GCACACGATGTATTTATAAGAATATTGGATTTCATTTATCAACTCCATCAAATCAAAAGCACTGTCAAAGAATAAATACCCGATTATATCCATACCATTTTCAAAAAACTCCAGCTAAACGTATCATCTGAGAAATAAATATGTTATGCTGAATGTTTTTATCTTTACAATGCAGAGCTCTCCTGATATTAATGCAGCTATAAATCTTCCCCATACTCTCAACAATGTGAAACTGATCCCATTCATTCTGGTTGGACACTACCAGACCCCCATTAAAAAGTATCTTTAAAAGACTTCAAGGATCCTTCTTGAAAGTAGTCATATGGTCAGATCCTTCCTAACAACAAGCCAGGTCCAAGAATTCTTGGGTAGAAATTTGTCATCCAGAGACTTACTGAATATATTCAATGGTTTTTGAATATACCTGGAATTGAAGATAAAATTGAAAAGTGGAAAGAGAAATTAGAAACTAAACAACTGAAACTTATTTTTGATGTGGCACAGGGAGAAATGTGAAAAATTATTTTTACGAATGAAGTCAAAAATAATTTCTTTACTCTGGGATTTTGGTCTCTTTGTAAACTGGTTCAATCTAATGAAGAACAAAATTTTAGGTTGTCAAGTCTCAATGGGTGTAATTGCACTCAATTCTCAGCCTTCCACCTTGCCCACGTCATCAACCAAATAATACATTTCTTGTGGGGATTATTCTGGGGCCAAATAAGCTGAAAGTTTTCACAATAAAAAACATATTGGTTCCTCTTGTGAAAGAGCTCGTTGAATTCAACAAAGAACTTACAATATGTATGCCCAAATTTCCTTGAGGGCCTAAAATGCTAGTAAATCTTGCAGCCTTGATTGTTGATGTGGTTGCCACACACAAAGTTTCTGTTTTTATGTCACGTTCTGAAAAAAAATTAATTGGTGTGAAGTAACAATAAACAAAATAAAGAGCTTGAAGTTAGAAAAAATCTGAAGTGTTTTTGAGGTTCACAATATATCCCACCAATATCATGAATTGGAGTCGCAAGCAAAGAAGGATAAATCGGCAAAATAAACCAAAATAAGGTGGTCAGAATTAAACTGTTTACTGTATTGGAACCCTGGGTTGAACGTTACGCTTGGAGGCATACACAACTGATTTGAGGGTATTCTTCAACATCATTTCGAATACTTATGGGGATTTACCTTTTGAAAGAAAGGACTGCAACATGATAGAAGTAATGAAGCCATTTCAGGCTCTGAGTTTATGTGTATTGCATAATCAAATGGCCCATTGAAAAGGGTGAATTTATCCAATATCATCAAGAGAAAGCTAATCAGTAACCTCTATTTGGTTGTGGTCCCAAAAGGCATAACAGGAATGAGAAAGAAGCTGGGGGAATCTAAAAGTGGTGCCTTTCCCCTTTAAGTCTAGTGAATGGAATGCCTTTTTTAATGTTTATATTCCACTCGCAATGATTCATTTTGCTTACAGCTTTTCACAAGATCCCCATTTTGAATTTTAAATAGGGTGTTGGTAAAAACACGTAAGCAAATTGGTAAAAACACGTAAGGGGTGCCCTGGGCCCATTTTTGATTAAAAATGAAACACAATTGGGCCTGTATTGGGCCAAAAAATGCCCAAAAGAGGTTTTTTCCCCACAAAACCTCTCTAACTCCAAATTGTTTCAGATTTTTTGCCCACCCCCCCCAAAAAAACAAGCCCAAACACCCCAATAATCCACATTATCCCCACCCCAAACCCTTGTTTGTTTGTTTTTTGGAAAAACAGCATTACCAAAGCCATTTTGCAAAGCTTTTCACACTTTTTTTCTTTTTTCCCCCAAAGACTGCATTTTCCACAACAACAACCTACTTTCAAGCCTCTCAATTTTAAATCTTTAACCTTCCCTCATCTACTAATCCCACATTTAAACCACTTTCTTTCACTCTTAACCACTTCTGTTCATTTTTCATACCTTTTTTCACCTCTTTTTCACATTTCAAAAGGCTCTTACCCCATTCCAAATCCCCCAATCCGCCCTTTTTTTCACTTTTATACATATTTTTCATTAAAAAAATGCTTCAACCCCCCACTGAAGGTGAATTTCAGACCCTTGAGCTTCTTTGGCAACATGTGCATAATGTTGCCAGGGCTCAGTCATATGCTGTGTCCACCTTGAGGTCCAATATGACCCACAACCAAATTGAAATATGTTGTGACAGGTCTGGCACCCCAAATCCCAACAAAAGCCCTCCCAAAACAGTCACCTCAAGAAACCTTGACTGTCCTTTTAGACTTTATGCAGGGAAATATGCCAAGAGTACCACTTGGACTGTTAAAGTCAAAACTCCTGAACATAGCCATGATGCCACTGAAACTATCATGGCACATCCTGCTTTCAGGAAATTCAATGAGCAAGAAACATCCCAAATTGCTCAAATGTCTGAATCACTGCTCATGCCAAGGCAAATTCAGGCCCAATTATGCAGCCAGAGGGATTCTGACAGGCCTTTAATCCTTCAAGACATTTACAACCAAGTCAAGAAAATCAAGAAAGACAAAGTGCAAGGCAGAAGGCCCATTGATGCTCTTATTGACACTCTCAAAGAAGAAAATTTTGCTTGGTCCTCTGCAAGGGATTCTGAGGGACACATTACCTCCTTGTTTTTTACTCACCACCTGGCCATAAAACTTCTTCATGGCTTTCCTCATGTCATTCTTATGGATTGTACTTATAAATCCAATAAGTACAAAATGCACCTTTTTCATATTTTTGGAGTCAGCTCAGCCAATAAGACCTTTTCTGGGGCTTTTTGTTTGATGAAGAATGAAAATGAACCTTCATATACTTGGGCATTAAATCAATACATAGAAAAGATCCTTAAAAACATCAATCTTGTTCCCCCTTCAGTTATCATTATTGACAGGGATCTGGCCTTGAAAAACTCTATTAAGAAGCTCTTCCCAGACTCCAAAGTCATGCTATGCATTTGGCACATAAACAAGGATGTATCTGCTCATTGCATGAAGAAAACTGGTCATGGAACTGATTTTGAAAATTTCATGGGCCTTTGGAATCAAGTAATATACTTCTTCACTTTATTTCAATTTATTTCACTTTTTACCTTATTATTGTCCTTATTAATTACTTTGGGATTCATTTCTCAGATTATGTATTCATCCACTGAAAGGTCTTTCAAAGACAACTTGAAGAAGCTTTAAAAGCAATTCAAAAATCCTGAGGTCTAGCAATATTTGGAAAAGACATGTCTTCCTCTAAAGGTGTAAGGTTTGTCTATGAAACTCTTAATAATAGTAACAATATCAAGAGTACTATGACTGTCCTCAGTAGAAAAATATAATATAAGAAATATTACAACCACAAATTTAAATATAATTATTAAAAATAATTATATATAAAAAAAATGATTTTAATTATTATTATAAAAATATAATAATAAAAAAAATATAATAATTATAATAAAGTATAATTATTCTATTATTGTTATAGTCACTGACAGTTATAACAATAAGAAATGTAAATCTCTTAATGAGACAATTACACGTGGAAATATGAATATTAACCACTTTATAAATAATATAAATATTATTTATAAAAGAATTATAACACACACTGTGCAGAAATAATTCTTATAGAATAAAATTCTATATAAAGAAAACTAATACTAGATAAAAAATTATAGAACTTTAGAGAAAAACTTACTTATAATATTTATTTAATACAACAAGTCAAACAACAACAGTTATTATGTTAAATAATAATTATAAGTTAAAAACACGCCTAAAATCAATAAATTTAAAGATAAAACAACCTTTTATGATAAAATTTAAGATTTAAGAGTTTTTAAGAGGAACTTGTGGATTTTAAAAGATATTTAAAAATGATAATTTTATATAATAAAATATATTATTGGTGATTACAACAATAATCTAAATTCTATGACTTCAATTCTTTAATTTTAATAAATAAAGAATAAAAATAACTTAAGAATTACTTTTAATAATAAGATTTTATATTTAATAAAACTTTACCTGTTTAAATTTCTAATATGATTGGATTGATAATGAATGATGGACAAAAACAGTGATGAAAAGACTCTTTTTATGTCTTAAGAGCAGCTCTCATGATTCATAATGGATGTACAGGGCGTTCTCAGGTCAAAAATGAAAAACCATGCTTAAAAATAAAGTTCTTAACTTAAGGCAACTTATTTTTACTTCCAATTTAAAGTTACCAGTGTTATTCTTAACTCCGAGTAACTTTAATCCTCATTTAGTTTAACTATTTTAAGTTTTAATATAAAATAAGGTTATTTATATTAAAGTTCATCACATGAACAGCTTAAAATTAGAGTTTCAAGCAAAAATCTCTTAAACTCAATTTTTAATTAATTTTTAAAGAAATCATAGCTTTCTTTGAGTTTAATTAAAAGAGTAAATTTCCAGGCTAATTACCCAGGAAATTTATTTATAAAAGATACTTACAATTTAATTTATATATTGATAATATTAAATTCTAAGTTGTGTGAGATTTTCAAGCAAATCCATTAAGAATTGGATTTTTAATGAATTTTTGAAGTTATTGCTATTTTTCCACGTAAAATAGCAAAACACACCAAACCTTATGTTTTGATAAGGTTTTAGTACTTGAAGCTTTAAAGTTTTAAGCTTATTTAAGGTTTTTAAGCTTAATTAAGCTCTGACAGTTCTTAAAACCTTGATTTCAAGCCTGCATATTGGGATTTACCCTTTGGCAGCTTGAAATTCCTGTCCAATTTGGGATAGAACCAGTTTAAACTTTAAGGTTGGATCAAAGTCTAATCTTAAAGTTTAAATAAGGTTGAAAATCCTCCAATACAGGTGGACAACCTTAATTGAATCCTTTCAGATCCAAAAAGTTGGGTACCCCAGCTCTATTTGGTCTTTTTCCTTTGTCCCACCTTTCTGCGTGGATTTTGCCCTTTTATTTATTTAAAGCCATACTATGGCCTTAAACCCTTTTAAATTGAGCTCACGCAGGATTTACATTCTGTATGGCAAATCCTTAGCCAATTCAGTAAATATACACCACACCTCAATTTTATCTAAAATTTTGGTAAGTTTGCATAAACCTTATGCAACTTTAAATTTAAGCTTAATTAAGCTTAAATTTAACAATTTTTAAAAAAATGTTAAAAAAGCTACATTGGTACTGTGAGATTCTTAAATCTTCCAATAACATAAAAAAATAAGTGGTTTTGGGTATAACACCCTATGGGTGTACCCCAGGTTATTTTTGGTCTAGGATCCAAAAATGACATAATATTTATAACTTTGTTTATCCAAAAAAAAGTTATACTTATTTTTTATTATTTTTTATTTTTAATTCAACTAAAAAGTCTGTTTAAGACAAAACTAACTGTTTATAAAATCATTTGTGGCCTTATGGGTATGTCATACATACCTCACAGGCTCACAAAAGGAGTATTATGTGCCAGCCTGGACCAACCACCATTGCCACCTGGGTGTGGGCTCCACCTCCAGAGTTGAAGGTGCCCATGCCATGGTTAAACGTTGGCTCCAAAAGTCCACTGGTACTCTCCTGGAGATAGTCAGGGCTCTCCAAATGGAATTTAGAAAACAATTTATTGAAATTATCAACAGAATCTCCAAAGAAATGATTGTCCATGTCAAGAATTTTCCTCCACACATCTGTGCCCTCAATGGAAAGGTGTCTCCTTATGCTCTTCAGATTGCCTTTGAAAATTTCAAAACAAAATTTCCTCCAAATGAAAAATTCACCAACAAATACAACAATTATAAAGGCATTCCTTGCAAGCATAAGACCCAAAAGGCATTTGCCAAGTGCCAAAGGCTTGAATTATCAGACTTCCATCCTCAATGGCATTTGAATTTGCCTGTGAGGGTTTTTTAATTTCTTATTATTATTATTTTTCTTATCAACTGATTTTATTTGTCATATTCTTCTCAGGCTGGTTTTCAAAGTGATGATCAAAGTGTTGAAAAAGAAAGAAAAAATGAAGCCAAGAAAATACTTGAAGACATTGGGTAAGAGCTGTTTCAAAGACCAATGGCAGAAATCACTCCAATACTTCAACATTTTCAAGATGCTTTGACTGGAAATGTCTCATTTGATCAAATTCCCAAGAGTCAAGAGGATGATCAATATTATGAAGACCCTCTAGAATGCAAGAATATTTCTGGAAGACCCCAAGGAGCCAAGAATAAAAACAAAAGAGAACCTTCAAGATTTAAAATTATTGAAAGTCAATCCAAGAAAAGAGGAAGACCCCCCTCAAAAGTGACCAGTACAACAACGTCAAGATCCCAGTCCAATTTCCCCTCTCCAATTATGGAAGTGGACTCATCTGAAGGTTCTGAAGATTATGAGGACTCATTATCCAAATCCATCAGTTCATCAAATTCACTACCCTCAGCAACTGAACTAAATAAATCAGAGGTAACCCTTAGAAGGTCCAGAAGAGTGGCAATTGGAAGCAGAACCTCACAAAGAAAATCCCACAAGCCTGCCACCAGTTTGAATATCTATGATGCAATTGACTTGACCTGTGAGCATTGTCAAAGCAATTATCACACAAGTGATGAATGCTCCAAGCCTTTTGTGAGTTTCTGATTCTTTTTAATGTAATTTTCTGTTGTTTATTTTGATATTTATTCATTTTTTGCACTTATTCTATCAGATAACTGGCTCAGAAGACTTGCCCAAGCTTATATTGAAATACACCTTCAAGGCCATCAATGTCCAGGGTGATGGAAACTGTGGCTACAGAACAGTATCCCACTTCATTTACAAGACTCAAGATCAATGGGCTGATGCCAGAGGTGACTTGGCTGAAGAAATTCACCAAAATCAAGAACTTTATGAAGCCATGAACACCTTAATTCCCTCAGTATCCTCTTATTTGGAAAGAATTGAATGGTATGAAGATGTTGGCCAGGCTCCAAAAAGCAAGTGGATTTCCATGCCTGACATGGGGGATCCAATTGAGCCTAAGTATAAAAGACCAGTTTTTCTTTATTCCACAGCCCAATCTTTTTCTTTTTTCCCTTATTTCTGTCCTCCAAATGATAATCCCCCCATTTTCATCTGCTTATTGAATAGTTGTGCTCATTTTGTTCCTTTGGACATCCTCATTTCTAAAGTTTATCCAATCCCCCCCATTACTGTGAACTGGGAGATTCATACCCAAAAACAAGCCCTGGGGTGGGCTGATAAATTTAGGAAACACAAAATGTTGTATTTGTCCAATCTTCCTCCCCCCTCTCAGAAAAAACCCACTATTTTGGAGGTTGATTCTGATTGAATGATTTTTGTATATACAATTTATGCCAATTATCCCCCTCCTCAGTCATATTTATTGCTTAAATCCCACCTCAGTCTCCTTTTTTATCAAAAATGTGGAACTTTTGTACTTGAAAATAGTTATATTACACACAAGAAAACAAACAGTTGAAAAAAAACACTCATTGCGCCTTCACTTGTTGTCCCACCAAAAAAAATTTCCCAATTCATAAGCTTCTGGTTCTTTATTCTCCAGATTAAACGCTTTAGTTTAAAAAAAAATGAAGGAAATTCATAAGTGGGAAGTTATTGAATTCACTTTTTAAAAATAGGCATATTACAATGACAGGAAAAAACATTTAAAAAAAACCCTTTTTGCGCCTTCACTTGTCCCACCCAAACAAATTCCCAAAATTATGGGATTCTGGTGCTTTATTCTTCAAATTGAACCCTTCATTTTTTAAAACAATGAAGGAAATTCATAAGTGGGAAGATTTTAAATGAATTTTTGAAAAAAATATGCCATTTTGGCATATTGGCCAAATTGGTGAAATTTGGCAAAAAAAAAAATTGAAAAAATTTGTGCTTATTGACATTCCAAGTCGGGAAAAATATGGCAAAAAAAAATTAAAAAAATCCTCAAAACTGAGCCTGAGGATTTTTTTTGAAAAATAAGGTCACTTACGTGTTTTTACTAAAAGCTTACGTGTGTTTACCAACACCCTTTAAATATTTATTCTCAGCCTATGTGCCCTTTTACAATGTACAAACCTGGTGAGTGGAAAGATAACTAAAAAAGAAGACAGTCTAAAATTCTCACAAACCTATGAGACACACCAAAAAAAATTGAACTCCAACCAAAACACCACTATACAATGCACTTACCTGACCATATTGATTCGTGGGGTCCTCCAATGGCAGTTTTGGACTTTGGTGGTCAGCGCCTTGAGGTTATTTTACAAAGTTGAAAAACTAACCACTTAATTGGTAAATTTCTTTTCATTACTTTCTTCGACTATGTTTAAATTGAATCTTTATATCTCCCAACAGGTGAAATGGAGGAAACACTAATTAAGAATTTTAGTAAAAGTCAATGTTTTGAAGTCCAAATGCAAGATATAACAGAACAAGAAAACATGTCATAACCAAAAATAATTCAATTAATAAATCACATATATGACAAGGTTTTCTCACAACTCAGATCAGTATACCCAAGCTTGAGAGACTTCCAAGATTTGCCTCCTCCAAATAATGCTTTTGTGCTTCCAGATTATCCAAAATGTTTGAAATCAGCTTTTTGGAAAATTGGTATGAAGATTCCAAAATTGGAGCCAAGCAATATAGTTTATTTTAAAGATCAAAATTTCAACAACTATGGACGTATCAGCCATATTATTGATTTGGAGTCCACAAAGCTTCACAAAGGGTCACTGTTCTTTGGAAGGTTTTGAAGAAAATCAGCAAAAGAGCAAAAAAATTTGATAAATTCAATTCTTTTCTTGAAGCGTTGAATATAACTCAAATTGGAAGTGATGGATCTTATGTTTTCATAACCTTGGAGCAAATAATTAGCCTGGAAGAATATCAAAGATTACTAGTCTGGACTCTAGGGATCTCTAAGCCAAGCTTCTTCATGCGAAGTACAAAAAAGCTGGTTGGACTTGAAGCTCAACCTTTAAGGGATGGTTCCTTTCTTTCTTGTAAAATGAGCCCTTAGCCTCTCATTTATTATAGTTAATTTTCTCTTCTATAGATGTTGGTTTTATTTGCTATTCTAATCTGATTCCAAAATGGTTTTTGTTGTTTTGTTTTGCATCACAATATCTTGAAATAAAAAACCATAATATAATTTTCTTTTTGAAATTGCCACATTGTGAGCATCTGTGAATCACATGATTCTATAGCCAAATAAACATTGCCTATTGTTTGGCATGGAAGACTCAATAAAATTGTCATCTGATATATAAAAACATTTTTCTTGGAAATCAAATTTATTTCTCCTATTCTTATTATGTATAAAAATCTAAAACCATAGAAAAACAGTATCACTTCAACATACAATATCACCATCTAAAGAAGTTGAACCAAAAAAACCATCCAAAAAAATATCATATCTATAGCATTCATATACACAGTATTACTATTTAAAGAATACAAAGAATATGAAATCCCTTTCAAGTTGTTTAGAACATGTTTTCCCAAATTTTCATATTTCATAAATTGAAATGTTTTATTAATTTCCAGCTTTCCCAATCAAACCTGTATCCTGCCTTGCTAAAGTAACCTACAGTGTGAGATTTGTCTTCCATCTCTTCATCTTATTCATTAAGCACTATTTCCATATTGCTTCTGGAATCACTTTCAACATCTTCATATTCTGAGTTTGATTAATTGTCATCTTCATAAGCGGGAATTTCATGAGATAAGTTTTATTTCTGTGTCAACTTCTCTGAATATTTCTCACTGAACTTCTTGTCACTCAGTTTTTCATCAAGGTGATGTATTCCTTGAATTTACTGTGATGAATTAGGCAAGAAAGTCCTTCTCATTGTGTCGGCTAGAATTGATTTTTGAGAAGAACAATTTTTGAACAATTGATGATCAAAAAAATCAAGGGGTAATCTTTTTGGAGGCCATCCAAACATTGTAGGGGGTGCAGTTTTTCTTATGATGTGTTTGTGCTTCTAAGACTTCCCTCTTTGATTTCTTGAAGTTTTTTCAATTTCTTCATCCACCCTCCACATAAATGTTTTTTGATTTTCAGAGGGATATGGTAAGAGTTTTATTATAGTAAAGTTTTGCTTTTTCATCAAACTCATCATTGCTATTGGAATCAATCTCAGTCAAAGCCTTTATGTACCTCTTAGGAAAATTCTCAGAAATTTCAAACTTGTAACGGGTATTACAAAGCTGAAGAAAACCATTTCTATTAGTGAATAGGTAATACTAAAAAGGCTTAAGCACTAACCCTTTTTTATTTTTGAAATGGAACCTTTCTCTAAGTATTTTTGATAGCTCCCACTTTTGTTCATTTCTCTCTTGTAAATTTTAGCTTTCAAATAATGTACAAAGTGGTTGTATGTTTCTTCAAGTAGCATTAGGGTATTTAGAAAGTGGACATTGATGTTCATGAGTTGATAATCACCAGAAACAGCAACCTGTGAAAAGGTCTTGATTGCACTTATTTGGAAAGCTTCATTGTATAGGGTATTTGTGAGCCCTGAGGTATATTTTACATACACAAATAGGCCACAATTATCTTAAAAATAAATTCTGAACTATGCATAACCCATAAGTCATGCATATATTCAAAATTCATCATTTTTGATTTCAGAAAAGTTGAATAACATTTTATTTAGTAAGTAAATCCATGGATTTAAGACCAGTTTTGGGTTCTACACAAAATTTAACCTAGGGTAGCTCCATAGAGTGAATAAGCTTAAATCAACTCTTTGAGGTGGTAATATGGAAAATACTTCAATGCCACATAAAAGATCTGTGAAAATTTCTGTTTTTCTCAATTTCACGCCAAAATAATGACAATGTGAGAAATCCCATGTTACATATACTCTAAGAATAGTGTTATGCATGTTTTTGGCACTTAATATTGTGTTATTCTTACATACACCTTTGGTACACCCATAGTGGATATCTCACTTGAAGCCTGAATTCTTATTTTGACATAAAAAATAGTCAAGGGGGAAAAAAGACATCAAAGAGAGCCAGGGTACCCAACTGCTGAGGCCTCTGAGGCATGGACAGCTCCAAGCTTGGATCCATGGCTGATCTTGGCCCAATTAGTAAGATAAAACGTTTTGGGAACTTGGTTACCAAGTCAAAACTTCATTATATCATAAGAAAATAGCAAATAAGCTGCTATTTTGATGTACCAAGGAGGTAAAGAGCAACTTAGACTCCTTTAACCATGTAAATTCTCAATTACTTCATGGATAAGCTCCAAAAGAGTAATTAAAACTCTTTTTAGACTAGTATCCATTGATTTACCTCATAGCAACCAGCCATATACTGCTATTTGCAATTCTGCATAGAAATGAGATAAAAACTTCAAAAATTCATTCAAAATACAATTATTAATGAATCTTTCTGAAACTTTTAGGACCAATTAAGAACTATATAATTCATATAAAAACCAAAAGGAACTATACTTCTATAAGTAAAATTGAAAAGCTTACTTACAGTCCATTTTTGATGATTCCTGTTGAAATACCAAATCTTTAAAAATTCACAGAAAATACAATCTGTGATGAAATTTTCAATAAAATTGATAACTTTGAGAAGTAAATGATTATTTTAGAAAAAAAGAATATTTACAGTTATTAGTCCTTTTATTCTTAACCAAAAGTGGGTTGGTAGTCACATAAAAGCATCAATTAAGTAATTATGATAATCTTATGTGACAACAGATGATGCAATAAATAATCCAAAAAGGTTTATTGTTTTCTCACTCAATGGTCTTTCAATTTTCTCCATGGAACGCCTTTATGAGCTTTCTTAGACTTAAAAGAGGCCTCCTCTTGCTGTTTTTTGAGATCATCACATTATTCCATTATACATTTATTTACAACATGTCAAGATGAAACTATGATGAAGGTGTAAATAGGCTAAATACAACTTTATCTATGTTTGTGACACGGTAAAATAGTTTAAAAAAGAGTTATAAGGCTTAAAAGATATTTTAATTTAAGATAAAAAGGGCTTTACTATATTTGATATAGTGGTGGTGAGCGCTGTTGAAAGCCCTGGGTGCAGCTTTATCTGTTGGGTTACAATAATAAAAGACTACAATAATGAAATCTATAATTATAACTGATTATTAACCAAGAGTAAAACTGTTTTTGACAGTTTACTACGTAGGTTATTCAAGAGCAGGATGAGGAGATGATTTTGGCTGTAAAAAGCCCTCCTTTTATCCTGAAATTGGGGTGGAAAGGCTGCTAGACCTTTCCGCGTAGAGGAAGTGAAGATTTTTCACTCTCCAGGACAGGCTTGTGGTTTGAAAACAACCTGTATACCCTGTATTGGGCTCAGATGTGGTTTTGAAACCACATCTGGGCGGTTTTCACCAATACAGGGTGTAAATTTTCATCTGGGGACCTCACAGCCTGATTCTGATGTGTATGATGTGTAGAATTCTGTACAGAAACTGTATGGGACGCCAGTATTGGCTGACATATGAGGTATTGAAGTAAAAACATGCTTCTTTGTCTATTTGACACCTCATATTCATGATTATGGGATATTATCCCATGGTAAGGCTGTATATGACAGCAGGTGGGATTTTGACCTTAAACCAGCCATACCTCAGTCAGTTTTTGAGATATCATGCTCACAGTTGGTTCATTGGATAGCCCTGTATGAGCTCTACACAATGTTACCCAATTTGGTATGGTTATCATTGAATATGGCAAAGTTATCCCATGTACAAGGTTTTTTTGTACATAGGCGTGGTTTGGGCAAAAGCTGTATTCAGCTTGTTTTCCTCATAGCTTCTGGTATAGTTGAGATATAAAGAAGTGGATGGCACCATCAGACAGCCCTGATTGTGCTCTTTCCAAAGATACCCCACTTCAGGTATCCCACACTAAAACTGTAGAAGTTAGATGAGAGGTGAATGTTTTGTTCACCCTTATTTGGCCTGAAATTGACCATAACTCCAGTAATATTGGTGCTGGCTCAGTTTGGCTGGTACCATTGGATAGCCCTGGCTAAGAGCTTCATTTTTGAAGACCCATTTGATGGGGTTAAGCCTCTCCTTCTGGATTTTAGATGAGAGGTGAAAATTAAGGTTTATGCTCAGCAATAACTTTGAGCAGGAATAACTTTGTTATTTCTTGTCCTATGGTGATGGGACTTATATTTTCAGAAAAAGGTGTGTTTCCTCTATCTTTTGATACCTTTTGAGCTAATTTGGCTCAGCTCCATGTTCTGGTGGTATCTTGGCTATACCATTGGTTTATGGTATTTTAGCTGTCATGCTTGTGCTCTGGTTTTGAGTCACAGGCTGACACAACAAGTGAGTATTAGTTAAAGCTTTTCTTAAGTGTTTTATTCTTTCAGAATCAATCAGAAAGACGTGAAATCATATAAATAAACTATTTATTTTTGTAATATTGTTATAAATCAATTTTTATCCTTTCAATCCACAATTATACGTCAAATTTCTCTACTATTATCTTTCAATGAATTCTTTGGAGTATTAGTGAGTGTTTTGTTTTAATTGTTAAAGTTTTTCTCTAGTAATAGTTTCCTTCAAGGGCTATTTCTATAATTATTCTTATAAAAGATAATTCTATATTGGAATAATTTGATTATTTTAATAAAGAAGATTTATTATTAAATTCTTCTTGTAATTGAGTCTTGTAGACAATTATTGCTTACTGTTATAATCACTAGTAGGTTATAACAAGTAAAAGAAATAATTCATTATTTATTCCTTTAATTATTTAATTGTGGTTATAATAATCTTTATTATTGTATTTCATAAGAACAGTTATAGTACTGTTGATTAATAGTAATATTATCCACAGGTTTCATAGACACATCTCAAAGTATCAATTGTTTCACCCAGAGAAGGAACCCATTGCCATATTCCAAGCTTGAAAAGTAGTGCTTTTGTACTTAAAGTGAAAAACTCTTGGACATTGACAATTTCCTGTCCAAACTTCTTACTGCCTGGCCTAGTGCCTCTAAGGGTAATTATTTCTGCTTTGGATATTAAAGAAACAGCACAGCTGCTATTGGTAACTTTTTGTATCTCATCAATGTCATCAAAGCAATTATTTAATTCCTTAATAAGAACAGGGTCAGGTGCAATAAGGACCAAATTTTCATAGATAAGGCCCCATATAATCCGGATGTGTGCATAAAAAGGACTCTTTATGAGGCAAAAAATCAGCAAACGTTTCTCTCATGTAATAGGAATAAGAGTCAGTTTTATAAAAGCTAACTTTAGTCAGATTGAAAGATTCAGCTGTATCTTTCATGCTCAGCTGGTTTTTCCTTGTTTTATTAGTTTTGGATGGTGTGAAAAAAGTTCTTTTAGAACCCAGAGTTAATTATTTTAGGGGGCTTTGACTTTCTTTAGCTTTTCTTGCAGAAGATGCAGGCTAATATTGTTTAATTGTTGCTTTATTTTGTTGTTTTTTAATTTGGTTTTTGGATGATTTTTCAAAGTTCTGGTAAATTTTTACTTGAAGATTCTCAACCTTTGCTAGTAGAAATTTTATTTCCTGATAATGCATTTGGAGCTGATTTTTCAAGTAACTTATAAATTGATTTTGTGCTTTAAGAATTCAAGAAATATTGGGCTGGGTGGCATACTCTGGGCCTTGAGAAAGCTTGGAGATGAAACTTGGTATTTTTGTGTTCCTTGATCCTTGAAAACCTCATTGTTATTGGGGGTTCTCAACCTTTATCATTATCTGAGAAGTAAAACATTCAATTTCTAGAATGATTCTTCCCAGTGATAGACTTGCTAAGCCCACTATTGTGAGGCTTTAAGTTTTTTTCCATATTAAGATATCATCTTTTTTTAATTAAAGATAACATAGATAAATTAGTCATAAAATTCATAAATTAATTATAAAATGAATAAGTTGAATTTCAAATTAAGAATAAAAGAATTTAATATGAAATTAATAAATTAATTATCAGGTTAAAAATTCAGTTATAAAATGAGTCAAAAAATTATAAAATTAATGAATTAGTTATTAAAATATTCAATTGATTTTAAAATCATTTTATTTATTATGAAATTAACTATCAAATTATTAAATAAAGTTAAAAATTAATTAACAAATCAATTATAAAATGAATAAATTAATCATAACACTAGTAATTCAAGTATTAAATTAAGGAATGGATTATTATATATAGAAATTGGTTACAGAATTTATAAATTAGCTATAAAACAAAAAATCAATTATATAATCAATTGAATAATCCCAAAACTCAAAAAATAATTAATAATTAATGAATTAAATCTTAAATTCCTGAATCAATTATGAAATTCCTGATAAATTTTGAAATTAATTCATTATCTTTATATAAATAAAATAAACATATAATACATTGATTACAACATTAATTTTCAAATGTATTATAAGATTAATCAATCAATTAATGGATTAATCCTTTAATTATCAAAATAAAAAATAAATTAAAGAATTGAGAAACTAATTTTAATATTAATAAATCAATTTTCCAATTAATTCATTAATTACAATCAGAATTTTTTTTAAAATTAATTCATCAATTAAGTAACTACAGCATTAATAAATCAATGAATTTATTATCCAATGTATAAGCTTAGGGGGTTGGTAAAAACACGTAAGTGACATTATTTTTCAAAAAAAATTCCTCAGCCTCAGTTTTGAGGATTTTTTTAATTTTTTTGCCATATTTTTCCCGACTTGGCATGTCAATAAGCACAAATTTTTTCAAAATTTTTTTTTTGCCAAATTTCACCAATTTGGCCAATATGCCAAAATAGCATATTTTTTTCAAAAATTCATTTAAAATCTTCCCACTTATGAATTTCCTTTTTTTTAAAAAAAATGAAGGGTTCAATGTGAAGAATAAAGCACCAGAATCCCATAATTTTGGGAATTTTTTTTGGTGGGACAAGTGAAGGTGCAAAAAGGGTTTTTTTTGCAAATGTTTTTTCCCATCATTGTATTATGCCTATTTTTAAAAAGTGAATTTAAAACCTTCCCACTTATGAACTTCCTTCATTTTTTTTGGAATTAAAGGGTTCAATCTGGAAAAGAAAGAACCAGAAGCTCATGAATTGGGAAAACATTTTTGGTGGGACAACAAGTTAAGGTGCAAGGAGTGTTTTTTTTCAACTGTTTTTTTCCTTGCGTGTAATATGACTATTTTCAAGTACAAAAGATCCACATGTTTGATAAAAAAGGAGACTGAGGTGGGATTTAAGCAATAAATATGACTGAGGAGGGGGATAATTGGCATAAATTGTATATACAAAAATCATTCAATCAGAATCAACCTCCAAAATAGTGGGTTTTTTCTGAGAGGGGGGAGGAAGATTGGACAAATACAGCATTTTGTGTTTCTTAAATTTATCAGCCCACCCCAGGGCTTGTGTTTGGGCATTAATCTCCCAGTTCACAGTAATGGGGGGGACTGGATAAACTTTAGAAATGATGGTGTCCAAAGGAACAAAATGAGCACAACTATTCAAGAAGCAGATGAAAATGGGGGGATTATCATTTGGAGGACAGAAATAAGGGAAAAAAGAAAAATATTGGGCTGTGGAATAAAAGAGAACTGGTCTTTTATACTTATTTGCAATTGGATCCCCCATGTCAGGCATGGACATCCACTTGCTTTTTGGAGCCCAGCCTGCATCTTCATACCATTCAATTCTGTGCAAATAATATGATACTGAGGGAATTAAGGTGTTCATGGCTTCATAAAGGTCTTGATTTTGGTAAATTTCTTCAGCCAAGTCCCCTCTGACATCAGCCCATTGATCTTGAGTCTTGTAAATGAAGTGGGATACTGTTCTGTAGCCACAGTTTCCATCACCCTGGACATTGATGGCCTTGAAGGTCTATTTCAATATAAACTTGGGCAAGTCTTCTGAGCCAGTTATCTGATAAAATAAGGTCAGAGGGTAGTGAATCTGATGAGCTGATGGATTTAGATAATGAGTCCTCAGAATCTTCAGAATCTTCAGATGAGTCCACTTCCATAATTGGAGAGGAGACATTTGACTGGGATCTTGATATTGTTGTACTGGTCACATTTGAGGGGGTCTTCCTCTTCTCTTGGGTTGAATTTCAATAATTCCAAATCTTGAAGGTTCTCTTTTGTTTTTATTTTTGCTTTTATTCTTGGCTCCTTGGGGTCTTCCGCGGATATTCTTGCATTCTAGAGGGTCTTCATAATATTGATCATCCTCTTGACTCTTGGGAATTTTACAGTCAAAACATCTTGAAAATGTTGAAGTATTGGAGTGATTTCTGCCATTGGTCTTTAAAACAGGTCTTCCCCAATGTCTTCAAATATTTTCTTGGCTCCATTCTTTCTTTCTTTTTCAACACTTTGATCATCACCTTGAAAACCAGCCTTAGAAGAATATGACAAATAAAATCAGTTGATAAGAAAAAAAATAATAAGAAGAAATTAAAAAACCCTCACAGGCAAGCTCAAATTCCATTGAGGATGGAAGTCTGATAATTCAAGCCTTTGGCGCTTGGAAAATGCCTTTTGGGCCTTATGCTTGCAAGGAATGCCTTTATAATTGTTGTATTTGTTGGTGAATTTTTCATTTGGAGGAAATTTTGTTTTGAAATTTTCAAAGGCAATCTGAAGAGCATAATGAGACACCTCGCCATTGAGGGCACAGATGTGTGGAGGAAAATTCTTGACATGGACAATCATTTCTTTGGAGATTCTGTTGATAATTTCAATAAATTGTTTTCTGAATGCCATGTGGAGAGCCCTGACTACCTTCAGGATAGTACCAGTTGACCTTTGGAGCCAAAGTTTAACCATGGCATGGGCACCTTCAACTCTGGAGGTGGAGCCCACACCCAGGTGGCAATGGTGGTTGGTCCAGGCTGGCACATAATACTCCTTTAGAGGAAGCCACGTCTTTTCCAAAGATTGCACGACCTCAGGATTTTTGACTTGCTTTTGAAGCTTCTTCCAGTTGTCTTTGAAAGACTTTTCAGTGGATGAATACATAAGCTGAGAAATGAATCCCAAAGTCATTAATAAAGACAATAATAAGAAAAAAAGTGAGAAAAAGTGATATAAAGTGAAGAAGTATATTACTTGATTCCAAAGGCCCATAAAAGTTTCAAAATCAGTTCCATGACCAGTTTTCTTCATGCAATGGGCAGATACATTCTTGTTGATGTGCCAAATGCATAGCATGACTTTGAAGTCTGGGAAGAGCTTCTTAATAGAGTTTTTCAAGGCCAGATCCCTGTCAATAACAATAACTGAAGGGCAAACAAGATTGGTGTTGTTGAGGACCTTTTCTATATATTGATTCAATTCCCAAGTATATGAAGGTTCATTTTCATTCTTCATCAAAAAAAAGGCCCCAGAAAAGGTCTTATTGGTTGAGCTGACTCCAAAAATATGAAAAGGGGGCATTTTGTACTTATTGGTTTTATAAGTACAATCCATAAGAATGACATGAGGAAAGCCATGAAGAAGTTCTATGGCCAGGGGGTGAGTAAAAAACAAGGAGGTAATGTGTCCCTCAGAATCCCTTGCAGAGGACCAAACAAAATTTTCTTCTTTGAGAGTGTCAATAAGAGCATCAATGGGCCTTCTGCCTTGCAGTTTGTCTTTCTTTATTTCCTTGACTTGGCTGTAAATGTCTTGAAGGATTACAGGCCTGTCAGACTCCCTCTGGCTGCATAATTGAGCCTGAATTTGCCTTGGCATGAGCAGTGATTCAGAAATTTGAGCAATTTGGGATGTTTCTTGCTCATTGAATTTCCAAAGAGAAGGATATGCCATGATAGTTTCAGTGGCATCATGGCTATGTTCAGGATTTTTGACTTTAAGAGTCCAAGTGGTACTCTTGGCATATTTCCTGGCATAAAGTCTAAAAGGACAGTCAAGATTTCTTGAGGTGACTGTTTTGGAGGGGCTTTTGTTGGGATTTAGGGTGCCAGACCTGTCACAACATATTTAAATTTGGTTGTGGGTCATATTGGACCTCAAGGTGGACACAGCATACCCCTGAGCCCTGGCAACATTATGCACATGTTGCCAAAGAAGCTCAAGGGTCTGAAATTCACCTTCAGTGGGGGGTTGAATCATTTTTTAATGAAAAATATGTATAAAAGTGAAAAAAAGGGGGAATTGGGGCATTTGGAATGGGGTAAGAACCTTTTAAAATGTGGAAAAGAGGTGAAAAAAGGTGTGAAAAATGAACAGAAGTGGTTAAGAGTGAAAGAAAGTGGTTTAAATGTGGGATTAATAAATGAGGGAAGGTAAAAAATTGAAAATTGAGAGGCTTGAAAGCAGGTTGTTGTGGTGGAAAATGCAGTCTTTTGGGGAAAAAAGAAAAAAAAGTGTGAAAAGCTTTGCAAAATGCCTTTGGTAATGCTGTTTTTCCAAAAGAAACAATGGTTTGGGGTGGGGATAATGTGGATTATTGGGGTGTTTGGGCTGGTTTTTTTTGGGGGGGGCTGGGAAAAAAAATCTGAAGCAATTTGGAGTTAGAGAGGTTTTGTGAGGAAAAAACCTCTTTTGGGCATGTTTTGGCCCAATACAGGCCCAATTGTGTTTCATTTTTAATCAAAAATGGGCCCAGGGCACCCCTTACGTGTTTTTACCAATTTATGGCCAAAAAACGTAAGCTCTTACGTGCTTTTACCAATTTGCTTACGTGTTTTTACCAACACCCTAAGTTTATTATAAATTAATCAACTATAAGATTAATAAATCAATTACAAAATAAATAAACTATATATACAATTAAGAAATTCATTACTAATTTGATAATTCATTAAGTATTAAATTAGTAAAACATTTATTAAATTAAGGAAAGAATTGATTAAATGATATACTGATTCTAAAACTCATAATCTAATTATCAAATTAATAAATTCAAAAATAAACCAACTAATTTTAGAATTAACAAAGTAATTATACAATTAATAAGAAGTCTTCATATAAATAACTTAATTTCAAAAGAAAATTTTGAATTTTTACAAATTACCAATTTAAAATATATTACTACATCAGGTTCTGAATCCACTTTTTCATCATGCTTCAATGCGTTGAATTTATATAATATTTATCACCATTAGAGTATGTCATGATAGACCCTTGGTCAGAAAATATAATGTATGATGTTGTTACACCATAAATTGAAAAGAATGAAAGATTTACCAATACTACTATTCAAGCTTTCAGCCCCATTGAGATGATTGGGCATTTGAGTAGGCATTTTTTGTCTGAATTGACCAATTTTGGCAAACATGGACACAACAAAAAACTATCATTTAGTTCATTTGAAAGTATTAATCAAAGAAACTGTAAGCTCTATATGTATTTCCAACAAGTGAGAGACAACCCTGGAAGAAAGTGGAAGTATAATATGGATGTTATAAGCACCAACAACTAAAAATATCTATCAATCATGGAGCTATTTTGGTAATAAGTCTTGCTAAAGGTGGGACTGTGAGTTTTGCTTCCTCATCAGGCCCAGAGCCATTTTTTTCTTTCTTCAATGACACAAATCTAATACCTAATCCTTTGATAAATCATATTTGAGTCACACTGTTGGATTGAAATCATCAAAAGAGCAAAAACTGCTAGGTAAGATTTTACGTATACAATTGTTAGTCTACTTCAATATAGGCTCAACCAGCCTTTTGGGTTCAGAAAGAGATTTTGATTTTTTTATAAATGATAAAGTTCCTTTTACTGATCTTTTATGCCAGTTATCAGAACATACCATTGAGACTTTAACACCTGATATGCAAAAAGCCCCCAAGGTTCCATAGAAAATGTGGTTTATCCAAAGTTTTTTATGATATTTCAGAAGGTCTTTGATATTCTCCTTGTGTACTACCTGACATGACCCCTTTATTTTTGGTTTTATACTTCAACTTTGGTATTTACTCAAACCCTGTTGTAAGAAATCATAAGGTAAATGACCATACCCATAAGTTTCTCGAAATTCCTGGGTGGTCTTCTCTTTGCGCTCAGTTCCTCCCGGATGATTTGACCTATGTGGTTCTTTGATTTACTGGGGAAAGAGGCCAGGTATTTAACTGCTGCTCTCTCCAGGGCTAATGGGACATTTGTATTTTCCTGTGGGGAAATATACTGCTTTGGAGCAATCACATGATGTGAAACCAAGCCAAAAGCTTCAAAAAGAACATTCTCCCAGAAGGTCTTGAGGCTTGGTGTTGTAAAAAGGAGATTTCAGAGAATTTCAAAAAATGGATAATCTTGTTTTGAAATATGGTTGGATGGTTGGTTCATATCTTTGATTAATTTCGAGCTACAGAAACCTGCTTTGAAAAAAGCTTCACTGACATGTGCCAAACCAAAAAAAGCCAAACCTTAAAAAGGGTCTTAGATCTGTATTCTTTTATTGATATTATGTACAGAGCTTACCACATCTTTCAATATTATCTATCCATATATATATATTCATATCAGGCTATAAAACAGCATGTAAGTAAATATTTAAAACTTGAGGAATTGGAAAGAAGCTTCATACAGTTTACAGCCATTTTAATCAGAGCCATTGCTTCTCCAATATTTTTTCGGATGCATTCAGGAACTCTGCTATCCCTCCTGAAACCTTCCAGCCTTGGGATAACCTTTGTAATATTTGACACAAAATTCTCTTTGCTAATTACTTCGAGCTCACCACTAAAAAATAATTCCTCTTTGTTTTCTTCTTTCCTTGACTCATCACCAAATTCAGCTTCAGGTGTTTGTTTTTACTAATATTTTTTGAGATTTGGTGGTTTCAAAATTGGTGAACCTGTCTAAATCAATTCTTCGAAGAGAAATAAAACATTAATAATATAAGTATAAAATAAAGATTGAAAATTAGAAAAATTTTATATACCCTGAGGAAGATTTGTGGGTATAAGACTGCTTTAAATTTTTAAAGTCGCTCCTGGTTCTTTGCTTCTTGAATTCTTTTTATCAGATATTGGGCCTTTAATTTCTTGCTCTGGTTGTTGAAATGATATAAATGGAAGATAATTACAATATGAGAGCATTTGGTTTGGAAGGCCATATAGTTCACTCAAACTAATAGATATATCCAGTAGAATCTATGGAGTTACAATAAAGATATGAGAAAAATTAATTAAATGATAAGTGGAAGGAAGAAGATACTCCTTGAGTACCTTATTTGTATCTGAAGCTTTTTAACCTAAATATCAAAACCACAAGCTAGCCCTATTCCTTATGGGCTTAAGCTTTAATGACCTCCTGGGTAGTCCATACCCAAAAATTTCTATTCAAACATTATAATCATCTTATAATACACAGAAAATTCATATTTACTGAAGAATGATACTTGTCACAATACAAGTAGCATTGTTCATTTCATATTGCACACTACAGCAATGATCCCATGCTTCATTGTACTGTCCAGTAAATTTAGAAATTTGAGTGTTTCAGATTATTGTATTTCTACAAGATAAATTCTACTTCCTTATAGTAGTATGACAGTGGCTTCTCATGGGCCCATAGATTGGAGATAAGACCTTTGATCCAACTACCTGATGAAATAATATCATCAAGTCACTTAATATTTGAATATCTTTCTAATTTATGGATAGAGATGTATGGAGGTTCTGGAGCTGAGCCACTTTGGTCAATGTGGACCTGAGCTACTTAAAAAAGATTTCAATTATTTAATTTCTGATCTGGGCTACTTTTTTCAATGCAGACCTTCTGGAAGTTGGCCACATTTTAAATTCAGAACTTCTGGGGGTAGGCCACCTTTGTCAATGTAGACCTTTGGGAAGTGGGCCACTTTTGTCAATGCAGACCTTCTGGAGGTGGGCCGCTTTCGTGCTTTGGGAGCTGGGCCAAATTTGTAAATTCAGACCTTCCAGAGGTGGGCCACTTGTATTATTTGGAGCTGGGACACTTTTGTCAATGTGGACCTTAGCCGTTCAGGAGTTATGAAAATTATTCAATGAATGATTGCAGAACTTATATTTTGAATCATGCTGGACATTATTCACTGAATGATCCTGGATCTTACCTTTTGGAAATTTATTGTTGCACGAGTGGAAGGTGAACTTACTGTGAATTCTATTTGAAACCTCCTCTCCTGCTGAGTTACACAAGAATGATTTTAGAGGAAATCCTTCTAGACATGAAGTCCAGTGCCATCCCTTGAAGCTCATTTCTCCCTGGTGTATCTTTTCACTCAAAAAAAAATGTTTTATTAATTTATTTTAGTTTCTAAGAACATGATAACACTAGAAGATTTTGAAATAGCCTCAACATTAACAAGAACTATTCCAGTCAGTATTTTGAAATCTTACCATAATATAGCTCTTATCATAACTCATAGTAATCAACCCAAACAAATTTCCTTAGAGTTAATCAATTTGTACATTAGTAGTACTCTCCAAAAAGCTCAGATGTTCGAAAAAAGTAAGTTTTTTCTTGTAAAATTACTAATTCTGAGATTTTTGACTCAAATATCCTCTAAAATAGATTGGGACCCAGTGATAAACTCTCAATCAGCTCCCAAAGTGGGTATAGACATGGCTATGACAGAAGGAAAAGGGTCTGTAAATGAAGCACAAACTGACATATTCTTCAATTCTGAGGCTGAAAACAATGTTTTACCTTCAAATATATCTGCTACTTCCACAAGAAGCCTCAACAGACATACAAACCTCAAGCCAAAAGGAATACAAAATTTCACTTCAACACAAAGAGTACAAGATTTTAGCAGCTCTTTTGAAAGACTCCTTTAACACTTATCTGTCAGTGAAAACCTTTCTGGGATATCCCCGCAATTGAGAGTTCCTGAATTGGTGGCATTTGTTGATGAAAAAGAAGAACATGATCCTTCTGACCAAAGAGTTGAGGGAAAACAACCCACAACTAACAAAAGAAGTTTCAAAGCCTACCCCAGTGACCAGAAGAAGAGATTTGAATATGACAAAGAAGCCACAAGCTCAGAACAAGGGAAAAAGGCAGGCACAAGTTACCAAGAAAATATGTCAAGGCTACATAGTACCAAAGATTTAACAAGTGCCATGTAAAATGTGTTTTATATGGCTGGGACTAAAATGGAAATAGATAATGGAGCAGAAGTCAAACTCAAAAATTTGAAGTTGTTTCTGAGATTTTGAATGGAATTACAGGATTTTATATAGCCATATATGATGTGAAAAGTCATATTTCTGATATAAAGGATCTGATTGTGAGCTAAATGATTGAAGAATGAATTTATTTTGAAAAAGTTTCAAAAACACTTGGAACATCAAATAGTGATACTTCATACCAAAAGAAATGGGAGCCTTGAGGTATACTTTACTTACCCAAATAGGCCACAATAAATATAAAATCCACTTTTAAGCTATCCATAAACCATAAGTCATGTATATATCTCAAATTCCTCAATATTTCTATAATAAAATATGAATAAGGTTTTTGAGTGTAAGCAAATCTATGGATTTGAGACAAGATTAGGATTTTACACAAAAATTCACCAAGGTTAGCTCAATAAAGTTAATGAGCTCAAATTAGCTCTATGAAGCAGAAATATGGAAAATACTTCAACACCACATCATTAACATCACATAAAAGAATTGTGAAAAGTTTTTTTTTCTCAATTCAACACCAAAATAATGGGAATGTGAGAAATCCCATGTTACATAAACTAAGATTAGTTTTAGGAATGTTTATGGAACTTTAAG
This sequence comes from Austropuccinia psidii, assembly GCA_023105745.1. Classification (NCBI taxonomy): domain Eukaryota; kingdom Fungi; phylum Basidiomycota; class Pucciniomycetes; order Pucciniales; family Sphaerophragmiaceae; genus Austropuccinia; species Austropuccinia psidii. The sequence continues at coordinate 38,985,886 of JALGQZ010000007.1, forward strand.
TTACATTATTCTTATATGAAGGTCTGTTACACCCATAATGGATATCACTCTTGAAGCCTGAGTTACTATTTTTGACATGAAAATAGCTAAGGGGGACAAAAGACATAAAAGAGAGCCAGAGTATCCCACTTTTGAGGTCTCTGAGGCATGGATATCCCTAAATCTTGGATAATTGTCTAATAATAGCCTAATAAGTATTCTAAAGCCTTTTGGGAACTTGGTTACCAAGTTAAAATCTCATTTAATCATAATAAAATAACAAATCAGCTGCTATTTTAACATGATGAGGAGTTAAAGAGAAACTTTGGCTGCTGTGACAATTATAATTCTTGATTATTTTCCTTTCATAAGCTTTCAAGAGCTAATTACAACCCCTTTTGGACTAGTATCCATTAATTTACATCATGGTGACCAGCTATTACATTTCTATTTGCAGTTCTACATAGAAATAAGGTAGAAACTTTAAAAATTCATTAAAATACAATTCTTAATCAATCTTTCTTACTCCTTCAAGACCAATGGAGAAACATATGATCCATAAAAAAACAGAAATGAATTCTCACTTCATACTTCAAATTGAAAGTTTTACATACAGTTCATTTTTTATGATTCCAAATCAGACACTGGACCTTCAAAAACTCACAGAAAGTAAAAACTGAAATGAAATTCCCAATAATTTTGATAATTTTGAGAAATTAATGTTAATTTTTAAATAAAAGACCATTTACATTTTTTACTCCTTTATTTCTTAACCATAAATGGGTTGGTAGTCATGAAAAATGACTTTATTAAGAAATTCTGATATTGGTTTCTCACTCACTGGTGTTTCAGCTTGACCAATGGCATGCCTCTGTGAGCTTTTGTTGGCTTAAAATAGGCGCCTCCCCTTGCTTTTTTTCCAAATCATATCATTAGTAGCAACAAATATTAGTTAATTCTTTTCTTGAGTATTTTAATTCCTTCAGAATCAATCGAAAAGACATTGAATCATGGAAATATACTATCTAGAATAATATTTAACTATTATATTGTTATATTACTGCTATAATACCATTTTTATGCTTTAAATACACAAACAACCCACCAAATTTACTCTATCAATTCTTTACAAGGTATTATTGAAGTTTTGGTGATTGTTTCTGCTTGATTATTTAATTTTTTGTCTAGTAATAGTTTTCTTCAAGAATTTTCTTTATACTTATTCTTGCAAAAGATAATTATACATTAAATTAATTTCGTTTATCTTAATAAAGTGGTTTTAATATTCCATATTCCTTGTAATTGATTCTTGAAGACAATTACTACTTACTGTTAGAATAATTAGTAGTGTATAGCAAGTAGAAGGAAGAATTAAGTAAAAAATTATTTAATTGTGGTTATAATGAATTGATTCATTGTATTTGGTACAAACAGTGTGAGCCTTAGAGGTATTTTCATATGCCCAAAAGAACACAAATGATAAAACAAGATACAAATATAAATAAAATGAATTTCTTCATATTATCAAAAAAAAATTAAAATTCAATTTTAATTTAAAGATAAAATTAAACTGAAATTTAAAATTGTGAAAACACATTTTTACTTAAAATAATTAAGTAAAAATGAATTTTAAACAAAGTTACTGAAATTAAAATATTATTGGAAAAATTTTAAATACCAATTATCATAAATTTCTCTCCAACAAATAAAAATATGAAGATTATTTCACCATTGGACCCCTCATAAAAAATAAGGTCGGGTCACCTCCAGGTAAAATTTCTGTAACTCAACTCCAAATAAGCTTAAATTAAGTTTTTAGTATTTTCTGTACAAAAAATTGAAAAACTCAAAACCTTAACTTAATTCACATCACATGTGGTGTTAACCATCAACTTTTGTGTTAAAATAGAGGTGTTGTGTGGATTTTGGCAGTTATGAAGAATTGGTTTATTTTCAATTGAAGTGTCAAAATTTGCATGTGTATTACATAAATGAACTGTAGTTTACATATGAGGTATCAATTATTACAGTTGTGTAACTGTAATACTCACTTGAATTGCATGTGTAAATTATGAGTATATTACATGATGAGGAATTAAAGAAAAAGAAATTGGAAAAATAAATTTTTGAGGGGGAAAAGGAATCATGGCTCCAAGGGGGAGCCAGACCCCCAAATTCCTTGCTGATAGGCATGAGATGTCAAATTCCATGCAAAAGTTCATCACTTTTGGCATGAAATTGAGTGACAGGGTCTGTGGCTCAATTGATGATGAGGTTTTGATACCAACCAGGGCAGTTTTAACTGTTGCTAATAGGGTAAAGCAAACATTTTAAAAACAGTTTCAACTGGTTTTGACGTCTCTTAGACACATTCTGACATGTTGTGAAGGCTTAAAAACAGGTACTACTGTAGCAATGGCTAAGTTAAGGGTCCAAAATGCAAAAAACCAGCACTTTTTTGGTCTTAAGTAGGGTTCTATCATGCCATAATTGGCTTTTCTGTTGTCAAAGTGCATTCCACGACTGACAAGAGCAAGTTTTAATTTTGGGGTAAGAGAATTGATGGCTATAAAAGAATGTCTTCTTTGCCCCACTTTTCTCTTCATGTTAGAGTACTTTCCTTTTATAATTAGTTTAAAGCTGTTAAACCAATCAATATAAGATGCCAACCACACTTTTGAAATCATTTCAAGCCTTTTACCATGTGAACAAATTATTATAATCATTGTTTGTAACTCTTATAATGATTCTTGCCCTTGAGCCACCCCATAAGTGATTTAAAGAATCTTTCAACACTGTTAACTTTTTCACTTTGTTTCCAAATTCACTCTAGTCACTTTTGGGAGTGTTTTCCCTTTAATATCATTTTTGAAGACTCTGTTTTTATATTAATTTCCTGCAGTCCTTTTCTCAATTAATTCCAATTCAAATTGCTCTTGAAGAAATTTATTTTTTAGCCTGAAATATCTCTTGTAGAGTATTTTTTGGATAAATTCTTATTGTTGGTAAAACAATGAATATTTATAATATTATTTTTTGATACTTATCAAGTTGAAAAAAATGAAATTGGGGTGTTTTCCATTAAAAATCTTATTTCATATTTTTTGAATCAATCTTTATCTTATACAAATTTTGAGGACAGGAAAAGTACTTGAGTTTTAATCAAATTTTCATATCCATGCCTTACATCGGGAGGCCCAGCCATGATATTTCCCCTTTGATATATATATTTACTCTTTTTCAATCCTTTTTCTTACATTGAAAAATTTCCAAAAATGCATAAAAATACTTATAAATCAAAAAATCCATAAAAAATAAAGCTTTTTCATATTATAAGTGAGGCTTTTTTTTTCATTTCTCCTTTGAAATTTTTTTTTCACTCAGTTAATTTCTTTATTCATTTACTTTAGGGTCTGAAAATGTGGTAAGACAACAAAATATTGAAACTGCGTTAACAGTCACTAGCATTATTCCTGCAAGTACTGTCAATTCTGAGCATAATGGCACTGTTATTATGACTCAGAATCATCAACCGGAACCAATTTCTTCAGAATTAATCAATTTAGAAATTAGTAATGTGAACCCTAGAGGTATTTTCAGATACCCAAAAGACCACAAACAATAAAATAATATACAATTATAAATAAAATAAATTCATTTTCCAAAACAAAACTTCAAAATATAAACATAAATTTATACACAAAATTTAAAAATTTCATTTGAATTTCAAAATAAAATTTCATTGAATTTTAGATTTGTAAATACACATTTTTACTTGAAAAAATTTAGTAAAAATCAACTTTCAACAAAAATACCAAAATTCAAATAATTTTGGAAAAAGGTTAAATAAAAATTATCATAGCTTTTTAAACTACAAATAAACATATGAAAATTATTTCACCATTTGACTCCTCATAAAAAATAAGGTTGGGTCACCTCCAGGAAATATTTCTGTAACCCAACTCTAATTAAGCTTAAATTAAGTTTTTAGTACCCTCTGTACAAAAGTTTAAAATCCTGAAAACCTTGATTCAATTCACATCTCATGTGGTGTTAACCATCAACTTTTGTGTTAAAATTGAGGTGTTGTGTGTAGCTTAGAAGTTGGGAGGTATTGAATTATTTTCAATTGAAATGTCAAAATGTGCACCTGTATTACATAAGTGAACTTTAATTTACATATGTGGTTTCAATTATTACAGTTGTGTAATTTAAAACCTCAATTAAATTACATATGTGAATTGTAAGTATAAGACATGATGAGGAACTAAAGAAAAAATAAATTGGAAATATTGATTTTGGGGGGAACAGGAATTGTGGCTCCAAGGGGGAGGAAGACCCCCAAATTCCTTGCTGACAGGCATGAGATGTCAAATTCCATCCAAACATTCATCAATTTTGGCATGGAATTGAGTGACAGGGTCTGTGTCTCAATTGATGATGAGGTTTTGATACCAACCAGGGCAGTTCCAACTGTTGCTAAGAGGGTAAAACTAGCCTTAAGATAAAACAAAAATTATAAAAACAGCTTCAACTGCTCTTGACTTCTTTTACACACATTCTTACATGTTTTGAAGGCTGAAAAACAGGTATTACTATAGCAATGGCTAAGTTAAGGGTCCAAAATGGCTAAAATGACCCCGTTTTTGGGCTAAACCAGGGTTCAATAATGCCATAATTGGCTCTTCTGTTGTCAAAGTGCATTCTCTGACTGACAAGAGCAAATTTTACTTTTGGGGTAAGAGAATTGATGGCTATAAAATAATGTCTTCTTTGCCCCACTTTTCTCTTCATGTTAGAATTGTTTCCTTTTATAATTGGTTTGAACAATGTTAAACCAATCAATATAAGATGCCAACCACACTTTTGAGGTCATTTCAAGCCTTTTAACCACGTGACAAAATTATTACAATCATTTTTTGTAACTCTTATAATGATTTTTACCCTTGAGCCACCCCATAAGTGATTTAAAGAATCTTTCATCACTGTTAGCTTTGTCACTTTGTTTCCAAATTCACTCTGGTCAATTTTGGGAGTGTTTTCCCTTTAATATCATTTTTGAAGACTCTGTTTTTATATTAATTGCCTGCAGTCCTTTCCTCAATTAATTCCAATTCAAATGGCTTTTGAAGAAATTTATTTTTTAGCCTTAAATATCTCTTGTAGAGTATTTTTTGGAAAAGTTCTTCTTGCTGGTAAAACAATGAATATTTATGATATTTTTTTTTGATAATTATCAAGTTGAAAAAAATGAAATTGGGGTGTTTTCCATTAAAAATCTTATTTCATATTTTTTGAATTAATTTTTATCTTATACAAATTTTAAGGACAGGAAAAGTACTTGATTTTTAATCAAATTTTCATATCCATGCCTTACATTGGGAGGCCCAGCCATGATATTTTACCTGTGACATATTTATTTACTCTTTTTCAATCCTTTTGCTTACATTGAAAAATTTCCAAAAATGCATAAAAATACTTATAAATAAAAAAATTCATAAAAAATAAAACTTTTTCATATTATAAGTGAGGCTTTATTTTTCATTTCTCCTTTGAAAATTTTTTTTCACTCAATTAATTTCTTTCTTCATTTATTTTAGGGTCTGAAAACGTGGTAAGACAACAAAATATTGAAACTGCATCAACAGTCACTAGCATTATTCTTGCAAGTACTGTCAATTCTGAGCATAATGGCGCTGTTATTATGACTCAGAATCATCAACCAGAACCAATTTCTTCAGAATTAATCAATTTGGAAATTATTAATGTAATCCTTAGAGGTATTTTCAGATACCCAAAAGACCACAAACAATAAAATAATATACAATTATAAATAAAATAAATTGATTTTACCAAAACAAAAATTAAAAATATAAACATAAATGTATAAACAAAATTAAAAATTTAATTTGAATTTCAAAATAAAATTTCATTCAATTTTAAATTTGTAAATACACATTTCTACTTGAAAGAATTTAGTAAAAATGAATTTTCAACAAAAATACCAAAATTCAAATGATTTTGGAAAAAGGTCAAATAAAGATTATCATAGCTTTTTAACCTACAAATAAACATATGAAAATTATTTCACCATTGGACTCCTCATAAAAAATAAGGTTGGGTCACCTCCAGGAAATATTTCTGTAACCCAACTCTAATTAAGCTTAAATTAAGTTTTTAGTACCTTCTGTACAAAAGTTAAAAATCCTCAAAACCTTGATTCAATTCACATCACATGTGGTGTTAACCATCAACCTTTGTGTTAAAATTGAGGTGTTGTGTGTAGCTTAGAAGTTGGGAGGTATTGAAGTATTTTCAATTGAAATGTCAAAATGTGCACCTGTATTACTTAAGTGAACTTTAATTTACATATGTGTTTTCAATTATTACAGTTGTGTAATTTGAAACTTCAACTGAATTACATATGTAAACTATAAGTATAATACATGATGAGGAACCTAAGAAAAAATAAATTGGAAATATTGATTCTGGGGGGAAAAGGAATTGTGGCTCCAAGGGGGAGGCAGACCCCCAAATTACTTGCTGACAGGCATGAGATGTCAAATTCCATGCAATCATTCATCAATTTTGGCATGGAATTGAGTGACAGGGTCTGTGTCTCAATTGATGATGAGGTTTTGATACCAACCAGGGCAGTTTCAACTGTTGCTAAGAGGGTAAAACTAGCCTTAAGATAAAACAAAAATTGTAAAAACAGCTTTAACTGGTCTTGACGTCTTTTACACACATTCTGAAGTGCTTTGAAGGCTGAAAAACAGGTATTACTATATCAATGGCTAAGTTAAGGGTGCAAAATGGCTAAAATGCGCCCCTTTTTGGCCTAAACCAGGGTTCAATCATGCCATAATTGGATCTTCTGTTGTCAAAGTGCATTCCCCCACTGACAAGAGCAAATTTCACTTCTGGTGTAAGACAATTGATGGCTATGAAACAATGTCTTCTTTGCCCCACTTTTCTCTTCATGTTAGAATCTTTTCCTTTTATAATTAGCTCAAAAGCTGTTAAAGCAATCAATAAAAGATGCCAACCACACTTTTTAAATGATTTCAAGCCTTTGAACAACGTGAAAGAACTATTCTAAACATTTTTTGTACTGCTTATAGTCATGTTTACCCTTGAGCCACCCCATAAGTGAATTAAAGCATCTTTCATCACTGTTAGCTTTCTCACTTTGTTTCCAACTTCACTCTGGTCACTTTTTGGCGTGTTTTCTATTTAATATTCTTTTTAAAGACTCTTTTCTTATATTAATTGCCTGCAGTCCTTTTCTCAATTCATTTCAATTGAAATTTCTCTTGAAGAAATTTACTTTTTAGCCTTAAATATCTCTTGTAGAGTATTTTTGGATAAATATTTATGGTTGGTAAAACAATGAATCTTTATAATATTATTGTTTTATACTTATCAATCTGAAAACGAAAATTGGCATATCTTCTATCAAAAGTCTTATTTCATATTTTTTTGAATCAATTTTTATCTTAAACAAATTTTGAGGATAGGAAAAGTACTTGATTTTTAATCAAATTTTCATATTGACACCTTACATTTGGAGGCCCAGCCATGATATTTTGCCTGTGACATATTCTTTTACTCTTTCTTAATGCTTTTTCTTACATTGAAAAATTCAAAAAAATCCATAGAAATGCTTATTAATCAAAAAATCCATAAAAAGAAAGCTTTTTCATATTATAAGTGAGGCTTTGTTTTTCATTTCCCTTTTGAAAATTTTTTTTCACTCAATTAATTTTTCACTTCATTGATTTTAGTTTCTGACAGTGTGGGAAGACAAGAGAATATTAAAACCACATCAACAGTTGCTAGCATTATTCCCGCAAGTACTGTCAATTTGTAACAAACACTCACCAGGGGTAAGGGTATTCATTAATACACCCACGCAAACACCTCAAATCAGCAGATCCACTTCTTTTCATCAGCATTCAGTTTCACCAATCTTCCTTGCTGAAACATGCATACAGCTTGGTACTTCAATACAGCCTGTCAACATCTGTACAGGCTGCATTCACCCAATACAGTTTGGATACACCATTATGAAACTGTATGATTACTCAACTCCACCACACCTCTTTTACAGGATCTGTACAAATGTACAGTACCTGTATTGGCCAGACTCAATTCAATCATTCAATCCTCTCATAAAAATTCTCTCTCTGGATCAGGGCTGGTGATTCTCACATATACCAGCCCCTCTTTCTCCCCCCTGGGGACTTTTCCCCAGTTATTTAATTTAGTCTATTTATTATTTTATGAAAGTTCCTATCCTTATTTTGGGTATTATACTTATTTAATATTAAGTTAGTATTTGCATTTTCTTTCTTTGCCTGTACAGTTTGAGTTGGGTGTCCATATCCTGATTAACCCTTCTCCTTTCATTCTGACAGGTTGAAACAGTGGACTTGGACTTGTTTGTGGTTGGCTCTTCTATTTCTTACTCTTTTTTTTTCTGCTTTTCTTATATTTCTTTTATTAGTAATTCATCTCTTAACACTCTTAATTGTATTCTTTCTTACCATATCCTGAGCCCTCCATAATGAAGTCCCAGTTTACTGAGTGCCAGGCCCTCTTCACTTAGAAGAGCCTCTGTGACATTAAATTAATTAACTCATATTTGATTCTTTCTTTTCATTCATTTATATTCATTTCTCTCATTCATCAATTATGACTCTTTAATGATCTTATGATTTTTCATGATCATGATTTTTCTCTCATCAATGATCATCTCATTAATTTGATTCATATGAAAATTGACTCTTTCTATTTTTTCTTAATCATTTTTGACCATCTCATTCCACTTCATTTTATTTCAATCAAGCTTCCCTTTGTTTTTTTCTTCAGGTCTTCTCAGGAGTTATTGATTGGTTATCAATTGGTTGATTGATTGGGATTCATTTGGGTTATTGATTCAGCCATTCAGAATTTTATTTGGATTTATTTGGTTAACTTTTGAATTCCTCAAGATAACTGATTTATCCTCAAGAATTGATTATTCATTATTGATTGATTTTGATTCCTGAAGATATTGATTGACTGATTGATTCCTCAAGACCTTGAATTGACCTTGAAGACATTGATTGACTGACTGACTGATTTTTTATTGAATACTTCAAGATTATTGATATTGAATTAAACTAATTGTTGATTATTGATTGAATTGATTTGATTATTGATTGAATGTGTCTTCACCTCAAGATTTGAATTGATTCCTCAAGACTCATCAAGAACTTTCTTGTGATTGATTTGGCCAAGCTTTGATCTCTGTTTTTCATAACATCAATTTATCATTCTAATTCTTCATAATGCAAGTTCATCATAGCCCACCATCAAAGAACACTAGATCTCAAAGAAATCCAGCTTTTCTCACTCCTACAGCAAGGGTTCCTCTTGACTGCACACCATTAGTTCATCAACTGAGTGCAAACTTGGACAGAGGATCACCAATGGAAGGAGAAGCACCCTTGAGAAGAGGTGGAATTAAATAAATAAGATCAAGATCTTTCTCTGGACTTTTGGGTGGCTACCCTGGCATGTCTGAAGGATCAAGAGCAAGATTGGGGGAAGTTGAAGATGAAGAGGGGGAAGAGTCTGTGGAAGAGGAAGATTCTGGGGAGACTGAAGTGGAAGATGCCTTAGCAAATGCTTCAGAAGTACCTCAGGGTTCTAATCTAGCCCTTTCTATTCACCCTATTGTCTCTCAAACTGAACCAAGTGTAAGGTGTGGATATGAAACTTTGATTAAAAATCAAGTACTTTTCCTGTCCTCAAAATTTGTGTAAGGTAAAAATCAGTTAAAAATAGTATGAAATATTATTTTTAAGAGAAAAAACGCCAATTTTACTGTTTATAGCTTTATTAGTATAGAACAATAATATTATAAAGAATTATTCTTTTACCAACAATAAAAATGTATCCAAAAATACTCTACAAGAGATATTTAAGGCTCCAAAAGAAATTTCTTCAAGAGCAATTTCAATTGGAATTAATTGAGCAAAGAACTGCAAGAAATTAATTAAAGAACAGAGTCTTAAAAAAGAACATTAAAGAGAAAACACGCCCAAAAGTGACCAGAGTGAATTTGGAAACAAAGTGACAAAGTTTACAGTGATGAAAGATGCTTTAATTCACTTTTGGGGTGGTTCAGGGGTAAATTTGACTATAGGAGTTACAAACAATGATTATAATGATTTTTTCACGTGGTTAAAAGGTTCAAAATGATTTAAAAACAGTGGTTGGAATCTTTTAATGATTTTTTTAACAGTGTTTAAACTAATTAATAAAAGGAAAAGATTCTAACATGAAGAGAAAAGTGGGGCAAAGAGGAAATTCTTTTATAGCCATCAATTCTCTTACTCCAAAAGTAAAATTTACTCTTGTCAATCGTGAAAAACAGTCTGACAACAGAAAAGCCAATTATGGCATCATTGAACCCTGGTTTAGACCAAAAAGGGCTGGTTTAAGCCATTTTTAGCCATTTTAGACCGTTAAACCAGCCATTACTATAGCAATACCTGGTTTAGAGCCTTCAAAACACGTCAGAATGTGTGTAAGAGGCGTAGAAACCAGTTTAAAACTGTTTTTACTATGATTGTTTTATCTTAAGGGTAGTTTTACCCTCTTGGAAACACCTAAAACTACCCCAGTTGGTATCAAAACCTCATCAGCAATTGAGTCCACAGACCCTGTAACTCAATTCCAGGCCAAAAGTGATGAACGTTTTTGTGAATTTTGACACCACACACCTGTAAGCAAGGATTTTGGGGGTCTAGCTCCCCCTTAGAGCTGGAATTCCTTTCCCCCCCAAATTTAATCTTTCCAATTTATTTTTCCTTTGATTCCTCATCATGTATTATACTTATAATTTACATATGTAATTCAATTGAATTGTACAGTACAATACAGTAATAATTGATACCTTATATGTAAATCAAAGTTCACTTATGTAATACATGCGCACATTTTGACATTTCAATTGAATTCAATTGAAAATACTTCAATTCCTCATAACTTCTAAACTAAACACAACACCTCAGTTTTAACACAAAAATTGATGGTTAACACCACATGTGGTGTGAATTAAATTAAATTTTTGAGGATTTTAAACTTTTGTATTGAAAATACTAAAAACTTAATTTAAGCTTATTTAGAGTTGCGCTCCAAGAATTTCACTCGGAGGTGACCCCACCTGGAATTTATGAGGAATCCAATGGTGAAATAATTCTTATATGCTTATTTATTGGATAAAAAGCTATAATAATTTTTATTTAACTTTTTTCCAAATTTATTCATTTTTTTACAATTTTGTTAAAATTTCATTTTTACTTAATTTTTTCAAGTATAAATGTAATTTTATAATTCCAAAATTTAATGTAATTTTATTTTTAAATTGTAATTAAACTTTTTATTTTGAATATAATTTTATATTTATATTTCGTTTTTTATTTTGATAATATAAATAAATTTCTTTTATTTATATTTATATGTTAATTTTGTGTTTGTGGTCTTTTGGGTATATGAAATTACCTCTAAGGCTCACATTCCCCCCCCCTAAAAAAGAATATTACTTTGTAATATTGGTGTTTCTTGTGTGTCTGAATCTCCTGAGGATTTTTGTAGCTTCTGATATATGTTTTTCTTCTAACCATTCATCTTCACAAGTTGGGTCACTTTACCTAACAAGGTATTCCCTTACTTTCTTGGCTCTTAATTTCCTTTCTTTAAGAACTTTGGTAATTTTCTTAGTACCAGATGTCTCAATAGGAGGTATAACTTGGGGAATCTTATTCCTCAAGGGAAATTTTTCAGCTTAACTAGATTTATATGGCTTTATCAAGCTCATTGGAAATGTAGGATGCTTATTGCTAAGTTCTTCAGATAACTCTACTTCAACAGCATTTTATCCATGGAGGGCCTTAATCACAAAAGGTCCTGAAAAGGAGTCTTTCAACTTTTGACATCCTTTTATGTTATTGAAGCTAGTGGTGGATACAAGAACTAGGTCCCCCACTTTGAAATCTGGAGTTGCATGTGATTTATCCCATTTTTCTTTAGCATATGAAAAAGAGTCTTCCATGCACTTTACTGCATGCCTTCTAGCTTTGTCTAGAATTCCTTTGAAGCTGGCAGCTGTGGGATGTATTTCAATTAAATCTTTCCTCAAGGAATCTTGGGGTAATTTGGGGTTCCATCCTTTTTCTAGAATAGCAGGAGTTTGATTGGTACTGGCATGGATTGATGTTTTATATGCAAACTTCAGTGCTTGCAACAGAGTACACCAATCATGGGTAAATCCATCACAATCTTTGAATTCAAGGCCATATGCACAAAATCCTCTCACCATGTCCTCTAAGGTTTAGATCATCCTTTCAGCCAGGCCATCAGTTTGTGGGTGGTAGGCTGTAGAGAAAGACAGTTTAGTGCCAAATAATTGGTGAATATTTGTCCATAGTGCTGAAGTGAATTTGGGATCCCTATCACTAATGATATTTGTAAATATCCCAGTCCATGACACTACTCTATTCCATATCAGAAGAGCTGTATCCATGGCTGTATCATCCTTGTGACATGGTAAAAAGATTGAAGTTTTACTGAATCTGTCCACAATCACTATGCAAGCATTATAGCTTCTGTCACCTCCTGGTGGTAGGCCACTTACCCAATCCATGTGGACAATTTCCCAAGGTCTGCTTGGTTCTTGGATTTTTATCATATTTCCAAGTCTCTTGCCAGTGGATTTATTTGCCTTTTGGCATCTGTCACAGGTTTTGCAATACTCTGCAACATCTTTCTGCCACATTGGCCACCATATGCAGGTCTTTACTTTCTCTCTTGTTCTGTCTTCAGATAGATTTCCTGAAAAGGGACTATAATGGCATTATTTCAGTAAAAGATTGATTAGTGACCTGTCTACAACTGTCATGACACATGTGTGCTTGGGTATGTGGTAAACTATACCAACCAGTAGGTGAAATCTTCCTTCATCATAAGATTTTTTCCATACTTCATCCAAGGCATGTATCAGAGAGCTGTCTTTACAGTCTTTTCCAAGTAATTGGCATGAGATGCTACAATTCCTATCTTGAGTGTAACTACTTCTGACTTCTTCAAAGAAGGTGGTGTTCAAGTCTGTAACACTTATTCCTTCTATTGGAATTTGTGGTGAAGCTTCTTCTGGCACATAAGCAGGATTATCAATATTATTTGATAATGGCCATCTGCTTAGTCCATCTGCATTATTATGAATATTCCCATCCTTATGAACAATAGTCGTATTGCCTCTGTATTCTTGCATGGCTATTTGCCATCTGAGCATATGTCTGTGGGGTGTTTCCATGTTTGGAAGTGATTTGACAGCTGTACAATCTGTTATTACCTCAAAACCACATCCCTCTAAGAAGTAGTTCAATTTCTCCAAGGCCCAGACAAGGCATAGACATTCCATTTGACTTTCTCCATATCTGGCTTCAGTTGGTTTGATTTGCCTGGATATGAAACATATGGGTCCTTCTACAGGTTTATCATTTATGATCTGAACTTGGTGAAGTGCAGCACCAAGTCCATCCCCTGATGCATCAATATACAGTTTGAAAGGTAATTTAAAGTCTGTCATCAGTAAGAGTGGATCAGTGGTCAAGGCTTCTCTTAGAGACTCAAAAGCTTTGACTCTTTCAACAGTCATTTAAAATACTGTGTCTTTGTCACACAATTTATAAAGTGGTCTTGCTATGGATGCAAAATCTTTAATGTGTTGCTTGTAATATCCTGAAAAACCTAAGAATGACTGAATTTCCTTCTTATTCTGAGGCATGGGTTTTAGCAATACTGCTGCAACTTTGTTTTTGTCAATTCCAAGGGACAAACCAGATACAACATGTCATAGTGCTTTAAGTTCTTTAAATCCAAAATGACATTTCTTCAAGGAGATTTTCATGTTTACTGATTGAATTTTTGTCAAACCTCTGGACAATCTGTACATGTGCTCCTCCCAAGTCTTGGAACAGACAATAATGTCATCAATGTAAATTATTAACCATCCCTCTGAGAGTTCTTCAGGGAAGATTTCATTCATCATTCTTTGGAAGGGTGCAGGTGCATTTTTGATACCAAAGGGCTTCCTCAAGTATTCATACACTCCACAATAAAAAATAACTCTCAAGTATTTTCTTGCTCTTGGTGTCACCACATTTTGATGTAATCCTTTAAGGGCATCCATAGTGGTTATATATACTTCTTGAGATATTTGAGTAAGGGAAATTTGGATTTTTGGTATTGGGTACCTATCTGGAACACTGCAAGTGTTCAGAGCTCTAAAGTCTCCTACCATTCTGGATTTTCCATTATGCCATGCCACCATTACTGGTGTAGTTATTTCTACTTCTTCATTGTGGCCCACTTTTCTTATTACACCAAGGTTCAGAAGTTCTTTGATATGAATTTCTAGAGCTTCTCTTGATTTTGGATTTGCTGGATATGCAGGTCTTCTTAAGAGTGGTGGATAAGGTCTCTTAATGTTAAGAATGATTTCAGCTTCATGACCAATAATGGCTCCTAGAGGTTCTTTGTCTGAAGCAAATGCTCCTCTGTGGTCATACAAAAGGGAAGAAAGTTCATTTTCCTGTTTATCAGTCAGATGAAGACTTATTTCAGCCTCATTTAACTGTTCAGACTTGAATTTCTCTAACTCTAAGCTGACTGGTGATACTTTATTTACTGTAATTTGTCTTTTAAATGGTAAAAAGGAAAATATCTGGTGCTTATTGTCTCCAATAGTAAAGTATCTTTCTTTGTTATTATGCAAATCTATCCCATACATGATTAAATAGTCATTTCCCAATATAAAATGGGTACTAGAGCAATTTTCCATAACAACAAATTCAACTGTGATTCTTAAATTCCCATTTATGTGTGGGAATATGACATTGGTCTCAAAGATTCCTAATTCTTTCATTGGATTACTTGAACTGTTGAATTTTATACCATCAATTGATAACAATTGGTCTTCAAAATTTGGTACACAAGTCTTAAGAAAAGATTTTCCAACACAAGAGCAGAAGGCTCCTGGGTCAAGAAAAGGTTTGGTGGGCTTGTTGTCAATCACAACTCCTATTATACAGGAGTTACCAGCTGTATAACCTTTTCCCCTGTTTGGTTTTGTTTTCATAAGTTGTGAATCTTGAACTTTTGATAAATCAAGTTGACCATTGCTCAATTGTGGCAAGTGGGAATAAGATTCCATGATGTCAAAAGTTGCATCAATATTTTCTATATCTTTTGAAGATTCAGAGAATATTGATGACTTATCATCTGAATTGTCTTCAATTATGTCATCTTTTTCAACATCAGGTTCCTTTTCAATATCAATTTCATTGATTTTTCCCTTCTTTGGACATGTATTGGCTAAATGGGTGGTTCTTTGGCAAAGATGGCACTTTTTGACTGTATCTGCAGATTTATACTTCATATTATTAGAATTTTCTTTGGGTTTTTTGTCAACAGAATCTTTCCAAGGTGTATTAAACCTTGTTTTGAGATTCACCCTACTAGAACCAATTTTGGTTCTGGTGGTTACTTCTTCTAATATATTGATAATATCCTCTGCTGAAGATTCTTTAGTAGTCCTGCTTTTGATAGAATGCTCTAAGTCACCTCCACATTGTCTCAGAATTTTTCTATGGATCATAAATTCTGACATGTCAGGATATAATGCTGTTAATATGTCTTTTTGTTGGCAAAACCATGGTAAAGCTTTGTCTTTATCAGCATTAAATTTGGCAGATTCAAAGGCTGTTTCAACTTTTAACCTCCAAGCATCATTTGCCCATTTGTTAATGATTTGGGTTTTCCACCAAGTCCAACTTTGGTTTCCATGTGCTTGTCTTATTTTTATGTACCATCTGTGAGCTGATCTGGTAAAAAAGGTGTTAAATCTGGCTGTTACCAATCTTTCTGGTAACTCAAAATCCTCTTTGATCATGTCAATACCTCTAATGAATTCCATATGGTCATACTCTCCTTCACCACTGAAGTGAGGCCATTCTTTAAGTTTTGGAACTTCTTTCAAGAGTGCTTGGCCCATTGATGGTTCTAAGTTATGAAAAGAAGTAGAAAATTCATTTTTCAACTGTGAATTTTCAATATCCAATACTTGTGGATTGGGAATTCTTGCATCTTCAGTTTGATTCAGAGGTGTAGACATTCTTGGTAAAGTGTTTAGCAGTTGTTCAATATCATTCATTTTACTGTTATTACACCTTTGTGAATTTCTTAACTCATGTTGTAAGTCTTGTATAGAGTCTATGACATTCTTTTTGCAATCATCCTCTTTATATGTAAGCTCATTACATAATTCTGTTTGTTTAGTATTATCAGATATAACTTCATTTAACTTTATTGTTAATTTTGATGTGTCCTCTCTTGAGGTATCAAAATGCTTTTTCAAGGCAACTGTATTTGTCTTTACTTCTGAAAATGATTTTGAAATATCATCAAGGACTTTTTTATTATCTTCTTTGGTAGTATTAATAGCTTGTTTTATTCTTGTTTCAATTATGTCATCAATATTGAATTTAGAATATTTTTCTGTTAATTATTTAATAATGGCAGATTGTTCATTTATCTTAATGCCAAAAGAATTATCATTATTTGAAGTTTTGATTGTTCTTAAAGCTCTTTCAAAGGATTTAAGTGTATAATTCATTTGGCTCAGACTCAAGTTATTTGTTTTAATATTGTCACAAATTGATGTATTTTTATCAGAAAGATGACTTTTTACATCAGAAATAGCTTTATACAACTCTGGAATACAATTAAAAGTATCAGAAATTATTTTTGATATTTTAATCTGGCTTCCTCCTTCTTTTGTAATTCCATCATGGTTCTGGCCATCTGAAATACATTTTTCATGGCATCCCGTTGAATCTTTGGGATTCTGTAGCCCTGGCTGTAAGGTTTTGGGGCTGGTGCCTTCCCTTTGCCCTTGTTTGGAGTTTGTGGCTGCTTTTTCACGTTGGAATTGCTGCTGCTGGCCACTGGGGCTGTTTTTGGAACTGGTTTTGGTGGTGGAGGGTTGTTTTTCCTCCATTCTAGTGTCAAAAGCATCATGTTTTTCTTCTCCATCAATGGATGCCATCCATTGAGCAATTTGCAACTATCGGGATGGCCCAGGAATTTCCTCACTGTCAGGTAATAATTCATGCAATTCTTCCACAGGTCTGCAAGGATCTGGTACTCCTTGAGCTGGAGTGCATTGTTGTATGCACTGTGGCTGGCTTTGGAAATGTCCACTGAGGCTTGTTGTGGTGGTGTCAGCTCTTTTTGAAGGTAAAGTGGTATTATCAGCTTCAGAATGACCCATTTTAGTTGTTTGGAATTCATCAACTGACCCTTTTCCTTCTATACCTGATTGGCCTCTGCCATAATCACGTCTATTACCTTTCTGGGAGCTGCTTGAGGGGTTATAGCTGGCTCCTGACCTGGTTGAAGGCATAATTATGGTTAAAAAGGCTTAAAAAAGTAATTTTACGTCAAAAAACTTACTATTGGCCAAATATTTGGCTTTCTGAAGAGTATTACTTATTTCCAAGCTGAGTAATTCAGAAGAAAATGGCTCTGGTTGAATATTCTGAGTCACAATAATACTACTATTATGATCAGAATTAACAGTACTGGCAGGAATAATGCTGGTTACTGTTGAGGCTGTTTCAAAGTTTTCTTGTCTTACCACGTTGTCAGACACTAAAATTAATGAAAAAGCCAATTAATTAAGTAAAAAACAAAGGTTATTTCAAGAAATAAATAAAAATATAAGCCTTACTTATAATATGAAAAAAAAATTTTATGGATTTTTTGAATTATAAGTATTTTTTATATGTTTTTAAATTTTTCAATATAAGAAAAGGGATTTAAAAAGGGTAAAAAAATATGTCACAGGTAAAATATCATGGCTGGGCCCCCAAATGTAAGGTGTGGATATGAAGCTTTGATTAAAAATCAAGTACTTTTCCTGTCCTCAAAATTTGTGTAAGGTAAAAATCAGTTAAAAATAGTATGAAATATTATTTTTAAGAGAAAACACGCCAGTTTTATTGTTTATAGCTTTATTAGTATACAAAAATAATATTATAAAGATTTATTGTTTTACCAACAATAAAAATTTATCCAAAAATACTCTAAAAGAGATATTTAAGGCTACAAAAGAAATTTCTTCAAGAGCAATTTCAATTGGAATTAATTGAGCAAAGAACTGCAAGCAATTAATTAAAGAACAGAGTTTTCAAAAAGAATATTAAAGAGAAAACACGCCCAAAAGTGACCAGAGTGAATTTGGAAACAAAGTGACAAAGTTTATGGTGATGAAAGATGCTTTAATTCACTTTTGGGGTGGTTCAGGGGTAAAAATGATTATAAGAGTTACAAACATTGATTATAGTGATTTTTGCACGTGGTTAAAAGGTTCAAAATGATTTAAAAAAGGTGGTTGGAATCTTTTAATGATTTGTTTAACAGTGTTTAAACTAATTAATAAAAGTAAAAGATTCTAACATGAAGAGAAAAGTGGGGAAAAGAAGACATTCTTTTATAGCCATCAATTCTCTTACTCAAAAAGTAAAATTTACTCTTGTCAGTCGTGAAAAACTGTCTGACAACAGAAAAGCCAATTATGGCATCATTGAACCCTGGTTTAGACCAAAAAGGGCTGGTTGAAGCCATATTTAGCCATTTTAGACCCTTAAATCAGCCATTACTATAGCAATACCTGGTCTAGAGCCTTCAAAACACGTCAGAATGTGTTTAAGAGGCGTAGAAACCAGTTAAAACTGTTTTTACTATGATTTTCTTATCTTAAGGGTAGTTTTACCCTCTTGGCAACAGCTAAAACTACCCCAGTTGTTATCAAAACCTCATCATCAATTGAGTCCACAGACCCTGTAGCTCAATTCCAGGCCAACAGTGATGAACATTTTTGTGAATTTTGACACCACACACCTGTCAGCAAGGAGTTTGGGGGTCTAGCTCCCCCTTAGAGCTGGAATTCCTTTCCCCCCCCAAATTTAATTTTTCCAATTTATTTTTCCTTTAATTCCTCATCATGTATTATACTTATAATTTACATATGTAATTCAATTGAATTGTACAGTACAATACAGTAATAGTTGATACCTCATATGTAAATCAAAGTTCACTTATGTAATACATGCGCACATTTTGACATTTCAATTGAATTCAATTGAAAATACTTCAATTCCTCATAACTTCTAAACTAAACACAATACCTCAATTTTAACACAAAAATTGATGGTTAACACCACATGTGGTGTGAATTAAATTAAAGTTTTGAGGATTTTCAACTTTTGTATTGAAAATACTAAAAACTTAATTTAAGCTTATTTAGAGTTGAGTTACAAGAATTTCACTCAGAGGTGACCCCACCTGATTCTTTATGAGGAATCCAATGGTGAAATAATTTTTATATGTTTATTTATTGGATAAAAAGTTATAATAATTTTTATTTAGCTTTTTTCCAAATTTATTTATTTTTTTACAATTTTGTTAAAATTTCATTTTTACTTAATTTTTTCAAGCATAAATGTAATTTTATGATTCCGAAATTTAATGTAATTTTATTTTTGAATTTTAATTAAATTTTTTATCTTGAATATAATTTTATATTTATATTTTGTTTTTTATTTTAATAATATAAATAAATTCGTTTTATTTATACTTATATGTTAATTTTGTATTTGTGGTCTTTTGGGTATATGAAATTACCTCTAAGGCTCACACCAAGTCTCCTCAAGATGATGAAGCAAATTACTCAATTCATGGGCAACTCACTCAAGCAGTTACCCCCAGGGAAAATTCCAAAGCCCCTGATTTCAAGACTCCATCCATGAAGACACCTCATTCTTTTGATGGTACTCAAGCTCATAAATTGGGAGGATTTATCCAATCCTGTCAATTAATCTTCCATAATGATCCAGCAAATTTCTTTACTCAACTTCTTTTCTCACTGGTAGAGCTGGAAAGTGGACTTAACCCTATCTCTGAAATATTTCCAATGAAGACCTTTCTTATCTCCTCAATAATTGGCCATTATTTGAATCTCAACTATTCACTCTGTTTGGTGACCCCAATGAAGTCAGGAAGGCTGAAAAGGAGTTGGATAATTTGAGGATGAAGGAAAGTGGTCATTTATCCTTGTACATTGCTGATTTCAGAATCTTAATTTCAAGAATTGGAGATTTGGGGGAAAGAGCTTATATCCATGTTTACAGAAGAGGATTGGCATCAAGATTATTGGATCAGTTGGCTTCTCACCCTGGAACATTTGACACTCTTCAAGAACTTATGGATTTCACTTTAGAATTAGACACAAGATATCATGAGAGGCAAAAATAAAAGGTTGCCAATCAAGAGTAGAAGCCTCCTGCTATTGGGTCCAATGAATCTAGGCCTCCTCAGAACTCATCTTCAAAGAGGCCTCACCAAAAGAAGAATAAGAAGGGCAAGCAATTTCAATATTCAAAGCACAAGGTCCATGCTGCTCTCCTCAATAAGGACAATAAATTAATTGGTTCTGAAAGGGAGAGGAGGAATAAAGAAGGGATGTGCACTTGTTGTGGTGGAAAGTGCCCAATTGAAAAATGCTTCAAGAGACCTCAGAACAAGCCTGGGTCATTATCAAGAGTCTTCCCTAGCAAGCAGGGAAAAGCCTGAGTGGGGATCATGATGTGTTCAATGGTTCTCACTTATTTCCTTCAAGAGCACAATTGTGCACTCTGATTACTAGTTTCAAGAAATCCTTAAAGTTTCTTATTTTTTCTTCTGTCTCTGATATTTTTTATAGTATTCTCATTGATTCTGGTGCTAAAAACTCTTTTATTGAAAAGAATTTTGTTCTCAAGTACTCATTGACTATGTCAGAGCTCCCTGAAAATATTCCTCTTTTCATTCTGGATTCTAATGAATCCCCTGCCTTGTTCATCACCCATTATACCAAGTGGGTAGTTGACTTGCCTTCCTTCCCAAGCTTTGAATGGGACTTCTTTATCATAGATTCACCCAAGGGAGAAGACCTGATATTGGGCTATGATTTCCTTTACCATTTTAATCCCATTATTGATTGGGAAAATATATCAATCACCTATGACTCTAGTCATAAGGATTCTAGTGGTATTATTCCTTCTACTAGTAATGACTTTGCCACTTCTGTCAACAGTTTTTCTCTGTTTGGTGAATTAAGACACCTTCCCTTCCTTCTTCTGTCCATATCCCTTCCATCATTCCCTCTCAGTCATTACTTCCATAAAGAGACAAAGTCCTCAAAGAGATAAAATATGTTGGAGAAGATGTCGCTATATCTTCACTTCATCTCTTTCAAGGGGATATGGACCTTCCTCCCTTATCCTTTCATGCATCCCTGGAGGAGCAGTGGGATGAGGAGGAAGATCCAGAAGGAATTGAAGCTGTGTTGAAGGTAGTCCCTCCTGCTTATCACCAATATTTGGATGTATTCTCCAAGGTGAAAGCAGAGAAACCTCCTCCACACCACGCCTGTGATCATCATATTTATTTGGAGGGTCTTCTACCTCCAGTTGGTGTTATCTACTCATTATCAAATCAAGAGTCAGAAACACTACAGTCCTACATTTCAGAGAATTTAGAGAAAGGTCTCATAAGGCCAAGCTCCTCTTCAACAGGAGCACCTGTCCTTTTTGTCAAGAAAAAGTATGTAGGTCTTTGTTTGTGTGTTGACTATGGCAAACTCAATTCTGTCACTAGGAAGAACAGGTATCCTGTTCCTCCTATGAACCAGCTTCTTACTTTATTCAACGGTTCCGCTATCTTCTCCAAGATAGACCTGTTTGGTGAATATAACCTCCTGAGAATCAAAGAGGGGGATGAGACCTTAAATGCCTTTAGAACCAAATATGGTAGATATGAGTATTTGGTTATACCATTTGGACTTACCAATGCTCCAGCTTCTTTGCAGAAGCTTGTGAATGATATATTTTTAGATTTATTGGATGTTTTTGTTGTAGCTTATTTAGATGATATTATGATCTTTTCCAGTTCTGAGGAGGAACATGTCAAACATGTGGCCTCTGTCCTCCAAAGACTGAGGGACAGTAATCTGTTTGCCAAATCCTCCAAGTGTGTATTCCATGCCTCAAGTGTGGAATACTTGGGCTATGTTGTTTCAAGTGATGGCCTCAAGATGGATTTTTTCAAGGTTCAGAAAATCCTCAATTGGCCTCAGCCAAAGAACATCAAGGCTCTTCAATCCTTTCTTGGCTTTTCCAATTTGTATCGCTGTTTCATTAAAAATTACTCCAAAAAAATCACTAGTGTGGAATACTTGGGCTATGTTGTTTCAATTGATGGCCTCAAGATGGATTCTTCAAAAGTTCAGCAAATCATCAATTGGCCTCAGCCCAAAAAACATCAAGGCTCTTCAATCTTTTCTTGGCTTTGCCAATTTTTATTGTCATTTCATAAAAAATTATTCTCAAAAAATCACTTCTCTCACTTCCCTTCTCACAAAATATTCTCCCTTTATCTTTAATGAGGAAGCTCTTAGCCAGTTTCAATTACTCAAAGAAGCTTTCACTACTGCTCATATCTTATCTCATTTCAATCCTTCTCTACCTACTATTGTAGATACTGATGCTTCTGATTATGCCTTGGGTGCTGTACTGAGCCAGGTGAATGACTCAGGAAAGTGTTCCATTGCATTTGATATTTGCAAGCTTCTCCCAGCTGAGCTGAACTATGAAGTTCATGACAAAGAACTTCTTGGCATAGTTTGGGCTCTCAAGCGCTGGAGAGCATTTCTTCTCTCTCTTTCCAATTCTTTTGACGTCTTGACAGATCACTCTTCCCTACAGTATTTTATGTCTTCCAAAGTTCTTACTCATCATCAGGCCCATTGAGCTGAGCTTATTTCTGAATTTCACTTCACTATCACTTACCGCCCAGGCAGGCTGTCCACTTTCCCAGATGCCTTGTCACGTCGGGACAACGTGCACCCAGAGAGGGGGGTGAACTTCATCAGCAAGAATTCTCAAAATTTCCATCAAATAATTGAGCAAGATGGAATTCAAGATTCTTCTCAATCAAAGTGGAAATATTTTCAGATTTAGTTGACAAGATTCAAAAAGAAGTATTGCAAGACAAAGACTATAAAGAAATACTCAAGCAACTAGCAAGAGGTGAATCAGTTCCAGATTATTCTCTTGACCCTCAAGCCAAGCTGTTATTATTCAAAGCTAGAGTGGTAATCCCAAGAAATGAAGAACTTCAACTCAACATTCTTCAAAAGCATCATGACTCACCATTGGCTGGCAATCCTGCCCAGGAGAAGACCCTAACGCTCATCAAGAGGGATTTTTATTGGGCTAGCATGAATCAATTCATCAAGGACTATGTGTCCTCATGTCAGCAATGTTCCAGAAACAAGAACATTCATCACAAGAAGTTTGGATTACTCAAGCCTCTTTCAATTCCATCTGTTCCTTGGAATTCATTATCAATGGACTTTATCACTCAATTGCCACTGTCAAACAACATTGATTCAATTTTAGTAGCTGTGGACAGATTATCAAAAATGGCAATCTTCATTCCAGCTTATGGAACAATCACTTCCCTGGACTTAGCTCAAATCTTCCTTAGTCATGTATTTTCCAAGCATGGCCTTCCAGTCAGTATTGTCAGTGATAGAGGATCTTTATTTGTTTCATCATTTTGGACTCAATTGTGTCAGCAGCTCAAGATATCAAGAGATATTTCAACTGCTTTCCACCCTGAAACAGATGGACAGACAGAGAGGGTAAATCAGATTCTAGAACAGTATCTTTGGATGTATGTCAGCTATCATCAAGATGACTGGTAAACCTGGCTCACTCTGGCTGAATTTGCCTATAATAATGCAGAACATTCATAAACAAAGCAATCACCTTTTTTCACCATTTATGGAAGAAATCCCAGCTTTGACTCAATCCATATTTCTCAAGGCTCACCTGCTGGAAAGTTATCAACAAAACTCCAATCAGTACAGAAAGTTGTCAAAGAAGAATTAGAGTCAGCAATAAGGAGATTCAAGAAGTATGCAGATAGAAATAGAGCAATTCCACCTGATTTCCAAGCTGGGGCAAAAGTATGGCTGTCTTCCAAGAACATCGGGACAACAAGACCCACCAAGAAATTATCAGAAAGATGGTTGGGACATTTTGAAGTTCTGAAGAAGATTGGCAGCCATGCATATGACCTTAAGTTGCCTCAGCAATGGAAGTCAGTTCACCCTGTATTCCATGTGTCCTTATTAGAACCAGTGAAGCATTCAACTATCCCAAATCAACATCAATTGCCACCACCACCAGTCTTAGTGGAAGAGCAAGAGGAATGGGAAGTGGCTCAGGTTCTGGACTCCAAACTCAAGAGAGGTAAATTATGGTATCTTTTAGAGTGGAAAGGATTCAGTGAAGACCCAGAGAGAACCACTTGGGAACCACCTTCCAACCTTACCAGCTCATCAGACCTTGTCAAGGATTTCCATTCCTTGTATCCAGACAAGCCTGGTCCTAATACCTCAAGGGTTTGATTTATGGTGCTTGGTGGGGAGCAGAAGTTATGAAAGTAAGTTCCTCTCCTGGCATGCACCTTTAAAGGGGGTATTCTACCCAAATTTTGTTTTAAGCATCACCTTGGCCACTTTGTGAGCACTTGTCAATTATTTGGACAGGCTCAGGAAGCATGCATCATCAATACCCTCTGTTTGGACCTTATCAAGATATGGCAAAATGTTTCTTTCTTTCTTTTTCTTTTTTCTTTATCATTATTCCAATTTATGCCAATCATCATAGTTCAAGACATTCATTACTTAAAGTCAATTATGGCAATTTATTTCAGTCTTATGGTGCTTGGTGGGGAGTGGGAGTCATGAAAGTAAGTTCTATCTCCTGGTATGCATCCTTTAGGGTTATACTTCTTGTAAAACATTACCTTGGCCACTCTGTGAGCATCAAATGCTTGGTTTTCATTTTTTCAGACACTTCTTGGCCAGAATCAAGCAACTCACTACAAGAAGGACCAGCCATCAGGATTTTCGTTTTTTCTTTTTCTTTACTCTCTTTTTCTCTCAATCTTTTTCTTTTTCTTTACTTGTATAGTTTTTTTTTTAATTTCTTTAAAGAAGCAGCATCCCCTCCCAAATCATGTATTGGTAGGTTCCATTCATTTTTTAATTTTCATTTTTAGTAGTCATAAGAGTGGGGATAGAAGTCAAACCAAACACAAACAGGATAAGGAAACTATTTATCTCTACCTAAATCATCAAAGGTTCTCTGGAAGTCATTTATTAATTCATCTTGATACCAGGCAAATTTTGCAGCCATCTCTTCAGAAGCAGTACCTGGAATCATTATGATATTAGCATACATAATCACATCCCTGCTATTTCTATCAACCCTCCTGAATAATATGGCCACAGCTTCTTGGTTTTCACTTGCCGCATTGGGATCTTCTCTGGTAATTCAGATAGTCCAACGATCTCTTCTTTGAAAAACTTGAGTGGCAGGAAATGGCAAAGGAGACAAACCATCCCTTCTTCTTCTGGAGCTGGCCACAGGTTGGAGTTGAAAAGAGGTGGTTATGGGTGCGTTCCTGGGTTTCTGGCTTGGTGATGGTCTTACTTCTGGATTCAAGGCAGGCCTGGCATGGGAAGTAATTGGTGAAGAAGGATGAATTGTAGTAGGAATGGAAGCAACAACTGGTTGGAAGGTTCTGGGAGTACTGGGAATGACTTGGCTTTGGAATCTGTTGGCAAGAGGCTGAGCAGAGGAATTTCTGGATGGATGGCCAGCCAAATGAGGGACAGCTTGGACTTCTTCACCATCCAGCTCATCACTACCTTCAGCATCTGGATCAGTTGGGGAATCAGCAATCCTTCTTATTCTTTTCACTACCCCTTCAGTATTGATCCTGGAGATTGGTACTTCTGAGCTGGAATATATTGGCCTACCACCAACTGGAATTGGCCCTCCAACATTAGTCCACCTGGCCACATCCCTCTGCCTAGAACCAGTCACTAAATCAATATATCAGTTCCAATTTCAATCAATATATGCAAATAACTCACATTGAGAAAATCCTGAAGTTCCATCAGGAGTGGGTGCCTCAGATACTGGGAACTCTTTCTCAAAAGGCCCATTCTTTCTACTCCATAAATACCTCCTGACGTTAGAAGATGGCACCCCAGTACACCGACATGGTTTCTTTCCAATGAAGCAATAATGGCACTTTGAAGATCAGGGATTTTATTGTTTAAAACAGTCTTTACCCTTGACCAAACACTCAGAACAAGCAGGATCAAGAACTTCAACTACTCTGTATCTGTCATAGGTCTGGGAGGGATCAAAGTGACCAGAAGAAGCAATGGAGGGTGAATACAATTTACTGAAGACCACAGAACCACAAAGAACATATGGTGGAAGTGCAGAAGGAGAAGATTTAGTGATTTCAGTCAGTTTGGAACTCATAACTAAAGAATATGCAAGCAGAATATTCAAGACGTCAGAATCAGTCCACTCCAAATCAAAAAACGTTGACCTCAAGGGAATGGGGCCATAACTCATTTATGCCTCCCTCAAAGCCTCTAAGGTGAGAATTCATCACCCAGGGCCTCCCCTGCAGCTTTGGGTAGGCCAGGATCTTGATGGTCCTGGACCCCCTCAATGGTTCCAGGCCATGTAGGTGAGAATTTGGACCGTGGGCCATTTTTTGGTCCCATGGAATCCCTGGGTCCCCAGAAAAATTGGGCCCAGGGGGCCTCCAATAGCCCCCATGGACCGTATGACCTCAAAGCATCAAAATGGCCAAAAATGGCCATATATCAAAAAAAAATCAATAAAATCACCAAAGACCCAAGAGGGGCCCAAAATGCCATAAAATCAAAAAATATCCAAAATCACCATAGGAGGGGCCAAAGCCCAAAAAGCACTATGGGAAGGGACTTTGAGGCATTTCCAAGGCCAATGGGGACAAGAGCCCTTGAAGACTTATTTCAAGACATTTTCTATTGGGCTTGACAAATGAGTATAAATTCATATACTCATTTGGCATTATTATTTGAGCACAAGAGCTCATTGGCCATAATTTTGGGATACAACCCAATGCCATACCCCAAGGACAAAAGATTTATTAAATCAGAAGAAAAGAAGCATAATTTGAAGTGGAATACTTACTCAAAATTGAAAGAAGGGGGTAATCAAATCAATTTGGCACGGAAGAATTGAAAAAGGATTTTCAGGATAATGGGCAAGAGGAAAGGAAAATTCAAAAAGAAATTTTTTTGAAAAAATGTGGGGACAATGAGATGCCACTCAACAGTGGCAGGGTATTATGGTGTTCAGGAGCCCACCAGTTTCAAGAGGGGGATACTGTAACAACCACTCACCAGGGGTAAGGGTATTCATTAATACACCCACTCAAACACCTCAAATCAGAAGATCCACTATTTTAATCAGCATTCAGTTTCAGCAATCTTCCTTGCTGAAACATGCATACAGCTTGGTACTTCAATACAGCCTGTCAACATTGGTACAGGCTGCATTCACCCAATACAGTTTGGATACACCATTATGAAACTGTATGATCACTCAACTCCACCACACCTCTTTTACAGGTTCTGTACAACTGTACAGTACCTGTATTGGCCAGACTCAATTCAATCATTCAATCCTCTCATGAAAGTTTTCTCTCTGGATCAGGGCTGGTTATTCTCACATATACCAGCCCCTCTTTCTCCCCCCTGGGGACTTTTACCCAGTTAATTAATTTAGTTTATTTATTATTTTATGAATATTCTTATCCTCATTTTGGGTATTATATTTATTTAATATTAAGTTAGTCTTTGCATTTTCTTTCTTCACCTGTACAGTATGAGCTGGGTGGCCATATTCTTATTAACCCTTCTCTTTTCATTCTAACAGGTTGAAACAGTGGACTTGAAAGACCTTACCCACCACTCTTGAGAAGACCTGCATATCCAGAAAGCCCTAAATCAAGAGAAGCTCTGGAAAATGATATTAAAGAACTTCTAGACCTTGGGGTAATACAAAATATTTGTCACAATGAGGAGTTAGAAATAACTACACCAGTCATAGTGGCATGGCATAATGGAAAATTTAGAATGGTTGGGGACCTTAGATCTCTGAATACTTACACTGTTCCAGTGTAAGGTGTGGATATGAAACTTTGATTAAAAATCAAGTACTTTTCCTGTCCTCAAAATTTGTATAAGGTAAAATTCAATTAAAAATGGTATGAAATATTATTTTTAAGAGAAAACACGGCAATTTTATTGTTTATAACTTTATTAGTATAAAACAATAATATTATAAAAATTTATTGTTTTACCAACAATAAAAATTTATCCAAAAAATACTCTACAAGAGATATTTTAAGGCTACAAAAGAAATTTCTTCAGGAGCAATTTCAATTGGAATTAATTGAGCAAAGAACTGCAAGCAATTAATTAAAGAACAAAGTCTTTAAAAAGAATATTAAAGAGAAAAGACGCCCAAAAGTGACCAGAGTGAATTTGGAAACAAAGTGACAAAGTTTACAGTGATGAAAGATGCTTTAATTCACTTTTGGGGTGGTTCAGGGGTAAAAATGATTATAAGAGTTACAAACAATGATTATAATGATTTTTTCACGTGGTTAAAAAGATTAAAATGATTAAAAAGTGGTGGTTGGAATCTTTGATTGATTGGTTTAATAGTTTTAAACTAATTAATAAAAGGAAAAGATTCTAACATGAAGAGAAAAGTGGGGCAAAGAAGACATTCTTTTATAGCCATCAATTCTCTTACTCCAAAAGTAAAATTTACTCTTGTCAGTCGTGAAAAACAGTCTGACAACAAAAAAGCCAATTATGGCATCATTGAACCCTAGTTTAGACCAAAAAGGGCTGGTTTAAGCCATTTTTAGCCATTTTTAGCCATTTTAGACCCTTAAATCAGCCATTACTATAGCAATACCAGGCCTAGAGCCTTCAAAACACGTCAGAATGTGTGTCAGAGGCGTAGAAACCAGTTAAAACTGTTTTTATTATGATTGTTTTATCTTAAGGGTAGTTCTACCCTCTTGGCAACAGCTAAAACTACCCCAGTTGGTATCAAAACCTCATCATCAATTGAGTCCACAGACCCTGTAACTCAATTCCAGGCCAAAAGTGATGAACTTTTGCGTGAATTTTGACATCCCACGCCTGTCAGCAAGGATTTTGGGGGTCTAGCTCCCCCTTAGAGCTGGAGTTCCTTCCCCCCCCAAATTTAATCTTTCCAATTTATTTTTCCTTTAATTCCTCATCATGTATTACACTTATACTTTACATATGTAATTCAATTCAATTGTACAGTACAATACAGTAATAATTGACACCTCATATGTAAATCAAAGTTCACTTATGTAATACACGCGCACATTTTGACATTTCAATTGAATTCAATTGAAAATACTTCAATTCCTCATAACTTCTAAACTAAACACAACACCTCAATTTTAACACAAAAATTGATGGTTAACACCACATGTGGTGTGAATTAAATGAAGGTTTTGAGGATTTTCAACTTTTGTATTGAAAATACTAAAAACTTAATTTAAGCTTATTTAGAGTTGAGTTACAAGAATTTCACTCAGAGGTGACCCCACCTGATTTTTTATGAGGAATCCAATGGTGAAATAAATTTTATATGTTTATTTATTGG
This sequence comes from Austropuccinia psidii, assembly GCA_023105745.1. Lineage (NCBI taxonomy): Eukaryota > Fungi > Basidiomycota > Pucciniomycetes > Pucciniales > Sphaerophragmiaceae > Austropuccinia > Austropuccinia psidii. Next base: position 39,015,666 of record JALGQZ010000007.1, read on the forward strand.
ATAAAAAGTTATAATAAATTTTATTTAACTTTTTTCCAAATTTATTTATTTTTTCACAATTTTTGTTAAAATTTCATTTTTACTTAATTTTTTCAAGTATAAATGTAATTTTATATTTACAAAATTTAATGTATTTTTTATTTTTAAATTATAATTAATTTTTTTATTTTTAATATAATTTTATATTTATATTTTGATTTTTATTTTAATAATATAAATAAATTTATTTTATTTATATTAATATGTTATTTTTTATATTTGTGGTCTTTTGGGTATATGAAATTACCTCTAAGGCTCACATCAAGACAGGTGCCCAATACCAAAAATCCAAATTGACCTTACCTAAGTATCTCAAGAAGTGTATATAAGCACCATGTATGCCCTTAGAAGATTTCATCAAAATGTTTTGTCACCAATGGCAATAGAATAGTTGAGGATTATTGTTCATTGTGAAGTGTATGAATATTTAAGGATGCCTTTTGGTATCAAGAATGCACATTCACACTTCCAAAGAATAATCAATAAAATCTTCCCTGAAGACCTTTAAGAAGGATGGCTAATCATTTACATTTATGCCATTATTGTCTGTTACAAGACCTCTGAAGAACATATATACAGATTATCCAGAGTTTTGAACAAAATTCAATCTGTAGGAATGAAAATTTCCTTGAAGAAATTTCATTTTGTATTCAAAGATCTCCAAACACTGGGACATGTAGTATCTGGCTTATCCCTGTGTATTGACAAAAACAAAGTTGCAGCAGTGCTACTGAAACATATACCTCAGAACAAGTAAGAAATTCAATCATTTTTGTGGTTTGCAGGATATTACAGACAGCATATTAAAGATTTTGCATGCATAGCAAGACCTCTTTATGAATTACATGACAAAGACACAGTATCTTAAATGACTGTTGAGAGAGTCAAAGCCTTTGAGTGTTTGAGACAAGCCTTGAACACTGCTCCACTCTTACTGATTCCATACTTTAAGCTGCCCTTTAAGCTTTATATTGATGCATCAGGGGATGGGATAGGTGCTGCACTTCATCAAGTCCAGATTCTAAACTATAAACCTGTGGAAGGATCCATATGTTTCATATCCAGGAAAATCAAACCAACTGAAGCTAGATATGGGGCAGCTCAGATGGAGTGTTTATGCCTTGTCTGGGCCTTAGGAAAGCTCAATTAATTCCTAGAAGGATGTTTTTTTGAAGTTATAACAGATTGTACTTCTGTTAAATTACTTTTAAACATTAAAACACCCAACAGGCATATGCTCAGATGGCAAATAGTCATACAGGAGTATAGAGTTAATATGACTATTTTTCATGGAGATGTAAATATTCATAAAAATGAAGATGTACTGAGCAGATTGCCACTACCAAATAATATTGATAATCCTGCTTATGTGCCAGAAGAAGCTTCCCCATAGGTCCCAATAGAAGGAATAAGTGTTACAGATCTGAACACAACATTCTTTGAGGAAGTAAGAAACAGCTATAATCAAGATAATAATTGTAGAATTCTATTCCAATTAGTTACCAAAGACTGTAAATACAACTCTTTGATACATTCCTTAGATGAAATATGGAAGAAATCATATGATGAAGGAATATTTCACTTACTGGATGGTATAATTTACCACAGAACTAAGCATACATGTTTCATGACAGTTGTGGACAGGTCCTTGATAAATCTTGTACTGAAAGAATGCCATGACAGCCCCTTCTCAGGAAATTTGTCTGAGGACAGGACAAGAGAAAAGATAAAAACCTGTATATGGTGGCAAATGTGGCAGAAAGATGTTTTAGAGTATTTCAAAACCTGTGTCAGATGTCAAAGGCCAATAAATCCACTGGAAAAAGACTTGGAAATATGATCAAAATCCAAGAACCCAGAAAACCTTGGGAAATTGTCCATATGGATTGGATAACCTGCCTACCACAAGTGGGTGATAGAAGTTATAATGCATGCCTAGTGATTGCTTACAGATTTAGTAATACTCCAATCTTTCTGACATGTCACAAGGATGATACATCCATGGATACAGCTCTTCTAATATGGAATATAGTAATATCATAGACTGGAATATTTACAAACATCATTAGTGACAGAGATCCCAAATTCACCTTGGCACTATGGAAGAATCTTCACTAATTATTTGGAACAAATCTGTCCTTCTATACAGCCTACCACACAAAAACTGATGGTCTGGCTGAAAGAATGATCCAAACCTAGGAAGATATGGTAAGAAGATTTTGTGCATATGGCCTTGAATTTAAAAAATTTTATTGGCTCACCCATGATCAGTGTACTCTCCTACCAGCACTGGAATCAGCATATAAAACATCCATTCATGCCAGTACCAATCAAACTTCTGCTATTCTAGAGAAGGGATGGAATCCCAAATTGCCTCAAGATTCATTCAGGCAGGATTTGGTTGAAATACATCCCACAGCTAGTAGCTTCAAAATAACTATAGATAAAGCTGGAAAGCATGAAATAAGCTGCATGGAGGACTCATTTGCATATGCCCAATACAAATGGGACAAATCACATGCCACTCCAGATTTCAAAGTGGGAGTTTTAGTACTTGTATCCACCACTAACTTCAATAACATCAAGGTATTTAAATAGCTCAGAGACTCCTTTTCAGGACCTTTTGCTATTAAGGCCCTCCTTGGGAAAAATGCAATTGAACTAGATTTATCTGAGGAAGTTAGCAAGAAGTATCCTACATTTCCAATACTCTTGGTAAAGCCATATGAATCTAGTGATGCTGAGAAGTTTCCTTTGAGAGATAAAGTTCCCCAGAATATACCTCCTACTGAATATTCTGATACTAGTAAGATGACCAAATTTCTCAAAGAAAGAAAGTTAAGAACCAAGAAAGTAAGGTAATACCTTGTTAGGTTCAGTGACCCTACATGTGAAGATTAATGGTTAGCAGAAAAGGACATACCTGAAGGTACTAAACTTTTCAGAAGGTTCAGACACACTAGAAAAACAATATTACAAAGTAATATTCTTTTTTTAAGGGGAGGGAATTTGAGCCTTAAAAGTATTTTCAGATACTCAGAAGACCACAAATAATAAAAAAGATACAATTATAAATAAAATAAATGTATTATCAAAATAAAAATTCAAATATAGCTATAAACCTATAAACAAGAAATGAAAATTCAAAAATAAAATTACATTTAAATTTAAAATTGTGAAAACACATTTTTACTTGAAAAAAGTAAGTAAAAATGAATGATCAACAAAAATATCCAAATTGAAATATTTTTGGAAAAAAGCTAAATGAAAACTATTATAACTTTTTATCCAAAAAATAAACATAGGAAATTATTTCACCGTTGGACTCCTCATTGAAAATAAGGTTGGGCTACCTCTGGATAAATTTTCTGTAACTCAACTCTAAATGAGTTTAAATTAAGTCTTTAGTATTTTCCATACAAAAGTTGAAAAACCTCAAAACCTTAATTTAATTCACATCACATGTGGTGTTAAGAATCAATTTTTGTGTTAAAATTGAGTTGTTGTGTGTAGTTTGGAACTTATGAGGAATTGAAGTATTTTCAATTGAAATGTCAAAATGTGCATGTGTATTACATAAGTGAACTTTAGCTTACATATGAGATATCAATTATTACAGTTGGGTACTGTAAAAACTCAATTTATTTACATATTTAAATTATAAGTATGATACATGATGAGGAATTAAAGAAAAAATTAATTGGAAAGATTGATTCTGGGGGGAAATGAATCTTGGCTCCAAGGGGGAGCCAGACCCCCAAATGCCTTGCGGACAGGCTTGATATTTCAAAATACACACAAACATTCATCACTTTTTTCTTTAAATTGAGTCACAGGGTCTGTGTCTCAATTGATGATGAGGTTTTGATACCAACCAGGGCAGTTTTAACTGTTGCTAAGAGACTAAAGCTACCCTTAAGATAAAGCAAACATTTCAAAAACAGTTTTATCTGGTTTTGATGTCTCTTACACACATTCTAAAATTTTTTAAAGGCTTAAAAACAGGTATTACTATAGCAATGGCAAAGTTAAGGGTTCGAAATGACTAAAACCGGCCCTTTTTGGTCTAAACCAGGGTTCAATGATGCCATAATTGGCTTTTCTACTTTCAGAGTTTTTTCCACAACCAACAAGAGCAAATTTTACTTTTGGAGCAAGAGAATTGATGGCTTTAAAAGAATGTATTCTTTGCACCAATTTTCTCTCCATGTTAGAATCTTTTCCTTTTATAATTAGTTTAAACATTGTTAAACCAATCGATAAAAGATTCCAACCACCCTTTTTAAATAGTTTTGAACCCTTTAAACACGTCAAAAAATCATTATAATCATTTTCTGTAACTCTTATAAGCATTTTTACCCATGAACCACCCCATAATTGAATTAAAGCATCTTTCAGCACTGTTAACCTTGTCACTTTGTTTCCAAATTCACTCTGGTCACTTTTGAGTGTGTTTTTTCTTTGATATTATTTTTGAAGACTCTGTTCTTATATCAATTTCCTGCATTCCTTTGTTCAGCTAATTCCAATTGAAATTGCTCTTGAAGAAATCTCTTTTGTAGCCTTAAATATCTCTTGTTGATTATTTTTGGATAAATATTAATTGTTTGTAAAACAATAGATCTTTGTGATATTATTTTTTTATACTAATAAATTTAAAAACAATAGAATTGGTGTGTTTTCTCTTAAAAGTCCTATTTCATACTATTTTCAATCAATTTTTACCTTAAACAAATTTTGAGGACAGGAAAACTACTTCATACTTAACTAAAGTTTTATAATCACACCTTACATCATGTCATATCCAATTTATGGAAATTCAGCCATATCCATCATTTTCTCCCCAAATTGGCCAGTTTCACCTTCTTGGTCCTTTATTTCCATTTCAACATCTGGGTCCAACCTGGCTCCTTCACCATCATCATGCCATTCTTTGGAAACTTTGGGAATTTCCCAGTTCACAGGAGAAATACATCCCAAAAGGATTTATTATTCTATTCAAGCTTTAAATACAGTTTTGTGCATTTTGTCCATTGTTGCATACTTTGTGCAATTTATGAATTTCTTTTTCCACACTTTGTTAAAATTCAGTTTCAAGTCTTTACAGGCTTTTTTTTCCAAAAAAACCTATAAATCCTATGACACCTTCAAACCCACATTTGGTTATGGTTTTCAATTCCATCCTCCAGTATTCTTTGGCTTCCTTTTCCTTTCAAGATTCAAAAGCTTCATAGATGGTATTCTATACCATTATTCACCTTTTTCCACCAGAAATCTAATGGTGAAGAAATCAAGGGTCCATCCTTCTATTTTAAGAATACCTTCCAGGACTTATGGCTCAATATTTTAAGGAAGATTAATTAAGCCTCAAGCACAGTGTTTCTTCAATACCAATCATCTCAATCATCAGGAACTGGGTATTTTCAAGCATACAGTATTTCCCCAGGGATTAATTTCAGTTTCCATACAAATGGATATTCAAGAGGCAGTTACAAACCAGTTGTAAAGTTTGAATTATCCATCAATCCACCTTGGCACCCACATCAATTACATACAGTCTTGTTCCATGGAGACCTTCATTTCAACAATCAATCCTGGGAGGATGATTCAACCCAGTTCATTTCCAATTCAGTCAGGTATACATTTCCTTGAGCAATCAATACATTTTAAAGGATTCAATACATCCCAGTTATCAGCCTGAAGGATTCAAGATCTCTACTTGTCATATATACTAGCCTCTCTTGCAACCCTTGGAGGTTTTTTACCCCAGGTAGTTCATATATTACAATTCTATTTTATCTTGATTTTATTTCATTTGTTAAGTGAACACTGATATTATCAAGTCAGTCATTTGGCACCTTTTTCCTTCACCCCTCACTGGATAATGGTGGTCATATCCTTCACTAAAGTCCATTATTCTTTCTGGCAGGTTTGAAAAGTGATTAAGGACCTACCTAGCTGTATCTTTGGACATTTGTCTTCTTTTCTCTTATTGCATCTAATTTTTCACTTGCATATTCTATTAGAGAAGCTTGTATTTTATGTTATTTCTCTAATTCTTTGGAGTATTCCAAGTTAGTTCCCTGATTGCTGAGTTACAGGCCACTCTTGTTATTTCAAAGAGCCCCTATGACAATAATTTACATTGAATTGAACTATTTTAAATTGGAATGTCAAAATTTGCATGTGTATTACATAAGTGAACTTAAATTTACATATTAGTGATTGATGATTATATTTTTGTACTATAATATTTCAATATAATTACATGTGTAAATCTTTAGATAAAGTACATGATGAGAAATCAAAGAGAAAATAAATTGGAAAGATTAATTTTGGTGCTAAAAACTGATCTTGGATCTAAGGGTTCCAGACTCCCCATATTTCTTGCTGACAGGCATGAAACATCAAAATTTATGAAGATTTTTATTACTTTTGGGCTTTAATTGAATAACAGGGTCTGTAACTCAATTTATTATGAGGTTTTAGTACCAACCAAGGAAGCTTGAGCTGTTTCCAAGAGAGGAAAGCTACCCTCAAGTCAAAACAAAACTCGTTAAACTGGTTATAGCTGTTTTTAAGGTTTCCTAAGCACATTATGACATGTTTTGGAGGCAGAAAGCTAGCTATTACTATGGAAGTGGCTTATTTAAAGGACTAAAATGGAAAAATTAAGTCTTTTTTGGCCCAAACCATGATTAAATTATTCCATCAATGGCTTCTCTGTTGTCAACATTTTTCTCTCAACTGATTGAGGAAAATCCTACTTTTGGAGGAAGGAAATTTATTCCTATAAATGAATTTCTTGTTTTCCCCTCTCTTCTTTTCCTGTTGGAATCCTTTCCTTTCAAAATTAGCTTTCACACTCTGAAAAAAAATCAAAGATTCCAACCACCTCTTTCAAATCACTATAAACATCTTAGCTTCCTTTAAAAAATAATCTTAACCATTGTTTGTAGCTCTTTATGATGATTTTCCACTTTAACCACCCCATAAGTAAAGAAAAGCATCTTTTATCACTTTAAAATATGTCACTTTGCTTCTAAAGTCACTCTGGTAACTTTTGGTTGTTTTTATTTTTAATCTCCATTTTAGAGACTCATTTTGCTTATCAATCTACTTCAGTTTCTGGCTCAATTGATTCCAATTGAAATTTCTCTTGAAGAAATTTGTTTTGTAGCTATATATATCTCTTGTGGAATATATTTGAAGCCTTTTTCTTTTGATATAATAATCAATCATTATAATATTATTCTTTATAGCAATGAAGTTGAAAACAATATTTTTGGCTTGTTTTCTCTTAAAACTCTTCATCATTACTATATTTACTTAATTTTACCTTATACAAATTTTTAGGACAAAAAAAGTACTTGAATTTTAATCAAAGTTTTGTATTGACACCTTACAAAATTATTTTTATGGTTTTAATGATAACAGTAACATTATTTTGATTTTTTTCATAATTCAAATAACATTATTAATATAAAATTACTTTTATTAACAACATAGTAAAAAATGCTATCATCTTGATAATAACATTATGGTGATCATGGTAATAATCAAATTTTTATTATTATTTTCAGAATGGTATTTTATTTTTTATTACCACAATCACAATAACTATATTGTTAAACTCATAACCATACATTTATTATTAAAATGATAGAAATATTTTTATTGTTTTAATAATAAAAATAACAATAATTTTATTTTTTAAGAACATCATGGTTGTCATTTTGGAAATAATCTATCATTAAGAAATAATTTATCATTTGAAAAATATTAGCTCATCAACAAATAAGCTTCATTGTCTCCAAAATTTCTCATCATCAAATTTGAACTGTGATATTAATTAGAAATGAGCTCATCAGGTTCAATTACTCTTTCTTTGCATCTGATTAATTTTGATCAAATTTTTTTTTTACTCACATCAATGGTCTCAATGTTTTTCAAAGATTTAATCTTTCTCTTTTGAAATTGATTGACATTTTGCTTGTATTTTGTGCTCTCTACTTAAGAAAAATATCGTATTTAGATTCCTCAAAAATGTTTGAAGCAATTTTTTAATCAAAAAAAACTCTCTCCAAAGTATTAAATTCATTAATTGAAAACAAAAACATAACAAGACACATCTAAGTATCTTTTTGATAGTTTAATTGGTAAAAAGTACTTTTAGTGTAGAAAAAACAATTCATCATTCACCATGAGAAAGTTGGCTACACCTGACTGCATGTTTTCCATTTTGAAATTAGCTTTTACTCACTCTATACTGAGCTTGGACCCTTCCTGTGAAGTGTGTTGGACATATCATTCAAATGTTTGTAAGTATTCCTGGTTATTCCCAGCCACTGGAATATTAAATAATCTTCATTATATCAATCATTTTTTCAATTGAATGGAATTACTACATAGTATTCTATATGGAAATTCTTCCAATTGATATTTTTATATTCCTTATAATATCATGTACTATAGAAATGACTCTATAGCTATATTTTTAATTTAATTGTTACTCTTTTTCTTTTTAAGGCCAAGGAAAGTAAAATGTAATTTTAAGTTTAAATATAGATTCCTTTTTGATTCCTTGTTGACCGATTGTTATTTTCATTTTATAATATTAATTCTTACTTTTCCTTTGAAGAATTACCCACAAATTTCATATTTAGATCTCTTTCTATTGACACCTCTATTGGAGAAGTTGAATTTTAAAGACTTTTTTGGATTCTCAAATGGTCATATTTCTGTAACTTCAGAAAAAACAAAAACAGATTTTCTATTTTTTCTCAATAAAATTCTTTTCAAATAATAAAATTTAAATAATTGAAATATTCTTTCTTTTTTGATTATTGATTTTACTCCTTTTCATTTTCCAACTCATTTTCATCATCAATAAATTCTATCAATTTTGTGTATTAGTAAGACTATGGTTTCTGTTTTTCATAGAGGAAGGAATTTATTGAATTTTTTCATGCAATCTTTACTCCTTGTTTAAAAAGAGTACTAGAAATATCTCTGAAGTATAGCTTCCACTACAAGAAAAAAATTAATAAAATAAGCAAAGAATTACAGTATCAGAAATGAACGGTGCCACCACTGGAGAATTGTCTAAAATTGTCGACAATTTTACAGAAGTGGTCATTGCAGAGCCCATGCTGTAACAAGGTTTACAGGTGTAAATCATTTCACAATAGCAAGTCTTACAGAACAGGCTACTTTAATCGTGAAGTTTATTCCAAAAAAGGGAAAAACTCATACCATCTTCATAAGAATAGCTAAAATAACAAAAATTTGAAAAAGAAAACATCAAAAAAACAATTTCCAAACAAACTGCTGTATGTCACTATAATAATATATATGGTAAAGCTCAAAAAAGTGAATTGAAATCAACAAAAACAACTATTCAGAAGTAGCAGAAAGATAGTATTTGCCAATTTTTTCTCGGAAAATATGAAATAAATCTTAATTGTAATAATGGAAAGAAATTCAGCTGACTTTTCATAATTTTTTAGCTGTCTTTTTTTGTGAGTTAATTTTATCCTCTTTGTTGAATTCTTTGTTAAAAGAAGTTTTGTTACATATATTTTTTGTGTTTTGTGGTTCTGTTTCCTTTTTCAAAAATCAAGAGATGTAGTATTAAATCTAGTAAGAACACATGTTGGGAGGATTAATAAGAGATATATGAATTCAATTTCATAATCATAATTCTATTTTGAAATAGAAATTTTTTCATTTTACTCAAGGGACTAAAGATTAATTACCACAATTCCTGAGCGCTATCTTCTTATATGCATCATAGCTTTCTGTAAAAAATATTTTAAGGAGCTTGATTCCTCTATAATTCTACTCAAATCTTGCCAATATTTCCATTGATCCTAGTATTTTCCTTTTTGAAAGTCTTAAGCAATAGTTTTCTCATTTTCAACAGGGTATATTTTACCATGTTTATAATATTTTCATTAATGAAAGCGTATTATTCATGACTAAAGAGTATATTTAATCCAGTATTTCAAAATAAGGTTAACTATTGGGTTCAGAAAGTTCTGACAGGATAATTCTCATAAATTCTCATAGAAAACTATAAAGTATAGGTAAGCGTATTGGTAAATGTTCCATATTGGAAGATTAAGTATTGAAAGTGTTTTAAGGCCCATTTTTGGTCTTATTGTACATGTCCCGTAAGTGATACTTGTGTTTCTTCAAGCTTATTTCCCAAAGGTTTCCAGTTTATTTCTGTTGAATATAATTTGTATATATGGCTTTTCTGAATACTTGAAGCCTTTTTTTAATAATTAATACCCATAAAAGCAAGAAATTGTCTTAGATTATATCTCAAAGACACTTGAAAAAGTTTCACATATAATTTTATCAACCACACTTTATAAACAGCTGATTAATTTCAATTCATTATTCTCTCATGTCTTAAGTATTATGAAAGTAAATTCAAATAAAAGAACTTTATTTAAAAATTTTGAATAAATCTTTAAAGCCAAATTGGTAAAACAACCTATTTATCCCTGTTATTTTTCCTTCATTGTACAAATATTTCCCATCACTTTAAGGCAACTTCATTAATTCTGCTATGTCTTCAAAAATATGAGGTTTTCAATAATCTTCAATAGCTATTTAATATGAATATATGTTTCAAATGAATTATTAATGAGATCCTGTAATGGTGTGATGAATGAATTTGAATAGGTTTTATAGCAGAGAGATGGAAAAATCATTCCCTCAATTATTTTAAAAATTTTCACTTTTTATGCTTTGATATTGATAAAGCTAAAAAGCTTATTGAAAATATCTGAAGCTATAAATTCATTGAATCAGGATAAAAGAGCAAATTTCTCATAACACTGAGAGATCTCTAGACTCTTGATAAATAAAGAAATCATTGAATATTTAGTAGCCTTAAGGCAAAGTGAAAAATTACTAAAAACTACAAGAAATATAGCCTCAATAAAAGTGACATAGAAAGCTATTTCAAACAAATTTGCTGAAATAAGGAAATAATTGATCAGAAAAGTTTCAACCATATTTATAAATGAATATTCTCTGTCTTCAAGCTATACACAAATAACTTCATTTCAAATCTATATATATATAATAATAATTAAAGCTATGTTTTAATTCTTAATACAGCTCTTACCCTATTTCTCTTGAGATATAAGCTAAAATTATCCTATTTCTTCACATATTTTAGTGATAAACTAGATCAAGATGGTGAATTTGGAAGTAATAATTTTTCACCAGGAAAATACAAAGTGAAGCTAAATTGGTGTCAAGGGAAAAAATGAGAGAACTACATATTATTTATAGTTCTGAAGATTAAATAAGCTATTAGTAGGCCCTTCCATTTCTTTATATCAAGATTGAAATGATTCTTCATTTACACCATGAGATTCTAAAATAAAGATGTCCCAAATTCTACAACCAAAAAAAACATTTTCATTGAATATTTATATGCTCTGGCCTTAAGTGCAAAAGACTCATCCTATAAGCCTTTTCTATGAAACAATTGATAATAGTAGCAAATATAAAGAGTACTATGACTGTCCTAAGTAGAAAATATAGTATAATAAAATATTATACCCACAAATTGAATATAATTATTAAATATAATTATATTAGAAAAAGAAATTCTAATTATTATTTAATAATTGAATAATAATAAAAAATCTTGATTATTGTCAGCCTGTGACTCAAAACCAGAGCACAAGCATGACAGCCAAATACCATAAATCAAAGATACAGCCAAGATACCACCAGAGAATGGATCTGAGTTAGATCAGCTCCAAAGGTATCAAAAGAAATAGAAAACTCACCTCCTTCCAAATATACAAGTCCCATTATCATAGGACAAAGAATAACAAAGTTATTCCTGCTCAAAGTTGTTGCTGAGCATAAACCTTAATTTTCACCTCTCATCTGAAATACAGAGGAAGAGGCTTAACCCCATCAAATGGGTACTCAAAATGAATCTCTCATTCAGTTATACCCAATGGTACTAACCAAACTTAGATAGCACCAGAATTACAGAGGTTATGACCAAAATAAGGTCAAATAAAGGTGAATAAAAAAATTCACCTCTCAGCTAACTTCTACAGTTTTAGTGTGAGATACCTAAAGTGGGGTCTTTTTGGAAATATCACAATCAGGGCTATCTTCTGGTGCCATCCACTTCCCCATATCTCATCTAGAACAAACATTATGGTGCAAATAAGCTCCATACAGATTTTAAACAAATCATACATATGTACAAAAACACTTTTACATGCCATACCTTTGCCATATTAAATGAGGTACCATTGTGTAGAACACATCCAGGGCTAGACAATGAACCAATGTTGAGCTTGATATCTCAAAAACTTACAGAGTTATGGCAGTTCTAAGGTCAAAATTCCACAGTTTGACCAATAAGGCCTTACAATGGGATAATATCCCATAGCTATTATTATAAGGTGTCAAACAGACAAAGAAGCTTGTTTTTACTTCAATAGCTAATAGTTCATTAAATACTGAGGTGGCATACAGGTTATTTACAGCATTCTACATGTCATACACATCAGAAGAAGGCTATGTTGTCCCCAGATGAAAGTTTTCACCCTGCATTGGTGAAAACTGCCCAGATGTGGTTTTGAAACCACCTCTGAGCCCAATACAGGCTATACAGGCATTTTTAAAGCCACAAGCCAGTCCTTGGCAGTGCAAAATCTTCACTTCCTCTATGTGGAAAGGTTTAGAAGCCTTTTCACCCCATTTTAGGATAAAAGGGGGCTTTTTCTCCACCAGAAAAGCTTTCCTCATACTGCTCTTGAATTCCTACGCAGTACAACTGTCAAAAACAGTTAAACTCTTGGAAAATAACCAGGTTGTACTATGAAATTTAGTATTGTATACTTTATTATTGTAACCCAACAGGTAAAACTGCACCCAGGGCTTTCAACAGCGCTCACCACCACTAATAATCATTAGTAAAGCCCTTTGATTTCATTTAAAACCTATTTTTTAACATTATCATCTGTGTCACAGTCATAGTTTAGGTTGTAAATACTCTTTATTATCACCTCTTCATAGACTCAGCCTGACACTTATTATAATAAAATATAATTATTCTATCATTCTTATAGTCACTGACAATTTTAAAAATAAGAAGTTTAAATCTCTTAATCATACAATTACACGTGGAAACATTAATATTTATCCACTAATAAATAATACAAATATTCTTTATGAAAGAAATTATCACACAAACTATGCAGAGATAATTATTATAGAAAAATTCTATATAAAAAACTAATAATAGCTAAAAAGATATAGATCCTTAGAGAAACCTTACTTATAATATTTCTTCAATACAACAAGTCAAAAAACAACAGTTATTATATTGAATGATGTCTATAAGTTAAAAACACACCAAAAATCAATATTTTAAAATATAAAAACAACTTTTCCATTATGAAATAATATTTAAGATTTTTCAACAGTGACTTGTGGATATCAAAAAAGATATTTAAGACAATAATTTTATATAATAAAATGTATTATTGTTGATTACAACAATAATCTTATTTCTATGATTTCAATTCTTTAAATTGATATTAATAAAGAACAAAATACTTAAGAAATTACTTTAATGATGATATTTAATGTTTAATATTACTTATTACTTGTTTAAAATGTCTAATTTATTGTCTTGATAATTGTGATGGACAAAAACAGTGGTGTATGATTTTTTGATTCCTTGAGAGAAGCTCTCATTATTCATAATGGATATAGAGGGTGTTCTCAGGTCAAGGCTGAAGAACCATACTTAAAAATAAGGCTCTTAACTCCAAGTAACTTTAATCCTCTTTTGGATTAATTAATTTAAGTTTCAATATAAAATAAGGTTATTTATATTGAAATTCATCACATGCATCTCGCCAAAATGAAGGTTCATTCAAAAATAATATAAAATTAATTTTTGGTTAATTTTCTTCAAGAATAATTAAAAAGGCTAAATTAATGGATACTTACCAATCAAGCCTCTTGAAAATGACTATTAAGATCTTATATATACACTGATAGCATTAATTTGTAATCTGTCTTAAAATTTGAAGAAAATCCATTAATAATTGTATTTTTAATCAATTGTTTAGATAATTGCTATTTTTCCACATGAAATAGCAATACACACCAAACTTTAACTTTTGATAATATTTTCATACTTGTAGATTCGAAGTTGTAAGCTTATCAAAGCTTTTATAGTTCATAAACCTTGATTTCAAGCTTAAATTTTGGAATTTACCCTTTGGCAGCTTGAAATTACCATCCAAATTGGGATAAAACAAGTTCAAACTTTAAGTTTGTAGCAGAGTATAATCTTAAAGCTTATTTAACGTTGATAACCCTCTAATACAGGTGTACAACCTGAATTGAATCCTTGCAGATTCAAAAAGCTGTGTTCCCCAGCTCTGTTTGGTATTTTTCCTGTGTCCCACCTTTCTGAGTGGATTTTGCCCTTTTATTTATTTAAAGCCATACTATGGCCTTGAACCCTTTTTAATTGAGCTCAATCAGGATTTACATTCTGTATGGGAAATCCTTATCCAATTCAGTAAATATACACAACAGTTTAAATTTAACTAAATGTTTTGTAAGTTTGCATAAACCTTATGCAACTTTAAATTTAAGCTTCAACTTAACAATTTCAAAACAGTGCTGAAAAAGTTGCAATTGTACTGTGAGATTCTTAAATATTCTAATAACTTAATAAATAACCATTTTTGGGCATAACACCCTACTGGTCTACCATAGGTAATTTTTGGTGTAGAATCCAACAATGGCATAATAATTATAGCTTTATTTATTCAAAATAAATTTATACTTCTTTTTTTCTATTTTTTATTTTAAGCTCAATGTATAAGCCTGTTTAAGACTAAATCAACTGTGTATAATGTCATTTGTGGCCTTGTGGGTATGTCATGCATACCTCACAGGCTTACATTTGCTACCACCAAAAAAATCTTACTACAATTTTCACTTAGTAGTTTACCCCAAATTTCTTTGGGGGGTATAAGCCACTGTCCAACCTCTCTACTTTTACTATTTTAAGTATGTAAAGCACACAATTCAAACTTATTATTGAGTAATCTGTCTTCTCTCATGTCTGAGCCTTCTGCGAAACCATTGGGAATCAGGTATCTTACTTTCTGAAAGCCACTCATCTTCATTTTGTGGGCTTCTGTACCTGAATAGGTATTCTCTTTCATTTCTTCACCTAAGCCTTCTTTTTTTAAAGACTTTTAGTACCTTTTTCTCTTCACTTTGATCAAGTGGTGGTACCTCTAAGGGTGTTTCATTTCTCAAAGGAAATAATTCCTCATCACTTGAAGTTTGATGCTTTACAAGACTGACAGGGAAAGCTGGAGGTTTGCTTTGCAATTCTCCTGAAAGCTCTACTTGTACTGAATTTTTCCCATGAAGGGCTTTGATAATAAATGTTCCTGCAAAAGAATCTTTCAATTTCTTTGGACCTTTAATATTGCTAAAGCTCAAGGTTGAAACTAGTATTAAGTCCCCTACTTTCAATTCTGGGGTTTTATGACTTTTATCCCACTTTTGTTTAGTATATTCAAAGGCATCAGTAATGCTTGGATTTGAATGATGCCTCACCTTATCAAGAAATAGCTTATATCTTGAAGCAGTTGTACTATTATCAACTAAATCTTTCTTCAAAGTATCAACTGGAAGTTTATGGTTCCATCCCTTTTCCAAAATTGCAGGAGCTTTGCCTGTTGAAGCAGGGATAGGATTCTTGTAGGCTAATTCCAATTCTGGTATAAGTGTACACAAATAATGGGTAAAGCCATAGGAATCTTTAAGCTCTAGGCCATAAGCACAAAGTCCTCTGATCATGTCCTCAAGGGTCTGAATCATTCTTTCTGATAATCCATCTGTCTGTGAATGGTAGGCTGTTGAGAAAGATATCTTTTTAACCAAAAGCTTATGTAAATTTGTCCATAAGGCTGATTTGAATTTTGGGTCTCTATCACTAATGACATTTTCAAAGAGACCAGTATGAGATATTACTATTTTCCAAATTAAAAGAGCTGTATCCATAGCTGTGTCATCTTTATGACACGGGAGAAAGATTGGATTTTTGCTGTGTCCGTCTACAATAACAAGACATGCATTGTAGTGTTTTTTCACCACCAGGTGGTAATGCAGTTACCCAATCCATATGGACCACTTCCCATGGGTTACTTGGTAATTGGATATTAATCATTAAACCAAATCTTTTACAAGTAGCTTTATTGGCCTTTTGACACCTGTCACAACTGTGACAGTACTAAATGACATCTTTTCTCCAAGATGGCCACCAAGCACATGTCTTAATTCTTTCCATTGTTCTTTCTTCAGACAGATGTCAAGAATAAATGTTCCCATAGAGCTCTATTAACATTTTGTGAATTAAAATTCTACTACATAATACCATTACACATGTGTGTTTATACCTATGATATAAGATACCATCAAATAAATGGAATCTTCCATTATCATAAGATATTTTCCAAATATCATCTAAACAATTAGCTAGATTTGTATATTTACAATCTTCATCCAGTAGAGAAGTAATAATATGGCAATTTTCATCTTGCTTATAACTTTCTCTAACTTCTTCAAAGAATTCTGTTCCTAAATCTGTGATGTTAATCCCTTCAGTTGGAATTTGAGGTTCTACCTTTTCAGGAACATAAGAAGTATTATCAGGTTTATTGGTTAATTCCCATCTCCTCAAGTCATCAGAATTCTTTTGAATATTTCTGGATTTATTTACTATGATCATATTTCCTCTACACTCATGTATAGCAATTTGCCATGTTAACATGTGTCTGTTTGGATTTTTCATGTTAAGCAGTGATTTCACTGCATTACAATCAATAATTACTTCAAACACACTACCATAAAGATAATAATGAAGTTTTCCAGAGCTCAAACAAGGCAAAGGCACTTCATCTGGCTTTCTCCATATCTAGCCTCTTTGGGTTTAATTTTCCTTGAGATAAAACAACCTGGACCTTCATAAGGCTTGTCATTGACAATCTGAACTTGATGAAGAGATGCACCCAGACCTTCACCACAAGCATTATTATACAGCTTGAAAGGGATCTTCAACTCTGGCATTAATAATAATGGTGCATTGGTTAAATCATACTTGATATTTTCATATGCTAGAATCCTCTCTTGTGTCATTTCAAATAAATTTTGTTGATCACGAATCCTGTACAATGATCTGGAATGAATTGCAAAATCTTTAAGGTGTTGCCTATAGTAACTTTCAAATCCTAAGAAAGACATCATTTTTTTCTTTTTCTGGGTAATTTTCTCCAGTAAGACTGCAGCCAATTTGATTTTATCAACACCAAGGCTCAGTCCTGAAACTACATGTCCTAGAGCCTTCAAGTCATGAAACCAAAAATTACATTTCTCAAGAGATATTTTCATTTTCACTCAAATGATTCTCTTAAGTACTAATTAGAGTCTCTTTCAATGAAACTTCCAGGTTTCTAAACAAATAATAATGTAATCAATATAAATGATTAACCATCTCTCTGATAATTCATGTGGGAAAATGGGATTCATCATTCTGTTATAATTAGAGGGTGCATTTTTAATACCAAAAGGCAACCTCAATTATTCATAAATACCAAAATAAGCAATTATTCTCAGTAATTCTGTAGCATGAGGTGTCAAAACATTCTGATGGAATCTTTTGAGGGCATCCTTGGAAGCAATGAATTTTGCTTTGGATAATTGAGTCAAATTCTCATGGATTATATTAATTGGAGACCTGTCTGGAATAGTATAGGTATTCAATTCTCTAAAATCCCCAAATATTCTTGATTTATAATTATGCAAAGTAATGATTACAGTGGTTGTGACTTCTACTTCCTCATTCTTCCCAAGTTTTCTAAGAACTCCCAGTTTCATAAGATCATTAATATGAGCTTCCAATCCTTCTCTAACCCTTGAGATAGCTGGGTACACTCTTCTTCTTAATAGTGGAGGGTAAGTTCTTTCCACATTAAGAGTAATGTCCAATTCATGGCCCTTAATAGCCCCAAGTGGCTCATTATCAGAAGCAAAGGCTTCTCTATATTTCAATAAGATTTCAATAATGTCTTCCTTAATCTCTAATGTTAATTCAGGACTCATTTTTGCTTCACTCAATTGATCTGTCACAAATCTTTCCTTATTAACATTTTTTACTTGTCTAATGACAGTTATTTCCCTTTTTTCTAGAGGAAAAGAAAAATTTTGCCTTTTATTTTCCCCTATGATAAAATATCTGTCCTCATTATTATTGATATCAATACCATAAATATTTAGATAATGATTCACAAGTATAAAATTTTTTGAACTGCAATTATTCATAACAACAAATACAAATTTCAGTCTGATACTTCCTAAAGGCTGAATAAGTATCATTGCTACCTCAATAATGCCCAAAGGGTGCATACCTTTGCTATAATTGCTGAATTTTATACCTTCAATTGGCATCAATTATTCCTGCCAATGAGTATAGATTCTTTCAAGATAATCTTTTCCAACACAAGTGCAGAAAGCACCTGAGTCAGGATTTATCTTGACTTCTTTGTTGTTTATCACAATATTAGCTATACAAGATGATCCAGCTTTATAATGTTCTCCTCTGGAAGGCTTTATTCTCTGTGTTTTGGTATATTTCACATGTATTAGATCAATACATTCATCACTGTACTGTGGTAAGTGAGTATGCACTTACATGACCTCAAAGGATACATTAATTTTTTCTATACTAAGTTTATCTTTCAATTCCTCTTCTTCAGAAGCCTCAGAATCACTTTCATGTAAAGATACATCAACTGTTTCTTGTAAGTCTTCATCTTTTTCAATTTCTATCTCATTTATTCTTTTCCTTTGTGCTCAAGTATTAGCCAAATGAGATGTACTTCCATATTTATGACATTTGAAAGTAGCTCTGTCTTGTGGTTTATTTGGTCTTGAAATTTGTTCCCCACTATTCTTGTTGTCTATTGGGGGTTTATACCAGTTTCTACCAATTTTCTTTCTATTAGTGATGTCTTCCATAGAATTGATATGAGCTTCTGTGAAGCAAGGCTCAATACATCTTCTTCTTATAGCATGCTCAGGCTCACCACCACACTTTCTTGATATCCTTTTATGTACCATTGTTTCAGACATATCAGGATGAAGGGCAGTTAATCTGTGCTTCTGTTTAAGAAACCAGGACATGTGCCTGTTCCTCTAAATATTGAAAATTGTTTCTTCAAAAGAATTCTACATTTCAAATCTTCAAGAATCATTTGCCAATTTGAAAATAATTTTTTCTTTCCACCAAGGCTAGGAATGTTTACCATGGTCTTGCCTCATTTGATAATACCATTTATTTGCTGATTTGGTGAATCATTAGTGTAATATGGAGCTTATGTATTAATCTGGTATGCTAAAGTCTTCTTTGAACATATCAATTGTTTGCATAAATTCCATATGATTATATTCTCCTTCACCACTGAAGGTTGGCCATTCCTCTAATTTGGGAATTTCCTTGAAATTACAGGAAGCATCCACTTCTGCATTTCTTGAAATTGTATTATGTAGGACATTATTCAAGTTCAAAACATTTCTGTCAAAAATTGGTGTGGAATGTCTTGGCAACCCATTTTTTAGTTGTATATTGTTGATACTTGAGTGAATATCTCTTTTCAATTGAAGTGTTGCTTTATTACTTTTTTTCAGTTGTTCTTGGAAAAGAGCTTCATTTTGGCCAGTAAAATCTTCCAACTTTTGAACTTATATTCTTAAGTCTTTTAATTTTTTAGCAATAAAAGAAATTTAATTATCATCTGCCTGATTAAGTAAAGTGACTTTTTACTCAATTCTCTCACAAAGATGCCTCAAAGACAAAATATTGTCTTTATTCACATTTTTTAGCCCAATAATAGTGTTTTGTGACTCTTTCACTTGCAAAATCTCTCTACCCAGCTTTTGTTGGGTATGCCCAAATTTATTAAGCTTTTCTAAAATTTCTTCATTACAAGCTTCTATGTGAGATACAAGCTTTACAAGGTATATTTCTTTGGAAAGGATTGATTCAATCTTTCCCCCTCCTTGTTTTTTAGTTCCATCAGAGTTCTTTCCATATTGAAAACATTGTCCATGGCTGTCTTTTCTTTCTTTGGAATTCTGTAGTTCTGTGGGTAAGGCTTGTTACACTTGGACTTTGCCTTTCCCTTTGCATTTTGCTTGCCCTTCTAATTGGTCTTTGGGGTTTTCTTGTCCTTTTTTGGCACTTTTTGAGGCAGATTCTTGCTTTTGGAGGCTTGAGGAGCTTCTACTGGGCTGTTGTCCTTCTTTTGAGCCAGCTCTTTCTTCTGGTCTTCTGACAAAATTCTTTGTTTTTTCAACCAATCTTTTATCTTTTGGAATTTTCCTTTGCAAGAAATGGGTGTGCAGCCCTTCAGAAGGTCTTGGGTCTTTTCTTGGCCCATCAACTTCTTCACTTGAAGATAAGAGCTCATTGTGCTTATCCAAAGACTTGGCAGAAGTTCCCACTCCTGCTGCTTTTCTGTCATAAACCAGTTCTTATACTGAGACTGGTATATTTCCACTTTTTCTTTTTGGAAATGATTCAGGTCTGACAACAGGAATAGCAGTTATGTTAGCTTCTGGACTCTCAATAAGAGTGTCAAACGCTCTTGCTAACCTTTGTAAACTGGTGGAAGTTCTGGTATCGTCCATTTTTGCCTCTCCTCTGGGCTGAAATTCTTGTCTTTTTGATATATGACTTGAATTCCCTGGTCCAGATCCATTTTATTGGATGGAGTAGCTACTTCCACTTCTAGTAGGAGTCAGCACACATCAATTTTAAGAAAGATCAGACTAAGAAATGGATTGAATTCAGCTTCTGAACCTTTAAAGGGCTCCTTGGTAATTGAACCCCTTGGTGCTGGGCTGGTTTGAATTTCAATAGTTGACTCTGAGATACTATAGTGAAAAGATCTTTCTCTGATGAATGACACTAGAGAAAAAAAATATAAGCTATTTTATTAATAAATAAAAATAACTTATTAAATCAACTTATTGAATAAAGTTTTTTTAATGTAATTTATGGCAAATTACAGCAAAAATGAAGAAAAATATGTAAAGAGTAAAGAAAAATATTTTCAAATAAAGATGTTTAACTTTTATAATTTCTTATTTTCTTTAAAAAATTAATGATCATACAATTAATAATTTATTAATCAAAATTGTATTATTATTCACCTTATACTAGAATAACTCAAAGAATAAATTTCAACTCTGTGATGTAAAAACTCCACTAGTTAGACAATGGAAATTTATTCCAAATCACCCAATAGTATATTGTTTCAAACAATATTCTTAATAAAAATGACTTTATTAATGATATGGCAATTATTATAAGGGATATGTCCCAAAAAAGGCCAGTGTTAAAGTAAAACTGGAAATTTTACATCAAAAAAAAAGTAAAATAAGGTCCAGAATGGTATTTATGTCCAAATAATTTGTTTAAATCACAGCCAGGCCTCCAAAAGTATGGTTTTTCTATAAAATGCTTGATAATAGTAGCAAATATCAAGAGTACTATGACTTTACTCAGTAGAAATATTATAACCACAAATTTAATAGAATTATATTCAAGAGACAAAATTTCAATTATTATTGAATAATTTAATAAAATTAAAAAACTCTTAAAAATTATAATAAAATATAATTATTCTATCATTTCTACAGTAACTGAAAGCTATAGCAATAAGAAGTGTATAGCTCTTAATGAGACAATTACACATGCAGAATAACATTATCTATCCACTTAAAAATAATATGGACATTATTTATAAAGGAAATTATCACACACTGTTCAGAGATAATTCTTTTAGAAAAATTCTATATAAAAAACCTAATAATAGATAAAAAAATATGAAGCTTTAGAGAAAACTTATCCATAATATTTATTTAATACAACAAGTAAAACAACAACAGTTATTATATCAAATAATGTTTATAAGCTATCAACATATCAAAAATCAATATTTTAAAAGATAAAATCAACTTTTTTATGATAAAATAAGATTTTAGATCTTTTAAGAGGAACTGTTGGATGTTTAAGAAATATATTTAAGAAAATGGTTTTATATAAAAAAATATATTATTTGTTATTAAAACAATAATCTGATTTCTATTATTTCAGTTCTTTAAAGTAATATTAATAAAGAATAAAATACTTAAAAAATTCCTTTGATGATAATATATTATAATGAATAAAATATTACTTGTTCAAAGTGTCTAATTGATTGGATTTATAATTGTGATGAACAAAAACAGTGATGTGTATGCTCTTTTTATGCCTGCAGAGAAGCTGGATATTCTCATGTCAAAACTGATAAAAACACTTAAAAATAAGTTTCTTCACTTAGGGTAGCTTATCTTGAATTCCAATTTGAGTTACCAGTGTTTTTTTAACTCCAGGTAGTCTTAATCCTCTTTTGGATTAATTATTTTAGGTTTCAATATAAAATAAGCTTATTTATATTAAGTTTCATCACATGAACAACTTAAAAATAAACTTTCAAGAAAAATAGCTTAAAATGAATTTTTAATTGATTTTTAAAGAAATCTTAATTTTCTTCAAGAATAATTAAAAAGTATAAATTCAAGGCTAATTACCAATTAAGAATTTTCAATAAGATTCATAAAATTTAATATATACACATATAGCATTAATTTTTAATCTATGTTGAAGTTTGAGCAAATACATTGAGAATTGTATTTTTAATGATATTTTGAAGTTATTGCTATTTTTCCACATGAAATAGCAACACACACCAAACCATAACTTTTCATAAGGTTTTGATACTTGTGAATTTCAAGGTTTAAGCTTATTTAAGCTTTGATACTTCTTAAAACCTTGATTTCAAGCTTGCATATTGGGATTTACCTTTTGTGAGCCTTAGAGGTAATTTCATATACCCAAAAGACCACAAATACAAAAATAACATATTAATATAAATAAAATAAATTTATTTATATTATTAAAATAAAAAAATCAAAATATAAATATAAAATTATATTAAAAATAAAAAATTAATTACAATTTAAAAATAAAAATACATTAAATTTTGTAAGTATAAAATTACATTTATACTTGAAAAAATTAAGTAAAAATGAAATTTTAACAAAATTGTGAAAAAATAAATAAATTTGGAAAAAAGTTAAACAAAAATTATTATAACTTTTTATCAAATAAATAAATACATAAAAATTATTTCACCATTGGATTCCTCATAAAAAATCAGGTGGGGTCACCTCTGAGTGAAATTCTTGTAACTCAACTCTAAATAAGCTTAAATTAAGTTTTTAGTATTTTCAATACAAAAGTTGAAAATCCTCAAAACCTTAATTTAATTCACACCACATGTGGTGTTAACCATCAATTTTTGTGTTAAAATTGAGGTGTTGTGTTTAGTTTAGAAGTCATGAGGAATTGAAGTATTTTCAATTGAATTCAATTGAAATGTCAAAATGTGCGTGTGTATTACATAAGTGAACTTTGATTTACATATGAGGTGTCAATTATTACTGTATTGTACTGTACAATTGAATTGAATTACATATGTAAGTTATAAGTATAATACATAATGAGGAATTAAAGGAAAAATAAATTGGAAAGATTAAATTTGGGGGGGAAAAGGAACTCCAGCTCCAAGGGGGAGCTAGACCCCCAAACTCCTTGCTGAAAGGCGTGGGATGTCAAAATTAATGCAAAAGTTCATCACTTTTGGCCTGGAATTGAGTTACAGGGTCTGTGGACTCAATTGATGATGAGGTTTTGATACCAACTGGGGTAGTTTTAGCTGTTGCCAAGAGGGTAAAACTACCCTTAAGATAAAACAACCATAGTAAAAGCAGTTTTAACTGGTTTCTACGCCTCTTACACACATTCTGACGTGTTTTGAAGGCTCTAGGCCTGGTATTGCTATAGTAATGGCTGATTTAAGGGTCTAAAATGGCTAAAAATGGCTTAAGCCGGCCCTTTTTGGTCTAAACCAGGGTCCAATGATGCCATAATTGGCTTTTCTGTTGTCAGACTGTTTTTCACAACTGAAAATAGTAAATTTTACTTTTGGAGTAAGAGAATTGATGGTTATAAAAGAATGTCTTCTTTGCCCCACTTTTCTCTTCATGTTAGAATCTTTTCCTTTTATTAATTAGTTTAAACACTGTTAAACCAATCAATCAAAGATTCCAACCACCATTTTTAAATCATTTGAATCCTTTTAACCACTTGAAAAAAATCATTATAATCATTGTTTGTAACTCTTATAATCATTTTTACCCTTGAACCACCCCAAAAGTGAATTAAAGCATCTTTCATCACTGTAAACTTTGTCACTTTGTTTCCAAATTCACTCTGTTCACTTTTGGGCGTGTTTTCTCTTTAATATTCTTTTTGAAGACTTTGTTCTTTAATTAATTGCTTGCAGCTCTTTGCTCAATTAATTCCAATTGAAATTGCTCTTGAAGAAATTTCTTTTGTAGCCTTAAAATATCTCTTGTAGAGTATTTTTTGGATAAATTTTTATTGTTGGTAAAACAATAAATTTTTATAATATTATTGTTTTATACTAATAAAGTTATAAACAATGAAATTGGCGTGTTTTCTTATAAAAATAATATTTCTTACTATTTTTAATTGAATTTTTACCTTATACAAATTTTGAGGACAGGAAAAGTACTTGATTTTTGATTAAAGTTTCATATCCACACCTTACACCTTTGGAAGCTTTAAGTTCCTTTCCAAATTGGGATAAAACCACATTAAACTTTAATTTTTGATCAAAGTCTAATCTTAAAGCTTAAATAATGTTGATAATCCTCTAATACAGGTGGACAACCTGAATTGAATACTTGCAGATCCAAAAAGCTGGGTTCCCCAGCTCTGTATGGTCTTTTTCCTTTGTCCCACGTTTCTGTGTGGATTTTCCCCTTTTATTTATTTAAAGCCATACTATGGCCTTAAGCTCTTTTAAATTTAGCTCACGCCGGATTTACATTCTGTATGGAAAATCCTTATCCAATTCAGTAAATATACACAACACCTTAAATTTAACTAAATTCTTGGTAATTTTGCATAAACCTTATGCAACTATAAATTTAAGCTTAAATTTAACATTTTTAAAACAATGTTGAAAAAGTTGAAATTGTACTGTGAGATTCTTAAATCTTCTAATAAGTCAACAAAAACCATTTTTGGGCATAACACCTTATTGGTTTACCCTAGGTTATTCTTAGCGTAGAATCCAAAAATGACATAATAATTATAGGTTTGTTTATGCAAAATAAATCCATACTTATATTTTGGTATTTTTCATTCTAAATTCAATTGATAAGTTTTTTAAGACTAAATAAACTGTGTAAAAAGCTATTTGTCACCTTATGGGTATGTAATACATATCTCACAGGCTCATACATCCAAAGCAGTTAATGAATGAAGATACTGGTGATACCAACTCAATATATAGTGAGTTTTTTCTGGTTATCCTCTCTTTAGGGTGACTTTGAGAAACAAATATTGACATCTTGTATTAACTTTTAATAAAGCTTTACTTGAAGGAGAGAGGAAACATAAGGTATTTCATACCTCACATAATTCAGCCATAAGAGAAAAAATTTACTTGAAGGTATATTTTTTGTAATAAATACATTTCCATACAGTCCCCAGGGAATTTCCTCATTAATGAAACATTTCTTTCAAAATAAAAGTGCCCCAGTGTTGAAGTTATGCATCTATGAGCTCCCATAGGTCAGATTGAGATAATCAATATTTAAGCTGTAATATATATGTAAAAATCTAGGAAAAAAATACCTCAAAGGTTGAATTCTCTGCTTATGAAATTATAGAAGCTAATCAAAAGCCTCACAACACAAGTGGAATGTAGATTCTTCTGTGTATCATTTATTGTTGAAATATTGGGTTTTTAAAATCATTACCAAACAGGAAAGTTGTTATCCTCTGAGATGTTACCACATATGCAAAAATTTTACAAAAAAACTTTGAAAAACCTATTTTAATAATGTGAATTGAAATTATAATCTTAAAATAAGTAAAAAATCCCATAAAAGGGCATGAATTTCTATTTATCTTGGAAGCAAAGAAGAAACATGTTAAATGAACTGAACCATTAAATTATACATCAAAAACTACATATATTACTCCTCTCTTTCATATCTGTAAACCCAATACTTACTGAGATAACATGGATATATTCACTTTTATGATAAGTGCATATATTCATGTTTTTTGGCTCATATCTTCTGAATTACAAATAATAATTAGCTCATTAAGAATAGAGCTACCACAAAGTAACTGTAAGAATAAAGATATCAACTTTACTTGGAAAGTTATAAACAAGGTTAAAACTTATGAGGGGATATTGGGCAAAATAGAAATAGCTGTTGACCACTTAGATTCAAAAGTGTTCCAAGCTTGAAAAAGTAGGAGTTAAGGCTCTAAAAGGTCATACATGAAGAATTACATAATTTCTATTATGATATTCAAGGTACAACCCCATGAAATCATGGTTTGAAGTCTAAAATATTAAATTTCAACCGAAAAGTGGAGTTACAAGAAAAATCATCAAAAACAGTTTTTTATGATGAAATAAAATCCTATCAGAATCTTGGTAATTACATTCCAAGCTATTATAATTCACTTTCTGAATTTCTTTAGCATGAATAACTAAAAAGGTATTAAGGACTAAAGTTAAGGCCTAAAAATGATCACTTCTGATCAATAAATCTATTATTGATTTGATTTTAACAGTTAAATAAGAGATGAAACTGATGGATATTGATATTTAGCAATTGAAACTACTATAATCCATGAAAGAAATTTTTTTCCAAGCTTATGATGTCATCAAATTAGGGTTATAGTGATAACTCTAAAAATGGCGTAATAATGATGTAATCATCGCCAAAACTTGAAATACTGATCAATTCAAGTGGATAAAATCATTACAGGTCTACTAGAGGATATATTGTAACTATAAGGAAGAATCTTTACTATAAAAGGAGGTCTTCTTCCTCTGTTTCCCCCCCAGATGCAACACAATACAATAAATTCATTGAAGAAAAGGTAAAAAATTTCATTCTTTAATATAAAAATCTTATATTATTAAATCGCAAATATTTATCCTATATTAATCACTATTTTATATTTGACTACATTGAAATTCTATTTTTATTTGTTAATTTCACTTAAAATCTCTAAAATCCATTTAAAAATAGTAAAATTTGTAATTCTCCTTATTTTTTATTGTTAATACAATTTACATAAGTTTTATTTACTTTCATAGGCTTAAACCTATTCAAAATAATTAAATTAAGTTTTAAAAGCAAGTTATTTTCTCTTATTAGAATATTTTTCTCTATTAATTTTCCTAATAATTTCTATTTCTAATATAAATAGTATTTATATTACTTAATAGCTTTCATATTAGGAAGAGTATGGTTATAAATTGTTTTTTATGCATTTATTAATTTTTATTAACATTAATAAATTTCCATAAGTATATTAATTTATTATTTCTTAATAATATAAGTATTCTTTTGCCATAATTATAATAATTCTTGATTATTATACTTTTTTTTATCTTATTAGTTATTTAATTGAGGAAATTTAGATTAAAATAATTAAAATGTTAGTAATTTTTAATTATTATTTTATATTCAAATTTTACAAATTTTTAAGAAAATTAATTGAGACTTTTTGGCTTACATATGTGGCTTGAAGATATTCCCAAAATTCTATTTTTAAATTAAACTTTTGACCTATCACTAACCTGCATACAATATATCTCCAATTTAAAACTCCAAATGCAAAACCTGCTGTCAGGTATATCCACTTTTCTCATGGTTATTGCAATAAAATAAATATCATAACTCTAAGGAGTTCCATATTGAAAGCTATTAAATTTACAAGCCAATATATTTTTAATAAGATCAATCTTCAAGAATAGGTGGGTTTTTTTACTCCTGATAAGCCTGAGGTGAACTAAATTTTGTGTCAGGGTTTTATTATTGAGCCGATTTTCAGCCTTCAGACCTCAAGGCTACCATTTTCCAAGCTCAAGTGCAAGTTCATCCTTTACAATCATGTTTTTAAGTATTATTCAAGCCTTCATGATGATTTTGATTTGGTTTTTGCACCATCCTTGCACTTGTTACTTTATTATTTCCAATTCTCCCTGTCGCACCTCAAACACGCTCTCCACATATTTTTTTGAGCACTCTTGAGGACAAGAATTATTCTAAAAGCAGATGAAATAATCAATAGAATCTTAAGGGAGTGATTATCATAGCCAAAATTAACTGGCTCTTGGGACCTTGAGGATGAGAAATTATTTTTACCCAGGCTTCTAAACCAAGATAAATTCCATTGGAAATATAGAACCCCATTTTATATTGTGACCTATTGATTTTGAGCTCCCATTTTGGAGATTTTCTACTTATAGGTTGATCAAAGGGGAGTTATTTATCAAGAAAATTTAAGTCATTATGTGATCTTGGAATACCATAAAAACAAATTTTGTTAAGCAATGGCTTCCATTATGATGGTAGATTGCCTTTTTATTAATTAAAATATTTCATCTGATAGCATATTTAAAAATTTAAGTAAAAATTTAGGGCTTAAATTTTCCTTTAGCTTATTTTTAATTTCCAATCAGCATTAAAAGCTCTTTCATTATCATTGAATACAATTTAAAGACCCCATAATTCTTAAAAAGCTTTTTTTTTTCCCATCTCTATAAATAATTGCATATATTGTTCAGTTGAATAGAAAAGGTAATTGGTTTTGTATTTTTTTGATTATTGATTGATGGAGAAGATATCAACCTTTCAGAGATGTGGTTTCTAAAATCCAGACATATTAATTTATTTTATTGGATGAAGTGCCAAATCTGAACTGTTGCATTGCAGAGGTAATCTTCCAAATTCCCATGAGTCCAATTTTTCCTTCAGAATTATACTTCTCTCAGTGAAATAATAATATGCCTTTTCAATTTTTTATACAATTTTGAGAAAGAAGGGCCATTTTATGCAGAAACAACATTGAAAAACTTTATTGTTAAACACAGGATCCTTGCTTGAATAGTCCTTTTTAGCTTTTTGTATCCATGAAGGTTGTAAGGAAGGAGGTTGGGCTGTTTTCCATGTTGAGCTCCTCCATTGATGAGCTTGTTTGATTGGTGCCAAATAAAAACATTGGTTTGGAGTATTGTATCATTTGTGATTGAGACAACTTTGACTAGCAATTTGGGATCTATACAGTTGAGATTGCAAAGACAAAAGAGGATTTTTAAAAAAAAGGATTGAGAACTCATGAAACTCAAAATACAGCTACTCTTAAAAATTCTTTAGTGCTTCAAGTAGGTACTCCACAGAATGCGGGATGTATCTTGTCCTTTAGATAATTCACAGCCATATATGTGAATTTTTTCTGTAGTAGGACTTTACAAAAAAATATTTATTTTTCTACAGCCATATTCTATCTCAAATTTTCTATAGAAAGAATTTATCGAAATTCTCAAGTATTATCATAAATTTACTGCCCACCTACAAAGCTCTATAATATTTTTAGCAACTTTAATTTCACCTTTTTTTTGTCCATTTGTTTTGTAGAAATGGCTGACACCTCTTCTACTCAAGTTGAAGTAAATCAGAGAGAACTTTCACCAATTTGGCTTCCATGAGAAGAATAACAACTAGCTAAATCCTGGTTTCATGTTAGCTAAGACCTAGAATCAGGAACAAACCAAGTAGGTGAGAAACTTTATATTAAATCTTCTTTGCACTCCAATTCTTTCAGAAAAATGCACCAAAATGATTCATATATTATTTGTATTTTGTGAGGATTTTCTTATAGCTTTTTGATAAAATAAAACTAAGTTTTTTATTATTGGATGGACGGCTAGCTTTAAATAAAACTAAGCTTAAACTCTCATAAATATATAATAAACTATGTGAAAGTGGCCCCCCAAGTGTCTCATTTCCATAATATTTTATTAAGATGGAAAAAGAATTCTATCAATCTAACAAAAAAAGGAGCCCAATTTAAGTTTTAACTTACTTCAGAAGTAGTTCAAAATTTACTTAAATGGGCTTAATAAGGATTAACTTAAAAGAAATATTCAGTAGTAAAGTTTTTTGGATGACAGCCAAGATTCAATAACTTCTGAGATTCAAAATAAAAAATAACAATTATTCTCTTAAAATTATCTCCAATAACCATTTTCCACCTTCCCATTAGTTTTCCAAAGATCAAAATAAATTCACCTGAAACAAAATCAAAATAAATATTTTTCATTGAATATTTCTTAGAAGCAGATGGAGGCCATTCAAAAAAGTTCCAAATCTACATAGGAGATTCTAGAAATTGAATTTCAGTTCTGAAGTCGATATGAATCAACGTTCCTAAAACAAATATACAAAGAAATGGCTGATTATTAGAGAAAGGAGATATTAAAACTACTGAAAAAAGAAATAAGAAAAATATGAACAACTCAAATAAAGGGTAAGAGAGATATTAATATTTTCTACTCTGGAATTCCATTCTGAATCAAAATGTATATTTTTAAGTCTTTAGCTAGTTGATGGTGAAGAAGTTTGTCCTTTAGGGTAGAACTTTGTTGCAGATACTGATCAAATTGATGGAATATCTCAGGGTCATGGTGGGAGGGGGTCATTTGTTAAGAAAAACCTTGTATTTTCTTGAATGAGAAATTATTTTTATGTATTTTTGTTTTCAATAATGTAACAGTGCATCATTTCAAAAACTCCTTTGAGTTAAAATAATTAACAGGGTTTATTGACAATATCCCATCTTGCCTGTAACACTACAAAATCTCTCTCAATTTCTTTCCAAAAAGAAATTTTCTTCCTCAACTTGAACATGAAGATACTTTTTTATGAGGAATTCCTGTTTAGGTTATGGTTCATCTACTAGATAATATCCATTTCTGTACTAATTGATATTTACTTTACATGTTACCTTCTTTTATATTCCTTTAAAAGAATATTTCAAAAAAAATCAATTTAATTTAAAATCCAGAGCTTACCTTTGAAGAAATTTCTAAAAAAAATATCTATTTAAAAAATTTATATCATTGAGTCCTCCAGGAGTTTTAAGTTATTTGTTAAAAATATGTAGAATTTTAGAGGTAACTTCTTCCAAATTTATTGTTTTAGTATGATAATTTCCTTGGAAACTACATTTCCATTATTTTTGAACAGTTCTTCCAGGCCCAATTCATCCCATCAAGTCCCTCCAAACAGCCTGGAAAACCCCACTTCTCATATTCACCAGTGATAACCTTGACTCCATCTGCATTTGGTTGTTTTAGGTACTCATTAACATAAATAAGAATGATATCCTATGCAAAGATTTTCAAACAAATCAAATCTGTTGTCTCTCCAAGTCTAAGATATCCATATGTTTTATCAAAATTTATTACATAGGCTATCTCTCAAAGTACTGATGAAATATTCTGATACATTGAAAATCCCATTTTCTTACAAAAATCCTAAAATAAAATCATTAAGAAATTTAAGATCAAAACAAAGGAAAAACTTAAAGTTTTATGTTTCTATAAATCATGTTTCATAACTAATTTTTTTTACTAATCTCTAAAAAAAAAAATTGATCTTAGAATGTAATAACATTCTTGAAATTTATAATCCTTGTAGGTTCTGTTTTCTTGGAAATAATCTTTTTATATAATCACTATGAACCCAAAACTCTTTTACAAGCAATTTGTTTTCTTTGTGTTATTAATACTTATGTCTAAAATATTTAGCTTTTTTCTCATCATCATTCATAAAAATGGTGTTATTTTCAAATATGTGATGCTTGAGTTTTGATAATTGTAAGCTTACTTTGGTAAATCCTAATTATTTTTTAAAGGAGAAATTTTTTCTGTAAAATTGTGGCTACATGGAAATCTGTATGATATTTTTCTTTATATTTTCCTTACAAAAATTAACTTAAAAAATTTTTTACTAATATGATTTTGAATTCTCTTAGCTTCCCAGCATATAGTAATGCTGATTAAGATTCTCTAAGTTCTAGGAAATTATGGCTATGTATTTTGAGGGGCCATTTTTGAATTGATTTTTTTCTAAATCAATTTTGGGAATAGGGAGGGAATTGGAAATAAATAGGACCCCAAAATTAATTTATTAAACCATTTAGTATGAATTTAGCAACACTTTAAATTTATAAAAAAAAATTATGTCATTAATTATTTTCTTTTTTTTTTCTTTTAATTAATTCAATTGAGTTCATTAATTTAAAAAAAGAATTAAAATATTATATATATATTATTTTAATTTTTTGACTTTATAATTATATTTTAAATTATAATAAAAAAAAATTAAATTTGATATGAAATAAAAATCTTTTTTTTTTTTAAAAAAAAAAAATAAATAAATTAAATTATCATTCAAATTATTGATTTATTTATATATATTTAAATTAATATTTTTGATTTTTCTAGGATTGAGTAAATTTTTTCTTTTTTTTTAACAAAAAAGAAGAAAAAAAACCTTTTTTTTTTTTGAATGATCAAAAAATTAAAATAAATATAGCTTTTTAATTTTATATATAAAGATATATATATATATATATATTTATATATACTGTATTAATTGAACTTATATTTTTATTTTTATCATTTTAAGTTGAATATAAAAAAATATATTTTTAAACAAAATTTTTAATGCATGTTTTTTTTGTAAATTGATATTTTTTTTGAATTAATAAAATCACTTATGTATGATGACTTGTTTTTTTTCTGAAATAATTCAAGTTGAAATTAATAAGTGTCCAATCTTATATTTGAAAACTGATACAAATTTATTTTAAAAGAAAACAATAAAGATTGCACAATTTTATAATTTCAAATTGAATATTTCTTAAATTCATTTGACAACTTGCTCAAACTCACCTGCGAGATCATGGATCAATAAGATAGATTCTAAAGTTACATTTCTCAATAAAAAATGATTTCAAAACAAATTTCTCAATTGAATTTTTCCTTATTTAAAACAGAATCTTCTTACTAAAGCCAAATACAATTTTAAAAGTAAATAAACCTGAAAAATTTACTTTAAGGGTTATAACTTATATGCTGAAAAGAAATTTCAAAATGGGACATCTTCCAAAGATTTAAATTTGAAATTTTATTGTTTGATATCAAATGACGCATGAATGTATTCTTTTAAAATTTCTTTTTAAACAATGTCAAGTTTCTTTCCCAAGGAATTCCAACAGAATGCAATTTTGAGTTCCCACACAGCTTGACATAATATATTTTACTTTCTTTTTGGTAAAAGTGTGAGTAAGATTTTAAACATGGTCATGAGTTTCATCATGAGTTTTTCCATGTTACTCATCTCAATGTTGGTTCAAAAGTTGAGCTTTGTATTGGCTTTTTACCCTGATATACATTCCAAAGAATCATGCAATGGATAGATAACAAGTTATATCTTCTAGTTGATGAGCTGAGGGCATGGTGTTGATAATCATCATTAACAATTAGTTCAAGAGGGCACAAAATGGTACAATAAGCAAACTTTAGCAAAAATGGCAACCGATAATTGCAATCGGCTGCTTTTTCAAGAAATTTTTCTTGCCTGTTTTAGCTATGAATTTATTTGCGTGGGCAGGCCATAAATGCTTAAAGCTTTACATTAAAGCATGACCGTGACTTTATTATAAGATACACCAAAGTTTTTATTTAATCTTTAAAATTTCCAAAACTAGATTTTCGAGTCCTGAATTTTTGGCCTGACGCAATAATTCAGACATTGTTTCCACTTCAAGTATAGCCATATCAATACCAGGTTCGAGATTAACATCTAATTTAATTTTTCGATGAAGTTCAAGCTCAGATGATGAGTTCCGATTGTATGGGATGGAGTAATATTCCAAATGACGTTGTTGAATTGCTTTCCATCTTAATGACTTGAGGCGACTTGAATATTCTTCGATTGCTTTGGCAGGTCCATCGATAATGAGTACTCCAGGGTAACTGTATTTGAATAATTTTTAGTGGTTTTGCTCTATTGAATTTAGTTTAAAACTTACCCAGGCTTAGACCAGCCCCGAATATTCAATTCTCGAGCCCAACTAATTATATTCTTTCGTTTTCCAGTGGCCATGATGTGATGCATCTTAGGGTAAGAAGTCAAAGCACATTGAAGCCAGGTTAGGGCCATAAAATTTAGAATTAGTCTTGGGTTAGTTTACTCACCCAAAAGACTGACCAAGCCATATCTAGATGATCCAATGAAAGAGTTTGGGCAACAGACTGACTCTGAATGCATGAAAGGTTTTTTGGATTGAGGTCCGAGAGACAAGTGAAATTATGGCTGAGATCGATTACTTTGTCGATTAATATATCCAAGCAGCTTTCTCCGATTGGTGGTCGATCGTTAGAATTAGAGCTGATCCAAGCTTTAAAGTCTTCATTAAATTGAATTTGATCAACTCTGGTTAGATGATTGGAAGAGATGGCGAGATTGGGATGAGCCAGTTGAGGATAATCGACCGAGATGGTAAAAGTGATTTGAAGAGCTGAAGATCAAGATAATGAATGACAGATTGAGATGATCGATTTAAACTGATCGAAGGATTATACTGTACTCTTGTCCATTGGAATCACTAGACTCTAATGTCAGTCTGAATGACGAAGATTGAGGCTAGAAGGCAATCAAGAAGCTGATTAGCACCACGTTTGATCTTTTGTGATAAATTTGAGAATAGACGATTGAGCATACCAGATTAGCTGATTGGATGGGCTCTTGGATCCATTGAAATTGATCAGGATACATGGATTGGATGAGATTTAATTCTTGATGTGATGATTCTTTGAGGTCTCCTTGGATGAGTTTGTTCATCTTGAATTGTGATAATATTTGGAATTTTCATATGGTGGGATATCACTTGATACGAAATCCCAGTACTTTTACTTGCAAAAATTTGAGCCCTTGTTTCCACATTGAGGTAAGGTGACATTCTTCTATTTGATGAGATAAAATTACTAATTTAATTTTTTTTAGAAAAATGAAGTTATAAATTCAAACTAAACATAATTCCAAAAAATTTTACTAAAAAAACATACCATATTTAAAATCAAAATAAAACAAAAAACTTTTTCATTTTTAATTAAAACAAATCTTTTTTTTTTGTTATTTTTTAAAAAAACTAATTTTCTTTTCTTATTGTTAGAACAATAATTCTTTGTTTCATTATTGTTAATTAAGGTGGGTTTTCTTTTTTTTTTTATTTTTAAAAAAAGTTTTTGGTGTGGAATAAAATAAAATAAAATATATAAAGAGAATATTCAGGAAGTATTAAATTGGAAAGAAAAAAAAAAAATCTAATATTTAACGTTATAAGTTTCTGATAAAGAGTTGAGTAAAAAAATATAAAAAGAAAAAAGATAACAAAATGAAAAAGAGGAGAAAAAGAATTTGATGAAAAAATAAAAAAATAAAAATCAGAATGCACATAGACCAGGCATATGCTCATTTGAATATATGCTTGATGAGACTGTACATCTAATCTTGCATCATATATGAAGAACACTTAAAAAGCTAATCTGAATACAAGCTCAATAAACTATTCCCCACCAATCATGTTTCATTTGTAAAATTACTTCTTATGATTCAATAAAGACTAGAATTTAAAAATTATTCCAAGTATAAGAATTTGGATCCTCAAATTTAATCAGCAATTTATTTATAAATATTGGGCTCAAATAGAAATGATGCTGCATTAAGAAATATTAATATATTAGCACTTTCAAGTAAGTTGGCAAGAAAGGCTTTTTCTATGTGTAAAGAAAATTTTCTTGAGTTTTTCATAAATTAAAACTGACTCGAAAATCTAGCATGCCTTCAGATAGAGGTGTTGCATACTCACATACAAGTGGATTCAAATACAAGGATTGGATCAAAATTCAAATTACCTGAAATTCTACTAGGACTCAATGTCTGCCACCACTTTTCAGTGGGAAATTTGAGTTCCCTCATCAGGGAAAAAGTCACATCAATTTCCAGAAATTTACTACAACACTGTAAATATGAAATTAATTAGGGATCACATGAGTGTCATACTATGGTCCATTGATTCTCATGTCTGTTTCAAGAAAATGTCAACTGTGAAAATTTCTTGATGAATCTCTTTTTAAATTTTTTGGTGTTTTTTTATGTTCTTCTATATTTTTTTAGATATTCTTATACTTTTTTTATTTTTTTATTTTTTCATTTTTGTGATATTTATTCATATTTTTTATTTTTATTATATATTTTATAAATTTTTTTTCTTATTCTTTTAATATATTTCTCCATTTTTTAAAATATCTTGTATATTTTTTACATTTTTTATGCTTTATATATTTTTTTATGGATCTATATCTTTCATTAATTTATAACTTTTTATGGTCTTTATGCTTTCAAATTTTGTATCTGTTTTGTTTTTTCCATATTTTACATATTATCTATGTATTCTTATATCTTTCATATATTTTTATGTTTTTCTTTTTCATTTTTATATAGTTTTTTTGTATTCTTTTATTATCTCTCAAATCTTTTTCATGTTTTAGACTTTTAAAATATTTCTTAATTTTTTCATATTTTTATCTTTTTTACATTTTTTACATTTTTGATTGCTTTATGTTTTTTAAGTTTTTATATCTTTTTTAATTCTTTTATGTATTTTATATTTTCTATGTAGTTTTCATGTTTCCATGTCTTTTATGCTTTACATATTGTTTAAGCTTTTATATTATTTATATATATTACATTATCTATAATCTCTATCCTTTCTTTTATAATGCTCCATGTTTTTTTTTCTTTTTGAAATTTTTAATCTCCTTTCATTTCTTTTGTATTGTTTAAATTCTTCATGTTTCTTTTTTTGATATTTTTTATATTTTTTAAATATTCTTTATATCTTTTGAATTTTTTTCTTATTTTTCTATTTTTTATATCTTTTTTATATTCTCATATCATATTCTAATTTCTAAATATTCTTCATAATTTTATATTTTATTCATTTTTTTTATATTTCTTTCTATATTTTCATGTTTTTTTCTTCTTTATCACGTGTTTTTTTAGATCCTTTATACCATTGCTTTTCTTTTATGTTTTTTATATTTATTTATTTCCTTTAAGTATTTCTTTTTATTTCAAATATTTATTATATCTCTTGTTTTTCTCATATATTTCTTTGTTTATTATATATTTCATATAATTTTTAAATATTTTTATGCTTTTTTTTATTTTTTCGTATCTTTTTTTGGGGATTTTATCTTTTTCATATCTTCAAATTTATTTTTTAGTTTTTTTATATTTATTTCTATCTCTTTCTACACTTATATATTTTCCTATTTTTTTTTTGATTTTATTTATATATTTTTATTTTTTTTTTACCTCTTTTTTTTATATCTTTTTCATGCTCCTTAGCTTTTTTCTAAATTTTTATATTTTCATTTCTTATAATTTCTATATCTTGTAAATAATGTTTTTTTATTTTTTTTTTTTATCAAAGGGTATTAAACCTATCCAAATAGGGCCTTTTATGAAAACATTTTGATATATTTAAACCCATCCTTTTTTTTAAATAAGAAATTATAAATGTGAAAAAATAAGTTTATTTAAAAAATGTTTCATTAAAAATACATAAAAAAAAAACTAGTATTTTTAATTATTTAAAAAAATTAATTTCTCACTCATCCAAAAAGAATAATATTTTTTTTTATTCCTCTCCTGATATTAGAATTATTTTTGTCTTAAAACTTCAAAATATAAAATTCTTATAAAAATTCTATTAATCCAGCCCCTAAAACAAAGTAATAATGAGATTATTACAACTTTGCTTCAACAAAAGGTTAAATAAGACTCATTATTTCATGCAGATGGTGCTACACATATTTTATTCCCCCCCCAGAATGTAGGTTTGATTGATTTGAAAAAATGTAAAATCTTCTAAACAAAATAAAAGAAAAAGATCATAGGAAAACAAACTCAAGATCATTTTAAAACATAAAAGAAGTAATATAGGGTGTTTGTAAAAACATGTAAGCCCTTACGTGTTTTTTAAATGAAATATAGCTTTTTATGGCAATCCTGATACCATTAATTCCATTTATGGTATTAATGAGGCCATTTATAGAATTGTTAAGGCCATTTATAGCATTTTTAAGGCCATTAATGCCATTGTTAAGGCCATTTATAGAATTCCTCATGCCATTAATGGCATTACAAATCCCATTTATGGAATTAACAATTCCATAAATAGCTATAAAAACACCATAAATAAAATTAAAAACTACATAAATGGCATTGTTAAAGCCATAAATAGCAGTTTTAAGGCCATAAATAGCAGTGCTAAGGCCATAAATGGCATTGTTAAGGCCATAAATAACATTATTAAGGCAATTTATGTCATTTTTAAGGCCATAAATGGAATTTTTAATGCCATAAGTGGCTCTAACAATGGCATTGTTAATTCCATTGATGCAATTTTTAATGCCATAAAATACATTTTGAAGGCCATTTATGACATTTTTAAGGCCATTCATGCCATTCTTGAGGCCATTTGTGGATTTTTTGTAATTCCATTTATACCAATTTTATGGCCATAAATGGCATCTATATGTCATTTTTGATGCCATTTATGGAATTATTATCTCATTTGTGATGTCATTTATGGCACTTTTAATGCCAAAAATAAAAGTTTTAACTTCCACTAATGTCATAAATTAAATTTTTAAATAAATTGATTTCATAAATGGAATTTTCAATTTAATTACAAACATGAACAAAAAAAATAAAAAAAGGACTTTTTTGGCCTACAATTGTCCTGGGAAAAAAATCTCAAAATTTCTGGTTTCTGGTTTTTTATTCTAAAGGTTTTTCCCTTCATTTTGAAAAAATTTGAAATTAATAAGTGGGAACATTTCTAATGAATTTTTCCAAAACAAAGAGGCCATTTTGCCAAATTGGGCAAAAAAAAATTGGGGACCTTCACATCCCATGTTGGAAAAAAATATGGCAAAAAAAATTATAAAAATTCTCAAAACTGAGCCTGAGGAATTTTTTTAAAAAAAATAAGTCACTTAAATTTTTTTGGCCACAAATTGGTAAAAACACATAAGGGCTTACGTGTTTTTACTAAAAGCTTACATGTGTTTACCAACAACCATAATATATGAAGGTACAAAGCTTATTTTATTTAGCTGTACTTGCAATAAACAAGGATGAGGATTACAAAGTAATAAGTACTATTGAAGCTAAAATCAAATCATTTTTCTCTTCTACAAAGAAATTTTTTTCATCTTTGGGCAGAAGCAAAATAAAAAACTAATATCTGAATTTGATTGAAAAATTGACTAATATACACTATTTGATCAAAATGAAATTTCTGATAAATTTTAACATGAATTCTGTCAGAAATAAAAATGATTTTAATTCTTATTGTGACAATATTGAAAAAGTATGTATTCATACTAAAGTTTCAAATTCTAAATTTTTGGCTTTGCTTTCCTTAAGAGAAGTTTGGAATGATATATTCTACTTAGTATGATAAATATCATTTTTTTATGTATCAAATCTCCCTGGATGAAAATTCAGAAATCTTTTCCAATAATGAGTTATAATTAATTCTTTCCAGTTTTTTACAATTTTGGATGTTATTATTTATATGATAATGTCTGGATTTATATAAACTGGAAATGGAAAAATTGAATGTTTTTTTCAGATTGTTTAGAAATTTTTGGTTCTGAGAGCTTAAATGAAGGAATATTTGCTACTACATTATTTATTGAAAGCCTGCAAGATTATTTTCCTCCCTTCATTCTAAAAAAACTCACAAGTAATCAAGACCCCACTTCAAAAGGATTTCACTCAAAATATAGCTTTCAAAGAGCCCTTAAACATTGTTATCATGGTTTTTTTTCATCTTATCTAAATTTCTCCCAGCCATTACTTTCTTCTGATGTGTCTTCTTCAATATCAATTTCCACTCATAAATCTTTATTCTTTTTCCATTTGATCCCCTTTTCCTTACTTTGAATTTGGAATGGGTCTTTCTCCTAATTGCAAGATTTACAGGAATTCCAGGAAGAAGAACAAATAAATCCAAGAAACATGATCAAGAGGTTTGCAAACTATTTTCCACTACTTCTAAGCCTTGAATTTGTTGGATTTAAAATGATTTAAAAAAATGACCCTTCTTCTCTAATAACTCTATTAAAAATTATTTCAAATTTAATCATGAGACAATTAAATATTCATTTTTTAATAATTAAGTAATAGCTCTTTATTTAAAAAAGAAAGATTTGATTTCTTTAGAGTTCTTCACTTTATTTTCAAAAGTTTTTGAATATTTAAAAAATTCACTTTTAATTCCTTTCTCTTTATTTGACTAAATTTATAAATTTTCTATCTAAAATTCAAAGAAAATTAGAATTAATTTCTGAAATCATTTATTTTTTTATTTAGGAAAAATAATCAAAAAAAGAATTGAATTATTTATGAATATTTTATCGACTCCAAGATTCAATTTTTTTTATCAATTAGTGGTATTAAAATCAAGAGAAACCTTTTTCAATCATAAGAATTCCTAGCAGAAATATTTAAAATTCTATTAGATTTTTTTTGTTTTTTACCAATATCAAAAAAAAAACCAAAAAAAAATTTAAAAGAACCATTACCAATTCATAATACATTCAACAAAAAAAGAAAAAATTCAAATTTCAATTAACTATAACCTTTAAAATTCAAACCTTTTTCTCAATTTTTTACATCAAAATAAATAATTATTCAAAATCAATTTCATTTTTAACTATTAATTCAAAAAGAAAAAAAATATGATAATCTTGTTTAACAAAAGAAAATCAAATTGAAAAGAGGGTGGATTCTGGTTTCCTTTATAAAAACTTTGAAATTTAATTTCTCAATAATTGACAGTCCTTTCAAAATTATCTACAAGTCATAAAATTTTACTAATCAACTTTCACCTTCACTAAATTATTTAATTTATAATTACTTAGGAGGTTAAACTCAGCTTCTTTGAAGAAATTTCAGAGAAATATTTGGAAAAGAAATTCCATAGTGATTTCCATTTAAATGATATTCCTAATATGTATCATATTTCTTCTATCTCTCAATGAAAATCTCTTATTAATTAAAGGATTTTGTTAATTTTTTCATTCTCATAAATATATAAAAGTTTTTTTTTCAAATCTTTATCAAATTAAAAATATATATTATAAATTCAAATTGAAATTATTGATATACCTAGTGAATTATATTTGAAATAAAGGCAATATGATTCGTAATTTAAAATTCTCATTAACCTCCTGAAAAATTGATCATTTTTTCGATTTTCAATCTTCTTAATTTTACATTATTTTTCATATAATAGCAGGAATATTAATATTTAAAATAATAAAAAGCGACTAAGAATTTATTTAATTAAATCATATTTAATTTTTTTTCCTAATTTAATTATCAATCTCAAAAATTGACAACAATCTTCCTTTTAAAATTTTAACTTTGAATATTTATTTTTACTCTTTAATGATCTAAAAATTTATTCAAATTAAAAAAAATTCTTACATATATTAAATAATCTAATAGATATTTTTTTTTATGAAATATTTATTTATTTATTTGGTTTAAAAAAAACATTCATGAAGAGATTTGTGAATAAATTTAGAAATAAAGATGAAATAAAATATTTATATATATATGTAAGCTCTTTTATGATCAGATTGAAAAAAAAAACCAAATATTTGTATTAAAATTAAATATTTAATCAAAAGAAAATTACAAATTAATTTTCCGATTTTAACAAAATAATAATAATAATAATAATGAAGTTAAATTTCTATACCTTTTTTAAGA
Source organism: Austropuccinia psidii (assembly GCA_023105745.1). NCBI lineage: Eukaryota > Fungi > Basidiomycota > Pucciniomycetes > Pucciniales > Sphaerophragmiaceae > Austropuccinia > Austropuccinia psidii. The sequence continues at coordinate 39,057,741 of JALGQZ010000007.1, forward strand.
AAATCAAATCAAAATATTGATTCCTTTTTTCTTTTACTTTTCATTTGCTCAATAAAACAAAAAAACAAAAAATTTCGATATATTTCTTTTCAAAAATGTTTTCTATTTTCAATAAACTTTATTTTTTTTTCTTTTTAAGTCAATTTTAATTTTTCTTTTTTTTAGTTTAAAGTTTTATTATCATTATTATTTTGAATAATTTTTTTTTAAAAAAGAAAAAGAAAAAAGTACATATAAAGAACTTTGATGATTTTGTTTTTTTCTTGAAAAATTAACAAAATGATGAAAATTGATGAGTGTTTGTTATCTATTTTTTAAAAAAATAAACTTCTTAAAGAGTAACTTTTTTTGTGATATAATAAAAAAGATACTATAATCATCTTCATAAAATTTTGGAAATGATTTATAAATTAATGTAATATAAGATATTGATTTTAATATCACTCATCCACAAAAAAGACAGATTTTATACTAATTATTTAAATCAAAAATCTTGAGTTAAGGAAAATACTTTTAAGTTCCTTTATAAAATTAAATAACTTCTTTAAGTAAGATATCGTTTATAATTTGTTAGGAATTTAGGGTTTTAAATTATATAAATTTATAAGTTTTTTTTTAATTAATTTTTCTTGATTTTCTTTTTTTTAATAAATATTTTATTTGAGTGATAAGAAATAATTCTTTTCTTTCGAAAAAAAATTTCAATCAAATAAAACTTTGAATTGTCTTTTCTTCAATGGTAAGTTTTTTTTAGATTCTTTTTTACTTCTAAAATATCCCCTTTTTTTAAAAACAAAGATTTTTCAATAAACTCTTATTTTATATCAATTTGTTTGTTTTTTTGGTAATAACACATTGAGTTTTCAAACAAAAAACAAAAAATAATATCTTATGTTTTTTTTTAAAAAAAAGCTATGACCAAAATTATTCAATTTCTTTATTAGATATATATAATATCTTCAATTTTTTTTTACTAAAAAACCTTAATAGGCCCACTCAGACTTAACACAAAAAACCTTTTTTTAATTGGGTATTTTGGCCAAAACATCACTTAAAAAATCCTACATTTTTTGGATCAAAATTCCATGTATTATTTAACTTTGAATTATTTTTTTAAAAAAAATCAAGGTAATAATTTAGAAAAATCAGTATGTTAGGTTTGGGCTTAAGATATATCTGACTTTCATAAATTCAAAAAAATGAACCCTTAATTACAACCCATCCTGAGCTTCATCTTCACTCTCACCATTCAAATAATGCCACCCAAAGGTTCATCAGCTTCAACAAGTAAAAACACTACTCCTGATCTCGAAAATTCAGGACATCTTACAATAGCCAACTATCTAACAATAATAAGTTGTCTCAAGAGCAAGAAAGAATTTGAAGCATGTTTTGGCTCTTCTAGAAAGACTTCAATTGGAAGGCCTCCATTATCCAAACAAATTGGATCCCAATTAATGGATAATGAGGTGAAAAAAAAATCAAAAAATCATTTGAAGCTTACCCCTAACAATATGAGAGAGCAACGGCAAAATTAAAAAAAGGTATATATCTGCAAAAACTTGTGAGAAAACAACAGGTTCAGGTATTACTGATGAAGACCTCAAGAAAGGGATTTGCACAATGATTCAAAAGATGTAAACACTTTGCCCATGCTATTCAAAAATGGATGAGCTCTTTGGTAATAAACCAAATATAACACTAATGACAACTTACAACTTCCCTGAGCTGGAAACAAATGAGATTCTGGAGGAATATGAATTATTTATAAACAGAAAGGTATTTCTTATATCTTTTGACAAAAAACTTGGATTATTTTGATTATTATCAAATCAAAAGGTCTTTGAAGAGCCATTCAACCAGAAATACATTACCAGAATAAGTGGGATTCAAAACAATGCGGCTAGAAGCCCTAATGAAGACTGTATTCAAATGGAAGAATTTCTCTCAACCAAAGTAAGAGTGTCTCATTCAATGTATTACTAAGGAATTTCTAATTCTTTATTGTATTTATGAATAAGCAAAAAAACTGTGCAGTATCAATGTAATTGCAAATTTATCCAAGTATCACAATGTATATTAAGAAGGAAACTTTTTTATAAGAGAGAACATCTTCTTAAGTAAAGAAATAAAGTATTTAAACACCATCAACAGAAATAATTAGAATTTAATCAGTCAAGAGCTTAAATCTACAACACAGTTAAAAAATAAAAGTGGAATCAAATGGTGTAACCTGATATGCTTCAGTATTTATTACAAGACAAAAATGTGATTAATGAAAACAAATCTTAGTTATATTATATTTGGGTCTGACAATTTTCTTATATTAGCATGTATTAACAGTAATTCTTTCAAATTGGAATGGTAAAAAAGCAAGTGGAAAGAAGAAAAAGAAGCTGAAAGCAAAAATCTCAAACAGGGGGAGATCATGAAGAAAATTGAAATTAATTTTGAAAGAGAGAAAAAAAATAAAGAGGTGTAATTTGAAGAACAAAAACTCAAGACACAAATTGATTTTGAATCCAAAAAATTACAACTTCAAATTTACTTTCAGCATGAACAAAAAAATATGAACTTAACTATTGCAATTTTACAACCAAATTGCTCAGAAAATGAGCTTGAAACTATTATAAAGTTTATTAATAATAAATAGTATTTTATATTTGTTTTTTTGGATATTCAAATAAAAATGGTGTGTGTGTATCAAATATATTACTAGAGTAGCTATCAGATTATAAACACGATATATGATAGCATAGTGGCTATAGGCGTTTTTTTTTGGGTGCTGAGAAATCTTAAACTGATATTAAATTTGAGACATACCTCTTATAAGAAGTTATATTTTCAATGGAAGTATTGTAATATAAGCTTTTATTTATAATATTAATTGAATGGTATAAGCATGAGTGGTTATTAAATACAGAAAAACAGCTATTTAGATAGTACCTATTGTTTTGAATATGAAGCAATTATATCAACAATTTATTGATGGTAATCATAGGTAAAATCAGATATTCTTCCATCTTTAACAGATTTGAAAAAATTACAAGTTTTTTTGGAAATATGAATCAAAATTGATAGTTTTGTGAATTTCTCACTTGAGCCACCATCTGGATATAATTTGAAATGAAAAATAGTCTTGGCATGCCATACTATATAGCAAATTACAGGGCTCTTTTGAGTAAATTCAATATTTATCTCCTTATCAGGGAAAACAAAAAAATAATTGAAAAAAATAATTTTAATTATATATTGTGGAGGAATGTTTGATAATAGGAATAGAAAGGCAAAAAAAACTCTGAAGCATCATTATCACAATGTGGGAAATTGAAGAAATAATTTAATATATATTTGATATGATTCTCAAAAAGAAGATTAATTTGCATTCTTGATAGAAAATAAAAATGGTTCAAAGCCAGGTATTCCAAGGTTTTTCATAATCTGGGTATTCTCTTCTAGAATGACCTATGCAATATTGTTAAAAAGATTTTCAAGAATCACTGATATTTCTGGGGCCATAGATGAAACCTGTTAATGTTCTTCAATCCTTCCATAAATTTCATTGGTAGAGAAATATTTTCCTAAAAGATACTCACCAAGACAAGAAGTATGTATACCAATTTCATACATTAACTCATGAATCTTTTTACCACATTCTTTGTGAGCCTTAGAGATATTTTTATATACCCAAAAGACAATGAATAACATATTATGTCATAATTAAGAATAAACAAATGTATTTGTATTATAAAAATGAAATTGAAATATAAATATAACATTTATATACAAAATTCAGAAAATTTAATATGATATAAAATAAGAATTAAAATTGAATTTGAAATTGTGAAAATAAAATCTTACTTTAAAAAAGTAAGTAAAAATGAATTTTCAACAAAAATATTAAAAATAAGATATTTCTTGGAGAAAGGTTAAATAAAAAAACTTATAACTTTTTTTCAATAAATAAACTCATGAAAATTATTCAACTATTGGATTCCTCATAAAAAATTAGGTGGGGTCACCTCAGGGTGAAAATTCTGTAACTCAACTCTAAATACACTTAAATTAAGTTTTTCAATATCTTCTGTATGAAAATCTCAAAATACTCCAAACCTTAACATGATTTACACCACATGTGGTGCTAAACATCAATTTTTGTGTCAAAATTGAGGTGTGGTGTGTAGTTTAGAAGTTATGAGAAACCAAAGTATTTTCAATTGAAATGTCAAAATGTGCACATGCATTACATAAGTGAACTTTGATTTACATATGAGGTATCTATTATTACAGTTTTGTACTGTAAAAATTCAATTGGATTACATATTTAAATTACAAGTATAACACATGATGAGGAATTAAAGAAAAAATAAATTGGAAAAATTAATTCTGGGAGGGAAGGAATCTTGGCTCCAAGGGTGCCAGACTCCCCCAAATTCTTTTCTGACAGGTGTGAGATGTCAAAATTCATACAAAAGTCCATCACTTTTGGCCTGGAATTGAGTCACAGGGTCTGTGACTCAATTGATGACAAGGTCTTGATACCAACCAGGGAAGTTTTAACTGTTGCCAAGAGGGTAAAACTACCCTTACGTTCAAGCATTTTGAACTTGTTTTTGAATCTCTTACACACATTCTGACATGTTTTGAAGGCTTGAAACCAGGTATTACTATAAAAATGGCTGATTTAAGGGTCTAAAATAGCTAAAACCAGCCCTTTTTGGTCCAAACCAGGGTTTTATGATGCCATAATTGGTTTTCCTGTTGTCAGAGTGTTTCTCATGACTTGAAAGAGTAAATCTTAGTTTTGGAGTAAGAAAATTGGTGGCTATAAAAGAATGTCTTCTTTGCCCCACTTTTCTCTTTATGTTAGAGTCTTTTCCTTTTAAATTTAGTTTCAACACTGTTAAGCCAATCTATAAAAGATTTTAACCACCATTTTCAAATAATTTTAAACCTTTCAAAAATTTTAAAAAATTATTATAATCATTGTTTGTCACTCTTATAATCATTTTACCCTTCAACCACCCCAAAAGTGAATGAAATCATCTTTCATCACTGTTAGCTTTTTCACTTTGTTTCCAAATTCACTCTGGTCCCTTTTTGGTGTGTTTTCTCTTTAATATTCCTCTTAGAGACTTTGTTCTCATATTAATTCCTTGCAGTTCTTCGCACAATCAATTCCAATTGAAATTTCCCTTGAAGAAATTGTTTTGTAGCCTGAAATATCTCTTGTAGAGTAATGTTGGTAAAACAATAAATCTTTGTAATATCATTTTCTATACTAATGAAGCTAAAAACAATAAATTTGGGATTTCTTCTTTCAAAATTCTTAAAATTTACTATTTTTCATTAAACTTTACCTTATACAAATTTTGAGGGCAGGAAAAGTACTTGAGTTTTAATCAAAGTTTCATATCCACACCTTACATTCCTGCTTCTTGCCAAGGAAAGAAGTAATCTTTATTAGATAAGATGATAAAAGATTCATATTTGATGTTTTATTATCATTCATGTATTCCAAGGCTTTGGGTTTTATTACAGCAAAAACTTGATTGAATGATCTCTGAACTGAGGTATTATGGAGACTAGTAAGGCCATGGTTAATGAGCTTACTATTTTTCTGAACATAATGAAACAAATTTTGTGCTTTTGAAATACAATGTGGCATAATTCTTTATTTTCTTCTCCATTTGTTGGCATAGAATGGAAATAAACCTCTTTATTTGATTGGAAAAATATATTAAAGGCTTTTTGAATATCTTAATGAATATATTTTTTGTTTTTTGATTCTATCCACATGCATTATTGAAGAATGAGTTTGATTAATCTCTGACCAACAGCTGATATCCCAATGTAAAACATTGGTTTGGAAATCAATTCACAGGAATGAACCAGTCAGATATTTCTACAAACAACATTAATCAAAATGTAAAAAAGAGAATATGTCAGCTATATTTCAATTTCAAAAAAAGAAAAATAATTAACTGGTCATGGAAGTGGTTCTTCTTTCTCCCCATTATTTCTTGATACTTTATATTGAAATAAATTCCAATTTAAAAATAGAATTAATGGTGATTCCTAAAAAAAGAAAATAGATCTAAAAAAATTAGTAATAAAAAACTCAGTTATTTTTCATTTTATCTCGAATTATTCTATATATTGAAAGAATTTGATTGGTTAACCTTTTATAGAAAAAATTGCATCAATAAATAATCCATCTTTAAAAAAAGAGTTTTATCAATCCTTTTTTCAAATAAAAGAAGCTGATAGATTTTTTTAAAAAGAAATCTTATCAATTAATTCTCCTTTTACACAACATATTGTGAGATGAATTTAAACATCATAATAAAAAAAGATAATTATTTTTTTGAAATATATAGTAATCAATACTTACCTGTTATTTAATGATTCAAAATTAAATAATCTCTAATTTATAATCAGAAGTAACAATGAGCTTTTTTGAGTAAAATATAATTAGATCTACATAAAGTAATAATTTTAAGAAGTAAGTTATTTTCCACTTTATTTGGAACTATTCTCATATGTAATTATTTGGATTCATTAATCATTTTACAAAATGATTAGATTTAGCAATACTATTTTTTAAGAAATATAGAATCATCAATCCTTTTTTAAAAAACTTATCAGATTTATAAAACCTTCTTTTTTAAAAAAAATATCAATAAATATTTTTTTAAAAACAGAAATCTGATTGATAAATCTTCTTTTTTAAAAAACATATTGATGAATATATATAAATAGTAAATTAAAATAAAAAATTATTTAATTTTTTAAATGGATGATAATCAACACTCACATTCTTTTTCAGTAATTGGTATTGAAATAAAACCAAATTTTTAAATCAAATTGATGATGTCATTTTTTTAAAAAAACAATTAGATATAAATAAATTAGTAGTAAAAAGAAGTCAGTTATTTTCTATTTTGTCTAAGATGATCTTTTTCAAAAAATAGTTAGATCAATTAAAGTTCTTTTTGATAAGCCAAATCTGATTAATTCATGCTTGTTATAGAAAAACAATTGATGAATATATATAAAGAGTAAAATCAAAAAAATAAGATAATTTTTTATGTTTTTTTTAACAGATGATAAAAAGCACTCAAATTTTTTTTCAATTATTGATATAGAAATAAAACAAAATTTGAAAATATAATTAACAATGTGATTTTTCTCAAAAAAAATATAATTATCTCTAAAGAAAGTAGTAGTAAAAAGAAGTCAGTTATATTCTATTTTATTTAAAATGATCTTTTGAAAAAGGAATCAGATTGATTAAGACTATTTTTTATGAAAAAATAAACTTTGATCAATCCTTTTCTGTAAAGCTTTATTGGTTTAATCAAAGCGTATTTTTTCAAGAAAAAGTAGGAATACTATAATAAGAGAAAGATAATTCTATATTTTTTAAATATATAATGATCAAAACTCACTTATTGATCAATGATTTAATAAAATTCAGCTAGAAATAGAAGTAAAGATGAATTCTTTTTTAAAAAAAATTAAATTAGATCTAAAAAAAGTAGTAATCAAAGAAATTGAATTATTCTATATATTTGGATTTATGTTGAAATAATAGAAGGATCTGAAAAGACTTGAAGCTTTCTGTTATTTTTCTGGAAGGAATTTGACCAATCAATCAATTTATATTAACCAAGAAAGAAGTTTGAAATAAAAATAAAATATTTCTTGTTTTTTTAACAAAGGGAAGACTAAAATAATCACCAATTGGTGGAAATTCTCATTGGTTTACATTAAAATAAAGGGATATTTTTAAAAAAATTAATAATTGCTTTCTCAAAAGTTAAAATCGAAAAGGATACCAATAAAATAAAAAGTTAATGAATTAGTTCTTTGTTTGATGAGGATTATTTTGAAAATATTACTCACTGAGATCATTTCTTTGACATGAAAATTCAGAAAAAGAGAAGAATGGATATTAATAAGTTTGGCATATCTTTAATAATGATCAGTCTTAGAAGATTACTGTTTTAAAATTAAAGGATTAATTCCCACTTTCATTCCTGACATTTTGTTTGAAATATTTAAGTGGTAAAAAAATGAAAAACCCAATTTCATTTGAAAAAACTTTAATTATTGAAATTTTGCCATTTTATTTGTGATTTTATAATAAAAAGATTAGAATTTCGCAAAAAAAATTATGGAAATTTGTTTTCCATTTTTATTTTTTAAAAAAAATAAAAGAGACTAGAAAAAATCTTATCCTACCCATCTTTCAAGTTCTTTACAATGAAAAGGAGAATTATTTAATTTTCTTACTTTTTAAATCTTTTGATTTTGGAAATGTGTTTTCATGAAAAAGAAGCAGAAAGATATAAAAACCCTTTAGTGACCACTTATTCTTTCAAAATGAAAGGTATTGAAATTTCAAAAAAAGTCAAGCAGGCCTTTTTTGATAATGATAGAAAATTTCTTTCAATTATTTAACAATCTTTTTAGAAATAGATGTATTCAAAAAAATGAGCCATGAATCTTTTCAAACGATTTCTGTCATTTATGTTTCCTTTGTGAAGCTATGAAATAAAATTCAAGATTTCAATTAACTCCCATCCAATAAGCTTTATTTACATAGAAATAGAATTATCATAGCCACCAAATTAAATCATTATGTTTTTTTCTTATAAATAATAAAAGATAAATTTAAATTAAAGAAGCCAGATTAATTAGTGGAGGTTGGAAATGGCAATTTCTATTTTATTAAAAATTGTTTTTCTTTATTTTGGTTTTTTTTAACTCCCTTTTTTATGAGGAACTACATCAAAATCATAAATTATTATACCAATTTAATTTAATTTCTCTCACCTTTTCATAGATAATTTCTGCAGTACCATTTTCATGTATTTCTGGTATCACTAGAAGCTCAGGTGGGTCATTCTCATCAGATAATTCAATCCATTGATCACCAAATTTTTCTAGGAGATTATGTAATATTACACAGCTGATTACCCAATCAACATAATTTTAAACATCTTCTCCATTCTTCATTTGACATCACATTTGCTGAAATGATGACCAGCAAAATTTGAATATTCCTATTGCATGCTTTATATGCACACGTGATTGGGCCAGGAAATAATTTAACTTTTTCTATAATTTAATTACTTTGTAAGATTTCCTTTAAATGCAGTGGTTTTAGATTTGGAGCTTTAGTATGCTGAATAAGCAAGAAAGTATTGATTTTCTGTAAAAAATGGCTCCATCATTTGACAAATATTCATATGTTGATAAATTCTTGAGGACTGACCCTGGAAGGCCTACATTTAATTCCCAAAAACATTTTTTTTCATCACATACAATCTGAATTTACATTGAGTAACTATATAAAAACCAAAATATCATTCCCGTATTAATAAATCTAAAAATGGGTCGCACATACTTATGCTTGTGATCAAATTAAGCCTCAGGATCATTTGGTGGCTTTTGAGATACCTTAATCAATCTTCCATAAATAAATCCAATTAAACCTGGAAGTCCCTCAGCTTGAATTATCTGTCACAGCTCTACCCCTTCATTTGCATATGCAGAAAATCAATACTTGCTTGATTATTCAGAATACTAAAGCTACAAATCTAAAACTACTGAATTTAAATGAAATCTTACACAGTAATTAGATTATAAAAAAAGTTAAATTATTTCCTGGCACAATCACGTGTGCATATAAAGCATGCAATAGGAATATTCAAATTTTGCTGGTCATCATTGCAGCAAATGTGATGTCAAATGAAGAACGGAGAAGATGTTTAAAATTATTTTGATTGGTTAATCAGCTGTGTAATATTACATAATCTCCTAGAAAAATTTGGTGATAAATGGATTGAATTATCTGATGAGAATGACCCACCTGAGCTTCAAGTGATACCAGAAATACATGAAAATGGTACTGCAGAAATTATCTATGAAAAGGTGAGAGAAATTAAATTAAATTGGTATAATAACTTATTATTTTGATGCATTTCCTCATAAAAAAGGGAGTTCAAAAAAACCAAAATAAAGAAAAACAATTTTTAATAAAATAGAAATTGCCATTTCCAACCTCCATTAATTAATTTGGCTTCTTCAATATAAATTTATTTCTCATTATTTATAAGAAAAACATAATAATTCAATTTGGTGGCTATGATGATTTTATTTTTATTTAAATAAAGGTTATTGGATGGGATTTACTTAAAATGTTGCATTCTATTCCATAGCTTCACAAAGGAAACATAAATAAAAGAAATTGTTTGAAAAAATTCATGGCTCATTTTTTTTTAATACATCTATTTTTATAGAAATTGTTAAATATATGAAAGAAATTTTCTATCATTATCAAAAAATGTCCTGATTGACTTTTTTTGAAATTTTAATACCTTTTATTTTGAAAGAATAAGTGGTCACTAAAGGGTTTTTATATCTTTTTGCTTTTTTTTTTCAAAAAACACGGATTATTAAAAACATATTTCCAAAATCAAAAGATTTAAAAAGGAATATTTCCTTTTCATTTCAAAGGACTTGAAAGATGAGTAGGATATAACACATTGTGTGTAAAGTATCACAGTTCCTTGGTCAATGACAAAAATTGATGCAATACAACCAATGGAAGATCCTTTTCCATTAATACCTAGGAAGAACATTGCTACATCCAATTGTACTTTGATCCCATTTTTCTTGAACTTAGACTTATTTTTGAATACTCAATCATGGCTCATAATATTCACCATATCTTTAAAGCTAGAATATGATGTTTGACATAACTGTCTAAATTCTGCAGATGGTAATCTTTCCAAATTACATGCTTGGTAAAAATATGGGGGGTTGCCAACTTTACTTTTCTTCAGATATCCCTTTCAAAATGAGTAACCAAGGGTTGAAATGTCTTCTTCAAGTTCTTCATCAGTCTGACCTTCCATGGCATATGAATAATGGGCTGTGTTTAAATCAAAATGAATTTGTCTTGGCCTTATTTTTTTGGGGGGAATTAGAAAATAATTCATTCAGTAGGCTTAAAAAGATTCAAATATAAGTTATTTTTGAATTATTTTTTATGGTAAAGATGGAATTCATTATTAAAAAAACAAGTTTTGGGGGATTTAAAACACCATGGCTTTTGAGATGTGATTTTTTCAAACTTCCAAAAATCAATTGTGTCATTTAGGTCAAGAACAATTTTGGTTTTTTGTGCATGGTATATAGTAGCTTTGAGGGGGGCTGATATATATATATATATTATCTTTTGATATCTTTTTTTATCTTATATATATATATATATATTATTTTTTTACTTAATTTTTTTTATCTTCTTCATGTTATTTATATATATATTATCTATGTTTTTTTTCGTTTTTTTATCTTTTATATAAAATAAAAAATTATCCTAATTCAAACCTTTTTTTATTAAACAAGAAAAAAATAAAAAAGGGGATTAATTAAAAGATATAATTCAAAATAATCAATTAAAATCATCATTATTATTGAATGAAACCTATATATATATATATAACTATAATAGCAATAATAAAATGATTTTGATTCTTATAGTAATTGCCTTATCATAAAATATAAATGTTAGCTTTTTTCTGTACCATTTTTTTAATTAGATTTTTGAAATTTTTGGATTAAAAATTCAATTTAATTTAAATAAAAAAAAGAATAAATAAATAAAAATACGCTTATATTAGAAATTTAAAAAAAATCAATAATTGAAATTGATAAAAATAATAAAAAAAAAATGATTTGATTTGATTTAATTTGATCTTAGTCATTTTTGATCTTGATCTTTTTTTTTGTGAAGAATAAAGATTAATATAAATTTGATATTCTTAAGATTTAATTGATTAATTAGTATATAAAGTCAAATTCCTTTTTTAAAAGTTTCTAATTATTATAGATTAAATTTATTATATAAGAAAAAGAAAATATATGAATTTTTTTGTGGGGGAGTGAGGTGGCTTTTGATTTTGAAAAATATTTTTTATTCATGAATCTTAGCTTTTGAATTAGTTTTATAATAGTAAGAAGAGGAAGAATTTTCAATCACTGTTTTACTTAAGATCTCCATTGAAAACCATTTCTTTGAATTTCCTTCATTATTTTGATTTAGTAGCTAATCTAAGCTTATCATATTTTTAGTATGAACAAAAACTCTTTTTAAAAGGAGATTCAATTCCTCTTCAACCACTTTTTCAGATTTAATTATCTCATTGTTTAGGCTTGAGGGAATAGTAAGTTCAGTATCTTTTAGCCCATTGGTGATGATCTTTGTGTGCCTTCAGAAATTAATAATTTTTGATAAACTGATTAAGGCCCATTAAAGCCTTGTAATTTTAATGTCTTCCAGCTGATTTATTTTATAGATATTTCATATAGGAGCTTTACTGTCATAGTTCCAAATTTCATAAGATGAAAATGTTTAGAAGTAGTAAAACTTGAAACTTCAGATTATCCCCACATCAAGGGATTGAAGATTTGATGTCAAATTGGGAAAAAAACTCAACTCAAATGTTGTTGAACTCTCAAAATACAATTTTCCCTTTAAACTTTTGTTACAAGAAGAACAATAAAACACTTGGAACCCCATAGCTGTTTTTCCAATCCAAGGATCCACCTTCAAAAGATAACCTATTTCACCCATACCTTATAGTTGTGGTAGTACTGATAGCCCATTTGATGGGGATACTTATTTTTCAACAAGTTTGATAGTTTGAATGTACCATTTAATAAGGGTTCCAATTCTCCTTTCCCCAAATAATTTCAAATAAACTCTATTGAAAAATGCTCCTTATGAGACCAAAATCCTGAATTCACTGTGAAAGACAACCCTTTATCATGGGGCATTCTACGAAATTTCAAAAAACTAGAAGGAGAAATTTGAAATAAAAAATAGATTATTTAAAAAGACTTATTAATGAAACAATTCCAGTTTCATTCATATTAAATAACATCCTTGTTCTCATATTCCATGAGAAATTAATTAAAGCATAAAATCTCCCTTTCCATGTTTTCAGGGTTTGCCTCAAAGGCTTTCCAATGTCATTTTACCTGAGTAAGCTTTTTGCATGACTTAAATGATTCAAGAAAGCTATTTCTCAATGTGAGCCAATCATTTTATTGTAACCCAGCCCTGCATGAAAACCATAGCCATTTCTCCCAAAGGACATCACCCATAATATTTAAGTTAGACACAAGGGTTTGACTTGTATACTACTCAAGAAGTAAGTAAAAATTTGCAAATTTGATTCTGTTGAGTTGTATGGTTGTTGAAGATTAAATTTTGTTTTTCTTTTCAAATTTTTTCATTATCCTTCGTCCATGCTGAAATACAAGGCTTTTTCAGCCCAAGGTAAGGATAAAAATTTGAGAAATGGTGTCAGTATTAGTCTATGATAAGTCGCTTAAATAGTAATTAAAATATTTAGCTATTACTGTGACATTAATAAGAGTAATAAAAAATTGTTTTTGTCTATATTTTTAGGGCTTTGCTATGCGGCTATAGTAGTGGTGAGTGGTGATGAAATTCATGGGTCCAGTGGTTATCAATTGGCTAACTATAATAAGTACCAAAGTACTCATGAGGCTTTTAAGTATACCTTATTATTTTTCAAGAGTATAACTGTTTGTTCAAAAGTTGTACTACATATGAGCTCAAGAGCAGGATGGAAATTTCTTTTTTGGAAATAGAAAGGTCACTTTTTATCCTGAAAATGGGTGGAAAGAACCTCTGGTCCTGTCCACATAGAAAGAGTAAATATTTTTCACTTTCAAGAGCAGGCTTGTGGTTCATAAAGCCCTGTACAACCTTTATTGGTCTTAGATGTGGCTTTGAAGCCACATATGGTCACTTCTCCCCAATACAGAATCAAAATTTGCTTCTGAGGTCCTCACAGATGTGCTCTGAAAGGCCATACACATAGAATGCTGTACAGCATGTGTCAGTGGACCCTGTAGTGGTTCCACTATGAGGTATTGAATTATAACAATTTTTTATAGTGTTGACACCTAATATTCATAGTTGTGGAATACTATCTCACAATATTGGATTTTATCCAATATTAATCTTTCTAATTTATTTTTCCTTTAATTCCTCATCATGTATTATACTTTTAATTTACATATGTAATTCAATTGAGTTTTACAGTACATTTACTGTAATAATTGACACCTCATATGTAAATTAAAGCTCACTTATGTAATACACAGGCACATTTTGACATTTCAATTGAAAATACTTCAATTCAGCATAACTTCTAAACTACATAAAACACTTCAATCTTAAAACAAAAATTGATGGTTAACACAACATGTGATGTGAACTAAATTAATTTTTTGAGGATTTTCAACTGTTGTACAGAAAATACTAAAAACTTAATTTAAGCTTATTTAGAGTTGAGTTACAGAAATTTTACCCAGAGTTGACCTTACCTTATTTTTTATGATGAGTCCAATGGTACAAAGATTTTCATAAGTTTATTTTTAGGATAAAAAGTTATGATAATTTTTATTTAACTTTTTTTCCAAAAATATTTCAATTTTGATACTTTTGTTGAAAATTCATTTTTACTTAATTTTTTCAAGTAAAAATGTGTTTTCACAAATTTAAAATTCAATGTAATTTTATTTTTAAATTATAATTAAATTTTCATTTTTATATATAAATTTATATTTATATTTTATTTTTATTTTGATAATATAAATAAATTGACTTGATTTATATTTATATCCTATTTTATTATTTGTGGTCTTTTGGTTATATGAAAATACCTCTAAGGCTCACAGTTTCTCTCTCAGTCTGTCAGAAAGCTCCATTTATTAAATTCTTTTTTTATTATTTTCTGAACAGTTTAAAAGCCTTGCATCTCCAAAAGCAACCGAGCTACCCCTTTTTCATTCCTCTTCAAAAAACGCTCATTCTGATGAACCCAAGCATTAGAATACCAATTATATCTCTTCCCTTCTTCAAGAAACTAACCTCAAAATGTCTAAAATGCAATCATACCATGTGGCTGAGCTTTAATTCATTCATGTGATCCTCTCATCTTCTCAGCATCTACCTCTTACTTCCTCTAATAACAATCTCTCAAGTGCCTATGATAAATTTCTATGTGATTCAAAAAAACTGCAGCTTGTTGTATTACTCTTCAAGACAATGGCCTCAGCTTTTTGGACTGCTTAAATAATTTCAAATTCATCTTATCCTTTATTCATTAGTTTTATACTTTCATTGAAGATCACATCTCTTTCCTTCCTTCTCTATTCCCACATGATCATCATTTGATCATTCATTTTATTTCTGCAAAACTACCAACAGATTTTATTCTTACCTTTTGGATTCCATATTTAAATCTTGAGACCTTGGCTTCATTCAAATACATTAAATATTTTTTCTCTCTTGGAAGAAATTCTAAAAAACTCTTTCTTATTTTCCAGAGTTCCAACATCATCTTATCTGCCTCACTAGATAAACGCTTACCTATCAATACTAGAATATCTTAATGGTGTAAAATATTTTCAATGAAACATAAACTAAAAATAGGTAATAATGAGCTGGAAGGCCTATTATTGAAAGCAAATTCCTTTGCTCTTCCTCTAATGTTTTCAGAAATATTTGACCAACTCATCTCCACCACAATCATTTCTTTTGGAAAGTATAATTCTCTTGGAGGAATTTGTAGCTCAGGTTCTTTCAAGCTCTATGTTAAAGACTTAATGGGATACATGGCAAATGACCCCTTTGTTAATCTTATTAGTGAGTTAAAATACCCTTTTAACTTACCAAAACCTTCATCCATTGAACCTCATCGGCCGCCTGAAAATTTAATGAAAAAATTTGGGCCGCACTATCACAATTGTGGAATTTATAGTGATTAGAAAAGAATACTTCCCGCGGAAATGCCATTAATTCACATGATCAAGGCCAACCTCCCCAACGCAGGTTTGTCCAAAATCTCCCTAACCATTCCGACCACAAAATTCAGGACATCATCCATCAACTATGGCATTTAAAACTTCACGTTTTTCTATTTATAAAGTCTCACACATAAGCTTTGTTAAGAACAATTCTGAAAATCATGTACTTGTGGAAAGTGATATGTCTACCCACTTTAGTGGTGATCTTCAACTTGTGACCAAGGTTAAGAAAATTATCCCTTACAATATCCTACTTTCTGAATCCACAATATTTATTAATTTTACTAAGATTTCAATAATCAAAATACCTCTTAAAGGTGACCATCTGGTTATGACTTAAGTTCCTTTTAAGTAATTTGATCTTGGGAAAAGAAAAATGTACCTTTGTTTGTTAGTAAGCTCTTACATCTTAATATTGTTTTAAATTCAAACTCTATCCTTTTATTTAAATAATATAATTATATCAACTATTCTTGAAAATAAGGTTTGATGACTTCTTATTTTGACAGTGAAAAAAAATGAAATTATTATGGAATTTATTATCCTAACAAAAAATAACATTTAATCTATCCTTTATTAAATTTAATTGTATATTAGGTCATGGTTCTGAAAAAAATTAAAGTTTTCTTAACCAGAAATGTAAAAGAAAAAAATTAATTTGAAAACTTAGACCCCATTCTATTACAAAATATCTTTAAATTCAAAGGTAACAAATTTTAAATTATTTAAATCATTTTGGAATACCAAAAAAAAAATCCCCTTTATTTTATGGTTTCTGACATTTTAGGACATTTTCCACCTTATCTTCATGGGTATAGGTATATATTGACTTTTAGAGACCATGTGTTGAACTATTTGTTCATCATGCCAATTCAGAGTCATTCTGAGGTGTTAAAGATTTTACTAGAATTTATTTTGCTTATTTCCATTCAATTTCAAAGGCTACCAAAAAAAAAAGAGTTTTTTTTTTAAATACTTATAATTAATGAAAAATCATTTTTAATATCATGATAAAATTTTTGAATGATAAAAGAATTAATTTACTTCCAACTCACTCATAATCCAAATCCAAAAAAAAAAAAGGGGAAGCTTAAATTCTTAATTTCAATCTTGAACAAATTAATTGGGTTATTCTTTCTTTAAATTAAAAGAAATTCAAAAAAAAATTTGTTATTTTTTATACCTTATTTAGAATTTAATTAATAATAATAATATTTCTAAACTCTCAAAAAGGAAATTTTTACAAAATTTCAAACTCTTTCAAAAAAATTTAATCTAAAATTAAATTTCATTTTTTCATTTTGGAATATGAGATTTAATCTATATTCCACTTACTCAGAAATAATTTAATTCCAGTTTCTAAATTTTTTTTCCTTGTTCCACCAGATGGAGAATTTGGGATTTAATTCAAAAAAAAGAATTATAATTTAATATTTTAATTTTAATTTTTGAGAATTATAAAAAAAAAAAAAATTCATAATTATAATAATGAAAATTAAAAATCTTCCTTAAAAAAAATATAATAAATTTTTGAACTTGAAAAAAAAAATTAATAAATTAAAAAAAAAAATTCTTATAATTAAATTTGAATTAAGTAAAACTTTAAAAATTTAATTTATAATTTCAACTTTTAAAAAATGAAATTAATTGAATCAAAAAAAAAATTGAAATTAAGAATTTTTTTTTTTTTGTAACTTTATTAATTTTAAGTTTTTTTTAGAAATATTTTATCAAATTTTTGAACAAAAAAACAAAACTCAAAAAAAAAAAGAAATTAATTTGATTTTTTTTTAATTAATGGTTATTTAATTTAAAAATTTAATACATTAGGTGAAATTTTTGAATAAAATTCAAGACCTTTTTTTTTGCTAAATGTGACTTTAAACAACTGATAATTTACTGTGATGAGAAATATTTTCTTACTACCTCCTTAATGATTTTTAAAATTATATTAACTTCTTCAAAAATTTAATGGTTTGAAAGCTTTATAATTTTAATTTTAATAAAAATTGAATACTCTTTTTTTTTAATTCAAATTGATTAAAAAAAAATTTACTTCACCATCAACTTATCTTGATCAAAATTTTTAATGCAAAGGTAATTAAATTAAAGAAAGCTTTATATTTTTAAATCACTTAAAAAATTTAAATGAGTTTTTTTTTTTAATCAAGTACGGAAAAAAAAAACAAAAAAAAAATTAAAAAAATCATTTTCAATCTTTCAAAAAAAAATAAAAATAAAAAATAAGGAATGAAGCTTAATTTTTAATAATATTAAATTGAATTAATTTCAAAATTTTAAATAAAAAAAAAAATTATTTTATTCAATAATTTTTTTTGAAAAACAAAAATAAAAATGTAAAATAATTTGAAAAAATTTTGAAAAAAAATTAATTTTCAAGTACAAAAAAATAAAATTGAAATAAAATAAAATAATATATATATATATATATTTATATTGGGTTTTTTGTAAAAAAAAAAAGAGAAAAAAAGATTATTTTGATTGATTTGTAAAAATTTGAAAAAATTTATAATAAATAAGAAAAAAGAACTTTAATAAAATATATATATATATGATTTTAATTTTAAAATCATTCAAATTTTTTAAACATCTTGAAAAAAAAATTATTTATTTAATTAATTTTTTTTATAAATCTTATTTTTTTTAATTTAATTTTAAAAAAAAAAAAAAACATTAAAATTTAAAGTTTTTTTTTTTATTTTTAGTTAATAAAAATAAATAAATAAATAATTTAATAGATAATTTTAATTTAATCAAAAAAAAAAAGAATGTTTTTAATTTTTTTAAAAAAATTTAGTTTAAACCTTTTTTTTTTAAAAAAAAAAAAAAAGAAATTAAAAAAATTGAAAAAATTAACAAAATTAAAAAAATTAAAAAAATTAAAAAAATTAAAAAAATTAAAAAAATTAAAAAAATTAAAAATATTAAAAAAATTAAAAAAATTAAAAAAATTAAAAAAATTAAAAAAATTAAAAAAATTCAAAAAAATTAAAAAAATTAAAAAAATTAAAAAAATTAAAAAAATTAAAAAATTGAAAAAAATTCTTTAAAATTTTTTAATTTAATAACCAAAATTATTAAAAAAATTTAAAAAAATTTGATTTTGGTATTTAATAATAATAATAATGATAATAATTAATTTTTTCAAAGATTTCATTTTTTTTAGTTTTTGCTTTTATTTATTTATTTATTTATTTTTAAAAAAGGAATTAAAAATGAAAAAAAAAAAAAAAAAAATGAAAAAAAAAAATGAAAAAAAAAAAAAAACTTTAAAAAAAAAAAAAAAAAAAAAAAAATTAATTTTGAAAAAAAAAAAAAAATTTTTTTTTGTTTTAATTTCTTTTTTTTTTTTTTTTATATAATTATTATATTGAAAAAAAAAAAGAGAAATCATTTAATTTTAATTTTAATTTTAATTCTTTTTTTATAAAAAAAAATTGAAAATTATTCTTAAAATTTTTTTTTTTTTTTTTTTGAAAAAAAAAATTAATTAATCTATTATATATATATATATATCTAAATATAAAAATATCAGTATATATCTATTTTTTATATATATTAAAAAAAAAAAAAAAAAAAAAAAATATAGAAACTTAAAATAGTATATATATATATATATATATATATATATATATATATATTATTTTTTTATTATTGAATGATAATATATAATTTATGAAATTAATTTAATCATTAAATATATAATTTTATTTTTTATTTGATCTTTTTTTAAAAAAAATTCAATTCCTTTTCTTTCCTTTCTTTAAAATAATAATAATAATAATAATAATAATTAATTAATTAATTAAAAGTTATTTTGTTTAAAAGTAGGTAGGTTAAGTGGATGGGGGAGGGTTAATTAGAATTAGTTTAAAAATAATAAATATATTAAAAAAAAAAATTATTTTATTTTTATTTTTTTTAAAATAAAAAAGGGGCCTGGTTTATGTTCTGGTTTTGAAAAAAAAAATCAAATTTATTTTAAAATCAATTTTCAAAATATAATAATCATTTTTTTAATTAAAAATAAACTTAAAACAATTTGAAATTGGGTTTCAATTTCATTTGATATTTATGATCTATCTACTTTGGAAAATTAAAGTTCCTTTTTTACACTTAGTAGGCCAAAATGACATTATTTGTTTCTTTTTCATATTTTTTTGGGGTTGGTTTCATTTCTATATTGATTATGAATAATTTTCCTATAATCTATATAGTTTTGAGTTTGGTAGTTGCATGGTCATGGCATTTAACATGGTATGCTGAAAGTAGGTGTGAACAGCATCATGCAATTAGACAAGGAAGGTGTTTCAATCCGTGGATCAAAGAGGATTTATACAATGAAAATCGTTTCATTGGGATTTTTCAAAGGGGGTGCCATGATTTCTTTCAATTGATACGATTATTATTAAATTACATTCCCAATGCCTTTCAACAAGATATGCAAGGGTTAACTATTGAAGAGATGGTAGGAAATACCTTATATAGATTGGGTCATGGGACGTCTTATGATACTGTGGGACATGTGTTCAATGTGGGGAAGGCTACAGCTTATCAATTCTCAAAGGCCATGGTCAGGCAATTTTGGAAGCATTACATGATTCAACAATAATGTAAGTATTTCATTTGAATGAAATTTTGCAAAATCAAAGACACAGGAGAGTTTAATGTGGTTATGTAGATTTCCCGCTGCAGATGACATAGAAAAATGAGCAGAAATCATGGAAATGTTTAGATAATGCCAAGGACTCCGAAATATCATTGGTGCTATTGAAAGAACTCACATACCAATAATCCCGCCAGCTAATGATGAATGGAGCTCATGCATGAACCGGAAGGGGTGGCATTCAATTGTATTTCAATGCATCATTGATGGTCATGGGAATTTTTGCAATGTCAGTCTAATTTGTTATATTGAAAACTATATTAGTATATAATTGACATTCTAGATGCAGGTATATGGAGGCCTGCCTGGATCAGTACATGATAGCCGGGTTTTCAGGAAATCACAAACTGGCCAAGATCTGATTAATGGCGTGGCCAGATTTCCACCCAATTGCTTACTTATTGGCGATTCTGGATATTCATCAAGACTCCTGATCCTTGTGCCTGCAAGGAATCCTCAAGATGAAGAGGGAGTGCATTTTAATAATATTCATTTGTCAACCAGGTAAGCAATTCAGATGTAAAATTAATAAATACACTAATAACAAACTCTGCATGATAGAATTGTGGTTGAGCAGGCCTTTGGGCATCTGAAGAATCAATTTTGATGTCTCCTGATACCACAGGCAATAGTGCCACTACATACAGTTAAAGTCACAATTGTATGTATGATTCTCCATAACATTTTGAACAGCCATCTTGGGTCCTTTTTACCAAATTGGCATCAGTGCAATAATGACAAAAATAGGCTAGGATAGAGTGAAATGTTGTTCAATTTAAATTTATACATTGACAAACAATTTGTAATCTACTTGTAAAGAGATGTCCTTGTGTCTCCTCTAATTTTTAGTGGATATTATTATCACAAGCCTGATTGATACAAAATAAAAACCTTTTACAATTAAAGGAATGAATGCAAGTGAACCTCTTGACTTGAACAACCATGAGTAAATGCCTCTTCAGAAACATACATTGAGATATGCACTTTTAGTTCAAATGGAATGCAAGGCAAAAAATCAAGAGGCAAATGAAGCTTACTATGACATAAGAATAATCTCTCATCCCAAAAGGCTTTTCAAGCGGGCTTCCATATCATTCAACTCTACTAGGAGGTCTGATTGCATTTGTTGTATAATGCAGTTTTTCACATCTAGCTTGCATTGAAGCAAGGGAAGTTCTTCATCATGCCCATCATTTTCCCTTTTCAAAAGAGCAATATGGTAGAGAATTTGGTGCTTTCACAATTGCATTTTATTTATTTCAGATATATTGTGCATATATTCTTTGTTTAAAATAGTTGTCTCAGCTTGTGTACATGTTCTATTCAAAGTCAATGATGGCAAGCTCATATCTCAAATTAATTTGAGTAATAAATAATTGTGATTATTTTATAAGTATTTTCAAGGATAAAAAATAGACAAGAGCTTTTTTTGGCACACTTATACAGATGAGAACAAATACCCAATACCACATGGCTTCTATCTTTATATTGGGCTTCAAGAGATTTATAAACAACCCGTAATTACAAAAGTAAGGATTTCTTATTAAACAAACTCGCAGATTCCTTTTTTTAAGGAGTTTTCAGTATAAACCTGTATTTACAATACAAACACATCTACAAACTTTCTTACCACACTCAGCACCATAAAGGAAAACTAGTTAAGCATAATCTAATTATAATTTTTATGGAAGTCAGATCAGGGACACATACCTTAATTTCCATCCATGCTATTCACCCAAATGCAAGCCAGATGGAGGCTTGTCCAATGGCACTCCTGTCATTTTTGATAACATTGCCATCATATACATATTCAACTGATCATTTCTTCTTTGTTATTCAGCCCGTATTTGAGTTTCTTGTAGACAACGTTCCTCTTCTCATTCATGCATCAAAATTTGTCTTTCATTGTCTCAAGATCTTTGCATTCAATATCCCTCTTCTTCTCAATCCTGGATTTGTTGTAACATAAGCATTAAGGGCAATAATACTTTTTGCATATTGATATTCATGTTATTCATGAAGTTACAATCCCAATGTGTGGTTCCCCTGCTGATGCTTGACATTTGACTGGACAAATTCCCACGCACCATACGTGAAGTTCCATGGATGTTTTGAGTTGTACGGCTACCTTCTGGCTGACTTGGGATATTCTCCGGCCCATCTCCTCCCTGGTTCCTGATTCACCATTTTCACTTCCGGAATGACACCCTTGATTACCTGATGGTTCCATTGGTACCTCAATGTCCTCTTCAATGGATTCTCCATTATTGTTATTTTCAGGAGCTTGAAAATCTCCTGATTCAAAGCACACCTCATTGGTGCCATAATTGTTTTGATTTATATCTTTAAGTAAATCATACACCTATTATGTAAAAATTTTAGGAACAATATTTTATGATCAGACTATCAGACTTACCTCCATAGTCATGTGATGTTGCTGGAGTTGGATGTATAACCCTTCTCCTCCAGTTTCATCACAAGAATCCTTTATATTCTAATGCATATAGTATATTAGTACCAATTTAATAATCATTATAGAAAAATCTCACCTTGTATTGCCTCTCCAGTGTCTCAAATGCAAGGTCTTTTAAGAGTTTGAATTCCTGTTTGCAATTCTCGTTCATCTTGAAAAATTGTGTCCATGGGATGAAACCAGAAGTGGTTTCCTCCATGTTAACAAAATCAATATTTAATTCTTTGATCATCTCCAATAATTTCCAAGTACTTTCTTCATTCCAAAAAAATCGGCATTTCCTATTTCTTTCATTTGCTTCATGGGCCAGATGCCATTCAACCTGCTTTAGTCTTTGTGCTTATGAATTAACTTGGTTGTTTTCCTGTTGTTGTCTCTTAAGCATTTGTTCATGTTCTAACTTCTGTAAATACAATTGTGCTTCTTCACTGGTACCTCTTTTTTGCCGTTGACTTGAGGATTGGCTTGGGGAACCTTCCAAATTACTTTGTGCAATGATTGGTCCAAGAATGGGTTGCTCCATATTCTCATACATGAGATTGGGGCTCACTTGGACTAAGTGAACTTCATCAAGTTTGTCCTGATTCCCACTTAGTAGGTGATTAAGGTGTTTGTATGATGATAATTGATAATCAGGGGTAAGGTTGGCCATGTTTAGGAATTTGTTGATGTTTAATGATCTCAAACAAATTCAAATATAATAAAATTGAAATTTTTTTAGAAATTGACTTGGTGAGTTTTGAACTAACTTTGACATGAATTTTGAATAAGAATTGAATAAAAATAATTAATAAATCTTGAAAATTAATTTCAAAATGAATTCATTTTTTTTTTTTCAAAATCAGAACATAAACTGGGCCTTAATTTTCATTCATTTATTTATTTATTTATTAATTCAAAAAAAAAAAAAAAATTAAAAAATTAAATTTTAATTTTTAAAATTTTTTTTTCTTTTTTAAAAAAAAAAAAAAAAATACCTTTTTTAAAATTTTTATTTTTATTTTTTTTATATTTTTTTCCTTTATTTACTTGAATTTTTTTTTTAATTAAATAATTTTAATTTTTTTTTATTATATTTTCATTTTTTTTTTTTTTTTTTTTTTTTTTTTTCTTTTTTTTTTTATTAATAAGTTTCAAATTTATTAAATTCTTTAAATTTTAAAATAATATTTTAATTTAATATTTTTTTATTTAAAAATTTATAATATCATTATATATATATATATATATATTCATTCATTGTTTCTTCTTTTCTTCTTTTTTTTTTTTTTTTTTTTTTTTAAAAAAAAAAATTTTGTAATAATATATTAATATATTTTTTTACATTTTTTTAAATTTTATATATATATATCTTTCATTTTAATTTTATATATATCTTTTTTTATTACTATATTATGTCTTTCATCTATTGTTATATATATATATATATATAAAATAATAGTTTTTACTTAATTCTCATCAACTTTTATCAAATTTATATATATATATATTGACTTAATTTCTTTAATAAATAAAGATTTAAATAAATTTAAAAATTTTTAAACCTTTTTTTTTTTTTTTGAATTTTGAATTTTGAATTTTGATTAAAATTAAAAAAAAAAAAAATTATTTAAAAAATTAATTAAAATCTTAATTTATTTAAATTTTAAAAAAAATCTTAAAAACTAATTTATTATTTTAATTTTTAAATAATTTTTTTTTTTTTTTTTTTAGAATTTATTTGAAAGTTTTTTTTTTTTTAAAAAAAAAAATTTGTAATAACATATTAATATATTTTTTTACAATTTTATATATATATATCTCTCTTTCATTTTAATTTTATATATATCCTTTTTATATCTATATTATGTTTTTCATCTATTGTTATATATATAATGATAGTTTTTACTTAATTCTCATCAACTTTTATCAAATTTATATATATATATATATTTTGACTTAATTTCTTTAATAAATAAAAATTTAAATAAATTTAAAAATTTTTTAAACCTTTTTTTTTAAATTTTGAATTTTGATTAAAATTAAAAAAAAAAACAAATTTACTTAAAAAATTAATTAAAATCTTAATTTATTTAAATTTTAAAAAAAAAAAAAAATCTTAAAAGAAATTAATTTTATAATTTTAATTTTTTAAATAATTTTTTTTTTTTTTTTTTTTTTTTTTTTTTTAAAAAAAAAATTTATTTGAAAGTATTTTTTTTTTTTTTTTTTTTTTTTTTTTTTTTAAAAAAAAAAAAAATATTTCAAAAAAAAAAAAATAAATTTTTTTATTAAATCATTCCAAAAAAAATAAGTCTTTTTTTGAATTAATTCATGATTTATTATTTAAATATCTATTATTTTTTTATTTTTTTATTTTTTTTTTTTTTTCAAAATTAAATAATTTTTATTTATTTATTTTGATTAATTATTAAATAATCATTAATTTCAAAAATTAAATTTGAATTTAATTTTAATTATTTATTTTATAAAAATTATAATAATAATAGAAAAACTTTCTTTTTTAACTTATTATATAATATTATAAATTTAAGAATAGATAAAAACAATTAATTTCATGATTGAGGAATTTTTAACTCATTTTATAAAGAGGAATTATTTAATAAAGGAAAATTTATTGATCTTTTTTTTTTTTCAAATTGGACATCAAGATTTTTTTTTTTTTTTTTGCATTAGCATCAATCCTCACTTTAAATTTCAGAAAAAAATCTTATCAAGATATTATGGGATTAACATTAAAAGAAAAATTTGGGTGTCACCTTTTATTGAATTGGTCATGGAAGTTTTTATGAAACCCTTGGTAATTTATTTAATATTGGTAAGTCAATGGCTTAAAAGGCATCACAAGAAATTGTTCAAGGGATACTGGTTGTTTGGGATGATCTAACCATAACATAAGTGCACAATTGTTTTATACATGTATAAAAGTAATGAATTGGTTTTGGTTTGGAATAGATTGCCAAATGTAGAAAATGAGGCCAAGTGGGAGGTGATCAAAGAATCCTTCAAACAATTCCAAGGACTCACAAACATTATTGAGGCCATTGATGGGACCCATATACCTATTATTCCGCCACCAAACAATGAGTGGAAGTCATACATAAATCATAAGGGTTGGCATTCAATTTTATTTCAATGAATTGTGGATGGCCATCGTAACTTTTTCAATTTGATTTCTTTGAAATACAATTAATGAGTACTTATTAGTAAATATGCTTATGATGTTAAAATAGGTATATATGGAGGTCTCCCTAACTCAATTCATGATAGTCATATTTTTCATAAATCACAAATAGGAAAAGATTTAATAAATGGAATTTCACAATTCCCACCCAATTTTCTATTGATTGGCAATTTAAGATATTCATCCAAATTACCAATTCTAATACCTTCACATAATCAGAAAAATGTGAAACATATGAATTTCAATAACAATTCATTCATCAATATTTTGAGTAAAAACTTATTTTTTTTCTTGAGATATATGAAAAATATTAATAAATTAATAATTTCTTAAAATTATATTAATAGAATAAGAATTTTTTTTTTGTTTTTTTTTTGTTTTTTTTTTTGAAATCATAAGAAATTTTATTATTTTAATAAAAGAAAATTAACTTTAAAATTTTATAATTTTAAACAAAATATATTTAATAAAAAATCAATTAAAGAAGTTTTTTTTTTTTTTATAAAAATTTAATAAATAAATTTTTAATTAAAAGTTTTATATATTATTTAAACTTTTTTTTTTTTTTTTAATTATAAATAAATTTAATTTTCAAATTTAAATTATTTAAGTTAAAAAAAAAAAAAAAAAAAAAAAATTTAAATAAAAAATTGAAATTAATAATTAAAAAATTAATTATATTATTTTTTTTTTTTTAAGAAATTATACTAAATTATTATTAAAAAAAAAAAAAAATTAAAAGATAATTTAATTAAATTAATTAAAATATAAATATTTATTAAATTGAAGGTTTTTTTTTTTTTTTTTGGTTTTTTTATTTTTAAGAAAATCAAGTTGATAGATTTAATTTTATGTTATGTTTTTTTTTTTTTTAAAAAAATTAAGGGTTATGATTTATTTTAAATAAAAATCCTTAATATGATAATCAATTAAAATATTTTTAATATAATGTTAATTATAAGATTAATAAAAATAATAATAATGATCAATAAGATAGAAATCACAAAAAAAAAAAAAAAAAAAAAAAAAAATTGCTTTTAAAGGATTCCAAAAAAGAAAATTCTATATAAAAGATTATAAAAGATTTATGAACTCACTTTTTTTTTTATATATATATATATAAAAAAAAAAAAAAAAAAAAAAAAAAAAAAAAAAAAAAAAAATTTAATAAGAACTCTTAAAAGTTTTTTTTTTTTTTTTTTCAATTTTGAAAAAGATAATCTTTTTTGAAGGAAATTTAAAATTTGATCATAAAAAAATTCATAATTTCAAATTTAATTTTTAAGTATTTCAAAATTAAATAAGTCAATTTGACTTTTCAGAAAGCTATTATTATCTATTAACATTACCAATTGATTTATTTTACATTTAATACTCATGATCATCTCTCTTTTTTTTTTTTTTGGCAAAATCATGAAGATTTTCAGACTTTTAATTTTAATGAAAATTATTGAATGAGTCATTTGAAATTATTAATAGATTATAAAATTTTTTTTTACAGATTCTTCAATAATTGAAGTAAAATTTATGATTTAAAGGAAATTATTTTAAAGAACTAAGTATTATTTATTATTAAAAATATCTAAAACAGTTTTATTAGAAAATAAGGGGTAAAAATTAAGTATCCTAGACTTTTATATTGAGATATCCTGTGTTTATAGCCCATTCTGATGAATATTATAAGGACCATTCCAGTCATTTCATTTCATACATTTCTTTTAAAACCCTCCTTCACCATATAGGTTGTTAATGGGTCATTTGGTTTATGATTATTTTTCAAGATTTCACCTTTAGGCAAATTCTGTTAAAAAATAAGCTTATTGATAATTACCCATCTGTTTCTTTTTATTTCATATTCATAAAAGAATTTTTTTTTCCTTTCTAGAAGTAAAAAAATACAACAACATTTGTTAAATCTAATTGTGTTAATGCTTTTAATACAAACCAAATTCTTAATCTCCATTTTCTTTTAAACCATTCCACTTTTGAAAAAATCTTTAACTTATTAACTTGAAACCTATTAAACAAAAAACATTTCTCTTCAAAAAAAAAATTTTTTTTTCTTTTTTCCTTTATGTTTTTTTTTTTTTTTTTTTTTTTTTTTTTGGGAATTTTTTGTAAATTTTACTTAATTTTTTTTTTTTAATTCTTTAAATTTTAATTAATTGATCTTTTTTTTTTTTTAAATCTATTTAAATGAACTTTTTTTAAAAAATAATTTCATTATTAAAATTTTAATTTAATTATTTTAAGACAATTTTCTTTTTTAAAATTCTCCTCTTCTCATTTTAAGAATCTTTTTTTTCTCTTTTGTCTTCCCATTCCCTTTTAAATCAATCAAATTAATTTGCTTGCTCTTGGACATTCTGTAGCATGAGCATGAAAGGACTTAACATGCTTTTCATGTTACTCATGAATGATCAATCCCGGCATGTAGTATCTATGCTCAAGGTGGATGATTAACTCATTGATTTGTACCATCACAATCCACTTATTGATGTTCATTGTGAAGTTGAGTCTACTAAACAAATTGCAAATATGTCTTCATTATGAATTATTTTAATATCCTAATGATCATTCTAAATTTTTATATTTTAATTTTCACTTATTAATTAATCCTCATCATTAAAAATATTATCTTCTCTTCTCTTCTCTTTTTTTTTTTTTTTTTTTTTTTTTTTTTTGTATTTCTTAAAAACCATTAATGGTTATTAAAATTCCCCTTAATTAAATTCTCATTAAATTAAAATTATAATTAATTTTTATTGATTAATTTTAAAATTTTTATATATATTTTTGTTTATAATTTACATTTTCAATAATTAAATTTAATTTAATATATTAAAAAAAAAAAAAAAAACTTACCTATTGAATAATATTATATAATATAATTTTTTTTAATTTCAAAAATAACTTTTCCCTTTAACTAAATTAATTTCATAAAATTTTTTTTATAATCTAATCTAATCTAATCTAATAGAGAAAAAAAAAAAAAAAAATTTTTTTTTTTTTTAATTAAAAAAAAAAAAAAAAAAATCATTTTAATTAATTAATTAATTAATTAATTAATTAATTAATTAATTAAAAATTATTAATAACCCTTTAAAAAATTTATCATTTAAAAATTTATATCATCAATTTAATATCTCAAATGTTAAATTCTTTAATATAATATTAGTCATATTTTCAATTTTCATGAATTTTAAAATTATTGAAACCATAGAACAAAACCCAAAAATTTACTCTCCATATTTTTAAAATCCATTTTCAGTTTCATCATTAAGTCAAGCAACTCCTTTGTATTATCTTCACTCCAAAAGAAACAACTCTTTTGCTGCTTCTGGGCCTCTTGAAGGGCCAGGCAGCTCTCTGCTTGTTGCAGTCATTGAGCCTCTGCATTCACTCGTTTGTTTAATTTTTTTTGTCATTTCAGTGACCACTTGTGTTCTAGTTTTTGCCAATGTAGTTGGGCCTCTTCATTGTCCTGAGGCTTGACTTGGCATTTCTTCCATGGTCTCTTGACTTTCCATTTGTGTTTCTCTGATAGAAATGATGGATTCATCTCCATGATTCCTGTTGAAGGTAGGTGAATTGGGCAACTCTGGCATATCATCCTGATGAAATAGTGGTCTTGATGGGCCTTCATAAGTTGTTACAATTGAGTTTGGAGTTGCCTCAGTCATTATATCACACGTGAGAGCAATCAATTCAAAGATAAAATATTTAGTTAAATTGATAATAATAATTTTAAGTAAAATTATTTGTTGATGTAACTCAAAACAAGGATCAATTGATTTGAGATGATTTCATAAAAATTTTGAAATATTTTCTGCGAAAAAAATAAATTAAATTAAAATTCCAAATAAATTCAAAATAAATCTCAAAATCCGTTCAAAACCCGATCATAAACCGGGCCTTAAACATTCTTGATGATATGAAGTAAAATCAGTTTAGCTTTGCTCATTACTCAAGTTAGTAATTTGTCTCATGTATCAAATTTGAGTACCTAAAGTTTTTTTAAAAGGTATTGATAATTATGATTTCAAGTTGATTATAAATCCGCTCAAGTAACGATTGATTTAGATATTTTGAGTAATTTTGTTTCAGTACTGCTCGAGCTAGAGATCCTTACCAAATCATCTCATTTTGGGATCCACCATTTAAAAAAGCCATATCAAAAGTTATTAAAGCGAATGTAAAATGTTTTGCTCAAGGGCTGTATTATTGAAATACATATTTAAATAAAATAGGGCTTAAAAATGCTTCCCAACTAAGTACAAATTTACAAATTTTAAAATGCAAACAACTAATCGATCAATCAGAATTACAAAATTTTAATACCTTTACAAGGTATTGAAATATCATACAAGTTAAAATTTGTCAAAGAATCAAGTAATCAAAGGGATAATCCCATATGGTTAAAATTCATTGGTGCGTATTTAAATAATTTAACCTAATTCGAGAAACAAAAATAATCTTCCGAAAAAAGACGAGTAAAAGAAAACGTTGAAAGTAGATAGCTTAAAAAAAAGGCCATAATGATAATTTTATCTTTAAACCAATCAAGAAAACTTCATGATTGAGATCTCATTCTATCATCAGTACCACTCTCATTAACTAAAAGCCATTTAGCGTAAGTAGGATAAGAATTCTTGTAGCTATCATCTTCATCTTCATCTTCAATTTCAAAATCAGCGTCGATTCCTGGTTCTAGATCATCTTCTTCAGATGAACTAAATAAAGAAAACCTATTTGGATCAAAAGTTTTTTTTTTCAAGTTCAAACCATTTTTTTTAGAGCAATCTAAATTTGAGTGATCTGAAGGACGAGCTGGTGTTATTGGAGTTGGTGGAAGTATGTTATTAGAAGGAGTACAATGAAAAAGTTTGCTAGGTTTTTTAATAAATCCAAACGTAGCTGAACCAGGTGATACAGATGAAGGTGGAGTAGAAGGTAAGAAGGTAAGTGTAGGATGTTTTCCTTTTTTATTTGGAGTAATTAAACCTTTTGATGAAGAAATTGATGAATGAGATGAATTAGGAGAGTAAGGTTTGACAACGATTGGTGATGGAGCATTAGGTCGATTGAAGCTCATTGGTTTCAAAAATAATTTTTTACGTGAATTTTGATGAATACGAGTGTCCTTGATTGAATTAGTTGATCCAAATGGATTATTAAATTGTTTTCGATGATTGAATCTATTTGAAAGTCCATTTGATTTTTTAATTTGTTCATCAGAAGAATTAGAAGAGACATTTGAAATTGAAGTTGAAGTAAAAGCTGAAACTAAAGGTCCTGTTGGAATGTTAGAAATAGGATTGTATGTTTTGGAAACTTTATGAGGACTTGTTGGAGTTGGAGGAGGGCTAACAAATCGAATACGTGAAGATGAATGTTTATCATGAATTTTGAAATCATTAAAATGTCCGATTGAAGGTTTTTGATTAAATGATGATTTGATTAAATCTTGATGATTGATAGAATTTTTATGATGACTACCATTAGAATCACTCAAGTAAGTAGTATTTGCTGATGAGCTACTTGAAGAACTAATTTCGTATTGAACTGGTCTTTTCCAAATATCCAAGACGCTTGCAAATGAATTTTTAAGATTTGAACCTTCAACTTGTTGTGATTGAAGTTTTTTCTTTGCTTTTTTAGCAAGAGAATTTTTCCAAATACTTTCATGACCAACTTGATTTTTAATATTTGAAGCTTTAGGACTAGGAGGAACATTATGACACCAAGCACGAGCAGCTTCTCTAGTTGCTTTAGTTGAATGACTAAGCTCAAATGGTGTCATATTAAAAGTTTCAACTTTTAATATTTCAGATTTGAGTTCTTGTAAAGAAATTCTAGCTTGAGGATTTAAAGCGAAAATTCGTTTCAAAATTGAATTACATGATTCGCTAATTGGAAGAATTGATCGAAGGAAGTTTGGATTAGCGAGATAAGCTTTAAATGTCTCATCTGTAGGACAAGCTTGCTTCCAAGGATTACGTCCACAAGTTAAATTGACAAGTATGACGCCAAGAGACCAAATATCATTATGTATTGTTGAATAAGAACCTAAACGTTGAAATAAACCACCTTGACATTCTAAAATAAAATGATTTTTTTTTATTAATCTTGATGATTGAAAAGAGATTAATCTATTAAAGATTTTATCAAAATACTAACCTGGACTCATGTAAAAAGTGCTTCCACAACCAAAATCTGTACTACTTTTTTCTGCAGTAGCAAGACCAAAATCTGCCAAAACGACTTCATCACCATGTTTTTTGCAAAGGATATTTTCTGGTTTCAAGTCACGATGACTAATGTTTAATTGATGACAAAATTGAACGGCTTCAACAATTTGAATAAAAACACTTTTGATGGATTCTGTTTTTCCCAAATATCTTTGTTTTTCAGTGATCATTCCAAATAAATCACCATCAGGGCAATAATCCAAAATGACAAAAACACACGAAGGTGATTCAATGACGGCATGAAGGGTAACAATAGATGGATGAGTTGAAGCAAGAGAGTGTAAAGCAATTTCTCTTCTTTGAAATGATTTTTGACGAGCGTCTAAACCAATCTTATTAAGTGCTTTTACGGCATATAATCTTGGTCGATTCATGTCTGGTGAGCTAAGATCTATATTATTAATTAAAAAAAAAACCTACTTTTCAATAATCAAGAAAAAATGAGTTTTTTTAAGAGAATGATTCTAACCTCTAGCAAGATAGACTACACCGTAAGCTCCTAAACCCAAGACGCTCATGAATTCCAAGCGATCATTATCAATACGATGACCTACAAGATTATGATTAGGAGCAGTTGAAGGTTTAATTCCATTTCCAATATCTTTAACCATTTTATCTTTTAAAGGATCCAAAAGTTCAGGACCTATGATTAAAAAAAAAAAAAAAAAAACTTGAATGAGAAATAATAGACTCGAGTGATTTTTTTTTTAATAAAAAAAAAAAAAAAACAAGACCAACCTGAAGGAAATAAATCGAAATTTGGATCAGCTTCTTGTTGAGCACAAGGAAAGATTCATGAATGAGGTAAGTTTAATTCAAAAGAATTTTCCAATTTGAAAGGTTCGTTTGAATATAAATAAGGTTTTCGATGATCAAAAGGACCTGTTTGATTAAATTGTTGAATTGATTTAGGATGTTTGAGTGGAATATTATTTAAAAGTTGCCTAGATTGATGAGAAGAATCTGATGACCTTTCAAATGGACGTTTTGTATGATTTACAGATAACAGACTTGATTTTTCAGGATGAATGAGTGATTTTGAAATGTTTGAAAGACAAGTAGGATGTTGGATGACTGAATGATTTTGATTAGAATAAAACAAATCTGACTGAGAAAGAAAAGAGTTAAAACTTGGAGTGATAGGTGAACAACAAGTAGAAGAAACTGTAGAGACAGAAGGTACAAAAGAAGTAGGATGATGATGATTTAGATGATGATGATTTAGATGATTTAAAGGTAAAAGAGTATTTCCTAAAGTTTGATTAGGATGATGATGAGATGAATAAATAGATGAAGTAAACGAGGGTCGTTCAGAAATCGACGGCACAGCAGACGAATTCAACGAAGGCACAAAAGAACTTGACAAATGATTATTCGAATAATTATTATTGTTTATATTATAATGATTATTGTTTAAATTGTTATGATGATGATTTTGAGTAAGATGATGATTAAACTGAAAAAGATGAATTGAATGATTAGAATTGAATGAAGGAGTTGGAGGGGGTGAGACAAGACCAAAATGAGAATGAGAGAATTGAGGATGATTGTTATATTGGTTAGATGGCTGAATCCAAAGACCTAGTTCAGTCTGATTTTGATGATTTTGATGATTAGATGATTCAAAGGTTAATTTAGATTTCCTTTGAGATGGATTTGAAGTTTGATTTCTTGTTAAAACATCAGAAGGATTGCAATTTAGATGGCTATTAAAGGTTAAATTTGACTTGATGATCGAATGATGATGAGCTTCAAGATTAACTTGATCCATGATTTTAATTAGTTTGATAATGATCAATAAATAAATCCAATCAATTTCTTTGAATGGCTTGAAAG
Source organism: Austropuccinia psidii (assembly GCA_023105745.1). Taxonomy (NCBI): domain Eukaryota; kingdom Fungi; phylum Basidiomycota; class Pucciniomycetes; order Pucciniales; family Sphaerophragmiaceae; genus Austropuccinia; species Austropuccinia psidii. The sequence continues at coordinate 39,092,093 of JALGQZ010000007.1, forward strand.
ATTTTAGATAAAATTTAATAATGATGAGATTTAGCTTATTAAAAATTAAATCTTTTGAATTTTCAATGACAAACTCAAGCTCAAAAAAGAGATTTCAAGAGTCAAAAAAAATTAATCCAATTCCTTTTTCGGAATCAAATTAAAATCATTAAAGTTGATCATAAGTAATCAGATAATCATCATCAAAAGACAAACAGACAAACAATCAAGAATTTCTATTAGTCATTAATTTTAATTCAATTTGATGATAAAATTAATTTGAATTTAATTTTTCTTACCCTGATTCAATTTATATAAAAGTAAATTGATAGAATTTTTTAGTAAAGAGATAATAATAATAATAAGATGATGATGATGATGATGATGATCAAATTGATTTATTTTAAATTGATAGATGGAAAGTTAAGAGTAAAGATAAAAAAAAACAATCAAATTGAGGAGCGTAAGATTGAATTTGAATTTTTAAATCAAAAGTAGGCAATGAAGGTAAATGAAAAAATTAAAAATAATCAATGAAATGAAATGAAATCATCAATTGAAATATAATAGAGATTGATGATCTAATATTAAAAATTAACTAATTTAACTAAACTAGTGATTTAAAATTTAATATCTTCCAGTCAAAGTTTAACATGATTCAAGATGATTCGGGTCAAAACGCAAAGATCAAAGAGTTAAGGACCGAGCACTTTTCAAGATTTTTAATTTAATTTTAATTTTTTAAAAAAGGAAAGAAAGAATAATTGAGAAGAATAAATTAAAAAATGCAAAGATCACAAATTAATTTGTAAAGATAAAAAAATTTATTAACCGAATTAGTTTAAATGAATAATTTAAATTTAAAGATTTTAAAAGATAAAGATTACTTTAAAAAGATCTTAATATGATCATGAAACTATTGTATTGTATTTTGTATTGTAATAAATAATTTACTAAAAATGAGTATATGAGTCTAATCATCCGAATCCCAATCCCCAAGCTTAGTAAGGTTATACCTACAGTAACTTGGATGGATGCCATTGGATGGTCATAGTAGTACAGTACAGTACAGACTAGACACTAGAGACTAGAGATTACAAATTAATCAAACCGAGTCAAGATCATCAAATTCAATCAAATTCAAATCAAATCAATTTATTTTAAAATTTAAAATTTTAATTTTAATTTTGATTAAATCTTAAAAATTAAAATAAATTCAAAGAAATAAAAAATTAAAAAATTAAAAAAATTAAAAAAGTGAAATAAAAATTTAAATTGAAATGACTTACATCAAATAAAAAATTATGTACTGTACCATATACCATATACCATAAAAGTAAAAGTAAAAGTAAAAGGATTTAAAAAAGACTACAGTAATTAACTTTTCTAGGTACTGTGTACTTTAAATTATTTACAGTATCAATCAAATTAAGTATCGTACAGTACAGTACAATAAACTAAACTAAACTAAACTAATCAACTTATTCAAATATCTTTTCTTTTGAATTTTTTAAAATTTATACAAAAAATTAAATTTAATCAAATAAAATAATAAAATAATAAAATATAAACTTAAAAACGATTCAAAAATTTAAAAATAAATAAAAAATAATTAAATTAATCACTGCCTTTTAAAATCTTAAAATCTTAAAATTTTACTTTTAAATTTTAATTTTTAAATTTTAAAATAAAAAGATTTTCAAATTAATTCAAATATTTTTATTGGAATTAGTTGAATTAAAATCTCTTCAAATTTAAAAAAGAAATTTTTACTAGTATCCTAGCTTATTAGTACAGCGTACAGTACACTCATTTCTAAAATTTATTTATTAAATCGTCATCAAATTTTAATTTGATCCAATTCATCAAAAATTTAATTCAAATTTTTATTAAAAATTCACCTTTAGACTCGTAAATCTTTAATTCTTTTAAAGATCAAATTTTAAAATCTTTCTCAAATTTTAAAAATTTAAATTAGTAAAGAAAATACTTAATCATATATTAAAATTTAAAAATCAAAACGTTACTAAAGTGTTTCAAATCTTTATAATTAAATTTATTTTTAATAATAAATTCTTACCATTCAAATATTCTATAGAGTACATTACATTACATTACATTTACAGTACTATTTTAAATCGAATTACCGAGGATAAAATAAAATTTAAATTGATAACCGATTTGATTTCAATTTTAGATTTTAGTTTAAACTGATTGGGGTAATCTTCAATATTCAATATTCAATATTCAATATTCAATATTCAATATTCAATATTCAATATTCAATATTCAATATTCAATCTTTAATCATCTTCTTCAATCAATTAAATCAAATCAATCAATCAATCAATCAATTAATCTAAATTGAATTATATTAATAAATTCATTCATTAAAGACATATTTTGGATTATTTAATCTGATCTAATCTACTCTACTCTAATTCAAATTCGTATAAAATTGTTTATTTATCTTTTTTTTTTAAAAAAATTGCGCTAATAATTAATTAATTAAATTAAATTCAAATTGATCTATAAACTTTAACTTGATTCTTTTACCAAAAAATAATAATTCATTTACTGTACTATACTGTACTGTACTGTACTGTACTTGTACATAAATCAAAAAATTAATAATTAATATTTTAAAAAGTTTTTAATCACATATATTTAACTAGACTCCATTCCGGCTACGCCACCATGGTCGAATTGTAACTTGTAAATAAAATTTTATTTTCAATGATTTGGTACTGATCTTATCACACAAAAATTAGCTTACATTAACTTAATATAAAATATTGAGCTATGTGCCCGCTGCACATCAGGCACGCCTCATATAGTTAAACCTGCACTGCTCACACAGCTTTTATGAATATATTTCACTAACATTTTCTTACTAAATTATTCTTAAATTAACAAAACAATTTCAGGTTTAAGCATCTGAGCTTGTTTCTCAGCCCATGTTGAGTCTACTTCATGGGTGTGGTTACTTGCATGCTTTACTACTTTTGATTGGGTTTCAGCGTGGTTATATTTGTTATATTCAGGTAAACGATCTATGATAGATTTAAAAAAGGCTTGTCAGTTCAAGTAGTTTACATCTCCCTCAAACATACATCCAAAAATTCCTCAAATTCAAGTTGTTTTTTTTCCTTTGCCCATTATTTGACAACACTTCCATGAAATAGTTTCTTCATCTTTCAACCCAAAAAAAAAAATTAAAATAATTCCCCATGGTTTATTTCTTTTTCTCATGAAAATATTCCAAAAAACATTTTATTGATTCAAATAAACTATTATTATTATTATTATTATTCTAATTAATTAAAAATTATTATAATAAATAAACTAAAAATAAATAAAAATCAAATATTAAAAAGAATTAAATAAAAATGATAAAAATAATTAATGAATTACCAACAAAAAAAAAAAAAAAAAAAAAAAAAAAACAACAATAAATGAAGTTAAAATTAAAATAAAAGAAGAATATTTTTTTTTTTTTTTTTTTTTTTTTTCTAATTTAATTAAAATTAATAATTAATTTTTTTATTGATTTTTTTTATTTTTAATATTTTAACTTTTATTTAATTTTTTAATTTAATTATTAAATTAATTTTTAAAAAAAAAATAAATAAATAAATAAATAAATTTATTATTATTTTTAAATCAAAAAGGGTTTATACCTCAATCTTTTTTTTTATGATTTTTTTTTTTTTTTAATTTCTTAATTTTAATTAAAAAAAAAAAATAAAAAATAAAAAAATACATCAAGATTTTAAATATATTTTTCAAAAATAAAAAAAAATTAATTTAAATTAAATTTTCTTTTTTTTTTTTTTTTATTATTTAGAATTTATTTTATATATAAAAAAATTTTTTTTTTTTTTTTTTTTTTAAAAAAAAAAAAAATCTTAAAAATAAAAATTATATAAATAAATATTGAAAATTTTTAATATTAAAATTAATTTTATTTATTTTCATTCAAAAAAAAAAAAAAAAAAAAAAAAAAAAATTATTTATTTATTTATTTATTTTTTTTCTTAATAATAATTAATAATAATAATTATTATTATTTTGAAATTAAAAAAAAAATAAAAAAAATAAAAAAATCATGATGAAATAAAATCAATTAAAAAAAAAAATAAAAATATTTTTTTTTTTTTTAAATGATTATTTTTTTATTTTATTTTAAATGATTTTTTTTTTTTTTTTTTTTTTCTTATTAATTAAAAAAATAAAATTAAATTAAATTTTTAAAGTATTAAAAAGAAAAAAAAAATTAATTTTTCAATTTTTAATTTTAATTTTTAATTTTTAAATTGACAAAATTTTAAAAAAATAAATAATTGTTTTTTTTTTTTTTTTTTTTTTTTTTTTTTAAAAAAAAAAAAAATAATAATTTAGAAAAAAAAAAAAAAAAAAAAAAAAAAAAAAAAAAAAAAAATTCTTTATAAAAAAAAATTTTTTTTTTTTTTTTTTTTTTTTTTTTTTTAATTTATAATTTTTAATAAAAAAAAATATTATTTATTTAGTTATTTTTATAATTTAATATTAATTTTAAAAAAAAAATTAATATTTAAAATTATAAATGTTTTTTTTTTTTTTTTAGGTAAAATTTTTTGTATAGAAAAAAAAAAAAAATTTAGAAAACTTTCTTTTCTTTTTTTTTTTTTTTTTTTGTAAATTGATTAAAAATTAATTATTTAAAATAAAAATAAATTTTTTGATAAGTATTAAAATCAAATGTTCCTTTTCTTTTTATGATAATTAGTTAATATATATTTTCAAAAAAAAAGGTAATTATTATAAAATATTTTAATTTAATTAATAAAAAAAAAAGAAAATTTATTATTATTATTATTTTTATTTTTTTTTTGATTTATCTAAATAATTATTTTATATTCTTTTTTTTTTTTTTTTTTACATTTCATTGAAATGGAAATTAAAATAAAAATATTCAATTTTATTATTTAATTTTACTTTTTTTCAATTTTTTTTTTTTTCAAAAAAAAAAAAAAAGAATAAATAAAGGGTAAATAAATAAATGTATATATATATAATTCATTTCTTAAATTTTGAAAAAGAAAACAAAAAAAAAAAAAAAAAAAACGAGAAAAGAGAAAAGAGAAAAGAGAAAAGAAAAAGTTTTTAATATATATATATATATATATATAACACTTTAAAAATAAGAAATAAATTAATAAATATAAATATATTCATAATTTTAATAATTTATAAATAAAATCAAATAAATAAATATAAAGTTAAATTTAAAAAAAAAAATTAATTAAAATTTGAAAAAAATAAATAAAAAAAAAAAAAATTAAACAATAAATCAAAAAAATAAAAAATAAAGAAAATTGTTCTTGATTTTTTTCTTTTTTTTTATTAAAATAAGTAAATTAATAATAATATTAATATAATTTTAAATAATTTAAAATAAAATAAATAAAAATAATCATTTAATTTAATTTTAAATCTTAATTTTGAATATCAATTAAAAATTAAAAAATTAAAAATAATAATCATAATTATTATTATTAAAAATAAAAAAAAAATTAATTAAAGTTTTTTGAAAAAAAAAAAAAAAAAAAAATCTTAAAATTAAATAAAAGGGTTTTTTTTATCTTTTATGTTTTAGAATATTAATTTATTTTTAAGTAAAAAAAAAACTTTACTGAGGGGGTGATTTAAATTAATAAATAAGAATCAGAAGTTGAATAATTGGGATAAATTATATATATTTATATATATATATATATAGACATAATAATAATTTAAATTTAAATTCTTGTTTAAAATAGTTTTTTTTTATAACTCTTAAATATTAACATATTTCTTTTTTTATATTGTTTTATCTATTTAAATAGTAAAAGTACTTTTATTCCATAATTATAATAATACTTTATTATTATAATTATTTTTAATCTTCTCCTTCATTGAAATTATGAAATTCAGAATGAAATAAGTAAAATATTATTGATTTTTACTTATTGTTTCATTGTTAAAACTTAAATATCTCGTATTTTGGTTTTAAAAATAACAATTTAATTTTTAATATTTTACTATAATTTTCATTTTATCTTAAATAGATTTCATTCATTATTTAAATGACTCATTCAAGATTGTCTTCCAATAAGTCTAATTCCTTATTTATTTCAATATTCAGTTTTTTTCATAAAAAATCCTAGAGATATTAAAGTAAATATTTTAAATTATGTAGATAAGATATATAAGACTTAAAGAAAATATTGATACTATCATCTTCATTATTCAATATATAAATCAAATTATATTTTTGAATATTAATAATAATTCTTACAGGTAATGAGAATGTTTCTTTATTAATCCTTCTGAAGGTTTGATAGTTCAGTTATTATTTAATTTTTTCAACTTAATCATATACCAATTTGGTTCTTTTAAAATTTCCTAAACACTTTTCTTTTCAATATTTGAATTGGCTCAAACATATCTCACCATTTTTTTTTTTTTTCAATTAAACACTTCAAAGAATAATTAAGTAATCAGATTTTTAAACTTTTATATCTTAATTTATAATCATTTACATTTTAAATTAATTATTTATATCTTTAAACTTCAATTACATTGATATTTTTTTATTTTATTTTTAATCTATGAAACTTTAAATATTTTCAAAAAAAAAAAAAAGGGAAAATAAATTCAAAAAATTTAAACATAATCTTAAAAATTTAATTTGATTAAAATTGACAAAAAAAAATTTTTTTTTTTTTTTTTTTTTTTTTTTTTTTTTTTTTTTTTTTTTTTTTTTTTTTGGAGATTTTTTTCAATTCTTTAAATTAAAGTTTTTTTTATTTTTTTTTTATTTTTTAAAAATCTTTTAAAATTTTCAATTTTTTCTTTTTCAATCTTTCTTTTTTTTCAATCTTTCTTTTTTTCTTTTTTTTAAATTTTTTGAGCATTTTTTTTTTTTTTTTTGTTATAATTTTTTTTGTAACTTTTTTTTTTTTTTTTTTTTTTTTGGAGATTAAACTAAGAAATAAAAAAAAATTGAAAAAAATATCAACAAAAAAAAAAAGAACAGCAAGGAAAAAAAAAAAAAAAAAAAAAAAGAAAAAAACAGACATTCAAAAAAAAAGGGAATAATATAATAAATATTTAAAAAAAAGTTAAAAAAAATATTTCTTTTTTTCAAAAGAAAGAAAAAAGTGTAAAAAAAATAATACAACATTAAAATTCAAAAAAAAACAAATCATGATTTAAAGTAAAATGAATAAAGTTTTCCCAAAGATCATAAAATTAATCATTTTCTAAGAATTGAAACTTTTAAAATTTCCTTTTTTTCAAAAGATCCACAAAAGCTTCAGGAAAAAACACAGAATAAAGCTAAGTAGATGATCAAATTTCTTTCTAAAAGAAAATAATATTAATAAACATCAAGATCTTATGAGTTTCTTCTTAAGATTTGTATCAAGAAGTGAATCTTGGAGATTATAATCTTAAAAATTTTTAGTTAAGTATTCAATTGATTGTAAATCTAAAACAAAGTACAAATTATCAAAAATATAAATTAATTTATAAATAGATATATCAAGAATAGTAATTTCCAAATGAATTTTATTTTGATGAATGGTATCCATTTAATAATTCATTTAGTAACTTGAATTGAATAATAAAAATATAATCATTCTCCCAAGAGGATTGAGTTTGAAAAAATCAATGATTTAAAATAAATTGAGATTGTATTTCAAAGGTAATTGAGCTTCTATTTCACATATGAATTAAAAGGATATTAAAAATATTTGATAAAATTTTCATTTCTAAGGCAATAATGTTGGTATGAAATGAAACTTTAGAAATATTTCATAAAAAATATTTAAAATTTAATTAATTAATTTAAATCAGAAAATCCTTGGAGAAAAGTAACATTAGAATTCTATATTCATTAATTAAAATTATTTAAAAAAATTCAATAAAGATGACTTGGAAAAGAAGTAATTATCATAATGATTATTAATGGTTTCATAGAATATTATTCTGTAATATTATACAATTAAATTCAGTTTTAACTTAATTAAATTAAGAGCCCCTGAGATAATCCTAGTAGTTTCATAATCCAAGGGTTTACATTAATCATTAATGATGAATCATTCCAAAATCAAATTTGTTTCCAGCTTGAATTCAATTAAGATTCAACCCATCCATAGCATGTAGGCTAGAAGAAAGTGTGAGAAGAATTCAAAAAAAAAAGTTAAACCCATACTTTATAGAAATTTGAAAAGGAACCTCAAAGAAACAAAAAAGTATGTATAATCAATTTCCAAAAAAAAAAAAAACCTTTAAATTCATCCAAGAAATTCAAAATTAAGTTAATTTTCAAACAATTTTGATTATATTCAATAAATTATACTTAAAATATTAAGAAAAATAAAAACTTCATTGAATCAGACAATTGAAAATTTTATGATTATGACAAAAAATAAATATTAATGATTTTCATCATACTGATAATGAAAAAAATTAAAGCCATTTATTTATAAAGATCTTTATTTTTTAAATTTTGCAAAAAAAATAAATAAACTTCAATTATTTTATAAAAAAGGATTTATAAAAAGATTATAAAATAAGGGTATAAAACTTATAATTCAATTAAAATTAAATTACAAATGAATAAAAGAAAATTTATTTTAAAATAATTTAATAATATCAATTTAATTATTAACAAATAATTTAAAATTTGAAAGAAGAAAAAAAAAAGAATTATTTTAAAAAAAGGGTTTTTTAAAAGATTTTTAATAATTTAAAAACTAAAATTTTAAGAGAAAAATAATTTCTTCTTGAAAGAAAAATATTTTTTTTTTTTTTAAATTATTTAAATTTTAATTATTTTTTTTTTAAAAAAATCTTAGAGATTTTCAATAAAAATTTTAAATCTTTATTTGTTTTTTTCAATGGCTAGAATATTATTAAAATTGAATTTTTTTTATCTTTATTTCTGATATTGATTTATTTCAAAATGATATTTTATTAAAACAGTTAAAAAAAAAAAAAGGGAGGAAGCCATGATTCCAATTTGAAAAATGTGTAATAAAATTTAAAAAAGAAGTTTTAAAATTATAAAAAATATTTTTATGTTGGAAGGATAATTTAAAAAAATTTTATTAAAAATATCTAATAAAAGTATTTTCTTCTGATTTTATATTTTGGGTTTAAAACAAAAATTGAGTGATTCTTTTTACACAAATCAAGTAAAAAAAATAAATTTCATTAATCTTGGAATGATTTTATTTATAAATGAATTCCCAATTCTAAAATTGTGAACCTTTGAGATATGACCACATACCCAAAAAGGTCACAAGAAATATTTAATATAATTATACATTAAAAATAAGTACCTTAAAACTACAAAAATACCATAAATTGGTATAAAACTTGGTTTAACTTAAAAACAAATGAATAAAAATGTGAAATACATTACACCATTGGATTCCCCATGGTGAAATACACATATACCATTTTTATGGCATATCTGTAAAGTCAATATTTAATAAGTTATAAGTAATAATACCTTATAAAAGACACAAATCCTTATTTATTTCAGAAAAAAATGGAACAACATGTGAAAGAAATGGTACCATTGGATTCTCCATACAAATCCACACATAAAAAAACTAATAAGCTAAGCTTCAAAACCAATACTTAAGGAATTAACCTGAATATATGCACTTTTTTGGTCAATGCATATATTCAAGGATTTTAGCTAATATCTCTTGAATTATGCATGATATAGTGATTAACCAAAAATAAAGTCATCACGAAATTACTGTAGGAATACAGATATGAAGTTCATTTCACAAGTTATAAAAAAGGTTAAAACCTGTAAGGAATTATTGATTAAAATCAATACAGCTGTTGACCACTTTGTTGTGTAAGTGGTCCAAACTTAAAAAAAAGTAGACAGTTGAATTCTACTAGTTTATTAGTGAAGAATAATGTATTTGTTATTATAATATTCAAGGTATAACCCCTTGAGATCATAGTTTGAAGTTTAAAATATTAAATTTCAACAGAAAAGATGAGTTACAAGAAAAATCATCAAATGAAGAGTTTTGATGATGTAATGAAATTCTCTTGGCAGAATAATGAGGTTATGCCAAGCTATCAGAATTCACTCTATGAATTGCTGTAGCATGTAAATCTTCAAAGTTATTAAGGATCAAAGTTTAAGCTTAATTTGATCAATTATGATCACTCACTGTAACCTTAAATTAAGTTTAACATTCATATAAGTGATAAAATTGGTGAATACTATTAGCTTATGATTAAAACTAATAAAATCCATGAAAATTGGGGTTATACCAAGCCTTTGATGTCATCAGACTTAGAGTTATAGTGATAACTCTAAATAATGGCATAATAATGATGTAATGAGGTTTGATCATGATGTAATCATCACCAAACCTTAAAATATTGATCAGTAAACGTCTACTAGAAGCCTTTTGGGCTCTAGAAGGGAGGTATTTACTATAAATAGAGCTCTTTCTGCTCTGTTTTCCCCTCAGATGCATCAAAAACATTAAATAAATACAAACAAAAAGGTAATATCTTTATTCTTTATATATAAAACTTTTATATTATTAAAGACCAAAGTTCATCTTTATTATAATCATCAATTTTGACGTGATTAAATCATTTGTTTAACTGTTTTTGTTAAAAATCTCTCTAAAACTCATTTCCACGTAAAAAATCAAGAATATTTGTAATTTCTCTATTTTTTATTGTAAATACAATTTTTATAAGTTGTATTTACATTATTTGGCGTAAAATATCTCAAAAGTATTATATTAAGTGTTAAAAGTAGGTTATTTTCTCTTATATTAATAATTTTCTCTGTATTATTCTTTTGATAATTCTATAATTAATATAAATAGTATTTATATTAATTTATAACTTTAATATTGGTAATATTATTGTTATTAATTGTTTTTTATTAATAAAAAACAATTTTTTACGCCTTTATTATTTGTTTGTAACAATATATTTATTTTATTATATAAATTATATTATCATATTTTATTAATAATATAATTATTTTTACGCCATAATTATAATAATTATTTTCATCTTATTTATTTCATTCATAAGGACATTCATAGTACAATAAGTAAAATATTAGTAATTTTTACTTATTGTTTCATAGTCCAACCTTACATTTGGGGGCCTGGCCATGATATTTACTCTAAAAGACCTTTAAAAAGATTCTACTAGGGCTTATACAATAATAAATTATACTTATAATCATAAAATTATATAATAATTTTATATTTATTGATTTTAAAAGCTATTGAGGCATTTGGAAAGCAATTGTACTGTCTTGCACGTGGTTTTTCACATCCTTAGACTTGCAAAAAACTTTCTTTGAGTGACTCTAGTGATTAAAAAAGATATTTTATAAATTAAAAATAATTTTATATTATAAATTAATTTTATAAAAAGAATTATATTCATTTTTATTTTATTCTTTAAAAATAAAAACGTAATAAATAATAAAAATATTAAAAACCAATAAAAAAGTTTTTTATTCATTTTAATTTAATTTCTTTAATTATTTTCATTTTTTTCCATAAAAAAAGATACAAAAGCAATTTTTACGTGGAAAATTGCCATATCTTACCAAAAAATAACACTTTTATATAAAAGACTTATATTTATTTGTCTTTTTTAGTGTTTGAAGACAACCCAACAGAGGATAACCAAGCCACTGTTGAAAGATTGGTGGAAGAAACTTGTCAAAGTTCTCCAACACCAATAATTACCAAAAGAAAGAAAGCCAAGAAATTGGACTTTCCAGGACCCACCATTCAGGACTCTGAAGGTGAGTACCTCATTTATAATTTGCCATAAGAAAATTCCTGTTCTGAAATCTTCTTATTTCTTATTTTTTCTTATAATATGACTACCAGAAGAGGCTCCCAATACTCCATCCAATCAGATGGAGCTGGATTCAGAGGTAGAATTGATTCCTCAAAAGGGAAAAGAAAGGGAAATATCCCCAGTGGAACAGAATCCACACAAGGAAGTTCCTTATCCCAAAGGCAAGTCCCTGAAATGCCCATGATATCTGAACCTGAATTGGAACTAAGTATGAGTGACTCAAACAGGTACAAATCACATTCAGAGGGCTCAAATAGACATTTACATGAGCCAATACAAACAGTACTACACAGTGTACAAGGACAAAGATTGGGAAATGTTGCCTCAAATACACCAAGGAGTGATGAACTCCTGCCACATCCTGAAAAAGTTCCTCAAAGAGGAGGAAATAGTTAAATACTCCAATGGATGGAATCCACTATCATCCAAACCTAAAATCAAAAAGATCAAGGAGTATCACGCCAAAAAGAAGGAGGCAACCAAGGAAGAAGCCCCAGTAGCTTCTACCAGCAAGCCCCAAGTCAACCCACTTCCCCAAGAAGGGAAGAAGAACAAGAAAAAGAATTGGAGAAAACCATATTCCCCAAGCTACAGGATCACCAAGATCCAAAAAGATGCCATGGACAATGTCTTCAACATGGCCAGAACTTTGATGGAATTCAAAGACAAAGAGGAACAAAGAATGAGACAACCCCATTTCCCAAAGAAATAACCTTGTCTCCTGATGTTGTAAATACTTTAACAGAACTTAAAAATAGTATCTTACCTCTTAAAGACATTAAAAATAGTTTATTATCTTTCCAAGAAATAAATAACAGTTTATCATCTTTAACAAAACTTGTTGTAAAAAATAAGAAAGAAATTGATAACATAAAATTTATGATTGAAAATAATAAACCAAAAGTATTAATTGACAATACTCAGAAATTAATACAAGGACAACAAGAGCTGTATAGATACATAATGATATCAAAGAAAAAACTTTGACAATCAATTATGACGTGAGTATTGACAATCTTACAGAAAAATTAAACAAATTAAGTATTTCTGTAGAAAAATTTGAAGAAAAGACTTCATCACACCAAAAGTTACTTTTGGACCATGTGGAAAAGAGTGATGAAGCAAGAATGCATCTGAAAGATGACATTCAAAGTGAAATAAGGCTTATTACTGAAAAAATGGATAAGATTAATGAGGCTAATTTAAATATGCCAAAGTTATCAACACCATTTTCTCACATAAGAAGCACTGTTAAACCAAAAGAGGAATTAACAAATCCATTCATAACAGACTTGAGTCACCAAGACAATAACCAAGTCTTAATGAAGGAAGCACCTCAATTGAAAGAATGGCCAACATTCACAGGAGAAGGTGAATATGACCACATGTCATTTATCAAAACAATTGACATGCTACAAGAAGATTATGCCATACCAGATGAATTAATCACTGCAAGATTACATTAATTGTTTGAAAAATCCGCAAAAAAAGATGGTATTATGGCATAAGACAAACAAATGGAAAAAATACCTGGTCTTGGTGGAAACAAGAAATAATCACCAAGTGGGCTAATGATGCCTGGAGGTACAAAATAGAAAATGCATTTGAAAATTCTTTCTTTGACCCAGAAAAAGACAAACCCTTAACTTGGTTCTTGAAACAAGTTGAAAGACTTAATGCATTGTACCCAGAAATGTCACAAAAAATGGTGCATATGAAAATACTCAAGAAATGTGGAGGAGAGCTAGAACATGCCCTAAGAAGCAGGTGTATAGAACCATGCTCCACAGAAGAGTATATTAATGCACTAGAATACATAGTGAAAGGAACAAAAATTGGCAGGACTTGGAAGAAATTGGACATTAAAAGCCCAAATAAACCATTTATCAAAAAAGATAACTCAAAAGAATCCTTCAAGCCCAATACATCCAACAATAATGAGAAAAGGAAATGCCATAAATGTAGAGGTATTGGACACTTAGCCAATAATTGCCTTAAAAAGGAAAAGATTAATGAAATTGTGGAAACAGAAAACCACAATGACAAAGAAGAGAAATCTGACTCTGAAAAAGAGACAGAAGAGTCAGAAAGCTCTGAAAGTGATGAAATCAATATAATTAATGCACAAATTAATAATATTGATATAATTTATGAAGTACTGGATGTTAACTCAAACTTACCACAAGTTGGGACATCTGACACAAACCTGACAAACATACAAGATGCCAAAATGTAGAGGACCAAACCTGCAAGAGGAATGGGATACACAGCTGGAAAATCAAGTATAAGTATTGTTATGGTTGATAACCAAGAAGGAAAAGTTAACTTAGATACAGGAGCATATTGCACCTGTGTTGGTAAAAGTTATTTAAAAACCATTGTCCCAGACTGGCAAGAAAAACTTATGCCAATACAAGGTGTCAAATTTAGTAGTGCAAGTGAGAGCATGAAGCCCCTTGGAATAATTGATTTAACACTAATTTTTCCTCATCCCTCACAATGTGTCAGAATCAAAGTAGAGTTTTTAGTAATGGACAACTGTACTAGTAATCACTTCATACTTGGGAGTGACTACTTATCAATTTATGGTATAGATATCTCCAACCAAAAGGATAGATATTTCACCATAGGAGACAACAAAAGACAAAAGTTTGGCTTCTTAAATAGCAAAAAACAAATCACAGCTATTAAGAATGAAGAAAGAATTCCAGAAAAGGAACTTTTTATATCTGAACAGCTTAAAGAGGCAGAATTCAATCAAGAATTAACAGAAAAAATGAAAGAAAAACTGATTGACCTCTTATTTAAGTATAAAAATGCCTTTGCAACTGACAAAGAGCCACTAGGTGCCATAATTGGACATGAAGTGGATATAATTCTTAATGTGGAAAAACCTTACCCACCTCTAATAAGGAGACCTGCTTACCCAGCTAGTCCAAGGGCTAGAGAAGCCCTATAGGTACACATTAAAGAATTAATGGACCTTGGAGTATTAAGAAAGGTAGGACATAATGAACAGGTAGAAGTCACTACACCTGTCATTATAACTTGGCATAATGGAAAATCAAGGATGGTAGGAGACTTCAGAGCCCTGAACACCTATACCATTCCAGACAGGTATCCAATACCCAGGATCCATGAGACATTGACACAATTGTCACAAGCTAAGTTCATCACAGCTATGGATGCCTTAAAGGGTTTTAATCAAAATGTCTTAACAGACAATTCCAAAAAACTACTGAGGATAATAGTCCACTGTGGAATCTTTGAATACTTAAGAATTCCATTTGGCATAAAAAATGCACCTTCCCATTATCAAAGAATGATGAATACCATATTTCCTGAAGAATTATCAGAATGATGGTTAATCATCTATATTGATGATATCATAGTTTGCTCAGAAAACTTGGGAAAGTCACCTTACAAGACTAGAAAGGGTACTACAGAAAATAGTCCAAGTGAATATGAAAATTTCCTTGAAAAAGTGTCATTTTGCATACAGTGAATTAAAAGCACTAGGACATGTGGTATCTGGACTTAGTCTAGGCATAGACAAGAATAAAGTAGCAGCAGTACTACTTAAACCAATGCCTCAAACCAAAAAAGAAATGCAATCATTTCTAGGATTTGCTGGTTACTATAGACAGCATATAAAGGACTTTGCAAAAATTGCTAAATCCTTGTATAAGCTATGTGACCAACAAACAGTCTAAGAAATGACAGAAGAAAGAGTCAAGGCATATGAGGAATTGAAAAATTCCTTAACAAATGCCCCATTTCTTCTAATGCCAGATTGGAAACTACCCTTCAAATTTTACATTGATGCTTGTGGAGAAGGACTGGGTGCTGCACTACACCAGACACAAATTATCAATGATAAACCAGTGAAAGGACCAATTTGTTTTATTTCAAGACAGATAAAGCCAACAGAAGAAAGATATGGAGCAAGCCAAATGGAATGCCTCTGCTTAGTGTGGGCTTTAGAAAAATTACATTACTATTTGGATGGAACAGTATTTGATGTGATTACAGACTGTAATGCTGTAAAATCTCTATTAAATATGAAAACTGCAAATAGACATATTCTGAGATGGCAAATTGCTATCCAAGAATATAGAGGAAATATGACTATTGTTAATAAATCTGGAAATATTCATAAAAATGCAGATGGTCTTAGCAGATGGGCTCTAGCAAATACCCCTGACAATCCAGCATGGGTACCACAAGAAGAACACCATATAGAAGGAATATGTGTTACAGACATTGGCACAGAATTCTTTAACCAAGTTAAAGAAAGCTATAAGATAGACAAAAATTGCCATATCTTAAGCCAACTTCTAATGAAAGACTGCAAAGACCCATCAATTTCATCAAAACTAGATGAAATATGGAAAAAGGCATATGATGAAGGAAGATTCCACCTCCTTGATGGAATCCTTTACCATAGAGCAAAACACACATGTGTTATGGCCTTAACAGATAGAACCCTGATAAAAACTATTCTACATGAGTGTCATGATAGTATTGCAGCTGGACACCTTTCAGAAGACAGAACACTAGAGAGGGTGAAAACCTGCTCTTGGTGGCCAAATTGGAAGAAAGATGTTATAGAATACTGCCAAACCTGTGACAGATGTCAAAAAGCCAACAGAGCCACAGGAAAGAAATTTGGAATGATGATCCAAATCCAAGAACCAAAATCCCCTTGGGAAATAGTCCATATGGATTGGGTAACAGCATTACCTCCAGGAGGAGACAGAAGCTATAATGCATGCCTAGTACTGGTTGACAGGTATAGAAAAACTCCCATGTTCCTACCATGTCACAAAGATGACACAGCTATGGACACAGCCATAATGATATGGAATAAAGTTATTAACCATACAGGCTTATTCCAAAATATTATAAGTGACAGAGACCCAAAGTTCACTTCAGCATTGTGGAAAAATCTCCATAACTTGTTTGGAACAAAATTATCATTCTCAACAGCTTGCCATCCTTAAACTGATGGTTTAGCAGAAAGAATGATACAGAACTTGGAGGACATGATCAGAAGATTGTATGCTTATGGACTAGAATTCAAAGATTCTGATGGTTTTACCCATGATTGGTGTACACTAATACCAGCTCTTGAATTAGCATATAAGACATCAATCCATTCTTCTACTGGCAAAACACCAGCAATGCTAGAAAAGGGTTGGAATCCAAGACTTCCTTATGATACCCTCAAAAAGGACTTAGTGGATATATATCCAACAGCAAGCAGTTTTAAGATAATGCTTGACAAGGCAAGACACCATGCAAACAGATGTATGCAAGATTCTTTCAAATATGCAAAAGAAAGATGGGATAAAAGTCATAAGCCACCTGATTTCAAAATAGGAGACTTGGTTCTAGTATCAACCCTTAATTTCAATAACATAAAAGGCCCAAAGAAATTAAAAGATTCCTTTGCAGGACCATTTATGATAAAAGCACTTCATGGACCCAATGCTGTGCAATTGGAACTCACAGGTGAACTAATGAACAAACACGCAACTTTCCCTGTAAGTCTAATAAAACCTTACAGCTCAAGTGACAAGGAGTTATTTCCACTAAGAAATAAACCCCCACTTGAAATTCCCCCCTTGGAAGAAGGAGAGGAAAAGAAAATAGTAAAAGTCCTTAAAGAAAGAAGGACAAGAAACAAAAAAGAAAGGGAATACCTTGTAAGGTATAGAAATTCAACTCAAGAAGATGAATGGCTACTTGAGAAAGATATAAAAAATGCTGATAAACTACTAAGAAGGTTCAGACATGAAAGGAAGCCTGAAAAATAGAAAAGTTAAGCATTATTGAGCTTCAAGACTAACAAAGTCTATTGAAGAGGTAGGACAGTGGATGATACCCTAATTACACATATCAGATTGTGGTACAATCTTTTTTGGTGGTAGGGAATGTGAACCTTTGAGATATGACCACATACCCAAAAAGGTCACAAGAAATATTTAATATAATTATACATTTAAAATAAGTACCTTAAAGCTACAAAAATACCATAAATTGGTATAAAACTTGGTTTAACTTGAAACCCAATGAATAAACATGTAAAATAACATACACCATTGGATTCCCCATGGTGAAATACACATATACTATTCTTATGGCATATCTGTAAAGTCAATATTTAATGAGTTATAAGTAATAATACCTTATAAAAGACACAAATCCTTATTTATTTCAAAAACCATTGAATCAACATGTAAAATAAATGGTACCATTGAATTTTCCATAAAAATACACACATAAAACAATTAATAAGCTAAGCTTCAAAACCAATACTTAAGGAATTAACCTGAGTATATGCACTTTTTTGGTCAATGCATATATTCAAGGATTTTAGCTAATATCTCTTGAATTATGCATGATAGAGTGATGAACCAAAAAAAAAGTCATCACAAAATTACTGTAGGAATACAGATATGAAGTTTATTTCACAAGTTATAAACAAGGTTAAAACCTGTAAGGAATTATTGATTAAAATCAATAGAGCTGTTGACCACTTTGTTGTGAAAGTGGTCCAAACTTAAAAAAAAGTAGACAGTTGGATTCTACTAGTTCATTCGTGAAGAATGATGTATTTTTTATTATAATATTCAAGGTATAACCCCTTGAAATCATAGTTTGAAGTTTAAAATATTAAATTTCAACAGAAAAGATGAGTTACAAGAAAAATCATCAAAAATAGAGTTTTGATGATGTAATGAAATGCTCTTGGAAGAATAATACGGTTATGCCAAGCTATCAGAATTCACTCTCTGAATTGCTGTAGCATGTAAATCTTAAAATTTATTAAGGATCAAAGTTTAAGCTTAATTTGATCAATTATGATCACTTACCGTAACCTTAAATTAAGTTTAACAGTCATATAAGTGATAAAATTGGTGAATACTATTAGTTTATGATTAAAAATAATAAAATCCATGAAAATTGGGGTTCTACCAAGCCTTTGACATCATCAGACTTAGAGTTATAGTGATAACTCTAAATAATGGCGTAATAATGATGTAATCATCACCAAACCTTAATATATTGATCAATTCCAGTGGATGTGATCAGTAAATGTCTACTAGAAGCCTTTTGGGCTCTAGGAGGGAGGTATTTACCATAAATAGAGCTCTTTCTGCTCTGTTTTCCCCTCAGACGCATCAAAAACATCAAATAAATACAAACAAAAAGGTAATATCTTTATTCTTTATATATAAAACTTTTATATTATTAAAGACCAAAGTTCATCTTTATTATAATCATCAATTTTGACGTGATTAAATCATTTGTTTAACTGTTTTTGTTAAAAATCTCTCTAAAACTCATTTCCACGTAAAAAATCAAGAATATTTGGAATTTCTCTATTTTTTATTGTAAATACAATTTGTATAAGTTGTATCTACATTATTTGGCATCAAATATCTCAAAATTATTATATTAAGTGTTAAAAGTAGGTTATTTTCTCTTATAGTAATAATTTTCTCTGTATTATTCTTTTGATAATTCTATAATTAATATAAATAGTATTTATATTAATTTATAACTTTAATATTGGTAATATTATTGTTATTAATTGTTTTTTAGTAATAAAAAACAATTTTCTACGCCTTTATTATTTTTTTCTAACAATAATAAAGTGCTATTCAATATATTAATATATTTATTTTATTATATTATATTTTATAATATAAATTATATTATCATATTTTATTAATAATATAATTATTTCTATGCCATAAATATAATAATTCTTTATTATTATAATTATTTTTATCTTATTTATTTCATTCATAATGACATTCATGGTACAATAAGTAAAATATTAGTAATTTTTACTTATTGTTTCATAGTCAAACCTTATAAAAATCTTAAAGAGGCACTGTATAAAAAATTATTGATGAGTCATCCTTAAGGGGATATTATACCCAACAAAAATATGGGAGGCTAATTTTTGGAAGAACAGTGCTTCATAAATTGAACATTTAAGTAAAAAGCATTATATCATGAACATATGTGGAATTTATTTTTTGAATGTAATTTTCAAAATTTAATATTTCACCATCAATTTGAGCAAAGTGTGTAGCTAGAAATCTATCCCAGTAGTTCCTTCAAGAAAAGAAATCAAGAAGAAATGATTAATTAAATATTTCTTAATTAGGGAAGAGTTTTCCAAATTTTCTACATTATTATTTAACTGAAAGAATAATATCAAATTTTAAGATGATGATAAAGGTATTGATTGATAAATATTTCAAAAAACCTCAAATTTACTTTTTTTTTTGGAAAATCTTTTAGAATAATTGCTTAAGAATCTGAACTTTATCCCATCTGTTTTGATCCATGGACCCTTGGTATTCATTTTTTTTTCTATATGTGTATCCACTCAATATATCAGCTCAATAAGCATCTTAGAGAGCTCAGGATTGGATAAGAAGAAAATACACTTAAGAGTGTAAAAAGATTATAATTTCTCATAAAGATAAATATAAGAAAAAGGAAATATCAAAAGCAATATGCAATAAGAGAGCCAACCACAAACAATTCCAAGCTCACTGTTTCAACTTGTCAGAAAGGAAAGAGAGGGTTTAATAATAATATGGCCACTAAAACCCTACTGAACAGGGGATGAAATGCAAATACCAACTTAATACCAATAATCAAGATATTTAAAAATGAGAATAATCATATTTATTAAAGAATAAAACAAATATATTAAATAACTGGAGAAAACTCCCCAAAGGGGGGAAGAGGGGCTGGTATATGTGAGAATATACCAGGCCTGATCAAAAGAGTGAATTTTTTTGAGAGGAATCATTGATTGAATTTATTTGGATAATTAAGGCCCCATATAAAGGGTGTGGTGTAATTGGGTTATCATACAGTTTCATATTTGTGTATCCAAACATTTATTTGGTGAATTCAGCCTGTACAAGTTTTGATAGGATGTATTGATATATCAAGCTGTATAAGTGTTTCAAAACAAGATTTTCTAAAACAGAATGCTCATACAAAAAAAGATTTTCTGGTCTTATGAGTTTGAATGGGTTTAAGGTTAAATACCCCTTACCCATGATAGTGGCTGTGACAACAGAATATCATTTTCTAAAACTTCTTTTCATTGTTTTCTCCCTAAAAAAATCCTGAAAACCATTAATACTTACATTTAAAATTTCAATAAGAACTTTTTTTACTTTCGTCCAGCTAAATATTCCAATTTCTCAAAACCTTTTCTAATTCCTTGAAATCCTTTTTTAGTTCAAACTGTGTTTTTTTTGGAAAAGATAGCTTTTTAATCGAGATTGAAGTTTACATTCCAAATTTTCTTTTCTTTCTAGTATGAGATATAAGAATACTTCCTATACGTAAGATTTCATTTTCAGGTTAATTATTTACCCAATGGAGTTTTGAAAAGTAATTGATAAGATTCAATGGTACTAGTTTTTTGGTTTTCTTTTTGGTTTTAATTATTTATGAAACTAAATTTGAAAGAAAAAAAATGGTTGTGTCTTGAATAATTTAATTTTTTCTCTATCATTTTTTATCAATTTCTTTTTTTATATGACTATGAGGAATATTCATTCTAATCAAAGTGCCAAAAAATTGAAATATACTGAGTGAACAAGCATTAAATATTTTTTAGATAAAAATTAATAATTTATAATTTGTTGAAAAATTTGCTCAAAATTTTATCTATGTGTTAGCAGAGAAAATTAAAGAAAAAATCTTGGATTAAGTCATGAGAATAATGATACCCAATTTAAATAATTTCGTTTTTAATTAGAAATAACATTTCCAATATTTTTTATGCTAATTTGCAAAAATGTTTTTTTTTTCTACAATGAAAAAATTAGTTTCTGAAATATTGCAAGAGAATTCAAAAGATAAACATTAAAGGGTACAAGCTGTATCATTTCAAGATTTATTAATCTTTTGAAAAGCTCACATGAAGAATTCTTTGTCTTTCTCAGTGTTATATTCCCCTTTTAATAATCAAATAATATGAGAATTTTTCAATTTTTCAATTTTGATTTAGAATAAAAATCTTCCAATTGTTTTCCCCTTGAAAAATATTTTGTGGAAAAATTTTAAGTCAAGTTATTAAATATGATAATTAAAATCTATATCAACATAAGATCATATAAAAAGATAATATTTTGGAAGTTAAATCTAAATTTTTATTATTTGGTCTTTAAGACTTTCATTGAGAAAAGGTAATAATCTTGGATAAATAGATTTTAATTTAGTTTTACCTTCAAGGAAGATTTGACTAGATAACATATATATATCCTTTGAAGAAATACATACAATATGATAATTTACATAGGAAATGTATTAAGTAACTAGCCATAGTTATTTCAGAAGAGAAAATTAAAGACACTTTATTGTGATAATTAAGCTATAAAAAGGTGAATTTTTCCATAAAATCTCAATTCAACACAGATATTTCTCATTAAATATCAAATAAAACAGATCATTTATTTAGTAATTTAAAAAAAAGAAAAAATTCCCCATTTAGATTTTAAATGATTTCTTCTATCAAATTTCTTTTTATAACTGAAATTATCTTTTAGCTTGTGAGGCAATTGTTTATATAGAAGAATTTTAATAATTGAGGAGAATTCTTTACTCATAAAAAAATAGAAGTTTTTTCCAGGGAAGGTTATCAAGTGGATTTCAAATTCAAAATTAAATTGAGAATAAGTCAAATAATAATACCATTTCATATTGATAAACCAAGTAATTTTCTTCTTTTGAAAGAAGACCACTATTGAATACTTAAAATAGAAAGATATTCAATTTTATAATTACTAAACTACATATTATTGAAAATAATAATTCAGAATTTATGAATATTTTATGAATAAATGAAGATAGATGACAAGAATATAATTCTATGACAGGAATTAAGTTTTTTCTGAAGGATAAGATAAATTCTACTATGAATGAAGCTGTTATATATTAAGAATTCATTCCTGAAAATAATATTTTATACAAGGAAATTGATTCAGAAATGTTGTGTAAAAGCTTTGATGCTTGATTGAATCAACCCAAAATTGATTTCAGAATTCATAGATGGCTTAATTGAGTCAACAAGAGTGGGAAATAAAAGCTTTTTATAGTTCAACTTATTGGTGAATATAAATCAAAAGATGAAAATTGATATATATTTACAAAATCTTCATTGAAATTTTAAAGAAAGCAAAATTTTAGATATAACCTAATCCTAATCTCAGTCTGAATTTCCCTTGACTGAACCCTGGGGGAATTCTTGGGCACAGTTGAACGTGGATTTTACTTGAGTTGAATTTATAAAATTTTATATTCAAATTTGTATAATAAATTGTTTTTATGAGAATATCAATTGTTCTATGGAAGTTCTTGTCTTTTGGGAATAATTCTTGGTATTCACTAACACCTGAAATGTTAATTTTATCCAGGAAAATGCAGTCCACATAAGTGTAATATAATTTTGATTATGCAAAAATTCCTTTCAAGCTTCCTTTTGAGATTTTTGAATCTGCTTAAAGACAATTGGAAAATAGATTCCTGCTTTCAGGAAATAGATTTCTTTTTCAAAAAACAATCAAAGAAATAAGCCATTAATCATTTGCACTAATTTCTGTATGCTTTGAATTTTATCTAATCTTATGTAAAAGTTGATTTAAATTTGTAGAAATATTTTTAATTCAAGAAGTGATAAATGGTAATTGATAAGTTGATATGGATTCTAAATATCAGAAAAGATGATGTAAAATGCAAGGAATTAGGAATTCTGAAGATTTTTTCTATATTGAAATTTCTAAAAAAAATCCCTTCATCCAGCTATAAGGTTTATTACCAAATAAATTAACATTTTGGCTCAAATAAAACAAAACATTTAGATCAATTTCAAGTTATTCTTTATCACTGACCACTCCTACCCAAATTTAATTTTGAGTTATTGAAGTATGAATTATTAATACAAAAGTTGGAATTAATGTGCTCATTTTTATGATTTTTTTTTTCCAACTAAAGTAATAGATTTTCAGCTACAATATCTTTCTCAACTTCGTTTTGAAAAGTTAGATCTATTTTGTGAAATTTTATATATAATGAAAAATCACCAATAATCTAAATCCTAAAAGTACATTTTTGATTGTGTTTTTTTATTCCCTTCCTTGCAAATATTTTTTATTTATTTGAGATAATCAAATTTAAATTTAGTTTTTGGACCATTCTGTGATTATTTTTTGCTCCCTAGGAGTTCATATTTTTCAAATAAGCAGGCTTTGAATTATAAAAAATATTATTTCCAAAAACATAAGTAACCTATCAATCATGCTGTAGGAAAGGTAATTATCATTCCCAAATTACCAAATTTAAATAAGGAAACATAAATATTCTGAATTATTAAAAAAAAGATAATCAACATCATGATAACTATTGTTTTATTTTTGTTTTTTATTGCCTCTTTTACTCAAAAAGGGATCAAAGAAGGAAAAAATTAAATTAATTAAAAACTTGAGACTTCCTTGTTACTTTTACTATTCTAATAAAATAATACCAGTAATAACAATAATAATAATAATAATAATAATCCTATCACTACTATCATAATTATCATTGATATTATTATTATTATTATTATGAGTTTTCAAAAAAGGATAATAAAAAGAAGGAAAAAATTAAAAAAGGATGTAATACATTTAGTTCATTTAAAAAAACCTTTTTTCTATTACACAAAGAATATAAATATTAATTATTTAATTTTTTTTGGGAAATATGATCAAGATACACCAAAAAAAGAAACAAACTTAATAAGCATAATAAATATGGGCCTTTATTTTCTGTGTTTTTTAGATTCAAAGTTATTGCAGGGAGTAGTGGTTTTTATACCCTCTGGAACACATTATGTGTCAAAAAATATGATAATTAATTTCTATTTTAACTTTTGAATATTTTTTTAGCATCTTTTTCTCACAAATAGACCAAAAAAAACTCCATCATAAAGAGAATTGTCATTAATTTATTTAATTGATTTTCCTCCAAAAAAACTTGAACTTTTTATTCATTTATTATTATTTTTTTACTTTTTCCCTATTTTGATCATAAGTGACCACAAAATATTGTAAACTTGGCTTAATATTATCTTTTTATTTTTTTTTAAAAAATTGAAAAATAATCACCTCAAAAAGTATTCTGAATGAACTCACAGAAATATTCAAAATCTCTATCAAAACAACTTCTTCAAATTCTTAAGAATTTTCTTGAGTAATCCATAAGCATACACTATTTGAAATACCTGTACAAATTCCATTCAAAGGGTTAAAATGTATTTTTAGAATTATGTAAGCAAGCTCGCGTTACAAAGAAATTCACATTAAAATAAAGAATCAATTTTTTTCTTTTGAAATTGCTAGACTTCACCAATTAAAGAGAATCACAAAGAGCTTTATTAACAAGGATTATAAGACTAAAGAATTTTTGAAGCCAAATATTTTCATTTTTCTAACCGTATGAAATTGTGGTTTGGAGTATAATCAGATCCTGTTTCTGTTGAGGCAAGGTTAGAATATGGTATCAAGCAGGTTTTCAGCAGGGCTCCTCCAGGTTTGACCAAGTTTAAGCCTACAGCACATTCCAGAAGGTGCTAGCTTCTTTTGTCCATAGTATTTGATCTCAAAGTAATAATAATAATTTAATGAAAGCTGTTTTGGATTATGTTCTGAGTAACTAGTTCTTTACAAAAATGCAAAGAATTGGTCTGGTAGATTACTTTTAAAGGCCAAATTTACAAAAAGAGGAACATAAAAAGCTTATTGGAAAAAGTTCTTCTGCATCTGTAGAAAGTTTTGGATTGATATTTATTGTATTTTCATTATTCGGAGCTATCATAATATCCAGAAATACTTGAAGTATGAATATCAGGAGTATTTTAAAGATATAATTTGAGGTTTTAAGACAACCAAATGATTTAATTGAGAAATGGAAAGAAGATATCTGTTTCCTATTTTTGGGTATATATTTCCTATAAATTACCAAGGCTGATCTTCAGAACTTCTCGGAAATAATTCGTGGTAATATCTATACAGCATAGAAACTCTTTCAATGGAATTTCAATGAAGTTAGTATTTCTTGTTTGGAATATCCATTATTTATGGTTCATTGAAAAATAAATTATATTCCTCACATGAAGGGGAAAATGGGTCGAGATATTTAAATGGTCAATATATACCTTCAAGGGGTACAATTTCAATGGAATATTGATATTTAGTGTTTTTTAGTTTTTATAAATGGCTGGGCTACTAGAATTTCTCTTCTTTCCCTCAATTTTCTCCAAAAACAAAACTTTCAATCCTAATATAGCTCACTAATAATTTCCCAATGCGTGGAATCCATAGTATATGCAGACCAAATTTAACAACCATAAAAAGCTCTGATGGTTCTTAGTATACAATTTATAATGAAAGTAAATTAATATAAATCAAAAATGTGAAAATTCTTCACCCTTTGAGGGATTAAGGCTTGGAAATTTTCACCAAGCACTGCTATTGAGGCAATTAAATTAAGAGTGTGAGGCTTGCATAGTGTCTTTAATTCCTTCCACAGCTTCTATTTTCTGCTTTAATTCCTTTCAAGTATTCCAGCCTGTATCCCATATATTTCCCATCTGATTTCCCATATGCAGAACCTGCTGTCAGGTGTAGCCAATGTTCTCATAGCAATTGTGACTTTGAAGAGGTATTTCTTTTTCTTGAAGCCATAAATACACCAAACCATGCTTCCATATCAAAGGATATTTTTCTTACCTCTTAATCATATGATATTGAAAAAAAGTTTATTTTTTTCCAACTAGAGAAAAGCTCTAGTGAAGACAAGACTCTTTTAATTTAAGGTATGAAATTTCTTCAAAAACAATTTTAGTTTTTTATATTTGTCATTCAAGTTCCATAATATTAGGTAATAAAAAAGGAGAGAATTTTATTTTCTTAGAAACTCCATTTATAAAAGCATGGAAAACAAGAGATATATTTTTTTACGTATTTAATGAGTATTTTACTTTTAAATCAGTATGATTTTTATCATTTTTCTGTTATTATTAATTTTCTTTATGAGTTTTATAATTTTAATATTACGCTGATTTTTTTATCTCATTATTAATTTTGATTCCTGACTCCTAGTCCTCATGCATTATTATTTTTAATATTAATGTTATTATTGTTGTTTCTTTATTGTTCAATTTTGTTATTTGATTCCAATAATGTTTTGTGATTTATTTTTTGAAGTTACAGTAGCAGCCACTTTAGAGCCTGCTACTTTGAAAACTTGAATGATTGTCAATTTCAAAGGTGTTGATATGAAACTTTGATTGAAAATAAAATATTTTTCCTGTCCTCAAAATTTGTACAAGGTAAAATTTAATTAGAAATATTAAATTTTAAGAGTTTTAACAGAAAAAACACCAAATTTATTTTTTTAACTTTGCAAGTATAAAAAAAAATGTTATGAAGATTTATTGTTTTTAAAAACAATGAAAATTTATTCAAAAATACTCTACAAGGGATATTTATGGCTACAAAAGACATTTCTTCAAGAGCAATTTCAATTGGAATTAATTGAGCAAACAAATGAAAGAAATCAAAATTAGAACAGAGTCTCTAAAAGAAATATTGAAGATAAAACTTGCTCAAAAGTGACAAATTTAACAGTGATAAAAGATGCTTTAATTCACTTTTGGGATGATTCAAGGGTAAAAATGATTATAATGATTTTTTCATGTTGTTAAAAGGCTTATTGGACTCTTTTTTGATTTGTTAAATAGTGTTTAAACTAGTTATAAAAGGAAATGATTCTAACATGAAGAGAAAAGTAGGGCAAAGAAGACATTCTTTTCTAGACACCAATTTTCTTGCTTAAACAGTATAATTTACTTCAATTGGTCGTGATAAGCACACTGGAAACAGAAAAGCCAATCATGGCATCATTGTACCCTGGTTTATACCAAAAAGAGATAGTTTTAGCCATTTTAGTCCCTTAAATCAGCTATTGCTATGGTAATACTTGGTTTAAAGACTTCAAAACACATAATAATGTGTTCAAGAGACCATAGAACTATTCAAAACTGTTTTCACTAAGATTTCTGTAACTGAAGGGTAGTTTTACCCCCTTGGCAACAGTTAAAACTGCCCTGCTTTGTATCAAAACCTCATCATCAATTGAGTCACAGACCCTGCGGCTCAATTACAGGCCAAAAGTGATGAAATTTTGCATCAATTTTTACATCTCATGCCTTTCAGGGAAGAATTTGGGATGTCTGGCACCCTTGGAGCCAAGATTCCTTTTCACTCCAAAATTAAGCTTTCCAATTTAGTTTTTCTTTAATTCCTTATCATGTGTTATAATAGAAACTCACATATGTAATTAAATTGAAAATTTACAGTAAAAAACTGTCATTATTGTTTCCACATATGTAAATCCAAGCTCTCTTATGTAATACATGCGCACATTCTGACATTTCAGTTGAAAATACTTCAATTCCACATAGCTTCTAGACTATACACCACACCTTGATTTCAACACAAAAATTGATGGTTAAAACCACATGTGGTGTGAATTAGATCAAATTTTTGAGGATCTCAATATTTTTATACAGAAAATACCAAACCTATTTATAGTTGAGCTACAGAATTTTCACTCAGAGGTAACCCTGCCTGATTTTTTTATGAGGAATCCAATAGTGAAATAATTTCCATAAGCTGATTTATTGGAAAAAAATTAATAATAATTTCTATTAACTTTGTTTCCAAAAATATTTCAATTTTACTATTTTTGATAAGGATTTATTTTTGCTTAATTTTTTCAAGTAAAAATGTATTTTCACATTCTTAAATTTTGATGTAATTTTACTCTTAAATTATGATTAAAATTTTATTTTTGTATTTAATTTTTATTTTTATATGTAGATTTTGTTTGTATAATAAAAATAAACTTATTTATTCTTGATTATAACTTAATTTTGTGCTTTCTGATCTTTTGGGTATATCAAAATACCTCTAAGGCTCAAAGAATTTTTGAAAGTAAGAGGATCTTCACCAATTATCTCACTGAATGAAAAAAATTCTAAGCTTTAAAAAATTTGAATGAAAATCCTGAAATTGTAATAAAAATTCAATAAATACTTCTCATACCCAAAATTATACAAACCAATATGAATAAAAAATTACAAAAATATTCATCAAATAATAATAACTAGACAGTTATTATCTTATACAGTATTATGAGATAATTTGTTGATACCATTATTCAAATTCAATCAAAAGAAGGAAAAAATGAAAAAACTATTTTTCTTCAAGACATTTTCCATGCAATACAATTAAATAGCATAGTTCAAGCTGGTTGCCATGAGGTAATTCAATAGATACTATTACAAAAAGGAATTTAATTACTATTATTGGGTTCATCCATGTAAAAATAACTAATATGGGCATTTTTACATTAGTAAAGGTCTCTCATTACCTCCTTCTCATGTAAGGAAAGGAGCTTATTTTCTATTTTCTCATCATTTTATGGGGATTAACCTTAGTAAGAAGTCCCCCAAAAGGTCTTTATTAAATAATTGAGTAATCATAAGTGATTTATCTAAGCTTCAGAACTTACTACTCTTTGGAGGCCCCAGAAATTGGGGAAGCCTGAATCTCTTCAATGTTATTTGTCCCTATTAGCTATTTTCACATCAAAAATGGTGATTAAAGCTTCAAGACTAATAAACACTATAGTTTTAATGAATCTGAATGAAACAAGAGAGAAATCCTGACTTTCAAAAAAATGAAGAGCACTAATTCCAGTATATATGTAAGATGGGAGTTACTAGAATCCCTTCTTTTTTGCCATGAAAGTTCAGAAAACAAAACTTTACAAAAATCATTTATGTGATATTGATGATAAGTTTTTGAACAATTTTACATATTACCAACTAATAGGGTCAATTTAAGCTTATCCACCTTATTGAGTTACCCTAGGTGATTTTGTGTAGAATCTAAATTTGGCTTCAAATACACAGATTCAACTATCCTAAAATAATGTTCATCTTTCTCATCAAGAAAATGATGAATTCTGTATATTCATATTACTTATGGTTTATTAATATTCAAATGTTTGCTTTGGGCTATATGTAGTCTATTTGAGTGTGTAAAATTCACCTCAAGGCTCACAGAATTGGCCATTAATGAAAAAGATTGTTTCTGTGACTCTTGTGCAATTGAAGTATTCATGGGTACAATTTTTTGCCATTATGTACATCATGTTCCTTTAAAGCTCAAATCAATTAATTTTTTTTAAAAAATAAATTTCAAGTGACAAACCAGAATTATTAACTTAAAGAAGTGATAAAATCAGATTCAAGTATTTAATTTTTGGAAAAAGGAGAAAGTCACTCAACCTCACTTTCATTTAATTCCGAAATAAACAGAGAAAGCTATAATTTGTCATCCATAAAGTATGAAGTTACAGAAAGGAATTCATTTTTATTTTGGCTTGTCTATGTGTCAGTGGTGAGACAAACATACTGATTCTTTTAAAGAATGATCTGTTGGACATGATCCTAATTGAAATAATACACAAAAAATAAATGAGCTATAATTTCAGCATCTCAAACCAAAATACTCCCCATAATTAGGCTGTATAATATGACTAATTGGTTGAATGATTTAGATTTGGTCAGCAAGAAAGCCAAATTGCATTCAAAAATGAAGTATAAGAGTGCTTCTTTGACGTTTTCCTGTGTTCAAGACTACATTCAATAAAACAATAAATTGGAAGATTCATAATGAAATGGTTAAATAAAAAACTAAATAAATACCTCTTTCCTATTAAAGTTTCAAAAAAAACATCAAGGGCATCTGTAAGATATAGTTCAATGTTCTTCTTTAGATTTATAATTTGATGGGTAAAATTCAAATTATGTCTCAACCATTTTCTACTTCCAGTAAGTCATGTTTAAGATTACCATGATATGTTTTCCACCTTGATTTCTTACCTGGAGTTGGACAGAGCCTTTATCAACAACAATTAATTATAATCAAACCCATCCTTTTTTTAGTAGGTATGATTTTTTTGATTTTTATTCCTGTGTATTTTGTTCACTGTTCTGGGGTGTGAAGTTGAAATGTAGAAATAATAATTCAAAAAAGGGTGAAGAAGAAAAAAAATGGAAAGAATAATCTGGATGTAAAAAAGGGAAATTTATGAGAAGGATGAAAATGGTTATGAGAAAAGGGCAAAAGTGAATCTGAGTTGAAATCAGAATTATTAAAAAATATTCATTGAAGGGATTGGGAGGAGGTTAAAATAAATTATCTCCTTGATATAAATCATTTAATGAGGTTGGATTTTAATTTGATAGAGAGATTCTTGAGACTTTTAATATAAGAGTATTTAATCTTTTCTATATTTTTTGTTTTTATTGTTATAAATAAATAATTTATGAATGGAAAGGAAATTAAATCATGTATAAAAAGGATGGAAGAAATGAAAAAAATATAAAACAGAGTATTAATGAAAAGAAAAATGGGGGAAATGAATGATCCCAATTGTCACACCTGCTACCAAGGAAATCTTGTGACAATCATAATGATAATGATGAAGTTGAATTTTTTGTTCCAGGTTTCTGCTGGGATGGGGAATTCTTTAGGTTTTTGGCTTAAGGGCTCCTGTAAGATGTGTCTATGAGACTATTGATAATATTAATATCAATAAAGAGTACTATTAATGTTCTCATGAAATATGAAAACTTAATTTTTTATAAGCCCAAATAAATAGATAATTGCTTAATTATTTCTTTTACTTGCTATACACTACTATTGATTATAACAGTAAGCAAACTAGACTCAATTACAAGAGGTATTAATAATAAAACTTCTTATTGAAAATATAACATTATTTTTTTCAAGAATAAAAAAATATAATTCTTGAAGAAAGCTATTACTAGAGGAAAACTTTAAGAATCAAGTAAAAACACACACTAATACTCAAATAATACCTTTAAAATAATTGGTAGAGTGATTTAACAGATTATTTGTGGATTTAAAGGATCAAAACTGTTTGATAGCAGTAATAGAAAAATATAATAGTTACCACTATTTAGAATAGCATATTTCTATTATCTCATGTCTTTATTATTGATTTTAAAATATCTAACTAATACTTACTTGTTGGTACTAAGGATATGATTGAATAATATGATTATTTGAAATGTAACAGAAAAAGGAGGCCTCTTTTAAGTTAACAGAAGCTCAGAGTAGTTCCATAGAGAAGAATGAAAAGAAGTGAGTGATCAACCATCAATACTCTTTGGATTATTGGTTAGATCACCTGTTGTCATGTAAGATTATCATAATTACTTAATTAAGTTATTTTAAATGACCACCAACTCATTTATGGTTAAGAAATAAGGGAGTAAAAACTCTATAAATCCTTATATTTCAAAATAAACATCAATTTCTCAAAGTTATCAATCTTATTGGAAATTTCATCCAAGATTGTATTTTCTGTGAATTTTTGAATATTCATTGTTTCATGTGGAATGAACAAAAATAGACTGTAAGTAAAGCTGATAATTTGAATTGTGAATTCATAATCATTTTTGGTTTTCATAGGGATCATCCCTTTCTCCATTGGTCTCAATAAATTTAGAAAAATTATTCAATGATTGAATTTTTAATGAACTCTTGAAGGTTTTACCTTCTTTCTATGTAGAAAAGCAATCAGCCCAATAATAGCTGTTTCCATGAGGTAAATGCATGTATACTAGTCCAAAAGTGGTTTTAATTACCCTTTTATGGCTTATCCATGGAAAATCATAAATGATTGACATGGTTAAAGGAGTAATAGTTGCTCATTACCTCCTTGTCACATCAAAATAGAAGCTTATTTGCTATTTTATTATGATTTAATGGGAATTTAGCTTGATAACAAAGTTCCCAAAAGATCTTAGTATACTAATTAGGCCATGATCAACCATGGATCCAAGCTTCAGAGCTATCCATCCCTTATAGGCCTCATAAGCTGGTTACCCTGGCTCTCTTCAATGTCTTTTGTCCCCTTAGATATTTTTATCTCAAAAATAGTAATTCAGCCTTCAAGACTGATATCCACTATGGGTGTGTCAAAGCTTTATGTAAGAATACAGTAATATTAAGTACCATCAACATGCATAACACTAATCTTAGGGTATATGTAACATGTGATTTCCCACATTTACATCATTTTGGCATGAAATTTACAAAAACAAACATTTTCACAACCCTTTTATGTGGTATTTATGATGTGTGGTTTAAGTGTTTTCCATATTAACCTCTCAGAGTTAATTTGAGCTTATTAACTCTCTGAGCTACCCTAGCTGAACCTTTGTATAGAATAAAAATCTGGCCTTAAATACATGGATTTACTTTCTCACAAAAAAGCTATTAATATTTTATCAAATTAAAAATGATAAATTTTGGATATATGCATGACTAATTGGCTATAATAGTTCAGAATTTCTTTTGATATCAATTGTGGCCTTTTTGGGTATGTAAAATATACCTCAATGCTCTCAGTGCAGCCCAACCCCAGACTTTCAAGGAAGGGTCTGGGGCCAAATTATTTATGCTTCTATTTGCAGAGTTAAAGGATTCACAGGGCAAGGGTAGATTTAAGACCCTGAAAGTACATTGAAAGAAAGGAAAGATTCAATAAATATTTTTATTATAAAATATTACAAAGGCATCCAAGCTGCAGTAAAATACAAGAGAGAAAAGAAAAAATGAGGAAATAATACAATTTAATCACTTGAGTATATACAGCCACATGCACTAAACCAATCCTTCACACATGATAACTGTTCAACATGTGTAGGGGATAGGGTGGTACACTAATAGGTGAGTAACCTTCTCCCAAACAAAGAATGTGTTTGGAGAGGGAAATTGTAGCTGGAATGGCAAGATACTCTTGAGCCATCAGAGAAAGATTTGGGAAGATACCACCACATGATTTCCCAAAAATATTATATGGGTTTTTTTGGCTATTGAGGTTCTGCCCAGAATCATTGAATTTCACTTTCTACAGTACCCCCTTCAAGCCCTTTCACAGAATATATTATTTCAAACAATGCAGCGCCACCATCACTTTACAGTTTGGGATGTGAATGATTGAGTCCATTTCAATGCTGCTGGGATTTTTTTTCAAAGATGTTGGCCAGTTCCCATGCTGATGTTTCAAACCTGGCCAATGTTCATTCATTGGAAACAAAAAACTTCACCTGGCAGCAGTTATCAAGGATTGAGGCACAAATTACTGGGCTCTTGTGCAAAAGGATAGTGAGGTATTTCTTGAGCTTTGATGTCACAGCTTAAGTTGTGGCTTTAATTGGAGAAAAATCATATTGGTGACATGCCTTTTGGTAGGCAACAATAAGTACAGGAAAATACACAAAATAAAAAAACTTACCTCATTAAGACATTTGATCAAAAGAATATAGAGTGGAAGGGCTTGATTGATTTTTGGGTATTTTGATTCACAAAAAGTTCTGGGGAATTTTATCATGATCTTGCCTTTTTCCAATTTGATGGGGGTGAGGCCAAACAATTACATTTTTATTGAGATGTAGTATTGGTTGTATGCTTCTTGGAGAAATAATTTATTTTAAAGCACCTTTTAAGTAGAATTCTTGCAAGTAAGTGAATGACACAAGAGGGTGGTGGAACTTGTAAGATTTTCTCCATCATAAATTAACTTTACAGTGGTGAAAACCTTTCTCTGGAGCTGTGGACTTTGACATTGATGGGATTGCCAATCAGAAATTCTTGAGCTAATCAAATTTTACTGTATTTTACATCCATCTTGAGGGATGAAAAGGTTTACATTGGCCATTGGGCCAGGAAGCTCATCTGGAGGTTGAAATGACCCCAAAGTGCCACTAGATGGATGAAATGAGCCATGAATCCAATCACATGTGTGGCTGGTGTAAAGGTAGTGGCTGTCTGAAGCTCTTGAGCCATACAATTGTTTGAGGAAGCATTATCATTGGTGATGCATTTGATTCAATCTTCAAGATTGTATTACTTTAGTAAATTTAGGAAAAGAGCTTCAGGAGATGTTACTGAGTGATCACCTGTTGAAAAAGTTTGATTGATAAATGAAGTTCTATGTGTAAAAAAATACCTTCAATCTGAGTCAGCCCTAATGAGAGATATTTAAGCCAGAATTATGGGTCTAAGAAGTATGATGTGACTGCCATATAGGAAGTCACATTTGAGCTTTTTCATTCATTGCTATTGAGAGAAACATACTTTCCCTTATTGAAAAGCATTTGCTGATTATTCTGTTTATGGAAAAAATAGACACAGGATAAGTGTGTTGTGAGTGCAGTTTGGTGAAAAAAAGGCTGAAAATTATTGGGTTTCATAGCTCAAATAATGCACAGAAGGTGTGTTATTTGGTAATTGATAAAGGAATATTGCAATTGGATATTAAATAGATGAGTGAGGTCTTCAATTACTCACTAGTGAGAATCTGATGTTTGGAGAGAAAGTCAGTGAGGCTAGACTGATCAGGAATCAATGTAAATTTGAATACCTCTGTTAGATCTTGTGTGAGCCTTAGAGGTATCTTTATATATCCAAAAGACCACAAATAATAAAAAATGATACAATTATAAATAAAATAAATTTATTTATATTATAAAGTACAAAATCAAGATATAAACATAAAATTTGGATAAAAAATCAAAATTTTAATCATAATTTAAAATTAAAATTACTCTCAAATCCAAAATTTTTGAAATACATTTTTACTTGAAAAAATTAAGTAAAAATGAATTTTTAACAAAAATATTAAAATTAAAATATTTTTGGAAAAAATTCAAATGAAGATTATTATAACTCCTATGCAATAAATAAAAATATAAAAATTATTTCACCATTGGATTCCTCATAAAAAATAAGGTGGGGTCACCTCTGGGTAAAATTTCTGTAACTCAACTCCAAATAAGCTCAAATTAAGTTTTTAGTATTTTCTGTACAAACGTTGAAAATAGTCAAAACCTTTGTTTAATTCACATCACATGTAGTGTCAACCATCAATTTTTGTGTGAGATCTGAGGTGTTGTGTGTGGTTTAGAAGTTATTAGTAATCAAAGTATTTTTTCAATTGAAATGTCAAAATGTGTGCATGTATTACATAAGTGAGCTTTAATTTAAATATGTGGTATCAATTATTACATTTGTGTACTGTAAAAACTCAATTGAATTACATATGTAAATTACATGTATAATACATAATGAGGAATAAAAGATAAAATAAATTGGAAAGATCGATTCTGGGGGGAAGAAGGAATCTTGTCTCTAAGAGGGAGCCAGACCCTAAATTCCTTGCTGACAGGCGTGAGATGTCAAACTCCACACAAAGTTTGATCAATTTTGGCCTGTAATTGAGTCACAGGGTCTGTGTCTCAATTGATGATGAGGTTTTGATACCAACCAGGGCAGTTTTAACTATTGCCAAGAGGGTAAAACTAGCCTTAAGGTGAAGAAATAATATTAAAAACATTTCCAACTAGTTTTTAAGTCTCTTACACACATTATTACATATTTTGAAGGCTTAAACCAGGTATTACTATAGAAATGGCTGATTCAAGGGTCCAAAATGGCTAAAACCAGCCCTTTTTTAGTCTAAACCAGGGTTCAATGATTCCATAACTGGCTTTTATGTTGTCAGAAGTTTTTTCAAAACTGACAAGAGTAAAATTCACCTTTGGAGTAAGAAAATTAGTGGCTATAAAAGAATGTCTTCTTTGTCCACCTCTTCTCTTCATGTTAGAATCTTTTCCTTTTATAATTAGTTTAAACACTGTTAAAAAAATAAATAAAATATTCCAACCACACTTTTCAAATCATTTCAAACCTTTTAACCACGTGAAAAATTATTATAATCACTGTTGGTAGCTTTTATAATCATTTTTACCCTTGAACCACCCCATAAGTGAATTAAAGCATCTTTCATCACTGTTAAGCTTTGTAACTTTGTTTCCAAATTCACTCTTATCACTTTTGGGATAGTTTTCTCTTTAATATCATTTTTAAAGACTTTGTTATTATATTTATTTCCTGCAGTTCCTTTATCAACTAATTCCAATTGAAATTTCTCTTGAAGAAATTTCTTTTGTAGCCTTGAATATCCCTTGTAGAGTATTTTAGGATAAATTTTTATTGTTAAAGAAATAAATCTTTGTATTATTATTGGTTTATACTTAAAAATTTAAAAACAATTAGGTTGGTGTGTTTTCTCTTAAAAATCTTAAATATTAACATTCTCAATAATATTTTACCTTATAAAAATTTTGAGGACAGGAAAAGTTCTTGATGTTTAATCAAAGTTTCATATCCACACCTTATAGTTTGATTGAATGAAAAAACTGTCAAGTTAGGTATTGGGAATCTTTTTAAAGAGATTTATTTTGGGATTGGTTAGGCAATTTCTAGAAAATCAAGCTTGATCATTGACTTAGTACTTTAGTACTACCTGTCCAATCATGCCTCAACCTCTTCTTGCAGCTTTTTCCTGTTTCATATATCCTTTTGCACTAAATGTAACCCTCATTAACATTGCCAAAATATTTCCACACCCAGGAGTATTTGAGATTGTTTGGTACCTCACTTAGAGAGGTCTACATTACTGTGTCTCCTGGAGCTGCTGGGCATGATGGTGGTAGGGAGGACATTTATCTAATTATCAAAAAAAATGTTTCAATATTCTTCAAGATCATTTCAAAGAACATATTGATCAGACATATGAATTGATTGAAATAATAAAAAAAGCAAATGAAAAGATGGTGGCTATGTTTTTTTTTTTTAGGAAATCTTACACAATGATGGCAAGAAAGAACCATGAATACAAAGGAAATTATCATAATGTCAATGAAATAGGAATGAGAAAATGATAAGAGAATTGAGGATTTAGGGGGTAAAAGAAAAAAGAACAAAAAATTCATAAGAAAGGGTATAAGGAACACAAAATTCTAAAAAAAAATTGTGAGGTGGGGATTTTGAGTGACCTTGGCAGTGCTGCCCAGTACCACATAAGGCTGCGGCCCATGGAATTCCAAGTGGGTTTTACCTGTCCCATACCCTGTTGTTTTTTATTCTTTAACCCAGAGCCTGTCTTCCCAGGATAACCAGGAATGTTTCTTTTTCATCTTTCTTTTTTTACTTTTTTGATTCTTTTTAAGTTTATTTAACTTCATGTCCAAAATTTTGTACTTATTTCTCCTTTTTTTGAATTCTTACTGTGTTTGGGAATGCCATTAGGTTTCCTGACCCATCACATCCCCTGTCCCCTTTGAGAATTTAAAAAAAGGAAACCAAAAAAGACCTGGACTGTGTCCAGGACCAGTTGGGGCTTCCCACAGGAATATAACAATTTTTTGGTATTGGGTAGCAGCCTTTTTTTAAGTGTTATTGAGTTCACCAACCAAACATCAATATTTATTTAGAAGAAACTAGTTCTATTTCTAATAAATGACTATTTACATTAATTGAATATTAGCCTCTTAATTATCCATATGTGCCCAGGTTGTTGGTTGCGTTAAAGATTTTGATAAGAAGTTATCTTGTTGGTTTTCAGTTCTGGTCCAATCTTGAAAAGTGTTAGGGACAATAGATCTCCCTTCCAATCCACTGGTTGGGGTAGGCTGAGTCTCATTTATCTCTGGATTCTGAAGTCTGTGTTTTGGGTATGCTTTCTGAAGTGGGTTGTCACTCCACTCCAGACAGTCTTGGAGTGCAGTTAGGACTAAATCTAGGGTGTGAGTAGATGTTTGGTCAGGCCATCATTGGATTTTGTATGTGAGGATTGGTTCCTAGATCCTGAAGGTTTCCTGGAATGAAGACCCATTTTTCTTAACACTGTATTCAATTTTCCTAGTGGGTAGTGTTGAGGGGTGGCAAAGTTGTGGTGCCTAAGTTACAAATTGATTTGATATTTCTTTTTGAAAGAGAAAAAAAATAACAAACAGGTGGGAGGTGATGTGAATGGATAAGAGAGAGAGAGAGTGGGGAGTTAGTAGTGGGTGGAAGAAATAAAGAAAGAGAGGAAGGGGGAAAAGAGTGTTTCAGGTGTTGATAGGGGGAATTAAAGAGGGTCAAGGGGGTATATCTGGGGGAAGGTAGGTTTTACTGTTGAGATGATTTAATCTTCCAATAGGCTGAAGGATCCTGGGAATTTTAGGATGGAGGTGCTACTATTGGGGTTGAGCTGGATTCTATTTTTTCCCCTACTTTTTCTAAATTCTCTTTGAATTTGGAATTTTCTGCAAAATTGTAAGTAGTGTGAAGTGGTCTCCAGTGCATTTCAGTATGGGCATTGTGGGGATATAACTTTCTTGATTTTATGTAGGTAGGAATTGAGTGGTATGTGGTTGGATTGCAGTTGGTTGATGGTGGATACTGGGCCTTTTTCAAGTTTGTCAAGTGCTTGGGGTATCAGCCTTGGTGGGGTCTTGAGTTTAACTCCAGTCAGTTCTGGGGTAGTAGAGGTGGGTGGTGTTTTTGATTATAAGTTTGTTGTCTCTCTTATCCTGAACATGCTGATGTGATTTAGAGTCGAAAGAGGAACTATGTTTGAGCTGGTCACATCTTTTACTAGCTTGTCTACTTCTTCTTTTTGTTGAATTCCCAGGTGTCCTGGACACCAAGAGAGTTTTATTGGAAAAGAGGGTGACCAGTTTTGGAAATTTTCAGTATTCTGATTGTAATTTTATGACCAGGGGTCCTTTTCTTTGTAAAATTGACACTTTTGAGGGCTGGTTGCCTTTCTGGGAATATTGTGAAAGCTGGTGGGGTGCCATGGGTATTGATGCGCTCAGCTAGGAGTTCCTGGAAAAGAGAAAGTGCTGTCAGTTCTTTTTCAAAATTTGTTATTATTGAGTCTCTCCCAAAATAACAAATATTTTTCTTTTGTGTGTTTATCACCATGGCTGTGGCCCCTTTTCCCTTGCCAAGGATGAGGGAACCATCAGAAAAGAAAATCAGAGTGCAGTCTGTGAGTTTGGTTGAAATTTGTTTTAAAACATTCTCTCTTGCCTGTTGTTTTGTTAGTTCAAAGTTGATTATTTCTGTGAATCAGCTAGACCATGGTGGCATGGGGAAGGGCAAAAGGGTTTTGGCCCTGGTGAAGTGTTGTTGCAGGAGGGTGTGTCTTTCCAGTAAGGTGTTTAGTGGTGAGAGGTGCAAGAAGGGGTTGGAGGTTAGTTCTCTCCATACCAATGTTCTGTACACATTGTGTATTGGGGCTGTCATTTTAGAATGGAGGTATTTGTGAGTAAGTTTGATGTTCTGCTTTATTGGATCTTTGATTCCTCCCAACAGTTTAAGGAACAGGGTGGAGGTTTGCTTCATAATTCCTGTACTTGGTCTGATAGCTCCAAATAGCCAGTTGTTGAATTGTCTCTTTACAGCTTTCCTGTTCTTGCTGATGTAACATATTATGCTCCTGTGTAGGACTCTTGTCATTATTATTGCTGAAATTAACATCCCTGCCTCCTTTTGGCATAGGCCAAATGTTGGCTATATTATTCTGTTTAGTTGGTTAATGGTGCTGTTGACTTTAACTTTAATTCTTTGCAAGTGAGGTCCCAATAATAAATTGGGTGTGATGGTGATCCCCAGCCATTTCACTTCATTCTTGAGGGTGTGGGATGATCCCGCTATTGTAATTTTGCTTGAGGGTTGCTTTTTCCTTGTAAAGGCCACAAAGTTAGTTTTCTTGTCATCAAAAATGGCATCATACCTCAAAACCCAGTTTTTTGATCCAGCCATGACTTCTCTGACTCTTTCTTTTCCTTTTTGGATGTTTTTGTCTGCTAGGAGGTGTTTTAAATCCTTGATATATGCTAAAGAGATTTTGTCTTTGTTGAGAAAAGGGTGGCCAGGGAGAAGTAATTCAGAATTATATAACAGGTATAGGGTGACCAATAGAGGGGACCCTTGGGGTAAACGGTTTGTGTCACAGCCATGGCAATTCACCATCTTGGACCTCAATATGGCATATCCATGCCATACTCAATATATGGCAATTTGGCCAAATTGGCCATTGTCATTCTTTATGGCCTTTATGGTCATTTCATCATCTGTGGCCAACCTGGCCCCTTCACCATCATCAGGCCTTTCCTGGCCAGTCTATGATTATGGGAAATCTGGGGTATTTTCCAGTCAACAGGGAAAATACAGCCCAAAAGGCTGTATTTGGCTTTTTGAGCTTTAAATACAGTTTTGCGCATTTTGCGCAGTTTTTGGTGTATTCAGCTGTATATGCCATTTTCCCATGTATTATGGGAAATATTCCCAAAAGGCCATATCAGGACTTTTGGGGCTTAATTTCCAGCTTTGTGCATTTTGTGCATTTTTTGCATTTTTTGCGCACTTTGTGCAATTACAGTTTTAAAGCTGTGTGAGCTGAATTTGGCTAAAAAACCAAAAGACATTTCCCTACCTTTGAAGCCACTCAAACCCAATTTTTACTTATATCCTCCTGGCATCATCTCAGAAAACCTTTGGACACTTTCAACCTCCAATAAACAACAGTGCCATAAATGGTGTTATACACCATTATGCATATTTTTTCCGAAGCAATCCAATGGTGCAAATATAAAGGGGTTATTTCCACTTTTCATCAAATCATCAAGGTACATCATCCAGAGGATCAATCAAGGCTCAAGGGCAAGTGTCAAAAGTCAAATACCAGTGACACCATCAAGAAATGATTGGTTATTCTCATTCAAAGTATTCCTCCAAGTGAATAATGGCAGTTCATTCTCAAGGGATATTCAAGAGGAAGTTCCAAAACAACCTGTCAAGGGTCAATGCTCCATCAATCCACCTTGGCAACCACATTCATTCAATACAGTCTGGATTCATCAAGACCTGTATTTCATTCAACCCAGTTAATTTCCCAATTTGGCAGGGTATACACTTCATCAAGACGTCAAATACAGCTTCAAGGATTCAATACAGACCAGCTGTCATCCTGAAGGAGTCAAGGTCTCAGCTTTTCACATATACCGGCCTCCTTTGACCCTGGGGGGTTTCCCCCAGTTAATGAATATATTTTGATTTGATTTTATCTTTATTTTCTTTTCATTCTTTTAAAGTGAATACTGATATTATCAAGTCAGTAATTTAGCACCCTTTTCTTTTCTTTATTTGCCTGTCAATGGATATTTGGTGGTCATATCCTTACTAATTCCATTGTTCATTTTGGCAGGTTGAAACAGTGATTAAGGACTTACTTGGTTGGCTCTTTGGCCACTTGGCTTCTCTTTCCTCTTATGGCATCTCATCTTTATATCTGCATATTCCTTAGAGGAAATCAATTATTTTTTTTATTTTCTTTATTCTTTGGAGTCTTCCAAGTGAGTTCTCTGATTTCTTAGTGCCAGGCCAATCTTGTTTTTTCTGTCCAAGAGCCCCTGTGACATCATATCAAGTAACTCATAATTTCTTTTCATTCTGTTGATTCTTTCTTTATAATTGTATTGGAATTATGACTCTTTGATGCTTATGAGCTTTATGATTCATTTTCATCTCTCAATTTTCTCCCATTCATTCTTCATTTTGAAAATTGAAAGCTGACCCAATTTTTATTTTTGTTTCTCTTTTTAAATTATATCTCAAATCATCAAATTTAATTTCATTCATAATTCAGGCAT
The DNA here is from genome assembly GCA_023105745.1 of Austropuccinia psidii. Taxonomy (NCBI): domain Eukaryota; kingdom Fungi; phylum Basidiomycota; class Pucciniomycetes; order Pucciniales; family Sphaerophragmiaceae; genus Austropuccinia; species Austropuccinia psidii. The sequence goes on from JALGQZ010000007.1 coordinate 39,134,727, forward strand.
AATCTTAATTTTAATTTGATTTTCAAGTTGCTCATGAAATTATTCAGACAAATTCTTCACATCAAGATTCATATTGATTCATTCTTCAAGAATTTTGATTTTTTAAGAAGAACTCACTTGATTTGATTTGATTGATTGATTTGACATAATTGATCTTGACTTCAAGAAAATTGATTTACCTGAATATTTCATTAGATTTTTCTGATTTTTCACATCAAGAATTTTGGCAAAAAATTGATATTGCCTCAAGAATTCATTTGATTGACTGAGTTCTGAAAGATTTTGATTTTGATTGATTTGAAATATTGATTTATTGACTTGAAGATTTCATTTTGACATTTGATTGATTGATTTACCTCAAGATTTTCTTTTGACTGAGTGATTTTTCTTCAAGAAATTGATTCTGATTTTGATTTTGACTTTAAGTTTCCAGTTGATTTTCCTCAAGCTTTTAATATTCAAATTTTGATTTTATTAAATTCAATTCAGTTTATCTCATTTCATTCCTGAAATCATGCCTATTCAACATTCACCTCCTGCAAGACAGACAAGATCTCAGGACAGAGATCAAGCTGTTCTCACTACAGCTACAAGGGCTCCTCTTGATGGCACCCCAGCAGTTCCTCAACTGAGGGCCAAATTGGACAGAGGACCCATTTTGGAAGGAGCAGCACCATCCAGGGAGGAAGGAAGAGGGCCAAGAGGATCAAATTCATTCTCAGGAGTAGTTGGTGGGTTTCCAGGAACTTCAAGGACCATTTTCAGAGGTCTTGGGAAAGATGGTGAAGAGGAGGAGGAGAATTCTGTGGAAGAGGAAGCATCTGATGGTACTGATGGTGCTCCTGCTCCTGTGGGGGCATCCCAAGGTAATGGAGCTCCAAATCTAGCCCAGTATAATAAGGCTATCTCTCATCAGTCTGAACCATCTTTATTGACAACCATGCAGAAAATGACTCAAATTATGGCCAATTTTCAAGCAGCTTCATCTTCTGAAGGATCAAGACCACCAGCCTTCAAGACTCCATCTATGAAGGCACCAGAATTCTTTGATGGGACTCAACCCTTCGAAGTAAGAAGCTTCATTCATTCTTTTCAATTGATATTTCAAAATGATCTAGCAAATTTCTCTCAAGACAGAAAGAAAGGTCTCTATGCCACCTCATTTCTCATTGGAAGTGCTAAAAAATGGATTGAGCCCTATCTTTCAAATCTCACCAATCGAGATCCAAATTACCTTCTCAATTCATGGAATTTATTTGAATCTCAACTCTTTAATTTATTTGGAGACCCAAATGAAGTTAGAACAGCTGAAGCAGAGTTGGATTCCTTAAGAATGAAAGAAGGTGGACATGTATCCTTATACATTGCTTATTTCAGAAGTTTGTTTTCAAGAATTGGAGATTGGGGTGAAAGAGCTCTCATCCATCATTTCAAGAAGGGATTGACATCCAGTATTTTGGATCAATTGGCCTCCCATCCATCAAGAGTTTACTCTCTTCAAAACTTAATGGATATTACCCTGGAGCTTGATACCAGGTACCATGAGAGGAAAAAGGAGAAGGGTCATTTTCAAGAGAAGAATCCTGAAGACTCAAAGTCAAATTCTTCTCATCCTCAAAATTCTTCAAGTCCAAGTCCAAAGAAGAAGAATTTTCAGAAGAGGGACAAGCCCCATTCTTCTTTGTTGAATAAAGATTTCAAGTTGATGAATTCTGAAAAAGAAAGAAGAATCAAGGAGGGCTTATGTACCTATTGTGATGGGAAGCATAGTCTTGAGTCCTGTTTCCAAAGGCCTCAAAACCAGCTTTCCCAACCCTCAGGAAAATTTCCCAGCCAGGGAAATGCCTGAGGGAAGATCATGTTGTGTTCAATGGTCTTCACTGTTTTCCCTCCAGAGCACATTTGTGCATTCTGAATACTGGTGTCCAGAATTCTCTTGAATTATTTGTTTTTTCTTCTCTTTCTGATGTTTTTTACAGTATTCTCATTGATTCTGGTTCTAACAACTCATTTATTGCAAAGCAGTTTGTTCACAAGTATTCTTTGACCATGTCAGAACTCCCAAAGAAGATTCCTCTTATCATTCTTGACTCCTCTGAGTCCCCTTCCTTATTTGTGACTCACCATATTGAATATATGGTTGAGCTTCCTTCATTCCCAAGCTTTGAATGGGATTTTTTAGTCATTGATACTCCCAAGGGAGAAGACATCACATTGGGATTTGACTTTCTTAATAATTTTAATCCATCTATTGATTTGAGGCAAGGGCTGATCACATTTAATGCTGATAATAAGGACTATTATGATCCTTATGATTCTTTCAGTAATGACTTTTCTTATTCCAAATCATGTGCAGCTCTGGTTGGTGATTCTAGAACACCATCATTTCTATCTTCTGTCCAAATTCCTTCCCTTAATTCCCATAAGTCATTACTATTTTATAGAGATTAAGTCTTCAAAGAGATTCAAGATGTTGGAGAGGAAAATTCTGTATCTTCACTTCATCTATTCTTTGGGAATATGGACCTTCCTCCTTCATCTTATCATGACCCCCTGGAGGAGTTGTGGGATGAAGAGGAAGAGCCAGAAGAGATAGAAGCTGTGTTGAAGGTTGTTCCTTCTGCTTATCCCCAGTATTTGGATGTATTTTCCAAGGTGAGAGCATAGAAACTTCAATCTCACCACACCTTTGATCATCATATTGAGCTGGAGGGGTCTCTACCTTCAGCTGGGGTGATCTACTCTCTATCAAACCAAGATTCAGATACACTCAGGGCCTACATTTCAGAGAATTTAGAGAAACATTTCATCCGGCCAAGCTCCTCTTCAACAGGAGCACCTGTCCTCTTTGTTAAAAAGAAAGATAGTGGCCTCCGTTTGTATGTTGATTACTGCAAACTCAATTCTGTTACTAGGAAGAACAATGATCCTGTTCCTCCTATGAATCAGCTTCTAACTGTTTTCAATGGTTCTTCTATCTTCTCCAAGATTGATTTGCATGTTTCATATACACTGCTCAGAATCAAGGAAGGTGATGAACTTTTGATATTTTTAGAACTAAATATGGCAGTTATGAGTATTTGGTTATGCCATTTGGGCTCACCAATACTCCTGCCTCTTTCCAAAATCTGGTCAATGATATTTTTTATGATATTGTTGATTTTTATGTTGTGGTTTATTTAGATGACATTATGGTCTTTTCCAAATCTGAGGAAGAGCATTTCACTCATGTGTCCACTGTTCTTTCTAGACTCAGAGCAAATAACCTCTTTGCTAAGGCCTCTAAGTGCCTATATAATGTTTCTAGGGTAGAGTATTTAGGTTATATTTTTTCTTCTGAAGGCCTCAAGATGGACCAAGCAAAAGTCCAGCAAATTCTCAATTTGCCACCTCCCAGAGACCTCAAGGCTCTTCAATCATTCCTTGGCTTTGCCAATTTTCACCGCCGTTTCATCAAGAATTACTCAAAGAAAATTAGTTCACTCACAAGTTTCCTCAAGAAAGATTCCCATTTTCCCCTCAATGAGGAAGCTCTTAGACAGTTCTATCAACTCAAAGAAGCTTTCACCAATGCTCCAATCCTTCTCTACCCACCATTTTAGAGACTGATTCTTCTGATTATGCTGTGGGTTCTGTACTGAGTCAGGTCTCTGACCCAGGAAAACATCCCATTTCATTTGATAGTTGCAAGCTTCTTCCAGAAGAGCTCAACTATGATATTCATGAAAAGGAAATCCTTGGCATAGTCTGGGCTCTCAAGCGCTGGAGAGCTTTTCTCCTTTTTCTTTCTTCCTCCTTTGAAGTTCTCACTGATCATTCTTCACTTCAAAATTTAATGACATCAAAAGTTCTCACTCACTGTCAAGCCTGCTGGGCTGAATTTCTCTCTGAATTCCATTTTTCAATCACTTACTGCCCTGGCTGCTTGGCTATCCTCCAAAATGCATTGTCACGTTGGGACAACATTTACCCAGAGAGGGGGGAAGATTTCATCAGAAAGAATACAATGAATTATTAAAAGATAATCAAGCAAGATGAAATACAAGCCTCAAAATTCTTTGCAGTAAAGGTGGATTCATTTTCAAAGCTGATTGATTTAATTCAGAAGGCATTATGGAAGTATTCCTCAAGATTTGGGTAAAGGTAAATCTGTCTAAGATTATTCCCTTGATTCCTCTTCCCAACGTCTCCTATTCAAAGATTGGGTGGTGGCTCCAAATGACCCACAGTTCAGCTCAGAATACTTTGAAAGAGGCATGATTCTCCTCTAACTGGAAACCCTGGCCAAGAGAAGACTCTCAAACTTGTCAAGTGGGATTTTCACTGGTCTGGCATAACTCAATTTATCAAGGATTATGTATCATCCTGTCAACAGTGTTCAAGAAAAACAAATATTCATCACAAGAAGTTTGGACTCTTCAAACCTCTTCCAATTCCAAATGGTCCTTGGATTTTTCTTTCAATGGATCTCATTACTCAATTTCCACTGTCCAATTCTTTGACTCCATCCTTGTCATAGTGGACAGATTGTCAAAAATGGAAGTTTTTAGTCCAAAAATGTCTTCAATAGTTTCACTGAATTTGGCCCATTTATTCATCAAGAATATTTTCTCAAAGCATGGCCTTCCTTCAAGCATTGTTAGTGATAGAGGTTCTCTTTTTGGACCAATCTTTGTCAGAAGCTCAATATTTCAAGAGACCTGTCAACTTCTTACCATCAAGAAACTGATAGACAGAAAGAGAGGGTAAATCAGATACTAGAACAGTACCTTTGGATGTATTTCGGTTATCATAAATATGATTGGAACACCTGGCTCCCTCTGGCTGAATTTGCCTACAATACCTCTGACCACTCTTCAATAAAACAATCCCTGTTTTTCACTGTTTATGGAAGAGATCCACAACTTTACTCAAGATACTCCTTCTGGAAAGTTAGCAACAAAAATCCAATCAGTAAAGCAAGATGTCAAGAGAGAAATTGAAGTTTCCATAAACAGGTTTAAGAGGTATGAAGATAAAAGTAGAGCAAGTCCACCTATTTTTCAATCCTGGTGACATGGTATGGCTTTCTTCCAAGAACATCAAATCAACTAGACCCACCAAAAAACTTTCTGAAAGATGGTTGGGTCCTTTTCCAATATTGAAGAAAGTCAGCACTCATTCCTACCACCTCAAGCTCCCATCTCAATGGAAATCCATCCACCCAGTATTCCATATTTCACTCTTAGAGCCAGTCAAGACATCAACAGTCCCAAATAGGCATCAAGAGCCTCCTCCTCAAATCATCATTGAAGAACAAGAGTAATGGGAAGTCTCTCAAATACTAGAATTAAAGCTCAAGAGAGGCAAATTATGGTATTTGGTGGAATGTAAATCTTTCAGTCAAGAATAAGAAAGATCGACTTGAGAACCAACTGAAAACCTCAAGAATTGTCCTGAACTGGTCAAGAATTTTCATTCTTTGTATCCTTACCAGCCAGGACCCAATTCTCAAAGAGCTTAGTTTTTTTATGGTGCTTGGTGGGGAGAGGAATTAGCAGAAGTAAGTTCCACTCCTGGTATGCACCTTTAGAGGTATTCTACTCTTTTGCTGTAAGCATCACCTTGGAAACTCTGTGAGAACTCTGCAATTTTTATACACAGATCTTTGGCCTGGCTTTCCAACATCAATTACAAAATTATGGCCATTTTCACTTGGGCAAATGGACCATTCCTTTTCTTATTTCTTTCAAAGTTTTTCCAATTCCAATTCATTCTTTCAGCAAATTTATTCTCTTTTCATGGCACTGGAAGGAGTGGTAATTAGCAAAAGTAAGTTCCTCTGCTGATTTGCACTTCCCTGAGGGGTCTAAAATCTTTCAAAACATTACCTTGGCCACTATGTAAGAACCTGGCATCAAATCTTCTTTTCCAGGTCCTTGGCCAATTAAGAATAAATTTTCAACATCAGTGATCAAGATTGGAACCTCCTCAAAATTAATTTATCTTTATTTCTTGTATTTCTTTATTTTCATTCTTTATTTCTTTTTTATTTTTGAATTTTTCTTTTATAAGTTCACATTTCACATCAAGATCATCATTCATTTTATTCATCATCCAATCTTTTAGCCAATGTCAAAAGAAGATCAAGCAAGTCCCACATCATATTCCAACAGCTGATATCAGTATCAAATTTTATTTTATCAAAAGAACTCCTCTTTATCCCTCTCTCAAAAACTATTTCCAATAGCCTCAACAGGCTTCACCTTGTATTGGTGCTCAGGAGCTCACCATTTCAAGGTTGGGGATACTGTCACAACCATGGCAATTCAACCTCTTGGACCTCAATATGGTATATCTATGCCATACCCAATATATGGCAATTTGGCCATATCCATAATCATTGGCCAAATTGGCCATTGTCATTCTTTATTGCCTTTATGGTCATTTCATCATCTGGCACCAGCCTGGCCCCTTCACTATCATAAGGCCTTTTCTGGCCAGTTTCTGCTTTTGGGCAATCTTGGGTATTTTCCAGTCAACAGGGAAAATATAGCCCAAAAGCCTGTATTTGGCTTTTTGAGCTTTAAATACAGTTTTGTCCATTTTGCGCATTCTTGCTGTATTCAGCTGTATATGCCATTTTCCCATGTATCCTGGGAAATATGCCCAAAAGGCCATATCAGGCCTTTTGGGGCTTAATTGCCAGTTTTGCGCACTTTGCACAAATAGAGTTTTAAAGCTGTATAAGCTGTATTTGGCCAAAAACCCAAAGATGGCCAAATCACCCAAAAGACATTTCCTCACCTTTGAAGCTACTCAAACCCAATTTTCACTTATATCCTCCTGGTATCATCTCAGAAGACCTTTGGCCACTTTCAACCTCCAATAACCAAAAGTACCATAAATGGTGTTATACACCATTATGCATATTTTTTCAGCAGAAATCCAATGGTGCCAATATCAAAAGGTTATTTCCACTTTTAATCAGGTCATCAAGGCATGTCATCCAGAGGATTAATCAAGGCTCAAGGGAAAGTGTTCAAGCTTAAATATTGATGATTCCATCAAGCAATCATTGGTTATTCTCATTCACAGTATTCCTCCAAGGGAATACTGACAGTTCATTCTAAAGGGATATTCAAGAGGCAGTTGCAAAACAACCTGTCAAGGGTCAATGCTCCATCAATCCACCTTGGAAATCACATTCATTCAATACAGTCTGTATTCATCAAGACCTGTATTTCATTCATACACCATGGGAATTTCATTCAACCCAGTTCATTTCCCAATTTGGCAAGGTATACACTTCATCAAGCCATCAAATACAGCTTCAAGGATTCAATACAGACCAGCTGTCAGCCTGAAGGAGTCAAGTTCTCAACTTTTCACATATACTGGCCTCCTTTGACCCTTGGGGGTTTTCCCCCAGTTAACTAATATATTTTGATTTTATTCTATCTTTATTTTCTTTTCATCCTATTAAATTGAATACTAATATTATCAAGTCAGTCATTTAGCACCCTTTTCTTTTCTTTCTTTGCCTGTCAAAAGATACTTGGTGGTCATATCCTTACTAATTCCATTGTTCATTTTGGAAGGTTTAAACAGTGATTAAGGACTTACTTGGTTGGCTTTTTGGCCACTTGGCTCCTCTTTCCTCTTATTGAATCTCATCTTTGTACCTGCATATTTCTTAGAGGAAATCAATTCTTTTATTTTATTTTATTTATTCTTTGGAGTCTTTCAAGTGAGCTACCTGATTTCTGAGCTCCAGGACACTCTTGGTTTTTCTGTCCAAGAGCCCCTGTGGCAGCTCGGTATTCAGAGCTTCTGGGACATAAAATTGTCAAGTTTTAGGATAGTTGTTCTGTTAGAGAGGAAAGAGTTAACTATATAGCACAGAGAAGGTGGGCACCATTTTTTATCAAGGTATGGATTAGTCTTTTCCTCTGAACAGATGATTATGCCAGCTTGATGTCTAGGAAAATGCCCATTACCATCTTTTCCTCCCTCCACTTATGATTGATCCACAAGGTGAGCATCACAAAGTTAATCAACTGTTGATTATTTTCTCAAAAAGCTTTCTCAGTGTGTCTAGTAGTGAAAACAATATGTAGGTATTGGGGTCAGTGGAATTGTCTTTGGTTGCTTTCCTGATGAGTGCTGTTAAGGCTCCCTTCCATTTGCTTGAGTAAAATTCCTGTCTACAGCAGATGAAGTGTGGATTCAGTAGGGGCTGAGATGGTTCTATTAGTTTATTTGGTATACTGTCTGGCCCTGGGGCCCTTTTTTTGGGAGCTCAGATATTGTGTTTTCAATTTCATCTTTGGTGATTGGTGGAAAATCCAACAGAAAGGTTGCTGGCTGTTGATTTGGTATATCCCTAAGATCCACTGTGGTTTCAATTACTGAGGTGCCATAGAATAAAAATGATTATTTCTCTGATATGTCCAATTTTATGCTGCCTTTTTTATTTCTGATCAGGATGATCTTGCCCTCTTGCTTGTCCTTTGTAAACTTGTAGTCTTGGTATGCATGATTAGGGCCTTTCTCAGCCAAAAAGTTTCTCCAGTTGTTCCAAGACCTTCTGTTTGAAGAATTGTTGGTGGTAATAATACTCCCTCTTTGACTCTGCTCTTTTATTCTTGATCATTTCTCTTCTTTCCTGGTTCCTGGATTTGACCAGATTGTACAATTGTTCTGTTAGCTGGTGCCTCTTTTGTGGCTTCTAGACTAAAATACTAGGAATTTAATAAACTAAAAAGAAGAGGAATACTATTAAATGTAATTAATAGATGTGTCACTAGTGTTAATATGATGTACTGTTGTAATTGAGGCTTCAACAGTAGTAATAACTCGTAAAAGTGAATTTAATTACTTTAAAGGGGAGAGCACTAATATTTCTAAAGTAAAATGTAAGTAATCTCAATTGTAAAAATATATTTGGTTAAGAGCTCTGAGGATTAATTCAAAGAGAATTAATCCTCTTTAAATATTGTATTTACAAATTTAAAATCCAAATAATATGAAATAACTTCTGTTCGAATGAGGGAACATCTGTTATAGAAACATGAGCAGATATAACAAAAAGATTAATTGAATAGTGGGAACTTTATACTATGACATATTTACCAATAAGTCATAGAAACAAGATTCAATTCATCTTATAATAATATGAATTTAAGTATTTAAATTTCTTACAAAATATTGAAAGAAAATGAGAAAAAATTTTAAAGAAAGTGATTGGGGTATTTATAGCAGTTAAAGGCTTAAATGCTTGCAGGCTCACATGCTATTTTATCCACCAGGGCTTGGATCTTGCAGCGTTGGCTGTTACCCACCTCCCTTGACTGTTGTAGGCTGTCATTAGTGTGTTGGTGAGTTCTTGAGTGGCAGTTACAATGGATTCTGTGACAGTTTCTTCTATTGGGGTTTTATTAAGAGGTAAGACTAGTTGTATATTGTTGAGAAAGAGGGTGGGGTCCAGCTGTCAGCCTGTGACTCAAGACCAGAGCACAAGCATGACAGCCAAATACCATAAACCAATGGTAGAGCCAAGATACCACCAAAACATGGATCTGAGCCAAACCATATCAGAAAGTATTAAAAGAAAGAGGAAACTCACCTCTTTCAAAATATACAAGTCCCACTATCATAGGACAAGGAATAACAAAGTTATTCCTACTCAAAGTTGTTGCTGAGCATAAACCTTATTTTTCACCTCTCATCTGAAATCCAGAGGAAGAGACTCAACAAAATCAAATGGGTATTAAAAATGAAGCTCTAACTCAGGGCTATCCAATGGTACTAGCCCAATTGAGCTAGCATCAAAGTTAAAGAACTTATGACCAAAATAAGGTCAAATAAGGGTGAATAAAATATTCACCTCTCATCTAACTTCTACAGTTTTAGTGTGAGATACCTAAAGTGGTGTCTTTTTAGAAAGAGAACAATCAGGGCTATCTGATGGTGCTATCCATTTCCCTATATCTCATATAGAACAAAAGGTATGGGGAAAACAAGTTGCATACAGATTTTCACAAATCATACATATGTGCAAAAAATCTTGTATAAGGCATAACCTTTCCATATTTAATGATAACCATATCAAATGAAGTACAATTGTGTAGAGCACATTCAGGGCTACACAATGAACCAACTTTGAGCTTTATCTCTCAAAGCTGACAAATTCATGACAGTTGGAAGGCAAAATCCCACAATTATACCAATACAGCCTTACTGTGGAATATTCTCCTATAACTATGATTATGAGGTGTAAAACAGACAAAGAAGCCTGTTAATACTTCAATAACTAATAGTTTGGTCAATACTGGGGTCTTGTAAAGGTTCTGTACAGCATTCTACACATCATACATGTCAGAAGAGGGCTATGTGGTCTCCAGATGAAAATTTTCACCCTGTATTGGTGAAAACTTCCCAGATGTGGTTTCAAAGCCACATATCAGCCAAATACAAGCTATACAGGCTTTGTGAAAACCAAAAGCCAGTCCTTTGAAGTGAAAAATCTTCACTTCCTCTATGTGGAAAGGTCTAGAGGCCTTTTTCACCCAATTTTAGGATAAAAAGGGACCTTTTCTCCACCAGAAAAGGTTTCCTCATCCTTCTCTTGAATTCCTATGTAGTACAACTGTAAAAAACAGCTATACTATTGGAAAATAATCAGGTATACTTCCAATTTTAAGTATTGTAGTCTTTATTATAATAACCAAATTGGTAAAGCTGCACAGAGGGATTTCAACAGCATTCACTACCACTATTTCCCAACAGTAAATCCCTGAATATCTTATTATTAGCATCTATAATAATAAATTAAAATTCTTATAATAAATTTTACCTTGTCACAGTCATATTTTATTCTTTAAATACATTTATTATCACCTTTTCATAGACTCAACCTGACACCAGCTTTTTCAAGTGCATCAATACATTTTGCTCTGGGGTGCATGGCAATTAGTGTGGTAGAGTGGCTGTTGAGTTGTACTTGTGTAGATGGTTGGAGGTTTAGGGCTTCTTGGTTGGCCCATGTTAAGTCTATTGTAGTTGGTTTTCCAACCAGTCCTAAGAATTTGGCGGTGTTTTTGGGAGATATTAAGTGGAAAACTTTCTTTTCACAAGCTTTCATGAGATTTTGTGCTTGGGTGTGGGTGTTGTAGTATTTGGTTGGGTTCCGATGGGGGTGGTGGAGGTTAGAGTCCATAATGATGGAGGCTGGGATTTGTTGGTTTGCTTCTGTTTGCATCCACCAATTCAAGCTCTCCAGTCCAGAAAAGGTGGTGGGTGGGCTGTATAAATAGAGGATGCTGAGCCTTGGGATATTTTTAGTGACATTTACAAATGTTGCCTCAGCTAGGAGGGTGTCTTCTTGTGCATGATTTATTATGTGGTGGGACAGGAACCATTTGTTGATATATATGAAAGCTGTGGTTTTGTCATTTTTTTCTTGGTATGTTTGCAGGAACAATTCTATGCAAGTTTTTATGGTTTTGTGGGAGCCAATTATATTGATTGATCCATTTTTCCTGTAATATCAACAAAGAATGTGTTAGTTCATAATTTAAGACACTAATAGTGGAGATGTATCTGATATGGCAATTCAGTTGAAAAGAGTTTAGGTCTGAGTGTGGTTGTGTCCTAGGGGGAAGTCTTCATTGTTGTGAGTGCTTTGAGTGGTTATTGATGTTCTTGTTGTAATATCTGCCTGGCCATTATGTGCCATGGATCCTAGGTGGTGCAGTTTGATATACAATTTCTTTTTGGCTGAGAGCTTAGTGTTGGTATTTTTAATCATACATATTGACTGTTTGGTTTTGGGATTTGTCCTTGTTGACACATTGTATGCACCTTTTGATTGATGGGGTGTAACTTAGATCTTTGCAGTCTTGTAGTAGGTGTGTTCCACAACATTTGCAACAGGTATGGTCTTCTTTGCATTGAAAGGTTTGGTAGCCTTTTCTCAAGCAGTTGAAGCATTGGGGAAGGCCTGGTATGTAGGCCATTTTACTCATAAAATTTCCATCAAAGATCAGTCCTCCTTGAAGAATTCGTTGAGCTAGCAGTTTGTTGGTGAAGTGGATGATTAGTGAGCCATGGGATTTATATTCTTCCTTTGGCTGACATAGCCACCTTATTCTGCCTGCACTTTATTTTTTTATCTCATTTTGTTGGAGGAGAGTGTTTCTACAGATCTTTTTGTCAATTTCTACATATGCGGGGCAAGAGTGGACTATGACAAGGAAAGTGGGTGGTGACATTACAAATAGTGGGTCTGATCAGTGAGTCCAAGATGCCCTGTTTTCTAGTAGCCATTGAGCTTCCATTATTGATCTTGTGTAAATTTTAATGTCACCTGAAAGATACTGTGTGAAGGCTCTACTATTAATTGGTGTGTTGTCACAATTAGCATTGACTTCCATCAATACTTTGTTGATTGTGTTGCAAGCTTCTTGTTGTGAGATTTTTTCAAAGGGTTTTGGTGCTCAAAACTTTGATTGGATGATGATATGGTACTTATTGAACTTGTTTTTTTCTTGAGTTTGGTTCTGACAGATTGCTGGTGGTGGGCCTCTGGGTAGGGTCGATATGTTTGTGTTCATAGTTCCAACTGTAACTGCTGCAAAAGAGAGTGGGGTTTTTGTTTGGGGTGATTTATTAGAAGGAGGTGTGCTTACTCAGAAGTTTGATATAGGTTGTTTTTTTGTTGCTGTTAATGATTTTAGTAAGTAATTCATTGATTACTTTGTCCATTTTTAATTTTTTTCCCTCCAACTTGTCAATTCTGCTGTTTAATTGTGTTATTAAGGTCTCTAAAGTTTTGGGTAAGCTTATGTTAGTTTCTCTTTTTTCTAGGTTTTCTAATTTTTGGAGAATAATTGCTAAGGTATTCAGCTGGTTATCATTTTGGGATTGGGTGAGGAAACCTGGTTCACTCTTGTATATCTCTTGGAGGATCATATGATTTTCTTCTTTGGGAGGATCTGAAGCGGGATTCATCAGGGATGCTAGCTGTGAGGGAGGAGGTTTAGAGTGAGCTGGGCTAGGGCTCATGAATTGCAGAGGGGTTTAAGAGTAGGTACAAGCGGGAGAGAGGTAGAGGAGGAGAGAAGTGGGAAGATGGATTGTAGATAAAGCGATCAAGTTGACTGTGTAGGGGTGATGGTGATTTTGATGAGCATTTTTTATGTTCTTTCTTTTTTTTTTGAGGGTAGTGAGGTTGTTGTAGGAGTTAGGAAGCCCCCTATGGGCGGCAGCCTTAGTACCACCGGTCTCCGCGGAGACCTTCCGGTGGCGGGATTTTTCTAGAAAGCTCTCTGGGAAAGGTGTCGAGGATGGGCTTTGCCCATGGGGATCCCATGGGTGGCATCGGTGCACTGATCGTCAAAAATGACGTCATACTATCTGAGATTTCCGTTTGAGCAAGGTGATCGCAACGAATTGATTGCTTTACGGCTACAAAGCTCAGTGAAGATAGCAAGACAGTTTAATAGGGGAGTTCAAGGCGCGCATTTGTCTCTGCTCATGAACATTAACAGTTTTGCTCAGGTAAGTTTTCTTGATCATTAAATTTTAACCTTGTAAGCGAAGCTATGAGCTACCTTTTTTCTTAGCTCATACGTTGTCTTATGAGCTTGCTCATCACTTTCTCAGGACTCCGCTCAGACTGCATCAATACTTTGGTATTAATCAAGATGGTAATTACCCATTTCAATCAAGTCCACTTACACAAAAAGCCGTGGCAATACAAGACCTTCCTTCCCTGGGCCAGACGAGGGACTCATCTCATTTTTTATCATGCCATCTCATCATCTGGAACTTAATGGTGATTTTTAACTTCTTTATCTTCCATCCACTTGAAGATATACTTATGTATCTCAAAATTTCAAATCAGATTACAAAATAGTTATTCTCACAATGCCCCTACCTCAGCAAAAATTGTTTGTTTCACCTTTATCCCAACTCAGATTTGGAATCCTAAATACAAATGAATCAGTGCATGAATCTCCAACCTTTACATCATCACCACAACAAATGCTATATTCAAATGAGTGTCACTATCAACAACATCATAAGTATCAGACAATGGGAGGCTATGGACTGTATTCTCAAACTCACATTGGTCAGGATATGTCTTTGTTTGCTTCAAATCAAGATGGACAAGACAATTCAACTATTTCTGATGTGAACAAAGATTCTGAATATGGAAATGTGGCCCAAACTCAATCAGTAACTATGACTGGTGGGTCTCAAGAAATTAATTCATTGATTGCAACACCTGCGCTGCCCCAAGAAGAATCCAATGGACAAAGCAGCAGCTAGCTGATGCAGCAAAGAGTGGATCAAAAAAGAAGTCAGGTGAAGCTAACAAGAACAAGAAGGCAGCCAAAGATTGAAATTCAGGATTTGTGCGGTCGGATTATGAAAATATTTGTAGTTATTTAGAGGATCGGGATCATTACAATGGTATGTTTTCCAACTTTTGTGTTATATGAAATGGCTCATATACGATTCTGATGTTTTGCATTTGAAGATTTGTTCGGAGATAGTAAGCAGACTACTTGGGGGAAAAAAAACGTACCAGAGCACAGGCATTCAAATAGTTTGCTCAATATCTCAATGCCCACCATGTATTGGGAACATTGAATTTGAGTGGACGTAATGCTGAACAACATTGGAGAACATACAAACAAAATCTTGTTGATGCTTCTCTTTCATTACTCCAAACTGGTTCTGGCCTCATGGAACTCACCAATACAACACTTCAGGAGGAGGTGGAAGATCAATACCCTTGCTTTGAGCGAATGTGTGCAATTTTTGGTGATAAACAAAATGTCACGGGATTCAATTCATTTGATAGCTCACTTCAAAGAAAAAAGGATAATTCAAATTCAAATTCAAGCAATTGTGAATCCTTTAGTGACTCAGGCAATTCTTCATCTGAAGAAGGAAGATCAGTCAATGCATTGGTTACAATTAATTACATTCGGGAAATTCTGACTCCTACAGATTGACTTCAGCTTCAGGAGGCACACAAAACCCTTCAAGTGCCAGATTTAAGGAGATCCATACCAGTGATTCAAGCATTACTTCAACTCCTATTAAACACGTGAGGACCAAAGGGAAACAGCATTGAGAAGCTGGACCTCAATGCAAATTACCTGACACATTGAGCACAAGGAAATCCCAATCATTGGAGGCTGTTTTGGAGCGAACAATTGATTCACAGGATAATCAATTGGAAAATCAGATGAAAAGTAACAAAAAATATTTACATAAGCATGATGCAGTACAAGGAAAGCTTAAGGTTTTGGAAATGTGTGAGAATAAAGAAGTCAAGAAGCTAGAAATAGAATATCAATGCGAGCTTCACAATGAGAAGAACCAGTACCTCAAGGATCAAGAGGATCGGGCAACAGAAGTGCACAATAAACAGTTGAGATTTCAAGAAGAAGAATTAAATCTCAAAAAAAGTGCTGCCATACGTGATGTCAAGCAATTTGAGGAATCAGCTAGGAAGTAAAATAGGGAGATAGAGTTGTCAGAAAGGAGAACTAAATTGGAATATGAGCTCAAAAATAAGGAGCTTGAGCAAAGACAGGAGAAGATAAATCAGGAGTTGGCGCAGAACCAACAGAAAATTAATCACGAAATAAGTTCAGCTAGCAGTGCCCAATGCTTGGAGAAAATTATCAGATTGCACAAAGAGGGTATGTAAGATGACAAGATTGAGACCTACTTCTGTGTGGCCTTTAACAGTTAGTAGTGTGTTTTTGCAATTCTCATAAAATGATTATAATAAAATAGATTTTTGTATAAGTACTGCTATTATAGATGTTATGAACAATGGCACTATGTTATTGGTAGAACCCCTAATTCATAGTTATGAATCACAAATCTGTCTATCACCACCCTTTGCAGTTCAGCTGCAGTCGGTGAGGGTACATCCTGAGGAAATCTGCCTAGAGAGTCATTGCGCACTTCCTTTCTCAATGCTGCCCATGAATCCTTGAGCTGAGATAACATGTTGTGCAAAATGCAGCATGCTTTGATCCAGTTCACATATTGAACTATATAATGCTTTCCATGTAGCTGTAATTGCATCTCTCTAAGTGATGCCTATTGCCCTTTGAGTATCCCAATCACATGTTCATTTTGTACACGCAATTTTGCCAAACAAAAATTGAATTCTGTATTTATGCAAGAATTTGCAGCTGGGGCCCAAATTACTGGAATGAGATGATCATTAAGTGGGTATGCTGAATCAGATAAAAGATATTGTCCTTAAAAAAATAAAGATTTCAACCTAAACAATTAAAACACAAAAAAATATGAGAACTGATTATATCAACCTTTGTCAAAGAATCTATCTGGATTAATGAGCAGGCCCATGTTTCTATAAACCATGGAATCTGCACATGAACCAGGCCATCCTGTTGTGATTTCCATGATGTTTTTATCACAATCACAAAGAATTTGAGCATTTAGTGAGTAATTCTTCTTCCAATCAAAGAAAACTTCACCCTGCCATGCAGGTTTTTGATATAATGGGAAGGTTGTCCCATCTATGAAGCCTATGCAACCTTCAAACCCCTCCTCCTTCATTACCTGAGAAATCTCCTTCCGTCTATTTTGGTTTGGCCATTTAATGTAATGGTACTCATAATAATTTATTGCCTCAATTACACATCTTGTAGTTGATATGACTGTACCTTGTCCGACTTGGAAATTTCGTGCAAATTTCCCGACAGACCCTCCATTACCATTTGAGCCTAAACGTTCAAGTGTTAGGGCTAACTGGTGGGCAATTGGAAGCTGTTTGCAAGTGCTGTTATTCTTAAAAACAGCATGGTTTTTAATTTTTTCATAAATGAACACAAAGCCCTCCTTTGAGGTTCTCATCCCTTGCCGGAAATCATCATCTCTCATATTAAAGATAGAATCCATGTCAAATGATTCTAGTGGCTTTTTATTCAATGGTCTTGACAAGTATTGACTGTTCAGTGTCATCACCAGGGCCCAAAGGTATCGTCATGAGGCACAACTGGCCAGGGATGCATGTGTTGGACCAAGCAAGTGAAAAGGTGAGTACTGTGGGATGAAACAATTATTTAGTAAACCAATATTCTGAAAATGTGAGTCAAGTCTCATCATGTTTATTGCTGAAATATGCTTGTGATTTTCTTTGATTCTATTGAAAAGCCACATGAATTGAAGATTCTTTATTGTTTGCTTTCTGTCTGAGATTTTGGGCATCTTGACCAGGGCAGGTAAGGTGTTGAACTATTGGAAAGTGATCATGAAAAATCACATTTGATACATGTTTTCTAGGAGAAAATCTCACTGGCGTACATGTACTGTACAGTACACAGTTTCAAACTACAGACAGAATGACCGCGGAGTGTGTGTGTTAAAAAGGTTTGTGCACGACTAAAACAAATAAAGTTTTTTGGTTAAAAATCTTGTAAAATATCTTATTTTTATCTCTCATAAGCAAGCGTGTGAGCAAGCTCATGAGGTTGCTCTGTGATTGTTAATTCTTGCTTGTGAATTCATAAAGGTTCGCTTATGAAACCTGGCCATGAACTCCCCTAATAAAGGCAAGAAAATATCCGCAGAGGGTTTCTCGGAATTAGAAAGTAAATGATTGCTTATTCGAGTAACACTTGAGCCTCATTTTACGATGTGCTGTACGAACGAACCCCAGCATTTCCTGCCTTTTGCAGTGAGGGGAGATGCCGATTGAGTATAAAAAATTGATTTAAGCTTATCACATATTAACAGAAACAAACTAGTTTATATTTAAAGAATAATAAACCAAAAAAAGTGCTCTATAAGCTCCTTCGTGGTGATAGAAAGCGTGTACGAGCAAATACATAGATTGAAAATGAAAAATCTTCAGTAGCTTAGTCAAGTAAATAATATATACTACACTCATTAGATTTTCTTTGTGAAGGGTGCTATAGAGATTTCTTTAAGTATAGAATACTAAATAATAATGAACAATAAAACAAGACAGGTTTTATAGGCTATTCTACCTCAGAGGCTGCCTTGATGCCTCCCGCAATAAATTTTATGTGCGTATTAATCTTATTTTTAAAACTCCTGGTCAAGCACCGGCCATCGTGTATTGCATTTTCATTGTAAAACTTATTAAAAAAACATTCCAACCAAGCTTCTGTCAATATCCAAGCTGCAAAAGTCCATGTCGTAGCTCTACGACGCTCATAAATCAAAAGTCGCCTCAGTCTCGTCACCTTTTCCTGGACTTCGATATTTACAGGCCCATCGATCCACATTTGGTGAGTTATCTCTCCATTCAAGACACGTATTAAGATTAGACGCCATATGCCTAAAGCAGCTAGCTGAAGTTCTTTCAACTGTTCGTCTGAAAAAGGCATTTCTTCAAAATGCAAATCCCTGATATAACGTATGTGGGATAGGGCTGTTCCTATAGAGTAAGGTATTGGGGTGAATCCTCGGGAATCTTTAAAAGATAAGCCGTAGATATGCATCTTTTTAATCCACTTCATCGAAAATTCTTCCATTAGATATTCAATAACCTTTTCCAAACTAGCTTTTGTGAGTTCAGCCTCAAGTACCACAGTATTGGAGTCAAACATTTCCTTCTCAAAGGAATAGTGGGTTTTCGAATTAAGATCTTCTTTTTCTACAAAACTGGATGATTCTTTAGGGGAAGTTAATTTGAGCTTAGGCAAAATAGTGAAAATAAGTCGCAGTGTGTAAGATTTGGTTCAAAAATTGAAAATATAATTCAAACAATCTAAATCTTTACCTTTTTGGAAATAGACGCGTCATTTTCCCTTTCCCTGGATTTTTTACAAGATTCTCCAAGCTCGACTTCTCCCTTGTTACTCAAATGAAAGGCGTGTGGTTCTGCAAGAGTAAGGCTTATAATGGATTTAAATTTTGGCCCAATTATTATGCGATTGGTTTTTAAAATTCATACTTTGTAATCTCCCTTCATTAGTGGATAGCCCAGTTTGTCGTTCCGAATTCCTCAAGTTTCTCAAGACAGCTTCGTAGATTAGACCCTCATAGTTTATGTTCCAAAAAGGTGACGAATTCTCAAACGAAAAGAAAATTGGTTTTTCTGTATATTGATTTATTGGAAAGTGAAAATTGGGATGTGGGGATTTAGCGGAAGAATTACCAAGTCGAAGTGTAAGGTCTGGGCCACCATTGGACACATGGGCTTGAGATAGCGGGAGATTGTTTGAACTACCAACATGCTTCTCTGCAAAATTTTGCAAAAAATTTTTGGTAAAGGTCGGTAGTGACTCGATCAAAGTAATTTGAAGCCAAAAAGCTAGCCAAAAGAAGGTCAGGTGGGTGCAAGCCATTTCTGTATGGCAGATAATTTTTGGAAGTATGAGCATAAGTTGCTATTTGAGGTTGTCGAGTAAGCTTGAAAAGCTCTTTGAGAAAGAAAACAACGTAGGATTGTCGACTATGATTTGGGTACATGATAACATCAGATAAAAATGAAACCAGCTCGAGAAAATATTTGCAAAGTTTTTGTTAATTTTGAAAACATCTTCTTGTTACAATTTCAAAATCTTTTCTTCTCATCATCTTCAAATAATCTTCAAACATATCCGAGTTGTTTTTAAATTGGAACCCGGGCAAACTTCGTTTCTTAGGTGGCTTGTGAGGCCTAGCTCAGTTCTACACTTTCTTGGAAGTTGAGAATAGCTGCAACTCGCTTCCTCCAAGATGACTTTTATTATTGTCAAAACTGAAGAACCAGTAGTTATGAGATGCTTTCATAAAAAGATGAAAATAATTGTAAATGATAAAATTTAGAATTTTGAGTTAATTTACGCTTTCAAGATCTTCTTGCAAGAGACAAACATTCTAACGAGTTGGTTGAGGTGTGATAAATTAAGGACAATGAGCTCGAAGCTAAAATGATTTGTTCACAACGTTCCTCCGCTGACGCTAATAGTCCACGGAGCCAGAAACACTGCCACATGATCTGGCGATCTTCCAATCATAACTAGGTAAATCTTTCTCAAACCGCCTCCCGACCGGTACCATCTACTGCACATACATCCAGTGACGGTGACGGTGGAGGATGTAAGATAAGGAAGTCAGGCTACGGCCTCTCTCCGTTCTTTGCGTAATCCAATTGGGTTACGGAAAGTGGATTGAGGCCGTGCTACTCGGTTTATAAACTATTTACAGCTTCAACTGCGCCGCAGGCCGGGCAGGAATATAACATTGTTAGATTTGGTCCACTATACTTCTTACATCCCCTCCCAATGTTATATCAGTTGTTGCCAAGTTGAGTGATGCCCTTGCTTTTCCCATTTTAACACGTCCCAGAGGTTTGGTTAACACATCGGCATATTGCATCGCAGTCGGTGTCCATTGTAGTTTCACGTTGAATTGCCGTACAAAATCATTTACAAAGTAGAATGCCCTGTCAAGGTACTTCGTCCTCTTCTTGGATAGATTGTCTTCCGCTATCATTATTGCTGCTTTGTTGTCGCAGTGGATAGTTAGCGGCAGCTGCAACAGAATAGGCTCGGCCACCAACCTAATGTACGCCAGCAACTGTGTACCCTCCACCAGTGCCACATTCTCAGATGCACATGTTGACATTGCCACAACATGCTGGCGTTTTGACCCCCAGGCAATAAGGTTACCAAATGCTTTCACCATAAAGCCTGAGGTACTTCTTTTGTGTTCTCCTCCCCAGTTTGCATTGGTCCAAAGGGAGAGTCCTTGATCCTTCTTGTCATATATCAATGGTTGGTGCCGATGGTGGCAGAGATAACCGATTAAGTGATCCAAGGCTTCCCAGTGTTGCAGGCCTGGATTTGAGGAGAACCTTGCCAGTAAATTGACTGCAAAGGTAATGTCCGGTTGTGAGCCCAATGAGAGATACATTAAAGAGCCCAATATTGATTGATAGCGGGTCTGATCAACTGATTTCTCTTTGTTTGTGACAATCAGGCTGTCTGGCAGGGTTGTGAATTGATCTCTGATGGGGCGGTGATAGTCATCCAGCAGTTGCTTGGATAGTAGAGGCTGACTAATGTCCAGCCTTCCGTTTCCAATGTCAATGTTCAGTCCCACAATTTTACTGACGTGGTCCGACCAATGAAATTTAAACTTCAACGTCAGTTTGGTCTTGAAAGAGTCTAGTCCACCTGCTGAGTTTGACAGCACAATTCCATTGTTGACATGAACCCACACAATGAAAAATACACCACATTTCTTGAATATATAGATTGAGGGTTCTATTTCATCACCATGGAATCCTAAAGACCCCATGATGCCACATGAATATTGCCACCAACATCTTGCAGCTTGCTTCGTCCCATAGAATGCTTTCTTCAGTTTCATTACTTTGCCTGAAAGGTCTGATTGAATCTCTACTGGTGCCTGCACAAATATGTCTTCTTCTATCAGACTGTACAGATAGGCCACACTTATGTCAAATCCTGCCATGTGTAGGTTGAATTTCACTTTAAATGCCAGGAGGAGTCTGAGCGAATTCAGGCTGGAAGTCAGGGAATACACATTGGAGAAATCAATGCCTGGTCTTTGGGAGAACCCCCTAGCAACATACCTAGCTTTGAATTTGTCAACTTGTCCACTTGCTGTCCTCTTTACGACAAAAACCCATTTTACCCCCAAAATTTTCATGTTGGCCGCAGGACTGATGGCTTCCCATACACCCCATTCATCAAATTGTTGGAGTTCAGCCTCAGCAGCGGTCTTCCAGTGCACCGATAAATTTGACTTCAGGGCTTGTTGAATTTTACAAGGAGTAACAATGTTGGGGGCAAGGGGAAGAGCCTCAATTGCTTTATGCTACTCTTGGTGGATAGAGTCCGTTGCAACTTCACTCAATCTCAGGTTATTAAGGATGAAAGCCACATCACCCTTCTTGGTGGGGGTGGCAATGGGTAAGTGCTGATAATCAGGAAAAATTGCAGAGGTCAAAGTGAATATTCTGCGAGAAGGGACATTGAGGAAGGTCCAACCTTTTCCTGACTTCAGGTAGGTCAAAAGTATGCATTCAGTTGCCCTTGCATCTAGCTTTGTGCGCTTTTCTTGTGGAACATGAACTATAGCTCTTGCACCAAGTGGGGAAAGCTGAGTAGGATCTGGCTGAATGTCAAAAAGTTGCTCCATAGGTGTCAGCAGTGAAACTCATTTGTTGGGAAGATGATTATGCACATGTGTAGCACAAGAATATGCAAAGATCCAGAGGGTTTCTGGTAGTTTACTGGAGTGTAGCATTGTTCTTGCCATGTCACCAATTGTCCTGTTGACCCTTTCAGCCTCTCCATTCTGATTGGGGCAATAGGGTTCTGTCGGTATCCACTAAATTTCAAATGCACACAAGTCTCCTGCAAGTTTTCCAGAGTATTCACCAGCATTATAAGAGAAAAGTCTTGCTGGATATTTGCATAGCAGATTGAAGAGGATATTAACCCAGAAGATG
The DNA here is from genome assembly GCA_023105745.1 of Austropuccinia psidii. Classification (NCBI taxonomy): domain Eukaryota; kingdom Fungi; phylum Basidiomycota; class Pucciniomycetes; order Pucciniales; family Sphaerophragmiaceae; genus Austropuccinia; species Austropuccinia psidii. The sequence continues at coordinate 39,157,204 of JALGQZ010000007.1, forward strand.
ATTTTCCCAGGGACTTCAGACCTTGATTTAAACACAGCAGTAAAGGTGTAAGTAGACGCATGATCACAAAGGGTCAGAAGGAACCAATTCCCCTCTGGATCTCTATTGAAAGGCCCGATGACATTGGAAACTAGAAGATCAAGAGGATCAGAGATTTTGAGATTAGTGGTTGGGGTACTTTTCTGTTTCACACTTTTGGAGAATGCACAGCTTTCACAGAAGAAGTCTTGCCAGTCATCGGCTTTGGCATTTGGGACAAAATGTTTCAAAAATAATTTCACAACACCATGAGAGGCATGGCCTAGATGCTCATGCCATGCTTTTGCGCCAGGGAGTGGAACTTTTGATAAAGCATTGGCTTGCATAGAAAATTTATGTAGGTACCAGCAGTGATTTACATAAGATCTGGTGAACAGAACATTTGAGGGAGAAACAAGAGACAACAAAGTTGAATTAAAAATGGGACGGTAACTGTCTTCAATCAAGCTTCCAAGGCACATTATCATACTTTGGATATCCTTGAAGTAGTAAACATTCTTGATTGTCATTATGCTTCTAGGAGTCGGAATACTCAGACTGCCAATTTCAGTGAGATAGGTGTAAGTTCCGGAGGAAGCCAAATGCACAATTGGAGGTTTGGTCAGCACTGTTTCTAGTGTGAAATTAGGGTTTTCACCACTCACATGAATGTCGGAGGCAGAGTCAATTAAACAACCATCTGTTACTACTTTGGTTGAGATGTTACAAACTCTCTTTCCTTTGGTCAGGGCCTGAAAACATTGTGGTCACCAAATGTTTGATGGTGGTTTTATTTTCCCAGAATCAGCATTGGCCCAGAAGGTTTCACAGTCTTCATACCAGTGCTGACCCTTTTGGCAGTACAAGCAGCCCAAACCAAATCAATCAATGAGAACCTTAGATTGTCCCCAAACCCTCAAGTTAGCAGCCCTCCTGATAACATGATCAGGGATATTTGGATTTGATGGGCTGCTGCCGGCTGGTTGGGGAGCTTGAAAAATAGGATTATGAGATGAAATGGGTTGTTGGTAGTACCACGCTGGAGGAGTATAGGCAACAGCTGAGATGCTTTCATTGTGGTCGAAAACTGCCACAGGAACTAAAAAACCAGAAGTGGCTTCTGCAGACTGGATGGCTTCAGACACATTGTCAAAGGTAGGATTGAAACCTTGGCTGTTGAGTCATTGGTGCACCAGGACTTCAAAAATGTTGTGGTTGATTGAATCAGGCAGCCGTACATTGGCCTGTACAAGGAGGCCATAAAACTCATCCAAAGAAACCTCCCATTTCAAAAGATTTGCAAAGATTTCCTGATGTAGATTTAACCATTCTGCAGTGTTTTGAAAACTGGTATCTTTGAAGGATGCAATGAGATGTCTGACAGTGTCAAGTTTGTCAAAGCAAGATGAACTGTTACAACGTAGTTTAATAGCTGAGAAAAGAGATGCTGGTGAGGGATTGTTTTTTAATAAAAGACTTTCTGTTGAGTCCTCAATAGTTTGGAGTATTACAATTAGCACACTTGAGGCATCCTTGTGCACCAGGGCTGCCAAGAAGTGGTCAATTGATATTGGATTGATTTTGTATACAAAAGCAATCGTAGTGGTGAAGGTTTTGAGCCACGTAGAAAGATTTCAACCATCAAAACACAAAATGGTGTGTTTTGGTTTCAGTGAAAAGTGAAGAGCCAGGGTGTCTTCCCAGAGCCTCCGCTGGACAGGATTTAGAGTATGAGGGTTAGCTGGAGCATTGATGAATTTATTGTTGAGTTGCTTTCGACTCTCCAGATTGAGCTGAAGTTCATTAATCTTGTCAGTAAGTGAGCTGATGGCATTCAAGAGTCATGGAAGTTCATCAGATACATTCTTCAGTTTCCCAATGCCAAGATCGTCAGTGGTGCATCTTGGTGGCATGGTATTTCCAGATTACAAAATGTTGGAGAAAAGGTAGGAAAGACTTATTGATGTTCGTACTTTAAACCTGCTGTCAGAGTCAGCTTTTAACCTGTAAGATAAGGAAGTCAGGCTAAGGCCTCTCTCCATTATTTGTGTAATCCAATTGGGTTACAGAAAGTAGATTGAGGCAGTGTTACTTGGTTTATAAACTATTTTAAGCTTCAATTGCACTGCAGGCCAGGCAGGAATATAACATTGTTAGATTTGGTCCACTATACTTCTTACAGAGGATACCGTCACTGCATATTTATTTATTTATATATATATTGATTTTTTAAAGTGCATTATATTTTGAATTCCACACTATTTCCGTGTTTGATTTAGGTTTAGGGTTTTGCATTTATCTGGAATATTTTGATGTCACTGGATAATGTGCAGTAGATGATACCAATTCACCGTGCAGTGATGATGTCTGCCACTTGAGTGACATAAAAAGACACCCCAATCTGTTATAATTAAAGTGAAATCACATTGTGTGATAAAATGATGACCTCAAATAGTGTAACTACTGAGCTAGTTCCAGTATCATCAATTTCAACAAAATTCTTCAACATCTGAACCAGCCTGGAACAATATAATCTAGCCATCCTCAGAGGCCTGCTTCATCAATTTCCCAGATGCTTTTGCCTCTCTCCTATTGAATCCTGGTCCAAGAACTCACCATAAAAGAAGGCTACCCCCACCAGTGGGGGTAGCAGGCCCAACCTGCTTTCAACCAGGACACCTTGCCTCTAACGTTGAAATATTTTTGCAGGTACTTGAAGCCATGGGTTTGGCTATTAATAATGTTTCTCAATTGAAAGAGAATATTATGGATCTTCCATGTTTTTGTTTGCTTACTCATACATTCAATCTACTCCATTCACCAACACAATCAATTATTGAATGAACCTTAATATTAATAGGGAAAGACACTTCTTTCACATAAAGCTGTGACATAAATTAAAAGAAATTCCATTCTTGTTTTTACTTGAAATAACAGAGCAATTTCACATGCGCTCATTATTGCAAAAAATATATCCATAAATTGTTTTTGGCGGATAAAATTCAATTTATTAAAAGAATTGTTACAGAAGGAAAGAAAAACAACCCAATACAACCCAATCATCAACCATATAGTTTATGTTTTTCTTTTGAAATAATTTATATATATGAGCCTGTGAGGTATGTATGAAAAACCCATAAGGCCACAAATAATACTTAATACATTCAATTCATTCAATAATTGAATTTTAAAATGGTTTCAAAACAAAAAATAATGGTAAATAACTTTAGATTTATTTTGGATAAACAAAGTTTTAATTAGGGTGTTGGTAAACACATGTAAGCTTTCAGTAAAAAAACATAAGCTCTTACATGTTTTTTACCAAGTTATGGTCAAAACACATGAGTTTATGGTAAAAACAAATAAGTTCCCTTATTTTTTTTTTAAAAAACTTCCTAAGGCTCAGTTTTGAGGTTTTTTTCATTTTTTTGGCCATATTTTTTTCTGACATGGGATGTCAAAATCCTCAATTTTTTCAATTTTTTTTACCAAATTTCTCAAACTTGGCCAATTTGACAGAATGGCATCTTTTTTGAAAAAATTCATATAAAATCTTGCCACTTATGAATTTCATTAATCTTCTTTATAAAATGAAGGGTTCAATCTTGAAGATGAAGAACTAGAAGCCCATAATTTTGGCAATTTGTTTTGGTGGGACAAGTGAAGGTGCAAAAAGTGTTTTTTTCCTGTGTTTTTAATAGGACTCTTTTTAAAAAATTAATACAAAATCTTCCCAATTATGAATTTCCTTCATTTTTTTTAAACTGAAGGGTTCAATCTGGACAATAAAGAACCAGAAGTCCATAATTTTAGGGATTTTTTTTGGTGGGACAACACGTCAAGGTGCAAAAAGTGTTTTTTTCTTGTTTGTACTATGACTATTTTTAAGTACAAAAGTGCCATATGTTTGATAAAAGAGGAGACTGAGGTAGAGTTTAAGCAATAAATGGGAACAAGGGGGTGGATAATTGGCATAATTTGTATATACAAAAATCAATCAAGCTGAATCAACCTCCAAAATAGCTAGTTCTTTCTGAGGGGGGGATTGGACAAATATAACATCCTGTGCTTCTAAAATTTATCAGCCCAAGCCAGGGCTTGTGGTTGAGCATGAAATTACCAATTCATAGTAATGGGGGGACTGGATAAGCTTTAGAAATGATGATATAAAATGAGACAAAATGAGAACATCTATCCAAGAGGCAGATGAAAATGGGGGGATTATCATTTGGAGGACAAAAATAAGGGGAAAAAGAGAAAGATTGGACTGTGGAATAAAAGGAAACTGGTATTTGATACTTATTTGCAATTGGACCCCCATTTCAGGAATAGACATCCACTTGATTTTTGTGGCCAACATCTTGATACCACTCAATTCTGTGCAAATAGGAGGATACCGAGGGAATTAAAGTGCTTATGGCTTCATAAAGGTCTCAATTTTTATAATTTTTTCAGCCAAGTCCCCTCCGACATCAGCCCATCAATCTTGAGTCTTGTAAATGTAGTGGGATACCATTCTGTAGCCACAGTTTCCATCACCCTGGATATTGATGGCCTTGAAGGTGTATTTCAAGATAAGCTTGGGAAAGATTTCTGAGCCAGGTACCTGATACAATAGGGTCAAAAATTGAATAAATATAAAAATAAACAAGAGAAATATACATTAAAAAGAATCAGAAACTCACAAAGCGCTTGGAGAATTCATCACTTTTGTGATAATTGCTTTGACAATGCTCACAGGTCAAGTAAATTGCATCATATATATTCAAACTGGTGGAGGACTTATGGGACTTTCTTTGTGAGGTTTTGCTTCCAATTTCCAATCCTCTGGACCTTCCAAGGGTGACTTCTGATTTGCCATATTCATTGAATTCAGTTTCTGGGGGTGGTGAGTCTGATGAACTGATTGATTTTGATCATGAGGCCTCAGAATCTTCAAAATATTCAGACGAGTCCCTGTCCATAATTGGAGAGTAAACATTTGACTGTGATCTTAATTTTTCTGAGGGTCTTGCTCTTCTATTGGATTGAATTTCAATGATTTCAAATCTTGTGGGCTCTCTTTTGTTTCATTTTCATTTTTATTCTTGGCTCCTTGAGGTATTCCACAGATATTCTTGCATTCTAGGGGGTCTTCGTAATATTGATCATCCTCTTGACTTCTGGGAATTTGATCAAACGGGACTTCTACAGTCCAAACATCCTGAAAATGTTGAATAATTGGGGTGATTTCTGACATTGGTCTTTGAACAAGGTCTTCCCAAATCTCTTCAAATATTTCTTTGGATTTATTCTCTCTTTTTTTTCAACACTTTGATCATCATCTTGATAACCAGTCTGAGAAGAATATGACAAAGAAAATCAGTTAATACAAAGAAAAATTAAGAATTTGAAGTTGAAAACCCTCACAGGAAAATTAAAATGCCACTGAGGATGGAAGGCTGATATCTCAAGCCTTTGGTGCTTGGCAAATGCCTTTTGGGTCTTATGCTTGCATGGAATGCCTCAATAGTTGTTTTATTTGTTGGTGAATTTTTCATTTGGGGAAATTGGGTTTTGAAATTGTCAAAGGCCATCTGAAGGGCATAATAATACACCTTCCCATTGAGAGCACAGATGTGTGGAGGCAAATTTCTGACATGAACAATAATTTCTTTGAAGATTCTGTTGATTATTTCAATAAATTCTTTCCTGCAAGCCATGTGGAGATCCCTAAATACCTCCAGGAGAGTACCAGTGGATCTTTGGAGCCAAAGGTTAACCATGGCATGGGCACCTTCAACTCTGGAGGTGGAGCCCACACCCAGGTGGCAATGGTGTGTGGTCCAGGATGCCACATGAAAATCCTTTAGCAGAAGCCAGTTATTTTCCAAATATTGCAAGACTTCAGGATTTTGGACTTGCTTTTGAATCTTCTTCCAGTTGTCTTTGAAAGACTTTTCAGTGGATGAATACATAATCTGAGAAATGAATCCCAAAGTCATTGATAAAAACAATAATAAGAAAAAAGTGAAATAAAGTGAAATAAAGTGAGAGATAAAAGTATATTACTTGATTTCAAAGGCCCATAAAATTTTCAAAATCAGTGCAATATTTATTGATGTTCCAAATGCATAACATGACTTTGGAGTAGGGGAAGAGCTTCTGAAGAGAGTTTTTCAAGGCCAGATCCCTGTCAATAACAATGACTGGAGGGGGAACAAGATTGGTGTTGTTGAGGACTTTTCTATGTGTTTATTTACAGCCCAAGTATATGAGGGTTCAGTTTCATTATTCATCAAACAAAAAGCCTCATAAAAGGTCTTATTGGTTGAGCTGAATCCAACAATATGAAAAGGGGTATTTTGTACATATTGGTTTTATAAGTAAAATCCATAAGAATGACATGAGGAAATCCATGAAGGAGTTTTATCGCAAGGGGGTTAGTGAAAAACAAGGAGGTAATGTGTCCCTCAGCATCCCTTGAAGAGGACCAAACAAAATTTTCTTCTTTGAAGGTTTCAATAAGAGCATCAATGGGCCTTTTGCCTTGCAGTTTGTCTTTCTTGATTTTCTTGACTTGGTTGTAAATTTTTTGAAGGATTAAAGGCCTGTCAGAATCCCTCTGGCTGCATAAGTGGCCTGGATTTTGCTTGGAAGAAGCAGTTATTCAGACATTTGAGCAATTTGGGATGTTTCTTTCTCATTAAATTTCCTGAAAGTAGGATGAGCCATGATAGTTTCAGTGGAATCATAGCTATGTTCAGTATTTTTGACTTTAAGAGTCCAAGTGGTCTTCCTGGCATAAAGTCTAAATGGACAGTCAAGATTTCTTGAAGCGACTGTTTTAGAGGAGCTTTTGTTGGGAGTTGGGGTGCAAGACCTTTCAAAACCTATTTCCATTTGGTTGTGGGTCATATTGGACCTCAAGGTGGACACAGCATACCCCTTAGCCCTGGAAACATTATGAACATGCTGTCAAAGAAACTCAAGGGTCTGAAATTCACTTTTGGTGGGGGGTTGTAGCATGTTTGAGAAAAAAAGATGTATAAATTCAAAAAAAAGGGGAATTAAGGGATTTGGAATGAGGAAAGAAGCTTTCAAATTATGAAAAAAAAGTGATAAAAGGTGTGAAAAGTTAAAAGAAGTGGTCAAGAGTGAAGAAAAGTGTCATAAATGTGGGATTGATGGATGAGGGATGGTAAAAAATTGGAATTTCAGAGGCTTAGAAGCAGGGTTTTGTGGTGGAAAATGCAGTCTTTGGGGAAAAAAAGAATGGAAAGTTTGACAAGCTTTGCAAAATTGCTTTGGTCATGCTATCTTTCAAAAAAAAATTGTTTGGGGTGGGGATAATGTGGATTATTTGGATGTTTGGTCTTTTTTTTTGGGGGGGGGGCTGTGGAAAAAAATCTGAAACCATTGGGAGTTAGAGGGGTTTTAGGGGAAAAAAAACTTTTTTGGCAATTTTTTGGCCCAATACAGGCATTAATGTGTTTCATTTTTAATTAAGAATGGGCTCAGGGAACCCCTTATGTGTTTTTTTACTAAAAACCTATGTGTTTTCACCAAAACCCTTCAATTATTATGTCATTTTTGGATCCTACACCAAAAATAACTCAGGGTAAACCCATAGGGTATTCTACCCAAAATTGGTTTTTAGCTTTATTTGGATAATTTAAGACTTCACCAGAAAACTTGATCAATTTTCTGAAATTTTATACACTTTTTAAATTGTGAATTTTAACTATAACTTGAAGTTACATAAGGCTTATGTAGACTTACAATAATTGTGTTATAATTAAGCTGTTGGATTTATTTAATTAATTGGCCAAGGATTTGTCATAGAGCCTATAAATTCTGTGTGGACTCAATTAAAATCAACTTAAAGCTATAATATGGCTTCAAATAAATAAATTGGCAAAATGCACACAGAAAGGGGGACAAATGGTGACAGGGAACCCAAGTCTTCATCTCTGAAAGAGCCCAAATGAGTTTTTTCTCATGTATTGAGATATTCTCAACCTTTTTAAGCTGTGAGACTAGATATTAATACAATATTAAAGCTTGAAAGGGTTTATTCTCCATTTGAACAGTAATTACAAGCTGCCAAGCATAAATACCTTGATACAGAATTTTAAGCTAGGGTTAAAAGCTGTCTAAGCTTAATCAAGTTCAAGCAAGGTCAAAATTAAATCCAGAATAAGCAAAACCATATCAAAAGCTAAGGTTTGGTTTATATTGCTATTTTTATGTGGAAAGAAGCAAAAACTTCTAAAATTCATAGGAAATTCATTTCTCAGTGGATTTTATTGAAAAGTTTACAAATCTTACAAGTTGATGACATCTGTGTATACATAAAGGATTGAGTATACTTTAGAATTAAGATCCTTTGGTATTAAGCCTTCAAAATATCACATTTAATTTTTCTTTAGGAAAATTAGGATTTCTTTAGAAATTGATTAAAAATCTCATTTAAATAATTTTCTCTTGAAGTTTTACTTTTTAGATAGTAATGATATGAAGTTAAAGTAAATAAGATCTTTTTATATTAAAACTTGAAAATAATAAGCATTAATGGATTTTGAAGTTACTTAAAGTTAAAACTAATACCTCCAATTCAAATTATAGTTAAAAATTGGGAGTTTAATGTTATAAATAAATTGTTATTAATGCTTTATCAGTTTTAATTATTAAAAACCATCTTTTAGCCCCTGTGATCACAGGGAAGGTGTCTTAAGGCATAAAAAGAGCCATTTGACTAATTTTTTTTGCCCATCAACCAGTACAATCAATCTTCCAAAGCATGATATTTTATTAATAAAATCTTATATTATCATAAAAACTCTTTAGTTCTTCATTATTAAGAACTTTTAAAATATTAGAATTTAATCATATTTTTATGATCTTCAATAATTGTTTTATTTTTTAAAATCTTGTTACACAATATTTTATAAAATCGGAAAATTGTCTAAAAAGCCCTTAATTCTCTTTTTTGCTATGTTTTTATAATGTGAAAACTGTTTTTGACCTTTAATGGTGTGTTTGATCAATCAATAACTTATAAGTGTGTTATTCATCAATATTAAATTTCTTAAGCTTATTGCTGTTTTTCATAAGATTCATTTTATAATTATCATTACACAGTACTTTAGAAGAATTTACTTTTCAATAATATTCTATATTTTTTTATAGACTTTCCTTATTTATATAACACAGATATATTTTTCTCTTGGAAAGATTTCATATCATTATTATTATGATTCTCAGTGACTCATAATAATGATAAGATAACTATATTATTTTTATTTAAAATTACTACAGATTTATCATTGAAATTTGAAATAATATTCATTATTTGTATCATTTCTTATCAGCATGAACAATAATACAATTTAAATTTGTCGTAATAATCTTTAATTATATTATATTTTCATTTGAGGACAGTCATAGTACTCTTAATAATAAGTATTATTATTGACAGTTTCATATAAAGACCTTACATTTGGGGGCCTTATCATAAATTTAATCCAATTTTGGGATATAAATCCTCTTTTAGACCTTATATTATTTTAGTTTGACATAAAATTGCAATATAGAATTAAAGTTTTCCTTTTTTGGGACTTATGTTTTATAAATAGTTTTTATAATCTTAATGAAATTATTATCTTTTTAAAAATACTTTCAAACAAGATACTATATAGTTATTTTTTTTGTTTGCTAACTAATGGATTTTTCATATCACACACTTAAAATTGACCCTTTGAGTTATCCTATTATAAAGTGAATAATAATATAATTTTAACTCATAATTTATTAATTGCATAATTATTAGTTCTTAAAGAAAATTAATCAAAAAAACATTAAAAATGTTTACTTTTAGCAGTATTGCTTTTTTATATTCTTGAGATATTCTCTTCATTTTGATATAATCTTGCCTTAAAATGGTTTAAAAAACTTCAATTTTCAAGTTGAGTCAATTTTAAGATCTTTTATTATCTTATATAAAAAACTTATCATTTTTTCTCTTGATTCTAAAATACAACTACAAAGAAGCAAAAACAATAAATAAAGTGACTGTTATGAACCAAGCATTGATATTCAGGCTATTCTAGCACCCAAAGGAGATCTTACCACAGTACCTTTTGCTGAAAAAGCTCAATGATTTTAAGATTTGAACTTAAAAATTTGATATTGAACTCAATATGTTTCCAAACACAAGTAGAAGTAACTACTCCATCCAATAATATGGCTCTATACACAGGAATAGTGGTTAAAAATCCAAAATAAAAGACAACAAACATGAAGGAGAGGCACAGATGGAAGATGCCAGAGCTCCCACCAGTTCCTAAAGGTTGATGTATACCTTTGGGCCACTAATTGAAAGTGAATATTTTGATATAATTTCTGTTGCCTTGATCAGATCTAGACAAATTTCAAGTGGAAGCCATGGAGACATAGTAAGTCCAGTAGAGAGATTGGTACATGGAAGCCAAGAGAAAAGAGTGGGAGACCTTAAACAGCCTGTATATGGGTAAAATGAATTCCTTGAAGGTTTAGGGGAATCTCTTGATCAAGCTAAAATAACCAATGACCAGCCCTATGAAGGTCCAATTTGTTTCATTTCAAAAAAATAAAACCTAGTGAGGTTAGATATGGACCAGAAAAATTGAGTGTCTTTGCCTTCTAGAAGAATTGTAAAAACTTTATTCTAATACTAATGGGAGTTCTTTCAAAGTTTTTTTACTGATTTGTATGCTGTGAAAACACTTCTAAACATAAAATTCTCAATGGGCACATGTTAAGATGGCAGATTAATATTCAGGAGTGTAATAACAATATCACCATAGCTAATAAAGCTAGAAATATTAAAAATATCTATGATGGCCTAAGTAGATGAGAATCAATCAATACACCTAATAATAATCCCTGTGTTCTTATGGATGCAAAACCCCAGATTCCAATTGAGGGGATAAATATCACAGATGTGGGAACAGAATTCTTTGATAAAGTCATAGAAATATAAAGGAATGATAATAATTGTACGATTATTAATTCTTTACTTGACAAAGATTGAAAATATAAATCTTTGGCTAGTTCTTTAGATGGTTTATGGACAACATCATATTATGATTTGATACTCCATTCATTTTATGGTATCCTGAAGCATAGGTCTAAACACAAATTTTGAATGGTTTTTGCATAGGATTTTAATTAAAAACATTTTTTGAGCCTTTGAGATATGACCACATATCCAAAAAGGTCACAAGAAAACTTTACAATAATTATTATTTTAAAATAATTATCCCAAAATAAGTGAAAATGCCATAAATAGGGATAAACTCTTAATTACCTTGCTTGTGATAAGTGAACGTGTGAAATAAATCACACAATTAAATTCCTCATGATAAACTACACATATATCATTTTTATGGTATATCTGTAAACTCAATAATTAATGAATAATAAGTAAAAATGCCATAAAAAAGACCCAAATTCTTATTTATCTCAGAATACAATGAAACAACATGTGAAATGAATTGCATCATTGGATTAAAAATGAAAATACATACATGTGAGACTTCTGTTTCATATTTTTAAAGTCAATATTTGAGGAAATAACCTGAATATATGCATTTTTATGGTCAATGCATATATTCATGGGTTTTAGCTCATATCTCTTAGAATATACATGGTAGAGAGTTAAACCAGATATAAAGTTACCAATTAGCTACTTTAGGAATTCAGATATAAGCTTCATTTGACAATCAATATACAAGGTTATAACATGTAAGGGTTTATTGAATAAGATCGCTATAGCTATTAACCACTTTGTTGTGAAATAAGTTCAAAATTAAAATAAAGTGGATATTCAGAATCTACTAGTTCATGTGTGAATAATGACTTATCATTTGTCATATATTCAAGGTAAAACCCCTTTAAATCATGGTTTGAACTCTAAAATAGTGAAGTTCAACAGAAAAGATGAGTTACCAAAAAATCAGCAATAATAGATTTTTGATGATGTGATAAAATTCTCTTGGCAGTTCAATAATTACATGTTAAGCTATCAGAATTCACTCTCTAATTGGTTATAGCCTGTATAACTTGAAAGGTATTGATTATCAAAGTTTAACCTTAAGATGGATCATTCATGATCACTCACTGTAATCTCATTTTAAGCTCAACAGTTATATAAGTGATAAAGCTGGTGGATACTCTTAGATTATTATTAATACTATAAAATCACCAAAGTTTATGCTTCTTCCAAGCCTATGATGTCATCAAACTTAGAGCTATAGTGATAACTCTAAATAATGGCGTAATAATGAGATAAGAGGGTTTAATTATGATTTAATCATCACTAAACCTTAAAGACTTATCAATTCAAGTGGATACCATCTAAACACGTCTACTAGAAGCCTGTTGTACTCTAGGAGGGAAGAATTTACTATCAATAGAGTTGTTTTTACTATATCTCCCCTCAGACACATCAAAAACCTTAAATTGAAAGGTAATTTCTTTAGGGTATTGGTAAAAACATGTAAGCAAATTGGTAAAAACATGTAAGAGCTTATGTTTTTTGGCCATAAATTGGTAAAAGCACATATGGTTTTAGTAAAAACACGTAAGGGGTGCCCTGGGCCCATTTTTAATTATAAATGAAACACAACCATGCCTATATTGGGCCAAAAACATGCCCAAAGAAGGGTTTTTCTCCCCAAAACCCCTCCAACTCCCAATTGTTTCAGATTTTTTTGCCCAGCCCCCCCCAAAAAAGGACCAAACACCCCAAATAATCCACATTTTTCCCACCCCAAACAATTTCTTTTTTGGAAAAACAGCATCACCAAAGCAATTTTGCAAAGCTTTTCACACTTTTCTTTCTTTTTCACCCAAAATACTGCATTTTCCACCACAAAAAACTGCTTTCAAGCCTCTAAATTTCCAATTTTTACCTTCCCTCATGCATTAATCCCACCTTTTAACCACTTTTTCTTACTCTTAACCACTTCTTCTAATTTTTCATACCTTTCTACACTTCTTTTTCACCTTTTGAAAGGCTCTTACCCCATTCCAAATCCCCAAATCCCCCTTTTTTCAAATTTATACATCTTTTTCACTCAAAAATGCTTCAACCCCCCACTGAAGGTAAATTTCAGACCCTTGAGCTTCTTTGGAAGCATGTGCATAATGTTTCCAGGGTTCAGGGGTATGTTGTGTCCACCTTGATGGTCCAAAAATGACCCACAACCAAATTTAAATAGGTTGTGACAGGTCTGGGACCCTGAATACCAACAAAAACCCCTCCAAAACAGTCACTTCAAGAAAGCTTGACCATCCTTTTAAAAGTTATGCCATAAAATATGCCAAAAGTACCACTTGTACTCTTGAAGTCAAATTTTTTGAATATGGCCATGTTTTTAAGGTTTGACTATGAAACAATAAGTAAAAATTACAAATATTTTACTTATTGTACTCTGAATGTCCTTATAAAAAATTGAATAAGATAAAAGGAATTATTATAATAAAGAATTATTAGAATTATGGCATAAAAAATAATTGTATTATGAATTAAATATAATAATATTATTTATATTATGAAAAAATAATATAATAAATAAATATATTAATGTTTTATAATTAATATATTTAAAAGAACTTTATTATTGTTACCAACAAATACTAAAGGCGTAAAAAATTGTATTCATTAATAAAAAAACAATTAATAACTATAATATTACTAATATTAAAGCTATATATTAATATCAATACTATTTCTATTAATTGAAGAATTATCAATAGTAATAATAGAGAGAAATCATTATAATAAGAGAAAATAAACTACTTTTGACACTTGTTATAATAATTTTGGACAATTCTATTCCAAATAATGTAAATACAACTCATTTAAATTGTATTTACAAAGAAAAATAAAAGAAATTACAAATTTTCTTGATTTTACGTGGAAATAAGATTTTTAATAGAATTATAACAAAACAGCTGAAACATTGAAGTAATCATGTTAAAAATGAGGATTATAAAATAGATCATCTTTGTTCTTTGATAATATAAAGTATGCATATATAAAGAATAAATATTTTACCTTTTGATTTAGTTGTTTTATTGTTTTGATGCATCTGAGGGGAAAATAGAGTAAAAAGATGTGAGTCTTAGAGGTATTTTCATATACCCAAAAGACCACAAATGATAAATTAAGATAAAAATATAAATAAAAAAAATTCATTTATATTATAAAAATAAAAATTGAGATATAAATACAAATTTATATTTAAAAATCAAAATTTAATTATAATTTAAAAATAAAATTACAATAAAATTTAAAATTATGAAATTACATTTTTACTTGTAAAAATTAAGTAAAAATGAATTTTTAAGAAAAATTGTGAAATTGGAATATTTTTGGTAAAAAGTTATGTCAAATATATTATAATTTTTATCCAATAAATAAACATAAAGAAATCATCACACCATTGGATTCCTCTTAAAAAGTAAAGTGGGGTCACCTCTGGATGAAATTTCTGTAACTCAACTCTAAAGAAGCTTAAATTAAGTTTTTAGTATTTTTTGTACAAAAGTATGAAAATCATCAAAACCTTAATTTAATTCACACCACATGTGGTGTTAACCATCAATTTTTGTCTTAAAATTGAGGTATTGTGTTTAGTTTAGAAGGTATGAGGAATTGAAGTATTTTCAATTGAAATGTCAAAATGTGCGCGTGTATTACATAAGTGAACTTTAATTTACATATGAGGTATCAATTATTAGAGATCTGTAATTGAAAACTCAATTTGATTACATATGTAAATTATAATTGTATTACATGATGAGGAATTAAAGAAAAAATAAATTGGAAAGCTTAATTCTGGGGGGGAAAAGACACTCTAGCCCTAAGGGGGAGCTAGACCCCCAAAATCCTTGCGGACTGGTGTGAGATGTCAAAATACACGCAAAAATTCATTACTTTTGGCCTTGAATTGAGTCACAGGGTCTGTGACTCAATTGATGATGAGGTTTTGATACCAACCAGGGTAGTTTTAGCTTCTGCCAAGAGGGTAAAACTACCCTTAAGTAAAAACAGTGTCCGTAAAAACAGCTTTAACTGGCTTCTATGCCTCTTACACACATTCTGACGTGTTTTGAAGGCTCTATACCAGGTATTGCTTTAGTAATGCCTGATTTAAGGGTCTAAAATGGCTAAAAATAGCCAAAAATGGCTTAAACCAGCCCTTTTTTGGTCTAAAACAGGGTTCAATGATGCCATAATTGACTTTTCTGTTGTCAGACTGTTTTTCACGACCGAAAAGAGTAAAATTTACTTTTGGAGTAAGAAAATTGATGGCTATAAAAGAATGTCTCTTTCATCACTGTTAGCTTTGTCACTTTGTTTCCAAATTCACTCTGGTCACTTTTGGGTGTGTTTTCTCTTTAAATATCTTTTTAAAGACTTTTTTCTTTAATTAATTTCTTGCAGTTCTTTTCTCAATTAATTCCAATTGAAATTTCTCTTAAAGAAATTTCTTTTGTAGCCTTAAATATCTCTTGTAGAGTATTTTTGGATAAATCTTTATTCTTGTTAAAACAATAAATTTTTATTATATTATTGTTTTATACTTAAAAGCTTAAAAAAATAAAATTGGTGTGTTTTCTCTTTAAAAATACTATTTATTACTATTTTTAAATAATTTTGCCTTATACAAATATTGAGGACAGGAAAAGTACTTGATATTTTATCAAAGTTTCATATCCACACCTTACACTTATCCACTGGTTTACAATAACAAACTCTATGATAGTTACAATGATAGCTATACCTGCTTAATTGGAAGGGTACCCCCTTTCCAAGAAACTATACCATGTAATAATATCAAGAAAAAGATGATGGATTGGCTTTTTTGGTGAGGAAAAAGCCCCTTTGATCTTGTTCCGGGGTGGTGGGAGGTTGCGTACCCCTGCAAATGACCACAGAGTAAAATTTTCACTACTGTGGGCTGGTTTTGATTCTAAAAACCCAATACAAACTGATATTTGGTGGAAATGTGGTCTTAAACCTACAAGTTTGAGTTTTTACCCTATACAGGTTGAATGTAAGATGTGACTATGAAACTGATGATAATATTACTATTAATCAACAGTACTATGTCTGTTCTTATGAAATATAATAATAAAAAATTATTATAACCACAATTAAATAATTATAAAATTATTTCTTTCACGTGTTATACACTACTAGTGATTATAACAGTGAGCAGTAATTGTCTACAAGAATCAATTACAAGAAGAATTTAATAATAAAGACTTCTTTTATTAAAATAATAAAATTATTTTAATATATAATTATCTTTTACAAGAATAATCATAAAGATAATTCTTGAAGAAAACTATTACTAGAGAAAAACTTTAAGAATTAAAGATAAATGACTCACTAATACTCCAAAGAACTTATTGATAGATAAAAGTAGAGAAATTTGACGTGGAATTGTGGATTTAAGGGATCAAAAGGATTTATAACAGTATTACAACAATATATAGTTGGATTCTATGATTTAACGTCTTTCTGATTGATTCTGAAAGATTTAAAACACTTAAGAATAGCTTGTAACTAATACTTACTTGTTGGTAATAATGATTTAATAAATTGATAAGATGATGATACGGAAAAAACAGCAAGAAGAGGCTTCTTTTACGTCAACAACAGCTCACAGAGGCATGCCATGAAGCAAACTGAAAAACCAGTGAGTGAGAAAACAATAAACCTTTTTGTATTAATGATTGCATCATCTGTTGTCACGTAAGATTATCATAATTACTTAATTGATGCTTTTACGTGACTACCAACCCCAGTATGGTTAAGAATAAAAAGAGTAACATCTGTAAATCTTCTTTTATTCCAAAATAATCATTGATTTCTCAAAGTTATCAATGTTATTGCCAATTTCATCACAGGTTTTAATTACTGTGAATTTTTGAAGATTCAGTGTTTCACATAGAATGGTCAAAAATGGACTATAAGTAAAACTTTTAATTTTACTAGTAAAACTGTAATTCTTTTTGGTTGTACCATAGATAATACAGCTCTCTATTGGTCCTGAAAGTTTCATAAAGATTCATTAAGAATTGTATTTTTAATGAATTTTTGAAGTTTTTACCTCATTTCTACGTAGAATTGCAAATATCAGTGTTTCACTGGTTGCTATGAGGTAAATTGATGGATACAAGTCCAAAAAGGGTTTTAATTACTCTTTTGGGGTTTATCCATGGAAAGTCATTAAGAATTGACGTGGCTACAGGTGTCTAAGTAGCTCTTTACCTCTTTGGCACATCAAAATAGCAGGTTATTTGCTATTTTCTTATGATTACAGTAGGTGTAACTTGGTAACCAAGTTCCCAAAGAGTTTTAGTTTACCAATTGGGCCAAGATGACCCATGGATCCATGCTCTGGAGCTATCCACGCCTCTGAGGCCTCAGAAGTTGGGTACCCTGGCTCTCTTTGATGTCTTTTGTCCCCCTTGCTTATTTTTCATGTAAAAATAGAAATTTAAGCTTCAAGTGAGATATCCACTATGGGTGTACCAAAAGTCCATGTAAGAATACCATGATATTAAGTGCTCAAAACATGCATAACACTATTCTTAGTGTATATGTAACATGGGATTTCTCACTTTCCCATTATTTTGGCTTAAAATCAAGAAAAACAAAAATTTTCACGGATCTTTTATGTGGTATTAATGATGTGGTATTGACGTATTTTCCATTTTACCACCTCAAATACTTAAATTGAGCTTATTCACTCTATGGGGCTACCCTAGGTGAATTTTCGTGTAGAATCCAAATCTGGTCTTAAATCCATGGATTTACTTACTCAATAAAAATTTATTCATCTTTTCTGAAATTGAAAATGATGAATTTTGGATATATGCATGACTTATGAGTTATGCATAATTCAAAATTTGTTTTTAAGATAATTGTGGCCTATTTGGGTATGTAAAATATACCTCAAGGCTCACATTCCCTCCCACCAAAAAATAAAATTGTACTACAATTTTATTAGTGATAAAAGAATAAGGCCCCAAAAGGGGGGTTAATGTCCACTGTCCAACCTCTTCACATTACTCAGATCAAGTAATTTAAAGCACATTTATAGACATATTCAGGCTTGTGGCCTTCTTTCATATCTAAATCTTCTTAAGAGTTTATCTGAGTCAGGTATTTCTGATTCTGCCATCCATTCATCTTCATGTACTGGATTTCTATATCTGACAAGATATTCTCTTTGATTTTTACCCCTAAGTCTCCTTTCTTTAATGACTTTCTTTATCTTTTTGTCTTCATTCTGTTCCACAGGTGGTACTGTTAAAGGAGTTGGGTTTCTTAAAGGAAACAATTCTTTATCAGCCGGTTGATAAGGCTTTATCAAGCTGACTGGAAATGTGGGGTGTTTATTTTCCAATTCACCACTCAATTCCACTTGAACTGCATTGGTTCCATGTAAAGCAACAATAACAAAAGGTCCTACATAAGAATCTTTAAGTTTCTTTGGGCCTTTGATATTATTAAAATTCAAGGTTGAAACTAAAACTAAGTCCCCTACTTTGAAGTCTGGTACTTTATGACTCTTGTCCCACTTCTGTTGTGCATAATCAAAAGCATCATCCATACTTTGTTTTGAATGATGTTTCACTTTATCAAGCATTATCTTGAAGCTGGAACCTGTAGGATGAATGTCAATCAAGTCTTTCCTCAGTGTGTCTGCTGGGAGTCTTGGATTCCATCCTTTTTCTAACATAGCAGGAGTTTGTCCTGTGGAAGAATGGACTGATGTCTTGTATGCCAATTCTAGTGCAGGTATCAGAGTGCACCAGTCATGGGTAAAGCCATCTGAGTCTTTGAATTCTAATCCATAAGCACAGAATCTCCTGATCATGTATTCTAAAGTCTGAATCATCCTCTCTGCTAGCCCATCTGTTTGAGGGTGATATGCTGTAGAGAATGATAGCTTAGTCCCAAACAATCTATGAAGATTGGTCCAAAGTGCAGATGTGAACTTGTGATCTCTGTCACTTATGATATTCTTAAATAATCCTGTATGAGAAATAACTCTACTCCATAAAAGAAGAGCTGTATCAATAGCAGTATCATCCTTATGACATGGTAAGAATATGGGAGTTTTGCTATATCTGTCTACAATGACTAAACAAGCATTGTAACTTTTGTCACCACTTGGAGGAAGTGCTGTGACCCAATCCATGTGAACAACTTCCCATGGGGATTTTGGTTCTTGAATATGGATCATAAGTCCAAATTTCTTGCCTGTACTCCTGTTTGCTTTTTGGCATCTGTCACAGGTATGGCAATATTCAATGGTTTCTTTTCTCCAAGATGGCCACCATGCACAGTTCTTCACTTTTTCAAGTGTTCTGTCTTCTGACAGGTGTCCAGAGTAGATACTATCATGACATTCATGAAGAATGGTATTGATAAGTAATCTACTACACAGTGTCATCACACAAGAATGTTTTGTTCTATGGTAAACAATCCCATCAAACAAGTGAAATCTTCCTTCAGAATAGGAATTTTTCCAAACTTCATCAAGTGCATTAACTAAAGATGTATCTTTGCAGTCTTTATCTAATAAAGAAGTCAAGAGATGGCAATTCTTGTCTTGTTTATAAGATTCTCTGACATCTTCAAAGAATTCAGTCCCAATATCAGTTATGTTAATTCCTTCAATTGGAATCTGTGGTTCAGCTTCCAAAGGTACATAAGCCGGGTTATCAGGAGTGTTGGCTAAAGCCCATCTACTAAGTCCATCAGCATTCTTGTGAATGTTTTCTGCTTTATGAACTATATTCATGTTTCCTCTATATTCTTGAATGTATATTTGCCATCTCAACATATGTCTGTTGGGAGTTTTCATGTTAAGAAGTGATTTCACGGCATTACAGTCAGTTATCACTTCAAAAACACTGCCATCAAGATAATAGTGTAGTTTCTCAAGTGCCCATACCAAACATAAGAACTCCATTTGGCTTGAACCATATCTGGCTTCTGTTGGTTTGATTTGTCTTGAGATATAACAAACTGGTCCTTCTGTAGGTTTGTCATCAATAATCTGGACTTGATGTAGGGCTACCCCTAGTCCATCTCCACATGCATCAATGTACAACTTAAAAGGAATATTCCAGTCAGGCATGAGGAGTAAAGGTGCTTCTGTAAGGGCTTTCCTTATCTTCTCATAAGCTTTAATTCTCTCCTGTGTCATCTCAAATACAGTCTGTTGATCACAGATTCTATAAAGTGACTTGGCTAGAATTGCAAAGTCTTTCAGGTGTTGCCTATAGTAACTGGCAAACCCAAGAAAAGACATCATTTTTTTTTATTCTGGGGTATTGGTTTAAGTAACACTGCTGCTACTTTGTTTTTGTCAATACCCAAGCTTAAACCAGAAACAATATGTCCTAATGCTTTGAGTTCTTCAAAATCAAAATTGCATTTCTTAAGTGAAATTTTCATGTTCACTTCTGCAACTTTATGAAGTACTCTTGCAAGTCTTTCAAGATGCAAAGACCATGAGTCAGAACATATGATAATATCATCAATATAAATGATAAGCCATCCTTCAGACAATTCTGTGGGGAAGATGGTGTTCATCATTCTTTGATAATGAGATGGAGAATTTTTAATGCCAAATGGCATTCTAAGATACTCAAAAATACCACAGTGAGTGATAATTATAAGTAATTTATTAGCTTTAGGCGTCAAGACATTTTGATTGAAGCCTTTCAATGCATCCATTGATGTTATATACTTGGCTTTAGACAATTGAGTCAAGGTTTCTTGAATTCTAGGGATTGGATACCTATCTGGAACTGTGTAGGTATTCAATGCTCTGAAATCTCCAACCATTCTTGACTTATCATTATGCCACGCAATAATAACAGGTGTTGTCACTTCAACTTCCTCATTATGGCCTACTTTCCTTAGCACACCAAGTTGGATCAACTCTTGGATATGTTTTTCCAAGGCTTCTCTAGCTCTGGGACTGGCTGGATA
This sequence comes from Austropuccinia psidii, assembly GCA_023105745.1. Taxonomy (NCBI): domain Eukaryota; kingdom Fungi; phylum Basidiomycota; class Pucciniomycetes; order Pucciniales; family Sphaerophragmiaceae; genus Austropuccinia; species Austropuccinia psidii. The sequence continues at coordinate 39,178,277 of JALGQZ010000007.1, forward strand.
AGCTGGTCTTCTAAGTACTGGGGGATATGGTCTGTCAATATTAAGAGTAATATCAACTTCATGTCCTCTTATAGCGCCTAATGGTTCATTATCAGAGGCAAATGCATTTTTATATGTGTATAACACATTAATAAGTTCATTCCTCATCTTTGGTGACAATGATTGATTAATTTGTGCTACAACAAGTTGATTAGTCAAAAATTCATCTTTGTAAGTATCCTTGACAGAAGATACTACAGATATCTGTTTTGGCATATTGGAGAAAGCAAATTTTTGTCTCTTGTTATCTCCAATTGTGAAATATCTGTTCTTATGGTTATTTATATCAATACCATAAATATTTAAGTAATCATTTCCAAGAATGATGTGCTGAGATGTGCAATTATCCATTACTACAATCTCAGTTTTCATTCTTATACTTCCTGCTGGATGTGGGAATACAATATTAGTGTCCAATATGCCCAGGGGGTACATATTGTTACTGGTACTACTGAATTGTACACCTTCTATTGGTAATAGATGGTTTTGCCATTCAGGAAGTATAATTTGGAGATAATCTTTGCCCACACAAGTGCAAAATGCCCCTGTATCCAAATTTACTTTGGCTTCAATATCACTCATCAGAACTGATGTGATACAGGATGCCCCAGCAGTATAACCCTTTCCTCTAGCAGGTTTTGTTTTACACATTCTGGCATCTTGGATATTGATCAGGTTGCAGCAATCCTAACTGTACTGTGGCAAGTGGGTATGGACTTCTGTGACCTCAAAGAAAGCTGAAATGTTCTCAATGGGATAGTCCTCCACTGGTGTATCTTCAGAGACTGCAGAATCTTGATCAGACTCCTCTTTCTCTTCAGTACACTGAATTCCTTCAATGACTTGAACTTCATTGATCTTTGTCTTCTTAGGACAAGTGTTGGCTAAATGTGAAGTACTTCCACATTTATGACACTTCAAGACAGGTCTTTCTGCTCTTCTTTCCTCTCTAGGAATCTTTGAGACTATTTTGGACTCTATTGGGTTTTTAATCCAAGTCTTGCCAATTCTTGTTCTGGTAATGATATCTTCCATAGCATTAATGTAGTCCTCTGTTGAACAAGGTTCCACACATCTGCTTTTGATAGCATGTTCCAGTTCTCCTCCACACTTTCTTAATATTTTCATATTAATCATAGTGTCAGACATATCTGGGTGTAAAGCAGATAATCTGTCTTTTTGTTTGAAGAACCAAGTAAGTGGTTTGTCTTTTTCTGAGTTAAAAATGGCACTTTCAAAAGCATTTTCCATTTTAAACCTCCAAGAATTATTGGCCCATTTGGTAATCACTTCAGATTTCCACCAAGACCAGTCATGTTTACCATGATCAATCCTCATTTTGTAATACCATTTCTTTGCAGTCCTGGTAAATAAACAGTGTAATTTTCCCACTATGATTTCATCAGGTATATTGAAGTCTTCTTGAAACATATCAATAGTCCTTATGAATTCAATATTTGTTGTATTCTCCTTCACCAGAGAATGTTGGCCATTCTTCTATTTTGGGAATATACCTTGTAGAGTAGGCATTTTCTCCTAAGAATGGGGTGAGACTTTCTTTAACAGAAAGTTTTTCTTCAGTTAAAGGTGTAGAATGTCTTGGCATATGTGGTTCATGATTCTTATGAATTTGTTCCACACTTGCAATTATTTCATTCTTCAACTTCTGCCTTTCACTGTCACTTTTTGCTAAGTGTATGGCAAATTGATTGGTATTCTCAACTATTTTTAAGACTTGGTCTTGCAAAATTGTAAGTTGATCATTCACCTTAAAAATGGAAAGATCTTCCATTTCATCATGCTGAATTTGGCACATATTTTCAATTCTTTTGCAAGAATTGGTAATTGAGTCAAGTTTGGCATTTGTCACTTGGTGCAATTCAAAGTATTTTTTGTTATTTTTCTTTAATTCAAGTATATCTGATGTAATTTTAGTTAACTTTCCATCAAGTTTACCAATTTCTACATTAATACTAGTCTGTACACCAATTATTTGCGTGGAAAGTTTCTGTTCATCCTTTCCTGCTCCTTGGCTGTGAATTCCATCAGAGTTCTGGCCATATTGAAGACACTGTCCACTGCTGAAGGCTCCAATTTGGGGATCCTGTACCCTTGTGGGTAAGGTCTGTGCCAATTGGTTTTGCCTTTTCCTTTGCCTTGATGGTTCTTGGGACCCTTCTGTTTCCTCTGAGGTCCCTTGGGCTTGTCTTTGGACACTTCTGGAGCTGGTTTGGAGCTGGTAGACGCCACTGGTGCCTCTGTCCCCAAAGCTGGAGTTATTTCCAACTCTTTCTTCTGGTCTATGGATAAAAGACTTTGGTTCTTCAACCCATTCTTTATCTTTTTGACCTTGTCTTTGCAAGACAGGGGGCTCCATCCTCCTAAGAGTTCTATGGTCTTCTCCTGACCCAGAAAGCTCTTGATGTGTAAGTAGGAGTTCATGGCCCCCTGCCAAAGGCTTGGGCAGATTTCCCACTCCTCTTCCTTGGCTGCTCTGAACCAGCTTTTGTACTGGCATTGATATATTTCTATTGCTGCCACCTGAAAGTGGTTCAGCCCTGGAAATATTACCATAAATCAGTTCAGGCTCTGAATTTACATCAAAATCTGTTGGTACAGACCTTGGGGAATGGGGGGCAACTCTGGCATCCTCCAAATGTGTCTTTCTTGTGGAAGAATTGGCACTTCTGGATTTGGTCTTGCCTCTTCCTTGTCCACATCCATCTGGTTGGACTGAATAGTTGCTTCCATTTCTGGTATGCACCATTTTTACGTCAATTGAAGGATAAAGAGTAAAAATAAAGATAAAAACACACCTTTTGGTGGTAATTTACTCTTTTCAGAATTAAATAAGGTGCCTCTTTTAGCAATTTGCACCTCAATACTTTCCTCAGATTCTGGGCTAGTAATATATCTTTTACTGAGTCTGTTGCCAGCTGCACAGTATTTGATTAAAGACACTAAAAAAAATTATAAAAGAGAAAAAATTATTTTTTATACTATTTAAAATATTTTTTAAAGATTTTTTATAAGTTTTTAAATTTTTTAATATTAAAAAATTTATTCTTTTTAAAGAAAAAAAAATAAATTAAGATTTAGAATGAAAATTAATTCAGAGTAACTCAAAGAATAATTTTATAAGTTTTTGGATGTGAAAAAGCCACATGTAAAACAGTATAAAATTAAACCAAATTCCTCAATGAAAAAGATTTCCACAACAATTTCAAAAATAAGAATTATTTTAACTTTAAAATGAAAGAAAAAAATATTAAATTAATATATTTTAGAGCTTAAAAATATATTAATTAAGGGTACAAGGTTCAAAAAACACGGCCAGACCCCCAAATGTAAGATGTGACTATGAAACTGATGATAATATTACTATTAATCAACAGTAATATGTCTGTTCTTATGCAATATAATAATAAAAAATTATTATAACCACAATTGAATAACTATAAAATTATTTCTTTCATGTGTTATACACTACTAGTGATTATAACAGTGAGCAGTAATTGTCTACAAGAATCAATTACAAGAAGAATTTAATAATAAAAACTTCTTTTATTAAAATAATAAAATTATTTTAATATATAATTATCTTTTACAAGAATAATTATAAAGATAATTCTTGAAGAAAACTATTACTAGAGAAAAACTTTAAGAATTAAAGATAAATGACTCACTAATACTCCAAAGAACTTATTGATAGATAAAAGTAGAGAAATTTGACGTGGAATTGTGGATTTAAGGGATCAAAAGGATTTATAACAGTATTACAACAATATATAGTTGGATTCTATGATTTAACGTCTTTCTGATTGATTCTGAAAGATTTAAAACACTTAAGAATAGCTTGTAACTAATACTTACTTGTTGGTAATAATGATTTAATAAATTGATAAGATGATGATACGGAAAAAACAGCAAGAAGAGGCTTCTTTTACGTCAACAACAGCTCACAGAGGCATGCCATGAAGCAAACTGAAAACCCAGTGAGTGAGAAAACAATAAACCTTTTTGGATTAATGATTGCATCATCTGTTGTCACGTAAGATTATCATAATTACTTAATTGATGCTTTTACGTGACTACCAACCCCAGTATGGTTAAGAATAAAAAGAGTAACATCTGTAAATCTTCTTTTATTCCAAAATAATCATTGATTTCTCAAAGTTATCAATGTTATTGCCAATTTCATCACAGGTTTTAATTACTGTGAATTTTTGAAGATTCAGTGTTTCACGTAGAATGGTCAAAAATGGACTATAAGTAAAACTTTGAATTTTAATAGTAAAGCTGTAATTCTTTTTGGTTGTACCATAGATAATACAGTTCTCTACTGGTCCTGACAGTTTCATAAAGATTCATTAAGAATTGTATTTTTAATGAATTTTTGAAGTTTTTACCTCATTTCTACGTAGAATTGCAAATATCAGTGTTTCACTGGTTGCTATGAGGTAAATTGATGGATACAAGTCCAAAAAGGGTTTTAATTACTCTTTTGGGGTTTATTCATGGAAAGTCATTAAGAATTGACATGGCTACAGGAGTCTAAGTAGCTCTTTACCTCTTTGGCACATCAAAATAGCAGGTTATTTGCTATTTTCTTATGATTACAGTAGGTGTAACTTGGTAACCAAGTTCCCAAAGAGTTTTAGTTTACCAATTGGGCCAAGATGAGCCATGGATCCATGCTCTGGAGCTATCCACGCCTCTGAGGCCTCAGAAGTTGGGTACCCTGGCTCTCTTTGATGTCTTTTGTCCCCTTGCTTATTTTTCACGTAAAAATAGAAATTTAAGCTTAAAGTGAGATATCCACTATGGGTGTACCAAAAGTCCATGTAAGAATACCATGATATTAAGTGCTCAAAACATGCATAACACTATTCTTAGTGTATATGTAACATGGGATTTCTCACTTTCCCATTATTTTGGCTTAAAATCAAGAAAAACAAATATTTTCACGGATCTTTTATGTGGTATTAATGATGTGGTATTGAAATATTTTCCATTTTACCACCTCAAATACTTAGATTGAGCTTATTCACTCTATGGGGCTACCCTAGGTGAATTTCCGTGTAGAATCCAAATCTGGTCTTAAATCCATGGATTTACTTACTCAATAAAAAGTTATTCATCTTTTCTGAAATTGAAAATGATGAATTTTGGATATATGCATGACTTATGAGTTATGCATAATTCAAAATTTCTTTTTAAGATAATTGTGGCCTATTTGGGTATGTAAAATATACCTCAAGGCTCACATTGAATGTGTTCACCAATGGAGGTTACAGGTGCTTTCTGATGCTTTTGAGGTGTCAGAAACTATACAGACCATTCCTGTATGACTCTGATTTATTGATTTATGAGAAATCTAATAATAAAAAGCATTTCATTCAATTATGTGGTCAGCTGTCCCACAGTAAGATCCCATAATGGCTAGTGTGGAAGTGCAATATTAAACACTAAATATCTTCATCAATTTCCAAGATAGAGAGCTCAAAAGTGTCCCATTTTGTATCCCTTGATGAGCTCTGCAAAATGGCTCCTCATTTTGTATAGCTAGCATTAAATAGGGCAAAGTTATACCAATTCTAAATTCAATTATCAATTTGTGGATTTTTTATTAATCTTGTATTGAGCTTTATTTCTCCATAGCTTTTGTTCCGGATGAGGTATTAGGAAATGGATGGCACCATCAGGAAGCCCTGATTTCCTATTTCAAAAGAGACCCCACCCCAAGTATCTCACACTAAAAAAGCATGAGGTAGATGAGGGGTGAATATGTTATTCACCCTTGTTTGCCTTATTTTTAGCCATAACTCCTGTATTTTTGATACTTGCTCAATTTTGCTAGTACTGTGGGAAATCCTCTTGAGTGGGATAAAATGAGGCAGTACCTGGAAGGGGAAGTTACATGAAAACAGTTTTTAATTTCTGTTCAGGCTTTTAACCCTTGATCCAAGTGTATGCTAGCATACTCTAGAATTCCCTTCCTAACAATGCTGAATTATCTTGACTTGAGTTCCACAATCAATTTAATTAATTTGATGGTGGCTGGGTCAGAGAGGTATATTAAACAGACTCTCTAAAACTTTTTTTGATCTGGAAACAATAGTTTAGTAAACCTCAACAAAAATAATAATAAGAAACTAGGGAGAAGACTTTTTTTAATTAAGCTTACAATAACAGTAAAACCTTGAGGGATTTACAATTTTGGTGATAACACTGTTGATAATATGATGGCTAATAATAAAATACACTACCATTTCTTAAGGGTTTAATGATTTTATGATGATAAATTGGGAAAGCAGACACTGATATTGAGCAATTTACTGCTGATCTTGGCTACTGATCAATGAGCTTTGTGAATGGGATTTATTTAAAAAAATAATTTAGACCAACTGTTAACTATTATTATTTATAAAACACCCGGAAAGTGCTACTGAGTTTGGCTACTGAGAAGATTTTGGAATTGAAATACTCAATGGGATGAGTTTATGAATCAAAGTAGACCAACTGTTAACTACTAATAATTATAAATCACTCAGGCTGGGCTACTGAGATTAGCTACTGAGTGAATTGGGAAGGGGTAATAATATTAATTGGATAGTCAATAAATTTAATTCATAAATCAATGTAGAATGACTGTTAACTACTATTTATTATAAACTAATCAGAAGCAGATATTCAGCTTGGATCCTGAGCAAATTAGGAGTGGGATAACAATATTGATGGGATGGTCAATGAGCTTAGCTTATAGATCAATGTAGACCAGATTTTATCTACTATTAATTATAAAAAAGACTTGTAAAGTGCTTCTGAGCTTAGCTACTGAGAAATGATAGGATTGAGATAGTCAATTAGATGAGTTTATGAATTAAAGTAGAATAACTGAGCTAAATTTAGGAATGCAGATGGGATAGCTATATTTCTGAGCTTAGCTACTGAGTATTTCTAAAAAAATGAGGATAATGTGGATAGATGAAGGGGATTTCCCTCAGAAAAACATGTTAAAAAGTTATGTTTTTGGGATGTAACTCTGTCTAGGCGGTGAGGAAAAGAGAATTTAGGGGGGAGGGACCTCTATTGATAGTTTTTTGGGCCTCCATGGGAGTGTCAAAAACAGGGGACTGGGAATTTTTCATGTTGTTTTATGTACAGGTTGGAGTGTGTAGTTGATTATGTAATCAATTGAGTTTCCTGGGATCCTTATCTCAATTATTAGTAATTCTATTTTAATTCCTGTTGATGAGGTTATTTATGATGTAATTGATTATGTAATCAGTTGAAAACCCTGGTATCCTTTTCCCCATGTGTAGTAATCCTATTTAAATTCCTGTTGATGATGTTATTTATTATATCATTGATTATTTAATCAATTCAAAACCCTGGGATCCTTATCTCCATAGCTACTGAATTGTAATTTTCATTTATTATCCTGTCTTTTTCTTGTAACTAGGTTTCTTGTAGCTGTAGCTGTATTACAGTACACCACTGTGAAGCTTGTGTAATCTTTCTTTGCTCCTTCTTTAATACTACTGTGACACTTCTACTGTAAACTTTTATCCTCCTAGCATTTTTCTTTCCCCTTTCACACCATTTTACCATCTCTCTACACTTAAACCTTGAGTTTCTTCCTTCTAACATCACAATGGCCACCTTATTATGATAATAATATCTTTACTAGCTTTTTAAATTTGTTAAACCATTTTTTTAACGTTAGACTTCCTCAAAGGAATCAGAGAATACAATAAACCTGTACTTTTCCTGTTTTAATGATATCCTCAACCTGAATTAAACACTGGTCCTAGATTTAACCCTCTAAATTTGATATTCATTTCCTTCTGAGAATTAATAGAAAGAATAATTCTTATCTGAATACCCAATTCTACCTTTTTGATATGTAAATAAACTTTCAAGTAATATATATGACCCTTATTATTCTAAAACTCTGCCCTGGAATGTAATTCCATGCATCCTCATTGTAAATGGGACCTTTTGTGATGTGCTAATTGTTTGTATATTTTTACTACCCACAATATTTGATGAAAATTGCAGTAAAAAAATTAAGAAATGAAACTATATATAAAAATATTGTTTTAGGTAAGCCAATACCTTGAAGGTTAACTTCATCTGGGTGGTGCATTGGGATTTCACATCATATTTGTCATGTTCATTTATTAACAAAGGGAATTTATTGGCTCTTAATGGTGTTGGTTCTTCTTATAATTTCTTTTGAAAGGAGATGAATACTCTAATTTATTGGGAAAGGCCTAAGGGAAACTGAAAAATATTCTTGCTTAGTTTTTCCATTAATCCAAACTGGTACAGGTATACTGCATCCTCCTCTCCATTTAATTCTGTCCCCAAAATTTCTGGTGAGGATTAAGGGACAAATACACCATCTTGAGTTTTTTTTATCAAAGCTAAATGTTTTCTCTTATTTTGAATAAATTATGATTGTTTAATGATAAAGCTAATCCTTCGTGATGTTTTTTTATAATGGCTATTATGAACTTTATTTGATTATGAGGAAGAAGTTATCCTAAAGAAAAAAACTGAAGTTCAACAAAAGTTTGTTGTGTGAACTGATTGCAATACTTTATACTGGTTTGACTTCATTTCTTATCCCATTATTGTCTACCTCAAACATATTAATCCTTTGTTTTTAAATGTCCATATTCCCAAGTTTTTTTTGGTTTTCCTTGCAATTGATTTATTTATTTACTTATTTATTTATTCATTCATTTATTTATTTCTCTTCTTTCTTGTTCTTCTCCTTATTCCCTAGACATATATATACAAGTATCTATATATCATTATCACTTTGATGAAATGTTTTTTTAGTCATAAAGTATTCCAAATAATCTGTTAAGTAACATAATGAACTCCCACTATCCCCAAAAACTTATAAATCACAAGGATTTATGATAAGAAACAGGTTACCACCCCTTATTATTTTGATATTTGAGAGCTTTTTTTGGCAAAAAATATAAAAGATGTTTTTTTATTTGTAATTTTTTTTATAAATTTTGATTTTGCAGTTAATTGAGGTTAATGTATTTTTTCTATTGCTTGAAATAATTTAGTGGTTTTAAGATGTGTCTATGAAACTGTTAATAATATTACTATTAATCAACATTGCAATGACTTCTCTTATGAAATATAATAATGAAAATTATTATCAACACAATTAAATGAGTAAATTAATTAATTATCTCCTTCACTTGTTATACACTAGTAGTGATTATAAAAGTAATAAATAATTTTCTACAAGAATCAATTACAAGAAGTATTTAATAATAAAGTTATTTTGATATATAATTATCTTTTTAAAGAATGATTATATATATAGTACTTGGGGAATACTAATACTAGAGACAAACATTGAGAATTTGATTAAAGCCCCCCACTCATACTCCAATGAACCTTGGAAAGGGTTGGTAGAGATATTTGATGGATAAACTGTTGATTTCAAGGATAAAAATTGGTTTATAACAGCATTACAAAGAATGATAGTTCATTCCTATTACTTCATATCTTCATGATTGATTTTGTAAGAATAAAGCACTTAAGAAAAGTCTTAACTAATACTTACTTGTTGGTAATAAAGGTGGAATTGGATAATAAGATGATTTGGAAAAAAACAGCAAGAGGAGGCCTCTTTTAAGTCAACAACAGCTCAAAGGAGTGTTCCATGGAGAAAACTGAAGCCACAGTGAGTGAGAAAGCAATAGTACTTTTGGGCTTGATGATTTCATCATCTGTTGTCACATAAGATTATAATAATTACTTAATTGAGGCTTTTACGTGACTACCAACCCATTTATAGTTAAAAGCAAAAGAAGTAAAAACTGCAAATATTCTTTCATTGAAAAATAAAACTTAATTTCTCAAAGCTATCAATGTTATTGTAAATTTTATCACAGGTTTTATTTTCTGTGAATTTTTGAAGATTCAGTGTTTCATGTGGAATCATCAAAAATGGACTATAAGTAAAAAATTCAATTTTACTTATGCAAATGTAATTCTTTTTAGTTTCTTTATGAAGAAAGCTGTTCTCCATTGGTCCTGAGATTTTCAGAAGTATCAATTAAGAAGTGTATTCTTAATGGGTTTTTTAAGGTTTTACCTTATTTCTAGGTAGAATTGCAAATAGCACATTATAGCAGGTTGCTATGAGGTAGATAAATGGATACTAGTCCAAAAAGGGCTTTAATAACTGTTTAAAGTTTTATCCATGGAAAATCACTAATAATTGACATGGCACAGGTATCTAAGGTGCCCTTTACCTCCTTGTCACATAAAAATAGCAGCTTATTTGCACTTTTATGATTTAATGAGAGTTTAACTTGGTAACCAAGTTCCAAAAGGATTGAGTATACTAATTGGGCCATGATCAGCCATGTATCCAATATTTAGAGCTATCCACACCTAAGAGGCCTCAGAAGTTGGGTACCCTGGCTTCCTTTGAGGTCTTTTGACCACCTTGACTATTTTTCATTTAAAAACAGAAATTCAGGATTACAGACTGATATCCAGTATGGGTGTGCCAAAACTGTATGTAAGAATACTATAGCTTTAAGTGCCACAAACATGAATAACAGCAATCTCATTGTATATGTAACATGTGATTTCTCACATTCCCATTATTTTGTCATGAAATTGACAAAAAAAAATCTTCACAATTCCTTTATTTGTTATTGAAGTATTTTCCATATTACCACCTCATAGAGTTAATTCAAGATTATTCACACTATAGAGATACCATAGGTCAATTTTTGTGTAGAAGTCAAATCTGGCCTTAACTCCATAGATTCACTTATTAACAAAAAAGTTATTTATCTTTACTGAAATGAAAAATGATCAACTTTGGATATATTCATGACTTATGTGTTATAAAGAGTTCAGAATTTCTTTTAATGATAGCTTTGGCCTATTTTTGTATGTAAAATATACTTCAAGGCTCATAGTGGTAGAGGTTTGATAATTGCCAATGGCTAAAATTGATTTATTCAGATGAATAATGAGGCTGAAAGGTCTTGATGATGCAGTTTTAAATTCATACTCAGAACCATTTCTTGAATTCTTTTTGAAAAGCTGTTTTTAGTCCAGCTTGATATTTTAACTAACAAATTTTAATTCATTAATCAATTAATATAATATAATATATATATATATATAATCTGTTATTTAATTAATCAATTTAATAAAGCTCTATAATTCATTTATTTTTTAGTTTAGTAATTTATCTTTAATTTTAATTTAATTTGGTTTATTATTATTATTATTATTATTATTTCAAATTAGTTCTTCAATTGTTTAATTAAATTGAAGCTTATTTAGCTTAATTTTTTTTAGTTTTAATTTTGAAGCTGTTAAATTAAAAAAATCAGGCAGAAATAGCCACAACACATTTTGATTAATCAATATTCATTTGCACAGCTGACTTGAATTTGAGGCTCCAAACACCACCCATGCTTCATCTTTCTTTTCTTTTATTTTTTATTTATTTAATTTTTTTTGAATTAATTAATTAACAATAATATCATTATTTTAATTAGAATTCATTGAGCCACTCTTCAAAAATGAAGAGTGGAATTCCATTTTATATCCTTTCCAATTGGACCTTTTTCTAGTTGCGTCTTTTCTTTTTATTATTCTCATATTTTTTAATCATTTGATTAATTAATATTTTTGTCAGCCACTCTTCTCAAAGGAGGAGTGGTTTTCCTTTAAATCTCCTTACCAATTTGAACTGTTTCTAGGTGTTTATCCTTTTTTCATTATTTTTTTTATACATGATCAGCTGATGATCATTTCTTCCATCTTCTCTCTCTCTTTTTTATCTATGATTTTTCCACTATTAACAAATGAAGAATGGTGTTTTTTTAATTAGTTTCCAGGAAAGTCATGGTGTTTATCTCTTTATCCTTTTTTTATATGATCAGCTGACAATCATTTTTTTAAAGTAATCCATTTGGTTGGATTAGTATAGGTGAAGTTGAATCTATGCAATTGGCATAGTTTCTTCTTTCTTTCCTCCATTTTTAGGGATCCCCCCTTTTTTAGTATGGCATTTTCTTCTTGACATATAAGGACATAAGTAATTCCCTTTTTTTAATCCTCCCTTTGACATATTTCTTCAAAATACCATTTTGTATGGAAATAGTGCATTGTAGCCATGGTCATCATGGCATAATTCTGGATCTTGACAACATCAACTATCATTTCATTTTGCCATCAAACTTTATTCCCACATATAACCTCCAACCCCACTCTGAACACCCTTGATCCTACTCCCATTGACCCAATTGCTGGTCACCTTCCTCACCAGACATTCAATTTTCCGCCTGCTTTGAATTCTGTCCAGATAGACCACAGTCAACCAAATCAAGCTCATTCTCACAGTTCACCCTCAACCACAATCTCTCCACCTCCTTATGTTTTGGTGTCTCATCAACCTTCTATTTCTTCTCGTCCTGTTCATTACCATGAACAAGAATTAAAGGCTGATTTGGCATACTATTTTTGCTTATTAAACCTTAGAAGAATGATCTCAATCATAAAATGGAGTTCTTTTTTCTTAATCAGTTTCCCAGATCATTCTCCTTTCAACAGAAACACCAGATAATCCAAACTTCTGTCCAATCCTACCTCCACTGGTATCACCATATGATGCAGTAAGCCTTTTTTTAAGGAGGCTAATTCTATTTATTATTCTTCTACTCCATTAATACATATATTCTCCTTCTAGTGCGGCAGTGCAGCTTGCCGAGCCACACAAAGATGTGATGCCTTATTATCTTTAGCTTCTGTAGATTTTTTCAATTTTTTCAATTTATTTTGTTTTTTGTTTTCAAAAAAATGATTATATTTGAATACAAATTTATTTATTTATTTTTATTTTATTTATCAGCACTTTCCAGGATTATTTTTTTGGTTTCAATTGGTTTTGTAGTTTGATCTCCTAAAAAAGCAAGACTAAAAAAATACATGCTAATGACAGAAAATCAATATAAAAAAACAATTCATTTGTTTAATTATTCTTATTTATTCATTTTTACGTAATTAAAACAGTTTTTGTTTCATTTTTATTAGTGCTGCGGTTTTTTTTATGATTTTAGTTAAAAAAAGCAAATAATATAAAAATGAAGATAAATTATTATTTTTTATTTATACACTTATATATAAATATATTTATAGATATATTTTTTTCATTTTAATTTCAGGTTAAAAAAAACTTAAAAGAAACAAAAAATTAAAAAAACTTGTTGTTCCCCCCAAAACAATTATGAAAGAGAGAGTTTAAGTTTTTTTGAGGTAAAAAGATGAAATAAAGTAAATGAATAGAAATTAAAATAAAATATAATAGATAAAATTAAAATAAATAATTAAAATAATAAGATATAAAATATACAGATGAGATAAATTGAATTAGAATATAAAAATAAAAATAAGATAAAAATTCAAAATAAAATAGAAACAAAGGAAAGAAAAAAAGAACTAAAGAAGAAAAAAATAAAAGAAGTGGGTGTAAGTATTAAGCCAGGATCAACATGTCTTGCAGTTATATTTAGCTCCTTTGTTTCTTCTCTTCCACTTTGGCTTGTTGTTTGTTTTTGAAAGTAGTTTATTTAAGAAATTTGGAAATTTTTCTACTTATTCTTCCTTTATCCATGGAAATTCTTTTGATGATTTATTCATCCATACTTCAATTGAATTCAAAATTAATTTGCAAATGCTTTAGTGCAAAATTACCTTTTTCTTGATTTTTCCTCAATTTGACTTTTTTTTCTAAAAATTTAAAACTCTTTTGTCTGCCTTAATGATATTCTTTTTCATTTTGAATATAATCTGAGCTTTCTTCTTTTATTTTATTTTCTTCAATGAATAATTGGGTAGGATTCTTCAAAATTTGTTTTAATGATTTATTTTGAATATGATTCTTCCTCAATTAGGGTTCTGGTTGTTGTGGGATTTGCTCAATTGTGTCTTTGTCAAGAGATATTACTGAGTATGGTGATAGCCCTTGAGTATCCCTTACAAAGCTATAAGTATGGGATAAAACCTCATATTCTAAACTGAATATGTCTTCTGGTGAGTTATTCTGGCCAGGAATAGTTTGACTATTATCAAAAATGGGGCCTTCCAAAGATGAATTTTGAATTTAAGCGGTATTCAGTTTCTAATTAGGTATTTTATCATTATTGAAGTATTCCCCAAAACCTAACAGTTCAAGTGTTGGTAGCGGTTCTTCAAAACGTTCAGTGAACATAACATCATTTTTTACTACTGATTTTTTATTTATATCTTTAACATGTTTATTTTTTTGGTAGGGTGAAGTTTGATTGGATTTCCTGTATCAAGGAGCTTATAGCTGGTGAAAACCTTTGTTTATAGCTATTAATGAGAGAGATTTCATTCTTTGGACCACTAGTACATTCTGAAATTAAGGTATTTGTTGAAGTAAGTTGTGGATCCACATCCAAACTCTGTTCAAGGCCTGGATGATAGACTGCTGGAAGTATGGGATATTCATCTGAACTTATTTCTCCCATATGAAAATATGCATCATAGAGTAGGTCTCCAAGGGTAAATGGTTCTTCTTCATCTAATGGTGTTAGAGCGCTTGAAGAAGTATAAGGAGATCCTTAGCTTCTAGTCATCATTTCATGGAAGTCTTGTTGGGTAAAGTCCATTATCCCTATACTAAACATTTGTGTTGCTTCATATAATTCTTCTACAGAATGGTTTGTATCTTTTAAAGTTGATGAACCTTTATTTTATTCCACTTCTTCACAGCTCGAGGATATTGGATTCCATAATTGAATCCAATTAAAGTAACAACAAAGTTCTTTTCCTAAGAATATGTGGCTTTAATTTCCTTCCACCATGAATCTTAATTACAGTGTTTCATTAGTAGGTAAGACAACATGAACTCTGTTCATGATTATTGTTGAGCTTATTATTTTTATCTTTTATTTTCTTTCATATTTGTCTAATCCCAATTTCTGCTGCCATTTTAAGAGTTAAGCAGTTATATCATAAGGCTTTGTCAATGAGAGCCATAACAGGGTACTCTTCCCATCCTATTCTGACATATATTAGTGATTTTGATCTTGAGTTGGGTGACAAATTAGCAAAGGTATTATTCTGATAGTTGTAACTACCAGGGGATTTTGTGTTTCTGTTCATTTCCAATTCCATCAAGCTTAACTCTTTGATTACTTGGTCTAAGTCCAGAGGCTCTTGAGTTTGAATTGATTCTTCCTATGATTTCTTGGTTTGCAAATTTGTAATTTTTGGTTCCACTTCAGGCGTAGTAATAATATTTTAAATTTTAGTTGGATTAATTTCTTCTGTAATAGTTACTTGAGTTCCAGGTCATTGAAAGTCCCATTGAGCTTGAGATTTATGATGTTTTTTTATTTTGGAAATTATATTTGAAAGATATATTTTGATTTTAGAGGACCATTTTAATGTTGAATAATTAGAGTATTCTTCATTAGAGATTGTATCATTTTTCTTTTTCCAATCAGTACCATTCTTTCCATACTTATTTGAAACACATTTAACTAGATTTTTTGGCTTGAATCCTTTCTTTTGTAATGGTTTGACTTTAATAGTGGAAGCTTCCATGTTAGAGCTATTAGTTTTTTCAAATTGTTGATGGAGAAGAAGGTCATTATTGTCTAGCTGACTAATTCTCCGTGAAGATACTAATTATGGTTAAATTTCTTCAGTTTCATCTTCTTTCAAATTATTTATTGATTTATTCATTTTCTTTCTTCTATAATTCTTTTTTTCTTCAGTATCAAATTTAACTTTCTTGATGGGTGATTTTGATTTTTGTTTTTCATTTTTAGCTTCTGTTATTCTATCCATATTACACATTTTCATTTCTCTTGGTGGTCCTGTGTGCCATCCTGTTGATTCTGGTGTACATATTGGTATGCACAATCTTCTTCCATAAGATTCTTTACAAATGAGAATTTCACCTTGTTTTTGGGAGTGTTCAATTCTAATAACATTATCAGAAAGGGAAGTTCTGCCAATGACTGTTTGTAAAGCATCTCTGTCACAGCCACCATCAGGGGTAAGGATACTCAACCTTAAACCCACTCAAACTCATGAAACAAGAAAATCCAGTATGTATATCAGAAATCAGTTTCAGAAAATATTTTTTCTGGAACATGCATATAGCTTGTTTCATCACAAAAGCCTGTCAATACTTGTACATTCTGGATATTCCAAATAGAGTTTGGATTCACAAGACTGAAGCTGTAGGATCACCCAACTCCACCACACCTCTTGTACAGACCCTGTAAGTCCATACAGGGGTTGTAGTATCCAAATCAATTCAAATCAAGAGTCCTCTCAAGAAATTTACTCTTTGGATCAGAGCTGGTGGATTTCCACATATACCAGCCCCTCTTCCTCCCTCTGAGAACTCTTTCCCCAGTTAATCAATATAGTTGATTGATTATTTAATCAATATTCTTACCATTATTTTGGGTATTATATTTATTGGTATTAAGTTAGTCTTTGCATATTTTCCTCACCAGTTCAGTAGAGTTGTGGTGGCCATAACCTTATTAACCCTTCTCTTTCTTTCTGACAGGTTGGAACAGTGGACTTGGACTTTTTTTTGGTTGGATCTTCTATTATTACTCTCATTTTTTTCTTCTTTTCTTATTTTTATCTTATTGGAAATATTATCTTATTCACACTCTTAATTGTACTCACTATCATTCCAATCCATGAGCCCTCCATAAGAGAGTCCCAGTCAACTGAGTGCCGGGGCCTCTTCATTTCAAAGAGACCCTGTGACAACCTCTTGCAGAAAAGAAGTGAATTCTTCCTTCATCACCAGATAGTAATACAAGGAAAGTATTTTCTGATAATCCAATTGTTTCTGTGCTGTGACTTCCAATAACTCTAAGTCTCATGTTCAGACCCCACATTGGTGATATTTCTTTTATGGATTCCACTTCTGGTATTGTACTGAGTTCAGCTCCATTATATACTAATTCTTTGACTATATGTTCTTCTTGTCCAATGAAGACCTCAATCATTCCAAGGGGACAACATTAATGCATTTTATCTTGAATGATTATTTCTTTTGTTTTTGTTTTCTCTTTACTGTTAATTGATTTAAGTGACATTAAGTATTTCCTTTCTTTTTCTGAGAGATATTATAATTCTTGCATAAGCTTGGGTGAGATTGTAACTATTTCTTCTAGGTTGAGATCAATTTTCTGATCCATGACCTTCTTCAAGTCTTTTGATTATTGATATTTCTTCTTCAATTAATTTTTTTTATTTACTTCTATCTTTGGTAGTCTTACTAGATCTTTCTTCTCAGCTTTCTTCTCTTTAGCTTGTGTAGTTAGCTTTTGTTGGGTTGGTTCTGGTGGTTTAACATCTTCTGGTTTTGATGACTTCTATTTTGTAGGTATTGTGACCTTTTCTTCTGCAATTAATTCACCACAAATACTAGTCTTCTTCTTCATACTTTCTTTGATCTGAGTAGTCTCTTTTTAGGGAAGGATTTTAGCCTGATATTTCTCTTGATTTTCATTCCTTTGCTTTGTGTTCCTCAAACTATAGGCATACCCAAGAGGGTTTTCTAATCCTGTTGAAATGAATAGTGGTTCCCAATCCCCCAGATTATTCATTGATATGAAAGAAGTTTATTTTCCTTATTTTCCTTCTTTTCCTCCTGTTTGTTCTTCTCTTCTAACTTTCCTTTAAGTTTCTCTTGTTTCCTCTGAAATACCCTGACTAAATATTTTGGTGGAAACTTTCCATCATTGGGGACCCTTTCTCAGTTGGGATAAAACAATAATTGAAGCCTTTTCTGATGACCCATTTATTTTTTTGATAATCCACTATTTCAGTACATCTTATAACTGAATGACCTTCTTCCATGAAATAATAACATTTAACAGTAAAATTTGGAAAATTCTGTGCTGGAACATGGGGTAAACTTGTATTTGGTGGTGGAAAAACATTATCTCTTGGTCTTAATCCTTAATTGTTTAACTGGGCATTATTAATTAGTTTCTTTTGGGGCTTAACAGCACTAGTTAATTCATTAAATTGATCCATGAGCTATTTGGAATCTTCACTTTCAGCAGTTATCTCATCCTTGACTACTTCCTTTTGTTGTTTCAGATTTTCTTAAGTTCTTTCATTCCTGGAAATAACTATTCCTTGAATTTGAACCTTATTTCCTTAATCTTTGATTCTTTTTGCTCAACTATCCTTGGAGGTGAAAGTTTTTTAGTGACTAATATCCTTTCTTCCAATTCTTGTTCAATGTATTTCTTTAATATCCTCATTGGTGGTATGAGATATCCTCCATCTTCTGCTATAACCATGAAATTATTATTAATCATTTCTTTACTTATAGCTCCTTTTATATATGCAGGGAGACAGTCAAGCAAATCTTCATAAAAAATATCATCTTGAGGAATATATTTGTATCTAAGAAGATAAGTGGTAATAGTTTAATATTCCCCTATAAACCTTTTATATTGAGAGAGAGTACTAATTCTCCCTGCAACTTGAGTATCATTGAATAAATTAATGAGTAAGTACTGCCTATATCTCCTTTCTGGCTCAACTCTCCCCTATTTAGTAATGTGATCCTTCTTGAGCTAGCCCCGGTTTCCTTCTTCATAGCCTGGCATTGCTTCTATGGCATCACTAGTTTTTGAATCAGTTATAAAAAATGCCATCTGAATTGCTAAATATTCTTCTGTATCTTGTTCAATCTGAGCTATTGTTTCCAATTCTCTGATAAATTATTCTACTTCTTCCCCATTGAAATTTAGATTATAATCTGTAGCTTTGATTTTAACAACAGGCCTTTCCTGTCTGGTTATTTGATGTTGCAATGGACTTGGGTTTGTAGGTGTGGAGAATAATTCTCTCCTTTGATGAATTTGAGGGCTAGGTTCTGTTTCTGGAGTGGATGTAGCTCTAGGTCCAGGTGTAGGTCATGATGGTGACTCTTCTGGTCTTACATGCTTTGGTAATGCTGGTTCACTAGGGCTTCCTCCAGGTGTAGAAGATGTAGAACCTCTTCTCTTTCCCTTCTTTTACTTTGAGCTAATAATATATTCTGCATCTGCTTCATCAGACTCTAAATTTGTACATTTTGATCTTCTTCTTCACTTTCCGCAGCATAGTGCTCTTCCCCAGTATCCTCAGGTAGTAATGGCGGTAAATTTGTAGTGGATTGTTAATCCATTTCTACTTAATGATATTTTCCTTCTAGCTGTTTTGATTTATTTTTCCTTTTTCTGAATTCTTGAATGAGATTGAAAAGGAAATTCCTGATCTTCTCCTTCTCCCTTTATTCTGTGCTTGGGGTTGGGATAATATCACTGTATTCTACTTGAAATTCTTTCCCTGTGGGTGTTTAGTTTTTAAGTGGATGATAATAGTGATATGAGGATGATTATTGAAGATGAGATGATGATGAAGTAGCCAGTTATTTTGTTTGATTTGTTGATCCACCATCAATTCTATTTATTTGATGGCGGATGGGTCAGAAAATTGTAGTCACCAA
Organism: Austropuccinia psidii; assembly: GCA_023105745.1. Lineage (NCBI taxonomy): Eukaryota > Fungi > Basidiomycota > Pucciniomycetes > Pucciniales > Sphaerophragmiaceae > Austropuccinia > Austropuccinia psidii. The sequence goes on from JALGQZ010000007.1 coordinate 39,197,904, forward strand.
ACTCTATCAGACTTGGTTTGCACCGGAAACAATGGTTTAGTAAAATAATATGAAACTAGGGAAAAGAATCTTTTTAATCACTTTAATGAGAACAGTAACAATCTGAGGTATTTTCAATTTTGATGATAACACTGTTGATAATATTATAACTGATAATAAAAGACACTACTACTTTTTTAAGGGTTTAATGATTTTCTGATTAAAACTTGGGATAACAGAAACTGCTATTGTTTCATTTACTACTGAGCTTGGCTACTGAGTAAAGAGCTTTATCAATGGGATGGATCTATAAAATACTTTAGACCAACTGTTAACTACTATTATCTATAAAAACTGCAGACAATGCTACTAAGCTTGGCTACTAATCAGATTTAGGAGTGGAGGTAGTCAATTAGATGAGTTTATTAATTAAAGTAGACTTACTGTTAACTACTATTAATTATAGATCACTTAGACAGTGCTACTGAGCTTATATATTGAGAGAATTGGGAATGGGATAGTAAATGACCTTAGTTTGTAAATCAGTGTAGACCAATTGTTAGCTACTATAAATTATAAATCACTCAGACAGGGTCATTCAGCTTGGCTACTGAGAAAATCAGTAATTGGATAACAATATTGATGGTATATTCAATGAGTTGAATTTATATATAAATGAAGACCAGATTTTATCTACTATTAATTATAGAAAAGACTCAGACAGTGCTTCTGATATTAGCTACTGAGAAATAATGGAATGGAGATATTCAATGAGATGAATTTATGAATTAAATTAGAACAACTGTTAGCTACTATTAATTAAAAATCACTCAGACAGTGCTACTGAGCCAAATTTAGGAATGGAGATGGGATGACTATACTTCTGAGCCTAGCTACTTATTATTCCTAAAAAAAATTAGCATAATGTGGATGGATGGAGGGTATTTCCCTCAGAACTGGGCCATGGGGAAAAGGAATTCAGGGGGGACCTCTATTTATATTTTTGGGGGCCTCAATGGGAGTGTAAGATGTGTCTAGGAAGCTTGTTGATAATATTACTATTAATCAACAGTACTATGACTGTTCTTATGAAATATAATAATAAAATTATTATAACCACAATTAAATAATTCATTATTTATTTATTTCTTTTACTTTTTGTACACTACTAGTGATTATAAAAGTAAGCAGTAATTGTCTACTAGAATCAATTACAAGAAGTATTTAATGATAAAATGATCTTAATATATAATTATATTATTTAAAAATAATCATAAATATAATTGTTGAAGAAAACAATTACTAGAGAAAAAATTGAAGAATTAATATAAATCACTCACTAATACTCCCAAGAACTTATCAAAGATAAAAGTAGAGAAATTTGAAGAATAATTGTGGATTTAAAGGATAAAAAATGGATATATAGCAGTATTTCAACAATATATAGTTTATCTCATTGATTTCATGTATTTATGTTTGATTCTGAAAGATTTAAAACACTTAAGAAAAGATTTAATTAATACTTACTTGTTGGTAATAAAGGTATAATGGAATAAAGTGATGATTTTGTGGAGGCCTCTTTTAAGTCTAAAACAGCTCACAGAGGAGTGCCATGGAGCAAACTGAAAAGCCAGTGAGTGAGAAAACAATAAACCTTTTTGGATTATTGATTGCATCATCTGTTGTCATGTAAGCTTATCACAATTACTTAATTGGTGCTTTTACGTGACTACCAACCCATTTATGGTTAAGAATAAAAGGATTAACAACTGTAAATCCTCTTTTATTCCAAAGGAATTATCTATTTCTCAAAGCTATCAATGTTATTGGAAATTGCATCACAGAGTGTATTTTCTGTGAAGTTTTAAAGATTCAGTATTTCACATGGAATCATCAAAAATGGACTGTAGGTAAAACTTTTAATTTCACTTATAAAAGTAGAATTCTTTTTGTTTTTTATATGAAATATACAGTTCTTAATTGGTCCTGAATTGTATTTTTTTAAATGAATTTTTGAAGTTTTTACCTCATTTTTACATAGAATTGCAAATAGCAGTATATGGCTGGTTGCTATGAGGTAAATCAATTGATACTAGTCCAAAAAGGGTTTTAATTACTCTTTTGGGGTTTATCCATGGAAAGTCATTCAGAATTGACATGGTTACAGGAGCCTAAGTTGCTCTTTACCTCCTTGGCATGTCAAAATAGCAGCTTATTTGCTATTTTCTTATGATATAATGAGGTTTTGACTTGGTAACCAAGTTCCCAAAGGGTTTTAGTTTACTAATTGGGCCAAGATCAGCCATGGATCCAAAGTTTGGAGCTGTCCATGCCTCAGAGGCCTCAGAAGTTGGGTACCCTGGCTCTCTTTGATGTCTTTTGTTCCTCTTGACTATTTTTTATGTCAAAACAGAAATTCACGCTTGAAGTGAGATATCCGCTATGGGTGTACCAAAGGACCATTTACAAATACCATAATATTAAGTGCCACAAACATGAATAATACTATTCTTAGTGTATATGTAACATGGGATTTCTCACATTCCCATTATTTTGGTGTGAAATTGGGAAAAACAAAACTTTTCACGGATCTTTTATGTGGTATTGATGATGTGGTATTGAAGTATTTTCCATATTACCACCTCAAAGAGTTGATTTGAGCTTATTCACTCTATGAAGCTACCCTATGTGAAATTTTGTGTAGAATCCAAAACTGGCCTTAAATTCATGGATTTACTTACTCAATGAAAGGTTATTCATCTTTTCTGAAATCAAAAAAGATGAATTTTGAATATATGCATGACTCATGGGTTATGCATAGTTCAGAATTTATTTTTAAGATAATTGTGGCCTATTTGGGTATGTAAAATATACCTCAACGCTCACAGGGAGTATCAAAAACAGGGGACTTGGAATTTTTCAGGTTGTTTCATGTACAGGTTGGGGCTGGGTAGTTGATTATGTAATTAATTGAGTTTCCTGGGATCCTTATGTCCATGGTTAGTAATCCTCATTTAATTTCTGTTGATGATGTTCTTTATGATGTCAGTCATTATGTAATCAATTGAATCCCCTGGTATCCTTATATTCATGCTTAGTAATCCTAGTTTAGTTCCTGGGGATGATTTTATTTATTATTTTATTGATTATTTAATCAATTTGAAACCCTGGGATCCTTATCTCAATGGCTACTTCATTTTAGTTTTCCTGTATTATCTTATCTTTTTCTTGTAACTAGGTGTCCTGTAACTGTAACTGTATTACAGTATGCCACTGTGAAACCTCTATAATACTACTGTGACAATGCTAGTGTATAATTGTGTCCTCCTAGAATTTTTCTTTCACCTTTCACACCATTTTACCATCTCCCAACACTTAAACCTTGAATTACTTCCTGCGAACATAAAAATGGCCATCTTATCATTATTATAAAATTATTACTAGGTTTTTAAATTTGTTCAACTTCTTTGTTTTGTCAGCCTGTGACTCAAAACCAGAGCACAAGCATGACAGCCAAATACCATGAACCAATGGTGAAGCCAAGATAGGACCAAAAAATAGATCTGAGCAAAATCATCTCACAAGGTATGAAAACAAAGAGGAAACAAACCTCTTTCCCAATATAAAAGTCCCTTTATCATAGGACAAAGAATAACAAAGTTATTCCTTCTCAAAGTTGTTGCTGAGCATAAACCTTAAACTTCATCTCTCATCTGAAATCCAGAAGAAGAGGCTTAACCCCATCAAATGGTCATTCAAAGTGAATCTCTAAGTCAGGGATATCTAATGGTACTAGCCAAACTGAGCTAGCATGAAGATTACAGGAGTGATGGCAAAAATAAGGGCAGATAAGGGTCAATAAAATATTTACCTCTCATCTAACTTCTACAGCTTTAGTTTTAGATACCTAAAGTGGGCTCTTTTTGGAAAGGGAGCAATTAGGGATACATGATGGTGGCTTTTGTTTCTCCATATCTCATCTAGAACAAAAGCTATGGAGCAAATAAGCTCCATACAGATATTGAGAAAATCACAAGTATGAATAACAAAACTTGTACATGGCATAACTTTACCATATTTTATGTCACCCATTATAAATGGTGTTTCATTTTGTATATCTCATCCAGGGCTTCAAAATGAACCAACTTTGAGCTCAATATCTCAAAAACTGACAAAGGTATAGCAGTTTTAAGGTTAAAATCCCATGATTGGGCCAATACACCTTTACTGTGGCATAATATCCCACAACCATGATTATGAGGTGTCAAAAAGATGAAGAATCATGTTTATACCTCAATATCTCATAGTTCCTTCAATACTGGGGTACCATACAGGTTCTGTACAGCATTCTATGTGTCATACATGTCAGAAGAGGGCTGTGTGGTCCCCAGATGAATATTTTCACCCTGTATTGGTGAAAACTACCCAGATGTGGTTTTAAAGCCACATATGAGCCCAATGAAGGAAATACAGGCATTGTGGAAACCACAAGCCAGTACCCTGAATTGAAAAACTCTTCACTTTCTCTACGTGGATGGTCTAGAGGGCCATTCCACCCCATTTTAGGACAAAAGGAGGCATTTTCTCCACCAGAAAAGGTTTCCTCATCCTGTTCTTAAATTCCCATGTAGTACAAATTTCCAAAACAGTTATACTATTGGAAAACAAGTCGGGTAAATTTTAAGCTTAAGTATTGTAGTATTTTGTATTGTAACCCAACAGGTAAAACTGCAACCAGGGCTTTCAGTAGCGCTCACCACCACTAATCTTATTAGTAAAGCCCTTAATATTTTTAACCCAAACCTTTTTAAATACTTTTTATCCATTTCAAAGTCATAGGTAAAGCTGTATATACCTTTATTAACACTTTATAATGTACTAAGCCTGACCTTTGTAATCATAGACTTCCTCAAAGGAATCACAGATTACAATACATACCATGAGAAAAATTGCTACACCTGAGAGCAGGTGTTGCATTTGGAATTTGACCTTGGAGATAGATTGGATTCAGGTTTTAGATAGCACATAAATTGAATTTAGAAATAGAAGTTTTACAATAAATTCAAGCCACAAACTATCAATGCAGTTGACTCAATAGAAGTTCTTGGTTGGGCTTGTCAGAGTTCAATAATTCAACAATACATTATTCAAAAATTTATTTAAATTTCTGTTTTGTTGCAATCTTATTTATTACTCTTGATCATTAAATTTACAGTAACATCAACCTTTGGAACTCTTTTTTATAAGCTTTGAAATGGGTATTTTATTTTGAGAATTAATTCTGTTTCAAGCCCATGTATGACTGATATTTACTTAAAAACCTAAAAGTGTCAAAGAAATTTCTCATTAATGATAAATTTTCTTTCATAATTTTGGACTTCTTTCACATATGAGTTTTGTAAAAAATATACCCTAGAATTGAACTGTTTACTATAAATTAAAGAAGATGCTTTGTAAAAAATCATATCCATTTATTTCTCCTCTGTTTGAAGTAATATTTATGGGATAAGGTAATTTAAAAGAGGGTACCACAAAACTGTGCTATATATTGAAAACACCATACCCCTATTTCAGCCAATAAATTTCTTTAGAGGAGGGTTTTACACTTTTAGACAGATAATATAATTATTATACCTGTAATATTTGGTTTCAGTTCTAGAATTAGCAAACATTTTATTATACAATTTCATGGTTTAACTAACAAAAATTTTAATCTTCATATAAAAAAAGTTTTTAAGAAAAGAATTTCAAAGCATAAAAAAACATACACTTCTTTATTTTTTGGATAATTAAATTTTTCTCTTTATTGATACCAACAGAGATTCACTTTTTATAATCTTCTGCATAAATTCCCAATTCCTAATTAACCATCTTTATCTATTGAACTACTTGAATATGTGAAAACTAAGATAATTTTTGTTTCTTTTTGAAGTAATTTAGGGTAGTGTCTTTATCAAGAAATGAAATAAAGCTTGAGAAACGCTATTTTTTGTGTGAGATTTGATTAAATTTAATCTTTATGAAACAATATTACTAAAACATTATTTTGAGAAATCATTTGATAATTTCAAAATACTCTATAAAGATAGATTTCTCTGTAATGAATTTTTGGATCATGTTGGTTGTATTGTATATCTTATCTAACCTTTCAATACAATTTCCTTAATACTCACCCAAATTTGTAACTATTAGGTTTTATGGAGCTCTCAATCCACAAGACAATGAAAAATTGTATCTGAAATTGGTTGGCTTATACCTTCAGTTATCTCAAAATGGATTTTGACTTTGTCAATACTAAAAAATACAAAACTAATATTATCAAAACTATTATAAAAAATTATTTTCTCATTTCTCTAAAATAATATTTTCTGAGAAATATCAGGGACCACTTTCATATCTCTATGAATAATTTCATTTAAGCTAATATAAAGTTTCAACAGCCATTAAAAATAATTTAAAACTTCATATTTATTAATAAATACAAAAATTCAATTATTTATTTTAAAATAATGGTGATGCCATCATAAATGAAGGCAAAACAACTGGTAGAGATTGGTTCCTTTAAAAAATTTATTTCTTGAAAAATATCTATAAAGATTGTGGTAGTTTTGTGAGGTTAAGGCTAATTTTATATACTTCACACCCTTTAGAAATGGTAAATAAACAATAAGCAGCTGTTTGTAAGATTCAGTTAAGAAAAGCATGTATTCAGCTCTTTCAAATGTTTTCAAAGGATAATACAGTAACAGTTCTTGTTTTTATTTAGTATTTATTCTCAGTAAAAGAATTAAAGAATTCATATAAGTAGACTTCAATAGAGGCAGGCCCCATAAGTAAGTTAGACCTTTTTGGGAATTAAGATCCAAGTGGGATAAAGATCACTTCAGAGCCATGTCCACTGTTAGTCAAAATCTGGTTTGAAGAATGTCTGAATTATTCAATTTTCATTATGAATAATGTCCAAAGTAAATGGCATCATTAATATTATCTTTTAATGGAAATATGTGAAAGGTTTTTATACAGAAATTCTTGAACCCATTAATAACTTTTCTTTACAAAAAATGAATTCATTATCACAATAACCCATTAGTTTTATTCTTTTTATCAATGAGAATGTGTAAAAATTTGCAAATATATTCATTCAAAGATTAAAAAAAAATCTGTTTAACCTTTCAAAAGAAGAAAGACATAATTAATCTGAATATTAAGGAGCTTTGAACAGGATTGAAGTAAAATTAAGTCTTCTGATTTTTTTTACGTAATACTATTCTTTATGGGCAAAAAGCCCTCAGAGATTAAGTGAAGTGTTCCTTATTCATTACAATAAAGTACCTTTAATTTCTGATTAATAGTATTGGAATTATATTGAGTTCAATTTTCACTCCTATTGGTATTTATGAATTTATTCTTAAACATAAATATCATTCAAATTAACATTTGAAATAGTAAACAGTAACAAAAAATCCATAAAACATATTGTGAAATTTTTTTCTTTACAACAAATAATTGATTTAAAATGATATACTTACCTCAAAAACATGAAATATAAGGCCATCAATAAGATTTTCATTGAGCATAATTGCATTATTTAAATAAATCTCATATTATATTTTATTTGAAAAAGACAGTATAAAGAACTGCCTTCATGCTACTATCAAACAGTTTTCTTGATCTTTTTAATCTTTTTTTGATTTTTAACCCATATTTTATGGTAATATTTATTTTGATTTATTTTGATTTTTTTCTGTTTTTGTGTTTTTATTGAGCTTTCCTGATTTTAGCTTTTATATTTGTAAACTGGCTTTGTTTACTTTTTTTTCTTGTTTTTCAATAAAAATTCCAGTAATAGGCTTTTACAAGGAGTGTCACTATTACAACATTTGAAATATATCAAGTTTATTACAGTAAAGTAACTTTAATTCCTGCTTGTGTAATATTGTCAACGATTGTTGACAATTTTCTAGTAGCTGCAATTATGGGCCTTTTACTATAATTTTATTTGAAAGTTATTGATTTCCTTCAGTAGAAGTGTCTTTTGTGCATAAAGCCCACTACTTCTCTTTTGAGCTGATAAATAAAAACTTTAAACAAACAATATTAATTGACTGTCTCAATAAGAAGGATGAATTTTGATTTTTATAGTAGAAATTAAGGAAATTCATTCATGATAAAAAGGAATCATAAAATGAAAAAAATAAGAAATAATTTCTATTAATTCCAATGAATAAACAAAACAATATATATAAATTTTGGTATGTTTGGGGAAATAATTTTTTTTAAAAAAAATTCAACATCCATTATCTTTTCTTTCTGAAGTTGCAAAAATTTTAAAAAAAAAACTGAAAAAAATCCTCATCAATCCAGTTTCTAAAGAAGAGGCTACAGCTTAAAACAGATGATTTTAATTTATGTGAGCCAATATTTGAATAAGAAACAAGAATTGATATTTCTAAAAAAATGTCAAGTCATCAATGAAAAAATATGAAGGCTTTTCTTATCTTCAACAGTGGTTGTGAATAATTTTGTCCTCCAAAAGAACTGGAACTTTTTAATTGGAAAATAAATATTGAGATGAAATTTTCATCTTGAGAAATATCAATTTGAAGATAAAAATATAAATTGAAATAGTTTCATATACTATATTTTCTACTTACTCCACCCAGTTGAAAAAAAGAAGAAAATATGGGAAATTCTGCAATCTTCCAGTGGCTTGGAACAACTGGGAAAACTAACAAACATTTGAATTCTTGTGCCACCCTAGTTCACAGGAAAGGTCCAAGCTCACTCCCAATTGAGTTCAAGCTTATTTCCAAATTGAAAACACTCTCTCAGGTGTAGCCAATTTGCTCATGGTGACACATGTACTTTTCTTGTTTCAATGATATCCTAAGCCTGAATTAAACAATTTTCCTAGATTTAACCCTCTAAATTGAATATTTGTTTCCTTCTCAAAATTAATATGAAGACTAATTTTTATTTAAATATCCAATTCTACCATTTTGAGATATAAATTAACTTTCAATTAATATTTATGATGCTTATTATTCTACAACTCTGCCCTGAAATGTAATCCCATTCATACTCATTTTAAATGGGACCTTCTGTGCTTTAGTATATCCTTGTTTATTTTTACTACCCACAATATTGAATGAATATTGAAGTAAACAAATTAAGAAATCAAAATATATATAAAAAAAAGTCTTTTTAGGTAAACTAATCCCTTGAAGGTTAACTTCACCTGAGTGGTGCATTGGGGTGTCACATCATAATTGTCAAGTTCATTTATTGACAAAGGGTATTTATTGGGCTTTAATGGTGTTTGTTCTTTTTATAATTTATTTTCAAATTGAATAAATACTCTAATATATTGGAAAAGGCCTAAGGGAAATTGAAAAATATTAATTCTTAGTTTGTCAATTAATCCAAACTGGTACAGGTATACCACAGTACCATTAGATAGCCCTGATTGAGAGCTTCAATTTGAACACTCATTTGACAGGGTTCTTCCTCTTCCTTTGTATTTTATATGAGTGGTGAAAATTAAGGTTTATGCTTATTTCTTGCTTTGAGATGGAATAACTCTGTCATTCCTTGTCCTATTTTTATGAGAGTTGTATCTTTGGAAAGAAATCAATTTCATCTTTCTTTGGAGGCCCTTTATAAGATATTTTTTCTCAGGTCACCCTTTAGTGCAAATTTTCTTTACCACTGGTTTATGGTATTTTGGCTGTTATGCTTTTGCTCTGATTTTGAGTCACAGGCTGACAACTTCTGAGTTTTGAGACATTCCCTCATCAAGATTCACATTTAAGGACTCATAATGAAATTGGGTTTGTATTTCTTGTGAGTCAACTTTTGATTACCTTTATTTCTTTATTTTTAACTTTAATTGTGCTTTTTTAACAATTTTTTTTTTCTTTGATTTCTTGTTTCAATTGAAAAGCTATTTGGAGAGCTTCTTCCTAATCAGTTTGAATCTGAGTTTCATCAAAAACAAATTTTCTATTTATTGTGTCACCACTGGATGCTCTCATGTTTTGTTTTTAAAAAAAATAACAAAAAAAAACTACAAAGGAAAGAAGGAAATGGAATTTTGCAAGAATTAATTCAAGGCTTTGTCTGGTCTCTTTTTCAAAAAAAATTTTTTTTAATCTTTTTGACTAGAAAAAATATTTCACTTCATGTGAATTGCCTGTTAAATACAACATATTTATCTATTTTTTGAGATTTTTTTTGTACAATAATAATCTTTTGACTTGATATGAAGCCCAAAGGAAAAGCCTTTAATTATATAAATAGAATTTTTAAAGTAAGTTTAAATAAACGAAAAAAAAATCAATTATAAAAAAGGCAATTTTAAGTTTTTTTTCTTCCTTTTTTTTCCTTTTTGTCTTCCTTTTTTTGATTAATCAATCTTAATTGTTTATTAGAAAATAAATTCTCAATCTTATATTTTTTTTTAAAAAAATTAAGAATTTTACAGTTACTCCCAATTTTTATTTCTTTATCTTCAGTTTCATTTGTTTTATTCCATTTTAAAAAAAAAATTGATCCATAATTTTAATCAAATTTTTTTGCAAGAAACCTTTTGACATTTTCAAAAAACAAAAAAAAACAAGTAAATTCAGATAAATAATTTAATTAATTTAAATAATTTATAAATTTATGTCATCAAGTTTTTCTTTTTCAAAAAAAAATTAATAATTGAAAACAAATTTTTAAGTAAAAATTACTTTATAACCTTCTTTTTTTCTTTTGTTTTTCTTTTTTTTGAAAAAAAATGAATTATCTTTAGATTAATTCAAAAAATTTATAGAAAACTAATTAAATAAAAAAACTTTTCAAAATAATAATAATTTATTCTTTTAATTCTTGATTTTCATTTAGCTTATTAGAAACTTATAATTCACTAAATAAGATACGTTGTTGGTAAACTCATGTAAGCAAATTGGTAAAAACATGTAAGACTTTATGTGTTTTTGCCATAAATTGGTAAAAAAAATTAGTTTTTTTGGTAAAAACACATAATTCTTGTTTTTAAATTGAAATGTAGCTAAAAAAGAACCTGTATTGGGTAAAACCCCATTTATGGAATTCTTATGCCATTGTTGATCTTATTTATGCAATTTCTATGCCATTTATGGAACTTTTAATTATATAAATCACAATTTAATATTACTTTTGATTCCATAAATGGCAATTTGCATACAATTTATGTCATTTCCATTTTGTTTTTGATACAAGTTATGACACTTTTAATTCCGTAAATGGCATTGTTATGCTGTTGTTTGTAAGGTTTGTCTATGAAATTCTTGATAATACTAGCAAATATCAAGAGTACTATGACTTTCCTCAGTAGAAAATATACTATAATAAAATATTATAACCAAAAATCTATATACTCATTGAAAATAATGATATATACAAAAAATATGATTAATTATTACTTAATAATATAATAATAATAAATCTTAATAATTTCAATAAATTATAATTATTCTATTATTATTATAGGTCACTGAAGCTTATAATAATAAGAGATATAAAATCTCTTAAGGAAACAATTATATGTGGAAAATATTAATATTTATCCACTTATAAATAATATGAATATTATTTATAAGGGAAATTATCACACACACTGTGCAGAGATAATTCTTACAGAAAAATTCTGTAAAAAAACTAGTTATAGATAAAAAAATATAGAATCTTTAGAGAAAACTTACTTATAATATCTATTTAATACAACAAGTAAAATATAGCTTTACTTGTTTAAATGTCTAATATAATTGGATTGAATGATGATTATTGACAAAATCAGTGATGAAAGGCTTCTTTTATGCCTTCACAGGATCTCTCATGATTCATGATGGATATAGAGGGCGTGCTCAGGTCAAAACTGACAAACCATGCTTAAAAATAAGGCTCTTAACTTAAGGTCACTTATTTTTAATTCCAATTTAAAGTTACCAGTGTTATTCTTAACTCCAAGTAACTTTAATCCTCTTTTGGATTAATTATTTTGAGTTTAAATATAAAATAAGCTTATTAATATTGAATTGTCTCACATGAACAACTTAAAAAGAAAGTTCCAAGTCAAAATCTCTCAAACTGGATTTTGAATTAATCTTTAAAGAAAACTTGATTTCTTTTAATAATAAATAAAAGGCTAATTTCAAGGCTAATTAGCAACCAAACCTGTGTAAGAAATATATTTATAATTTAATATATACACAGATAATACTAGTTTATAAGTTGTGTGAAATCTACAAGCAAATCGATTGAGAATTGGATTTTTAATGAATTTTTAAAGTTATTGCTATTTTTCCACGTAAAATAGCAATACACACCAAACCTTACCTTTTGATAAGGTTTTGGAGCTTATGACTTTAAAGGTTTAAGCTTGTTTGAGCTTTTTAAACTTGATTAAGCTTTGAAAGTTCTTAAAACCTTAATTTCAACCTTGCATATTGGGATTTACCCTTTGGGAGCTTGAAATTCCTGTTCAAATTGGGATAAAACCAGTTTGAACCTCAGATTTGGATAAAAGTCTAATATTAAGATTTAAATAAGGTTTAAAATCCTCCAATACAGGTGGAAAACCTTAATTGAGTCCTTGAAGATCTCAAAAGTTGGGTACCCAGCTCTATTTGGTCTTTTTCCTTTGCCCCACCTTTTTTGCATGGATTTTTCCCTTTTATTTATTTAAAGCCATACCATGGCCTTAAACCCTTTTAAATTGAGCTCACACAGGATTTACATTATGTATGGAAAATCCTTAGCCAATTCAGTAAATATGCACAACACCTTAATTATAGCTAAAATTTTGGTAAGTTTGCATAAACCTTATGTAACTTTAAATTTAAGCTTAAATTTAACAATTTTAAAAAACTGTTAAAAATGTTACAATAGGACTGTGAGATTCTTAAATCTCCTAATAAAATAAGAAATAGCCATTTTTTGGGTGTAACACCCTATGAGTCTACCCTAGGTTATTTTTGGTGTAGAATCATAAAATGACATAATAATTATAACTTTCTTTATCCAAAATGAAGTTATACTCATTTTTTGTTATTTTTTGTTTTAAAATCAATTGATATGTCTGTTCAGGACTAAATCAACTGTGAATAAAGTTATTTGTGGCCTTATGGGTATGTCATACATATCTCCCAGGCTCACATTCTGTACCACCAAAAAAAATTGTATTACAATTTTTCCTTCATAGTATACTCCCAATCCAAATGGAAGGTATAATACACTTTCCAGCCTCTCTACTTATACTATTCAGGTATGTAAAGCGCACAATCTAGATCTTTCTGGAGGAATTTGTCTTCTCTCTGTCACATTGATGCCAGAAATCATCAACAAGCACTTGAGCTCTCCACTCAGGGTCATGTTGGAACAGGTGGTCCCCCACCACCACCATGACTAGACCCTAGGTTGCTTGATTGCGCAATTATCACAACTGAGAAGAAAAGGCTACAAGATCAAGGTTGAATTTCCTTGATCTTTTTCTGGTATTATAGGTCACAGTTCCACCGTCTGTGACAGTACCCCCAGGGTAGGAAGCACTGCGTCCCGAAGTGCACTAACACAGATGGGCAACCCTGTCCCAATCAGGGGCATCAGCTACACAACAGGCTGGTATAAGGAGCCATAAGGGTTGTTGGGTCATCACTCCCAAGCCCTTTCTGCCAACAGGTTTGAAACCCCCAAATTTCGCAATGTGTCTCCCTCACAATTGTGAAATCCACCCATGACAGTAAACCTTGATCTTCTGTCACATTGATGCCAGAAATCATCAACAAGCACTCGAGCTCTCCACTCAGGGTCATGTCGGAACAGGTGGTCCCCCACCACCACCATGACTAGACCCTAGGTTGCTTGATTGCGCAATCATCACAACTGAGCAGAAAAGGCTACAAGATCAAGGTTGAATTTCCTTGATCTTTTTCTGGTATTATAGGTCACAGTTCCACCGTCTGTGACAGTACCCCCAGGGTAGGAAGCACTGCGTCCCGAAGTGCACTAACACAGATGGGCAACCCTGTCCCAATCAGGGGCATCAGCTACACAACAGGCCGGTATAAGGAGCCATAAGGGTTGTTGGGTCATCACTCCCAAGCCCTTTCTGCCAACAGGTTTGAAACCCCCAAATTTCGCAATGTGTCTCCCTCACAATTGTGAAATCCACCCATGACAGTAAACCTTGATCTTCTGTCACATTGATGCCAGAAATCATCAACAAGCACTTGAGCTCTCCACTCAGGGTCATGTCGGAACAGGTGGTCCCCCACCACCACCATGACTAGACCCTAGGTTGCTTGATTGCACAATCATCACAACTGAGCAGAAAAGGCTACAAGATCAAGGTTGAATTTCCTTGATCTTTTTCTGGTATTATAGGTCACAGTTCCACCATCTGTGACACTCTCATGTCTGAATCTTCTGAGAAACTTTTGGGAATTAGGTATTTTACTTTCTGAAAGCCACTCATCTTCATGTTGTGGGTTTCTGTACCTGACTAAGTATTCTCTTGTCTTTTTCCCCTTAAGTCTTCTTAATAGTGGAGGGTAAGTTCTTTCCGCATTAAGCATAATATCCACTTCATGGCCTTTGATAGCCCCTAGTGGTTCATTCATAGAAGCAAGGGCTTCTCTGTATCAAAATAATATATCAATAAGTTCTTCCTTCATTTCTAATGTTATTTTAGGGCTTATTTGTGCTTCAATTAATTGATCTGTCACAAAGGTTTGCTTAGTAACATTTTTCACTTTTATAATGACAATTATTTCTCTTTTTTCCAGAGGAAACACAAATTTTTGCCTCTTATTTTCCCCTATAGTAAAATATCTGTCTTTATGATTGTTAACATCAATACCACAAATATTGAGATAATCATATCCAAGTATAAAATGTTGTGAAGTGCAGTTATTCATAACAACAAATTCAACTTTCAATCTGATAGTTCCTGCAAGGTGAGGAAAAATCATTTCTGCTTCAAAAATTCCCAAAGGGTGCATATTTTGGCTAGCACTGCTGAATTTTATACCTTCCATTGGTATTAACTGCTCCTGACAATTGGTAGACATTCTTCAAAGATCATCCTTTCCAACACAAGTGCAAAAAGCACCTGAGTCAAGATTTATCTTGGCTTCCTTGTTGTTTATCACAATATTAGTGATTCAAGATGATCCAGCTGTATAACCTTTACCTCTGGAAGGCTTTTTTTTCTGCATTTTAGCATCTTGTACATGTATGAGATCCATACATTCATTGCTGTACTGTGGTAAGTGAGTATGCACTTATGTGAATTCAAAAGATATATTAATGTTTTCTATACCAACTTCATCTTTTTATTCCTCCTCTTTAGAAGGATCAGAATTACTTTCATGTAAAGTGTCAGCCTGTGACTCAAACCCAGAGCACAAACATGACAGCCAAATACCATAAACCAATGGTAGAGCCAAGATACCACCAAAACATGGAGCTGAGTCAAGCCAGCTCAAAAAGTATCAAAGGAAATAGGAAACTCACCTCTTTTGAAAGATACAAGTCCCACCATCATAGGAAAAGTAATAATAAAGTTATTCCTGTGCAAAGTTGTTGCTGAGCATAAACCTTATTTTTCACCTCTCATCTGAGATCCAGAGGAAGAGGCTTAACCCCATGAAATGGGTATTCAAAAGGAAGCTCTAAGTCAGGGCTATTCAATGTTGCTAGCCAAATTAAGCTAGCACTAGAATTACAGAGGTTATAACCAAAATAAGGTCAAATAAGGGTGGATAAGATATTCACCTCTCATCTAGCTTCTACAGTTTTAGTATGGAATACCTGAAGTGGGGTGTTTTTGGAAAGGGCACAATCAGGGCTATCTTATGGTGCCATCCATTTCCCCATATCCCATCTAGCAAAAAAGTTATACAGAAAACAAGCTCCATACAGATTTTAAGCAAATCATACATATGTACAAAAAATCTTGTACATGGCATAACTTTGTCATATTTAATGATAACCATATCAAATGAGGTACCATTGTGTAGAGAACATGCAGGGCTACACAATGAACCAACATTGAGCTTGATATCTCAAAAAAAGACAAAGGTATGGCAGATTTAACGTCAAAATCCCACAGTTAGACCAATAGAGCCTTACTGTGGTATATTCTCCCATAATCATGATTATGAGGTGTCAAACAGACAAAGAATCCTGTTTATACTTAAATACCTCATAGTTTGATCAATACTTCTGTGTAGGTTCTCTACAGCATTCTACGCATTATACATGTCAGAAGAGGGCTATGTGGTCCCCAGATGAAAATTTTCACCCTGTATTGGTGAAAACTGCCCAGATGTGGTTTCAAAACCACATCTGAGCCCAATACAGGCTACACAGGCCTTGTTAAAATCACAAGCCAGTCCTTGGAAGTGAAAAATCTCCACTACCTCTACATGGAAAGGTCTAGAGGCCTTTTTCACCCAATTTGAGGATAAAAAGGGACCTTTTCTCCACCAGAAAAGGTTTCCTCATCCTGCTCTTGAATTCCTACATTGTAAAAATGTCAAAAACAGTTATACTATTGGAAAAGAATCATGTATAATTATAATTTTGATTATTGTAGTCTTTATTATTGTAACCCAACAGGTAAATCGGCACCCAGGGCTTTCAACAGTGCTCAATAGTAAAGCCCAGAATATTCTTTTATCAACCCTTTTTATCATACATAAACCTTTTATTACTATTTTCACTGTCTCAAAGTCATAGTTAAAGCTTATCACTAGTCATCAAAAAGCTTCCTCATAGACTCATCCCGACATTTTGGGGGCCTGGCCATGTTTCTTTTTGGATTTTTTGGACCTTTTTACAAATAAAAGTGAGTTTTTCTTTATTTTTCTTTTATTTATGACATTTTGTTTCTTTTTGTGATTTTCTGAATGGGCACCCAGAAGTGGTACCCCGGTCAGTGGAGAAACTGGATCAGAAGGAACAGAAACTCCCATATTGGGAATAAGCTCCTCAGAACTGCATAATGAGTTCTTCTATGCAGTGATGAATACATACTCTAAACACAAACAGTTTGGCATATTGTTGCAGCTCCTTCAAAAAAAATACAGGAGCCCAGAACTGGAATCCCACCTAAGGGAAGCCTGGTTGAGGGACTATAAGGGCAATAAGTTTTGCCTTATAGATGGCCTTCTCTACCATAGGGAGAAGCACACAAGTGCACTCACAGTAGTAGAAAGGGACCATATATCCCCGATACTGCAAGAATGCCATGTCTTCCCCAATATGAAACACATGAGTGAAGACAGGGCCAAGGAAAGGGTAGCAAGCACAGCTTGGTGGCTCAAATGGGAACAAGAGTTGAGTTAATATATCAACACCTGTGAAATATGCCAGAAGTAAAATAGAAAACATTGGAAGAAATATGGGCTACTTCAGCACATAGAACAACCCAAGCACCCATGGGAAACCATCAATATGGACTTGGTGACAGGACTTGTCCCAGGCAGCAAAGAAAATTTCAATGCCTGCCTAGTCATAGTTGATAGGTATAGCAAAAGTGTGAGGTTCCTACCATGTCATAAGGAAGACACAGAAATGGATACAGCCCTGTTATTTTGGAATAACATCATATCTACATGTGGAGTCCCAAAAAACATCATTGGTGACAGGGACCCAATATTCACCTCAGAATTTTGGACCAACCTCTATGAAATGCTAGGTACAAAGCTTGCATTTTCTACAGCTTATGATACACAAACAGATAGCCTAGCTGAAAGGATGATTGAAACCATGTAGGATATCCTTAGGAGGGTCTGTGCATATGGCATGTAATACAAGTGTAAGGCGTGGATATGAAACTTTGATTGAAAATCAAGTACTTTTCCTGTCCTCAAAATTTGTATAAGGTAAAAATCAATCAAAAGTAGTAAGGAATATTATTTTTAAGAGGAAACACGCCAATTTCATTTTTTATAGCTTTATTAGTATAAAACAATAATATTATAAAGATTTATTATTTTACCAACAATAAAAATTTATCCAAAAATACTCTACAAGAGACATTTAAGGCTACAAAAGAAATTTCTTCAAGAGCAATATCAATTGGAATTAATTGAGAAATGAGCTGCAAGCAATTAATCAAAGAGCAGAGTATTTAAAAAGAATATTCAAGAGAAAACACACCCAAAAGTGACCAGAGTGAATTTGGAAACAAAGTGACAAAGCTAACAGTGATGAAAGATGCTTTAATTCACTTTTGGGGTGGTTCAGGGGTAAGAAATGATTATAAGAGTTACAAACAATGGTTATAATGATTTTTTCACGTGGTTAAAAGGTTAAAAATGATTCAAGAAAGATGGTTGGAATCTTTTATTGATTGGTTTAACAATGTTTGAACTAATTATAAAAGGAAAAGATTCTAACATGCAGAGAAAAGTGGGGCAAAGAAGACATTCTTTTATAGCCATCAATTTTCTTACTCCAAAAGTAAAATTTACTCTTGTCAGTCGTGAAAGACAGTCTGACACCAGAGAAGCCAATTATGGCATCATTGAACCCTGGTTTAGACCAAAAAAGGGCTGGTTTAAGCCATTTTTAGCCATTTTTAGCCATTTTAGACCCTTAAATCAGCCATTACTATAGAAATACCTGGTCTAGAGCCTTCAATACACGTCAGAATGTGTGTAAGAGGCGTAGAAAACAGTTAAGACTGTTTTCACTAACATTGTTTTAACTTAAGGGTAGTTTTACCCTCTTGGCAACAGTTAAAACCACCCTGGTTGGTATCAAAACCTCATCATCAATTGAGTCACAGACCCTGTGACTCAATTCCAGGCCAAAAGTGATGAACTTTTGCATGGAATTTGACATCCCAAGCCAGTCAGCAAGGAATTTGGGGGTCTAGCTCCCCCTGAGAGCTGGAGTTCCTTTCCCCCCCAATTTATTTTCCCTTTAATTCCTCATCATGTATTATACTTATAATTTACATATGTAATTCAATTGAGTTGCACAGTTCAATACCGTGATAATTGATACCTCATATGTAAATCAAAGTTCACTTATTTAATACATGCGCACATTTTGACATCTCAATTGAATTCAATTGAAAATACTTTAATTCGTCATAACTTATAAAATATACACAACACCTCAATTTTAACACAATTTTGGTGATTAACACTACATGTGATTTGAATTAAATTAAAATTTTGAGGATTTTCAATTTTCATACAGAAAATACTAAAAACTTAATTTAAGCTTATTTAGAGTTGAGTTACAAAATTTTCACTCAGAGTGACCCCACCTGATTTTTTATGAGGAATCCAATGGTGAAATAATTTTTATATGTTTATTTATTGGATAAAAAGTTATAATAATTTTTATTTGAATTTTTTCCAAATTTATTTATTTTTTTACAATTTTGTTAAAAATTCATTTTTACTTAATTCTTTCAAGTATAAATGTAATTTTACAATTTCAAAATTTAATGTCATTTTATTATTAAGCTGTAATTAAATTTTCAATTGTGAATATAATCTTATATTTATATTTTGATTTTCATTTTAATAATATAAATAAATTTATTCTATTTATAGTTGTGGTCTTTTGGGTATATGAAATTACCTCTAAGGCTCACAAAAAGGACCATGAAGGATACACCAATTACTGGGTTACCCTTCTACCAGCAGTTTAGCTAGCTTATAACACTAGTCATCATTCTACTACAGGTAAATCACCTTCAGTGGTAGAAAAAGGGTGGAACCCCCTATTTCCTGTGGATTACTTAAATAAGAATCTTCTAACCATCCACCCCACAGCCACAAACTTCCATTATATGTGGAAGAATGCTTGTGACACAGCTTCAAAATGAATATCTGAGGCAAAAAAATACAACAAACAGAGGTGGGACAAATCGCACATGGAACCTGACTTTAAAGAAGGGGACCAAGTTCTAGTATCTACACTTAACTTCAAAAATCTTGAGGGACCAAAGAAAATGAGAGATTCATTTGTAGAGCCATTCACTATCATTAATATGATAGTGAAAATGCAGTGGAGGTCAAACTCACAGAGGAATTTTCAGGAAACACCCAGTATTCCCAGTAAGTTTGGTTAAGCTATACTTCCAGATAGAGGAGGAAAAGTTCCCCTCCAGGAGGAAAAATCCCACTTTACCAGAAATAGTGGAAGTGGGAGACTGCCCTAGCACTGTGAAGAAAATTATCAAGGCCAGGAAGGTCAGACTGCATGGTAAATACCAAAGGCAATAATTGGTCAGGTTTGAAAACCAGACAGCAGATAAAGACAAATGGTTGGCAGAGGATGCCATACCAGATGGGAACCTTCATCTATGGATATTCAGGGCCTATAGGAAGACTGAAAAGTCTCATCAATGATGAGCCTTTTTTAGAGGGAGGTTATGTCAGCTTGTGACTCAAAGCCAGAGCACAAGCATGATAGCCAAATACCAAAAGCCAATGGTAGAGCCAAGATACCACCAAAACATGGAACTGATCCAAACCGGCTAAAAAAGAATAAAGCAAAATAGGAAACACAGCTCTTTCAAATATACAAGTCCCACTATCATAGGACAAGGAATAACAAAGTTATTCCTGCTCAAAGTTGTTGCTGAGCATAAACCTTATTTTTCACCTCTCACCTGAAATCCAGAGGAAGAGCCTTAACCACATAAGATGGGTATTCAAAATAAGGCTCTCAGTCAGGGATATCCAATTTTACTAGCCAAATTGAGCTAGCACCATAATTACAGAAGTTATCACCAAAATAGATCAAATAAGGGTGGATAAAATATTCACCTCCCATCTAGCTTCTACAGTTTTAGTGTGAGATACCTAAAGTGGGGTCTTTTTGGAAAGAGCATGATCAGGGATATCTGATGGTGCCATCCATCTCCCTATAGCCCATCTGGAACAAATTTTATAGGGCAAACAAGATCCATACAGATTTCAAGCAGCTCATACATATGTACAGAAACTCTTGTACATGGCATAACTTTGCGATAGCAAATGAGATACCATTGTGTAGATCACATTCAGCTATAAAAAATTAACCAACTTTGAGCTTGATATCTCAAAAACTGACAAAGGTATGGTACATCTCAGGTCAAAATTCCACAGTTAGACCAATACAGCCTTACTATGGGATATTCTCCAATAATCATGATTATGAGGTGTCAAACAGGCAATGAAGCCTGTATCTACTTCAATACCTCATAGTTTGGTCAATATTGGGGTCCTGTACAGGTTCTATACAGCATTCTACGCATCATACACATTGGTGAAAACTGCCAAGATGTGGTTTCAAGACCACATCTGATCCCAATACAGGCTATACAGGCCTTGTGAAAACCACAAGCCAGTCCCTGGAAGTGAAAAATCTTTAATTCCTCTACGCGGAAAGGTCTAGAGGCCTTTTTAATGCAATTTTAGGATAAAAAGTGACCTTTTCTCCATCAGAAAAGGTTTCCTAATCCTTCTCTTGAATTTCTATGTAGTACACCTGTCAGAAACAGCTATACTCTTGGAAAATAATCAGCTATAATTTTAATTTTAATTATTGTAACCCAACAGGTAAAGCTGCACCCAGGGCTTTCAACACTGCTCACCACCACTATTTCTCAATAGTAAAGCCCTGAATATTCTTTTATCAACCCTTATTATCATAAATAAGCTTTTTTATTACTATTTTCAACATTTCACAGTCATACATAAAGCTTTTAACTATTAATCCACAAGCTTCATCATAGACTCATCCTGACATAAAAATACATAATTTGTTTCTTTTGTGTCATCTTTTTCAATTTCTATCTCATTGAATTTTGTCTTTTTGGGAAAAGAATTAGCCAAATGAGATGCACTTTTACACTTATGACAATTCAAAGGAGCTTTGTCTTGTGGTTTATTTGGTCTTGAAATTGGTTTCCCACTATTTCTATTGTCTATTGGGGGTTTATACCAGTTTCTACCAATTTTTGTTTAGGTAGTGATGTCTTCTGTGGCATTGATATATTCTTCTGTAGAGCAAGGCTCAATAAATCCGCTTCTTATAGCATTCTTAAGGTCACCACCACACTTTCTTAATATCCTTGTATGTATCATTGTTTCAGACATAACAGGATGAAGGCCAGTTAATCTGTCCTTTTGTTTAAGAAACCAGCACATGGGCATGTCCCTCTCAATATTAAAAATGGCTTCTTCAAAAGAATTCTCCATTCTAAATCTCCAGGAATCATTTTCCCATTTGGAAATAACTTTTTCTTTCCACCAAGGCCAGGAATGTTTACCATGATCTTGTCTCATTTTATAATGCCATTTCTTTGCTGATTTGGTGAATGATGAGTGTAATCTGGAGCTTATTTATTCATCTGGTGTGTTAAAGTCTTCTTGAGACATATTAATGGTTTTCATAAAATCCATATGATTATCTTCTCCTTCACCACTGAAGGTTGGCCATTGCTCTAATCTAGGAATGTCTTTGAAGTTAAAGACATTTTCCACTTCTACATAGCTTGAAATTTTGTGATTTAAATCATTATTCAACACATTTCTATCAAGAATTGGTGTGGATTGTCTTGGCCTTGGGCCAACTTTTTCTTATGGTCCTCTGACAAAATGCTTTGGTTTTCCAACCAAGCTTTTATCTGTTGGACTTGGCCTTTGCAAGACATGGGTGTCCAACACTTCAGAAGGTCCTCTGTCTTTTCTGCACCCATTAAATTATTCTATTGAAGATAAGAGTTCATTGTGCCTATCCAAAGACTTGGCATAAGTTCCACTCCTGTTTTTTTTTTGCTGTCATAAACCAGTTCTTGTACTGAGACTGGTATATCTCTATCGTTGGCTGTTGGAAATGGTGCAGGTCTAACAACAGTAATAGCAGTTATGTCAGCTTCTGTACTCTCAATAATAGTCTCAAAGATGCTTGCTAACCTTTGGGAACTGGTGGAAGTTTTGGCATCCTCAATTTGTGCCTCTCCTCTGGGCTGACAATCTTGTATTTTGGATTTATGACTTGAATGTCCTGGTCCAGATCCATTTGATTGGATGGAGTAATTACTTCCACTTTTAGTAGGAGTCATTTTACATTAATTTAAAGAAATTAAGACTAAGAAATGGATTTAACTCACCTGCTGGACCATTAAAGGTTTCTTTGGTAATTAAATCACTTGACCCTACCTTAAAAATAAATCTCAATGCTTGACTCTGAGGTACTAGATTCAGATGAGCTTTCTCTGGTAGAAGACACTAGAGAAAAAAATTTTTATAAGTTATTTCTTAATAAATAATAATAAAATATAACTTAATAACTCAGCTTATTGAATAAAGTGGTTTTAATGTAATTTTATGTAAAATTACGTCAAAAAATAAAGAAAAATGTCTAAAGAATAAAGGAAAATATTTTCAAGTAAAGATTTTTAAATTTTTGAAAGTTGTTACTTGATTTTTTTATTTTCTTTAAAGAAACAATAATTATGCAACTAATAAATTATTAATAAAAATTGTATTATTATTAACTTTATACTAGAATGACTCAAAGAATAAATTTCAAGTCTGTGAGGTGAAAAAGACACTAGTTAGACAATAGAAATTTATTCCAAATCACTCAATAGTGTATTTTTTCAAATAATATTCTTAAGAAAAATATCTTCATTAATATTATAAAGATTATTTATAAGGGATAAGTCCCGAAAAAGCCAATATTAAAGTAAATATGGAAATTTTATGTTAAAAAACAGTAAAATAAGGTCTCAAATGTGATTTAAGTCCCAAAAATTGGTTATACTCATGGCCAGGTCCCCAAATGTAAGGTTTGCCTATGAAACTTTTGATAATAGTAGCAAATATCAAGAGTACTATGACTGTCCACAATCAAAAACATAACATAATAAAATACTATAGCCACAAATTTATATAATTATTAAAAATAATTATATATAAAAAAAGATTAATTATTATTAAATAATATAATAATAAAAAATCATAATAATTATAATAAATCATAGTTATTCTATTATTATTATAGGTCACTGACATTTATAATAATATAAAATATAAAATCTCTTAATGAGACAATTATATGTGGAAAATATTAATATTTATCCACTTATAAATAATATGAATATTATTTATAAAAGAAATTATCACACACACTGTGCAGAGATGATTCTCATAGAAAAATTCTATAAAAAAACTAATTATAGATAAAAAATATAGAATCTTTATAAAAATTTCATTTATAATATTTATTGAATACCAAAAGTCTAACAACAACAGCTATTATATTAAATAATGATTATAAGTTAAAAACACTCCTGAAATAGATATTTTAAAAGATAAAATAACTCTTTATGATAAAAAATATGATTAAAGAGTTTTTAGGAGGAATTTGTGGCTTTTAAAAGATATTTTAAGACAACAATTTTATAAAATAAAATATATTATTGGTGATTAAAACAATAATCTAATTTCTATGAGTTAAATTCTTCAATTTAAGATTTATAAAGAATAAAATACTTAAGAAATACTTGAATAATAAAACTTTCATTGTTCAAATTTCTAATATAATTGGATTGAATGATGATTATTGACAAAGACAGTGATGAAAAGGCTTCTTTTATGCCTTCAGAGCACCTCTCATGATTCATAATGGATATAGAGGGTTTGATCAGTAAGAACTGAAAAGCCATTCTAAAAATAAGGTTCTTAACTTGAGGTAACTTATTTTTAATTCCAATTTAAAATTACGATTGTTACTCAAACTCCAAGTAACTTTAATCCTTTTTTGGATTAATTCTTTTAAGTTTAAATATAAAATACGTTTATTTATATTAAATTTTATCACATGAAAAACTTAAAAGGAAAGTTTCAAGTCAAAATATCTCAAACTGGATTTTTAATTAATTTTTAAAGAAAACTTAATTTATCTTAAGAATAACTCAAAGGCTAATTTCAAGGCTAATTAGCAACTAAAACTGTTCAAGAAAGATATTTAAAATTTGATATATACACATATGATATTAATTGGTAAGCTGTGTGAAACTTTCAAGCAAATCTATTGAGAATTGTATTTTTGATTACTTTTTGAAGTTATTGCTATTTTTCCACATAAAATAGAAATACACACCAGAGCTTAACTTTTGATAACGTTTTGGAGCTGATGAATTCAAAGTTTAAAGCTTATTGAAGCTTTGACAGTTCTTCAAACTTTAATTTCAAGCTTGCATATTGGGATTTACCCTTTGGAAGCTTGAAATTCCTGTCCAAATTGGGATAAAACCAGTTTGAACCTTAAGGTTGGATCAAAGTCTATGTCACAACCACAAAGAATGACCCTCCTCTATTGGTGTTGCTGCAATTCCAACCTGAGACCAAGTTGGGGCCAATTGGCCACACCATATCTTTATGGCCAATTTGTCCCCCTCTGGTGCTCCATGACATTTTGGCCATATCAATCTTCCATTACCTTTTATGGCCTCAGGCCATATCACTCTTCCCTGACCTTTCATGGCCCCAGGCCATATCCTGCCATAATTTGCCTCCCTGGCCAATTCTTCCATATCCCCAACCCCCAGGTCTTTAGCCTTGTTTTTGGGCCTGGGGGTGTCCTTTTGTTTCCTAGGGGGTTCTGGGCCACCTAGCCAGAGCCAACCCTTTTCATTAGGGGGTCTAGGGCCTAAATAGCCTTTTTGGGCCATTTAGGCCGCCTAGAGCCTCTACGGCCCGTGGGCCAATTAGGCCCCTTTTGGCCTAATCCAATGAGACCAAAGGGGGCAGCCCATTAGCCACAAAGTCCAGGTGGGTCCCAAACTAAAATTGGGCCCACCTGAGCCAGCTTTGGCCCCAAATACCACCAAACCCAAAATGGCCATAAAGACCCTCAGGACACAATTTTGGCCAATAACCACCGTGGACACCTTTTCAGCCCATGGCCTCTGGTAACACCCAGAGGCCACCAGATCAGCTCAGATCAAGCTTTCCCATCACCTTAAGGGGAATTCTTCCATTCCTCCATTCACCCCATACTCAAGGTTGCAGGAGTGGTGCATATATGGTATTATATACCATTATGCACCATTTTTGCTCAGAAATTCAATGCTGACGTTTTCAGGACCCAATTCCATCTTTCCAAATCAAGGTCCCAAAATCCAATGCCCATTTTAAAGGAGGACTTTTTAATGCATCAGTCTGGCAATCCATGGCAGCAATCAGAAGGCCATTCAAGGTTCCCAATCACCTGGCCCTTCAGGGGTTTGGTTGGAAATTCATTCAGGATTATTCCAAGGGCCATTCTCAGAGGTTATACATTGTTTCAATTAGCTGTCAAGGCATCAAGTCTTTCAATACTCCTTGGACAACTCAATTGGTCCATACAGGTGGCAATCAATCAACCTGTATGTACTTGGCCCAATTGGGCCAATTCATATTCCACTTTGGGAACTCAGTCACACAGTTCAAATTTCAAGATGGCCAGATCTTTATTGACCCAATTCAGACAATACAGCCGGTGTCTCACCCTCCAGGATCAGTCTTTCAACTTTTCACATATACTGGCCACTTTTCAGCACCTGGGGACTTTTTCCCCAGTTAATTAATATACTGGATTTATTTTTATCTTCATTTTCTTTTTACCTTATCAAAGTTAATACTGATAATCTTAAGTCAGTCATTCAGCACCTTTCTCTTTTTCTTCCTTGCCTGTCAGTGGATATTGGTGGTCATATCCCTTGCTAATTCCATTTCCTTTTCTGGCAGGTTGAAACAGTGAATTGAGGATTCACTTGGTTAGCTTCTCTTATTATCTTTGGCCTTTGGCTCCTTATCTTTTTTCTTTCATCTTTGGCATACTTGTCTTTTCCCTTATTCTTCTTTAAAAGAAATTCAATCATTATTATTTCTTATATCCTTTGGAGCCCTCCAAGTGAGCTCTTGATTCCTGAGTGCCAGGCCACTCTTGCTTCCATAAGAGCCCCTGTGACATTATATCAATTAACTCATAGTTTATCTTCTGTTCATTCATTTCACTTCATCAAAATTATGACTCTTCATTGTTTTATGAACTTAGGAGTTATTTGTCACCTCTCAAATTTCTCTCATTCATTTCTTCATTCTGAAATTTGGAAGCTGACCTATTTTTTGTTTTTATCTCATTTTCATCATCATTCAATTCATCAAATCTCTCATATTCAGGCCCACATTACTGAAATTGAAATTGATCATTATTATCATTCAGACATGTCTTCACATCAAGATTCATATTTGATTTGTTCTTCAAGAATTTTGATTTTTCAAGAATATTTCCCTTGATTTTGATTTTGACGGATTGATTTGACATAAATTGACATTGACTTCAAGAGAATTGATTCACCTGAAGATTTTATTGATTTTGCTGACCTTTCACATCAAGGAAATTGACTTACATTGATTTGACTTCAAGAATTGATTGATTGATTGATATTTCTGCAAGATTTGAGTTTGAATTGATTTGACATTTGATTTTGATTTATGGATTTATTTTGATTCATTTATTTTTGATTTTGATTTGAACTTGAAGACTATTTTAGTTTTGCCTCAAGTTGTTTATTCAAGTTTTGATTATTTTAATTCAAATTTTAATTTATTTCAATCATGCCACTCCAATACTCACCTCCTTCAAGACAGACAAGATCTCAGGCCCTAGCTCAGGCTGTTCTGACTCCTACTCCAAGAGCGCCTCTTGATGGGACCCCAGCAGTTCAACTACTGAAGGCCCAATTAGACAGAGGACCAGTCAAGGAGGGAGCAGCACCATCCAGGAAGGAAGGAAGAGTGCCAAGAAGATCCAACTCTTTTTCAGGAGTAGTTGGCAGTTTTCCAGGCATGTCAAGGACTACATTTAGAGGTCCAGGTCAAGATGGTTAAGAGGAGGAGGAGAATTCTGTGGAAGAGGAAGAGTCTGATGGCACTGAGGCTGCTCCTGCTCCTGTGGGAGCATCTGAAAGCACCAGAGGACCAAATCTAGCCCAGTATCTCACCAGACTGAACTAGCCTTATTGGCCATCATGCAGCAAATGACACAAATTATGGCCAATCTTCAAGCTGCTTCATCTTCTGAAGTTTCAAGACCACCAGCCTTCAAGACTCCTTCTATGAAGGCACCAGAATGTTTTGATGGGACTCAACCCTTCAAAGTAAGAAGCTTTATTCAGTCTTGTCAACTTATTTTTCACAATGAACTGGAAAATTTCTCTCAAGACAGAAAGAAAGTTCTTTATGCCACTTCATTTTTAGTTGGCAGGGCTGCAAGATGGATTGAGCCTTATCTTTCCAATCTCACTAATCAAGACTCAAGTTATCTTCTCAGCTCATGGCCATTGTTTGAATCCAAACTCTTGACTTTATTCGGGGACCCAAATGAAGTCAGAAAAGCTGAAGCAGAGTTGGATGGCCTTAGAATGACAGAAGGTGGGCATGTCGCCTTATACATTGCCGATTTCAGGAGTTTGGTTTCAAGAATTGGAGATTGGGGTGAAAGGGCCCTTATTCATCATTTCAGGAAGGGTTTGGCCTCCCATCCTAAAAACATTGATTCTCTTCAAGACTTAATGGATGTCAGCCTTGAACTTGATACCAGGTACCATGAGAGGCAAAAGGAGAAGAATCATCATCAAGAGAAGAAGACTGAAGCCTCAAAGTCAAACTCTTCTCATCATCAAAATTCTTCAAGCTCAAGTCATAAGAAGAAAAAGAATTTTCATTCTCAGAAGCAGGACAAGTCCCATTCTTCCTTGTTGAATAAGGACTTCAAGTTGAAAGGTTTTGCAAAAGAAAGAAGAATCAAGGAGGGCTTGTGTACTTATTGTGGTGGGAAGCATATTATTTAGTCTTGTTTCAAAAGGCCTCAAAACAAGCTTACCCAACCATCAGGCAGTTTTCCCAGCCAGGGAAAAGCCTGAGTGAAGATCATGTGGTGCTCAATGGTCTTCACTCTTTTCCATTGAGAGCACAATTGTGCATTCTGAATATTGGTGTCAATAATTCTCTCAAATTCTTTGTTTTTTTCTTCTCTTTCTAATTTTTTTTGCAGTATTCTCATTGATTCTAGTGCTACCAACTCATTTATTTCAAAGCAGTTTGTTCACAAGTATTCTTTGACTATGTCAGAACTCCCAGAGAAGATTCCTCTTA
Organism: Austropuccinia psidii; assembly: GCA_023105745.1. NCBI lineage: Eukaryota > Fungi > Basidiomycota > Pucciniomycetes > Pucciniales > Sphaerophragmiaceae > Austropuccinia > Austropuccinia psidii. The sequence continues at coordinate 39,227,072 of JALGQZ010000007.1, forward strand.
TCATCTTGGACTCCTCCGAGTCCCCTTCCTTATTTGTGACTGACCATATCAAATATATGGTTGATCTTCCTTCATTCCCAAGCTTTGAATGGGATCTTTTAGTCATTGATACTCCCAAGGGAGAAAACCTCATATTGGGCTTTGACTTTCTATCTCATTTTAACCCTTCTATTGATTGGAGGCAAGGGCTGATCACCTTTAATACTGATCATAAGGACTATTCTGATCCTTCTAAATTTTTCTGTAATGACTTTTCTTCTGCCAAATAATGTGCAGCTCTGGTTGGTGATTCTAGAACACCATCATTGCCATCTTCTGTCCATATTCCTTACATAAATTCCCCTCAGTCATTACCATTATCTGGAGATGAAGTCTTCAAAGAGATTCAATATGTTGGAGAAGGTAATTCTGTATCTTCAATTCATCTCTTCTTTGGGAATATGGACCTTCCTCCTTCATCTTATTGTCAGCCTGTGACTCAAAACCAGAGCACAAGCATGACAGCCAAAATACCATAAACCAATGGTATAGCCAAGATACCACCAAAACATGGAGCTGAGCCAAAAAAGCTCAAAAGGTATCAAACGAAAGAGGAAACTCACTTCTTTCTGAAAATATAAGTCCCATCACCATAGGACAAGAAATAACAAAGTTATTCCTCCTCAAAGTTATTGCTGAGCATAAACCTTAATGTTCACCTCTCATCTAAAGTCTAGAAGGAGAAGCTTAATCCCATCAAAGGGGTACTCAAAATGAATCTCTAAGACAGGTATATCCAATGGTACCAGCCAAAATTAGCTAGCACCAATATTACTGGAGTTATGGTCAATTTCAGGCCAAATAAGGGTGAAAAAAACATTCACCTCTCATCTAACTTCTACAGTTTTAGTGTGGGATACTTGAAGTGTAGTCTTTTCGGGAAGAGCACAATCAGGGCTATCTGATGGTGCCATCCCCTTCTTCATATCTCAACTATAACAGAAGGTATGAGGCAAACAAGCTCAATACAGCCTTTTGCCCAAACCACGCCTATGTACAAAAAACCTTGTACATGGGATAACTTTGTCATATTTAATGATAACCATACCAAATTGGGTATCATTGTGTAGAGCTCATACGGGGATATCCAATGAGCCAACTTTGAGCATGTTATCTCAAAAACTGACAGAGGTATGGCCATTTGAAAGTTATACTCCCACAATATGACCAATACAGCTGTTTTATGACAGGATACAGTTGTACTCTGATTATGTGGTGTCAAAAAGACAAAGAAGCATGTTAATACTTCAATACCTCATAATTCAGTCAATATTGGGTCCCATACAGTTTCTGTACAGCATTCTACGCATCATACACATCAGAATCAGGCTGTGAGGTCCCCAGATGAAATTTTTCATCTGTATTAGTGAAAACTACCCAGATGTGGTTTCAAAACCCCATCTGGGCCCAATACAGGCTATACAGGCTGTTTACAAGCCACAAGCCAGTCCTAGAGAGTGAAAAATCTTCACTTCCTCTACGTGGAAAGGTCTAGCACCCTTTCCACCCCATTTCAGGATAAAAAGGAGGCTTTTTCACAGCCAGAATTGTCTCCTCATTCTGCTCTTAAATAACCTACGTAGTAAACTGTCAAAAACAGTTTTACTCTTGGTTAAATAATCAGGTATAATTATAATCTTTAATTATTGTAGTCTTTTATTATTGTAACCCAACAGATAAAGCTGAACCCAGGGCTTTCAACAGCACTCATCACCACTATACCCAGTATAGTAAAGCCCTTTAATTTGATTTTAAACCATCTGAAAACTTTATACATCTTTTTAAAATCATTTTTACCATGTCACAAACATAGTCAAAGTTGTAATTAGCCTACTTACATCTTTGTCATAGTTTCATCCTGACATTTTGGGGGCCTGGCTGTGTTATAAAACCTTTTTAGACTTATTACAAGCAAGGTTTTCTATTTTTATCATTTATTGACACGTGTTTTACCTTTTTTAGGCGTCATTTCTTCATAAAAATATTTTTTATATATTTTTTATCTTTTATTTAAAATACTCATATTTTCATAAGAGTATCTGTCACGTGGTTAATAACCACAAAACCAGTATTTTTGGCATGTTTTGTATATTAAAACACTTTTAAGCCACTAATACAGTCTTAATTCTTAATTGAAACAAGACAGCTCATACTGATAAAGCAACAGTTGAGGCGTTTTTGGGCACATTGTGAACTCAATTGCCCTGTAATACACCACCTTTGAGAGATTATACTTGCTAACTACAAGTATTCTGTAAGATATTGGTATACAAACAGTATACCACATATCAATAAGCTGTATTTTTGACAGGGAACTGTTAATTCAATTACACTGTCATCATACAAGGGCATATTGTAGTAATATACAAGCCCAGAGGCCATTCTCAGACGTGCAAAACCTGCCTTTTAAGAAGTCTTAACTGACATAAGCCCTCTTTTCCTGTTTGATTCAGTGGAAGAAAATTTCATACCACTTGAGACCCAGTCACAGGCCAACACACCAGTGACACCCTCAGAACCAGAGGGCAGCAAGGGCAAAGGAAAAAGTCTTAGTGAAGGCCTCATTACAGCCAAAACATGGACACCAATAACCACTCAAAGGAGTAGAAAACCACAAAACTCTGCTTCAATACAAGGTAAACCAACCTTAACCACTTGTACAGGAAAAATTACAATTATTAACCCAGCTGTAACCTCCAAAGGCAAACTGCCCAAATCAGCAGATAACAAATTTGTACAAGGCACAGTCAAAGGTAAATACCCTAAGAACTTAAAGTTTTTGACTGCTTGCAAACACTGATATGTCCCTTGCATACCTCAGAGACCTTGGCTTCCATAGGAACCAGCCAGAGGACAGAGAAGGCTTGTCCAGAACCAGAAGACCTGGAAGAGGACAACTTGGACACAGTGGTGGATGGCAAAACAATGAGGGAGATAATATCAACCTTGCCATTCACACTCCAATTCAACAGGAACCTCAAACCAGAGGACTGGAAGGATATGGATCAAGTTCTTCAGCTCCACCAACTCCTCAAAGATTTATTTCAATGGAGCATGGACAACAAAAGGTTAAACCTGGAATTTCACTGGGAAGAACTTGGAGCAAGTTGCCAGAAGATCTGTCTCAAAGAGATAGAATTCAAATACCTGATGGTAATCACCAAAGGTTGGAATCCTACCAGGCAGTTCAGACTCTTGGAGGCAAGGGAACAGAGGATAAGGCAGAATCAAGCCACTATCCAAGATATAGAAGAAAGGTTAACCCAGACAGGGCTTACTCAGATTCCTTCAGGCTCACAAGAAGCAGGCCAAATCAGCTCTCCAGTGGCTTCACACCATTCAGAAACCAGCAGATCAGTGGCCAAGAGTCACCATTCTTCACAATTCCAGGAAGTTTCCAGGAGAAGACAAGGAAACAAGGGCAATAACAAAACCTCCTTCAACCAGAGGAGGAACAAGTCAGAACCTATGATTCAGAAGCTGTTGGATTTGGTAAAAGAAGTGCAAAAGAACCAGAAGTAGTTGTAAACCACTCTAGAATCAGTAGTCCTAGTAATAGAAACATTACCCCCACTCAGACTGAACATAACATTGTCACATCTGAGAGTAACATCAACAGTGATACACTGTGGTTACAAATGTCCCAATATGCTGAGCAATCTGCAAAGCAGTTTGCAGAAATTGAAGCTGGCCAAGAGAGGATGAGAAAAACTCAAGCCTCCTTGGAACAGATAGTTAAGAATCTTCAAGAAGATATGCTCAATTGAGCAAAGCCTCTGAAGAAACCAACAAAAGACTGAATACAGTCTTTGAAGAACAACACCACAGAAAAAGGGACAGGGATTTTCTGGACCAAGACATAAACAAATTGTTTAATTTCTACCATAACTTGAAGCCCCAACCACAAGGCCAAGTTATGGAGAATCCATATCAACCAGATGACATCAAACCAGATGCCATGTTGATGAATAAGGCAAGATCTCCATCACAATACCAGGATGGAGATGGAATGTCTTATTCAGAGAAGGAAGCCTTGAAACAGCTTCCTGAGGCCTCAAGCTGGCCCAAATTCTCTGGATCAGGAGAATATGATCATATGGAACTCATAGATTATATTGATGGACTCTTCATTGATGTACCAAGCATACCAGACTACTGGATCACTGCTAGATTGAATACTGCATTTAAAGGTCATGCCAGTATATGGTACACAGAAATGAAAGAAATCCATGGCAGAAGAAACTGGTCATGGTGGAAGAGTCAAAGCATCCAAAAGTATAGTAATGGAACTTGGATATGGCAAAAGACCATGTCATTTGAAAATGACAAATACTCTGTGGACAAAGATCCATATGAGTGGTGTCTTAGACAGTCTAAAAGACTTAAAGCCATTGATCCTCAAATGAACATCCAAATGAGGAATCACAAGCTTCTGACACAATTGCCAGGAGAACTAGAGCATGCAGTAAAATGCAGATGCAGCCAAAATTTCACTCTAGATGACATTGCCAACACCTTACAAGATATAAGGAAAAGGACTAATATAGGGAAACTCACCCCATATAAGAGCGGTAGTTTCAAAGAGAAACAACCTTGCAGGGTAGAGTTTAAAGACAAACCCAAAGAAAGAGTGGCAGAAGTGGCAAAGAAGAGGAATTCTTGTCACAATTGTGGTTCAACAGACTACTATGACAACAACTGTCCAAAGGCAAAGAAAAAAGTCTATGCCATAGAGAAAGTCCCTGAGGAAGAACCTCAAACAGAGGATTCTGAATCAGAATCCATGGGTGATTCCATCAGAGAACCATCGTATGATGATCAAGACCCAAGAGAGGAATTTCTAGTGGAATACCAAGAGGAAACCCCACTAGAAATTCAGGACATACAGTTGGAAGCAGGCATGCCACAGGACACTGCTAATAAAAACTTGTGCAAACACACACAAGATGCACAAACATTCCTGGTTACACCAACGAAAGGAATGACATATATACATGGGACAGCCACAAAAATGACTGTTTGCATTGACAATGCTCAGCATCCACTGATCATTGATAGTGGGGCACACTGCTCCATAGTGGCCAGAAACTATCTGGATACCCACTTCCCAAACTGGGAAAAACAACTCTTTCCCACTAAGGCAAAGAACTTTCAAAGTGCATCAGGGAAGATGACTTCCATTGGGACAATTATCAAAGAGATAATTATACACGACAGGAAGGCTAATATGAGACTCAACCCAGAGTTTTTAGTGCTTAATGATTCACACATCCAAGGGTTTTTACTGGGAACAGATTACCAGAGGATGTATGGCATAGACATTTACAACAGTAAAAATAGGCACATCACCATTGGTACTAACAAGGAAAAGAAATTTTCACTTGATATATACCAGATATCTTCTCAGGATCCACTAGAAGAACTTCTGAAGGAATTCAGACAGGGACAGTTTAACACTACCCTCACCAGTAAACAAAAACTAAGCTTACTTAAGATGCTGAGAAAGAACAGACCAGCATTTGCCATTGGTGAAGAACCATTAGGCAAGATCAAAGGCCATGATATAGAACTATATCTGGATGTGGAAAGGCCTTATCCACCCATGCTTAGGAGACCTCCTTACCCAGCAAGCCTGGAAACCAGGAAAGAAATTGAGAAACATATCAATGAACTGATGGATATGGATTTCATCAGGAAGATTGGACATAATGAAATAGTCGAAATCACCACCCCTGTCCTAATCACCTGACATGATGGCAAGTCTAGACTGTGTGGAGATTTCAGAGCTCTGAATAACTACACAAAAGCAGACAGGTACCCTATACCCAGGATACCTCATGCCTTGGATAAATTGGCAAAGGCCAAATACATAACCAAAATGGATTGTATGGAAGGTTTCCACCAAAATGGAGGTAAACCAAACTCCATGAAATTACTCAGAATAATATTCCATATGGGAATATATGAGTACACCAGGATGCCATTTGGCATCAAAAATGCACCAGCCCATTTCCAAAGGATGATGGACACAATATTTCAAGAAGAAATACTGGAAGGGTGGATGGTAGTGTATATTGATGATATCATTATATACTCAGAGACATGGGAAAACCATGTGCAATACATAGACAGAGTACTAAGTAAATGCACACCCATAAATCTGAAAATTTCACTTAAAAAGTGCAATTTTGGCCACCAAGAGTTACTGGCTCTAGGACATAAAGTCTCAGGTCTTAGTCTGGCAATTGACCAGAATAAAGTAGCAGCAGTACTGCAAAAGCCAGTACCAAAAAGCAACAAAGAGATGCAATCTTTCCTTGGGTTTGCTAGCTACTATAGAAGCCACATTAAAAACTTTGCACACATAACTAGTAGTTTATACAAGTTATGTTCAAGAGATGTAGTTTTTGAAATAACCAAGGAACGGAGGGATGCATATGAGAGGATCAAATATGAACTCACAAATGCACCTGTGCTCATCTTACCTGACTTTGAACTACCAATCAAGCTATATATAGATGCAGCATGCAGTCAAGGCCTAGGAGAAGCCCTTCACCAAAGACAAATTGTGGATGGTGAACCAAGAGAAGGAGTAATTTGCTACATCTCAAGGCAGATGAAAGATTCAGAAGCCAGGTATGGGGCCACCCAGACTGAGTGCCTATGTCTAGTCTGGGCTCTAGAGAAACTCCATTATTATTTGGAGGGTGCAGTCTTTGAAGTCTACACAGACTGCACAGCCTTGAAGTCTTTACTGAACATGAAGACTACAAATAGACACATGCTGAGATGGCAAATAGCCATCCAGGAGTATAGAGGGAACATGACCATCATATACAAAGAAGGTAAAAGTCATACCAATGCAGATGGCCTTAGCAGATGGCCACCGGACAATGTCAAAAGCAATCCAGCTTATGACCCTGAAGTTGCAGCCAAGATTCCTATCCATTTCATGGAAGTGGATAGGAAGAAGAACTTCAGATTTTCTGAATGGGAACCAGAAATTGGTACCCTTGACAGTGGGAACACTTATTCAGAAGGAACAGAAACTCCCATACTGGGAATAAGTTCCTCAAAACTACACAATGAATTTTTCAGTGCAGTACTGAAGTCTTATTCCAAGCCCAAACAGTGTGGCATGATACTACAACTCCTTCAACAAAAGTACAGGAGTCTACAACTGGAATCCCAGCTGGAAGGACCTGGTTGAGGGCCTATAAGGACAACAAGTTTTCCTTATAGATGGCCTGCTCTACCACAGAGAAAAACACACAAGTGCACTCACAGTGGTAGACAGGGACCACATCTCCCTGATCCTGCAGGAATGCCATGAGTGCCCCCATATGGGACACATGAGTGAATACAGGACCAAGGAGAGGGTAGCAAGCACAGCTTGGTGGCCCAAGTGGGAACAAGAGTTGGGAGAATACATCAACACTTGTGAAAGATGCCAAAAGGCAAATAGGAAACATGGGAAGAAGTATGGGTTACTTCAGCATATAGAAGAACCCAAACACCCATGGGAGACCATCAACATGGACTGGGTTACAGGACTCGTCCCAGGAGGCAAAGAAAACTACAATGCCTGCTTGATCATGGTTGATAGGTTCAGCAAGAGCATGAGGTGTCTACCATGCCACAAAGAGGACACAGCCATGGATACTGCTCTGTTATTTTGGAATAACATCATATCTACCTGTGGAGTCCCTAAAATCATCATTAGTGATAGGGACCCAAAAAACACATCTGAATTTCGTACCAACTTGTATGACATGCTTGGCACCAAGCTTGCTTTTTTCACAGCTTACCATCTCCAAACAGATGGCCTAGCTGAGAGGATGATACAGACTATGGAAGACATCCTTAGAAGGTTGTGTGCCTATGGCATGGAATACAAGGACCATGAGGGATACACCCATGACTGGGTTACCCTTCTACCAGCTGTTCAGCTGGCTTATAATACAAGTCAGCACTCTACAACAGGAAAAACACCTGCAGTGGTAGAGAAAGGGTGGAATCCCCTGTTGCCTGTGGATCACTTGAAGAAGAATCTTCTAACCATCCACCCCACATCCAAAGACTTCCATGATATGTGGAAGAGGGCTTGTGACACAGCTGCCAAATGCATAGCTGAGGCAAAAGAATACAATAAGCAGAGGTGGGACAAGACACACATGGAACCTGAATTTAAGTAAGGGGACCAGGTGCTAGTGTCTACACTGAACTTTAAAAATCTTAAAGGACCCAAGAAGATGAGGGACCCATTTCTAGGGCCTTTTACTATCATTAGGTTGATAGGAAAGAATGCAGTGGAAGTCAAACTTACAGAGGAATTTTCCAGGAAGCACCCAGTCTTCCTAGTAAGCATGGTCAAACCATACTTCCAAACAGAGGAGGATAAATTCCCCTCCAGGAAAAAGACCCCCACACCACCTGATATAGTGGAAGTGGAGGATTTCCCAGGACCTGTGAGTAAGATCATCATGGCCAGGAAGATCAGACTTAATGGAAAGGATCAAAGACAATACTTAGTCATATTCAAGCACCAAACAGCTGAGAAAGACAAATGGTTGGCAGAAGATGCCATACCAGATGGGAACCTTCATCTAAGGAGATTCAGGGCCTCTAGGAGGACTGAAAAGTGTCATCAATGATGAGCCTTTTTTAGAGGGAGGGTATGTCAGCCTGTGACTCAAAACCAGAGGACAAGCTTGACAGCCAAAATACCATAAACCAATGGTATAGCCAAGATACCACCAAAACATGGAGCTTAGCCAAATCAGCTCAAAAGGTATCAAAGGAAAGAGGAAACTCACCTATTTCTGAAAATATAAGTCCCATCACCGTAGGACAAGAAATAACAAAGTTATTCCTGCTCAAAGTTATTGCTGAGCATAAACCTTAATTTTCACCTCTCATCTAAAGTCTAGAAGGAGAAGCTTAATCCCATCAAAGGGGTACTCAAAATGAAGCTCTAAGACAGGTATATCCAATGGTACCAGCCAAAATTAGCTAGCACCAATATTACTGGAGTTATGGTCAATTTCAGGCCAAATAAGGGTGAACAAAACATTCACCTCTCATCTAACTTCTACAGTTTTAGTGTGGGATACTTGAAGTGTAGTCTTTTCGGGAAGAGCAAAATCAGGGCTATCTGATGGTGCCATCCCCTTCTTCATATTTCAACTATAACAGAAGGTATGAGGCAAACAAGCTCAATACAGCCTTTTGCCCAAACCACGCCTATGTACAAAAAACCTTGTAGATGGGATAACTTTGTCATATTTAATGATAACCATACCAAACTGGGTATCATTGTGTAGAGCTCGTACGGGGATATCCAATGAGCCAACTTTGAGCATGTTATCTCAAAAACTGACAGAGGTATGGCCATTTGAAAGCTATACTCCCACAATATGACCAATACAGCTGTATTATGACAGGATACAGTTGTACTCTGATTATGTGGTGTCAAAAAGACAAAGAAGCATGTTAATACTTCAATACCTCATAAGTCAGTCAATATTGGGTCCCATACAGTTTCTGTACAGCATTCTACGCATCATACACATCAGAATCAGGCTGTGAGGTCCCCAGATGAAATTTTTCATCTGTATTAGTGAAAACTACCCAGATGTGGTTTCAAAACCCCATCTGGGCCCAATACAGGCTATACAGGCTGTTTACAAGCCACAAGCCAGTCCTAGAGAGTGAAAAATCTTCACTTCCTCTACGTGGAAAGGTCTAGCACCCTGTCCACCCCATTTCAGGATAAAAAGGAGGCTTTTTCACAGCCAGAATTGTCTCCTCATCCTGCTCTTAAATAACCTACGTAGTAAACTGTCAAAAACAGTTTTACTCTTGGTTAAATAATCAGGTATAATTATAATCTTTAATCATTGTAGTCTTTTATTATTGTAACCCAACAGATAAAGCTGCACCCAGGGCTTTCAATAGCGCTCACCACCACTATACCCAGTATAGTAAAGCCCTTTAATTTGTTTAAACCATCTTAAAACCTTATAAATCTTTTTAAAATCATTTTTACCGCATGACAAACATAGTCAAAGTTGTAATTAGCCTACTTACATCTTTGTCATAGTTTCATCCTGACACTTATCATGACTCCCTGGAGGAGTTGTGGGATGAAGAGGAAGAGCCAGAAGAAATAGAAACCATGATGAAGGTTGTTCCTTCTGCTTATCACCAACATTTGGATGTATTCTCCAAGGTAAAAGCAGAGAAACTTCCTCCTCATTGCCCTGTGATCATCATATCAAGCTGGAGGGGTCTCTACCTCCAGTTGGGGTGATCTACGCTTTATCCAAACAAGAGTCAGATACACTCAGGGACTACATTTCAGAGAATGTAAAGAAAGGTTTCATCCATCCAAGCTCCTCTTTAACAGGAGCACCTGTCCTCTTTGTCAAAAAGAAAGATGGTGGCCTCTGTTTGTGTGTTGATTACCGCAAACTCAATGCTGCTACTAGGAAGAACAAGTATCCTGTTCCTCCTATGAATCAGCTTCTCAATGTTTTTAATGGTTATTCTATCTTCTCCAAGATTTATTTGCATGGTGCATACAACCTGCTCAGAATCAAGGAGGGTGATGAACATTTGACATGCTTCAGAACTAAATATGGCAGTTATGATACTTGGTTATTCCATTTGGGCTCACCAATGCTCCTGCCTCTTTTCAGAATCTTGTCAATGATATTTTCCAAGATCTTCTTAATGTTTATGTTGTGGTCTATTTGGATGACATTATGGTATTTTCCAAATCTGAGGAAGAACATGTCACTCATGTGTCCACTGTTCTTTCCAGACTCAGAGCCAATATCCTTTATGCTAAGGCTTCAAAGTGCCTATTTCTTGTCTCTAGTGTAGAGTACCTTGGTTATTTTGTTTCTTCTGAAGGCCTCAATATGGACCAAGCAAAGGTCCAGCAGATTCTCAATTAACCACCTCCAAGAAACCTCAAGGCTCTTCAATCATTCCTTGGCTTCACCAACTTCTACCGCCATTTAATCAAGAATTATTCAAAGAAGATCAGGTCACTCACCAGTTTCCTCAAGAAAGATTACTGTTTTCCCCTCAATGAGGAAGCTCTTAGTCAGTTTCACCAGCGCAAAGAGGCCCTCACCACTGTTCCAGTCCTATCTCACTTCAATCCTTCTCTACCCACCATTGTGGAGACAGATGCATCCAATTATGCTTTGGGTTCCGTACTGAGTTAGGTCTCTGACTCAGAAAAACATCCCATTGCAATCAACAACCACAAGCTAATCCCAGAAGAGCTCAACTATGAGATTCATGACAAGGAACTCCTTGGCATATTCTGGGCTATCAAGCACTGGACAGCTTTTCTTCTTTCTCTCTCTTCCCCTTTTGAAGTTCTCACCAATCATTCTTCCCTTCAAAAGTTCTCACTCGCCATCAAGCCTGCTGGGCTGAATTCCTGTCTGAATTTCACTTCTCAATCACTTACCACCCTGGCCACCTAGCTACTCTTCTGGATGCCTTATCACATAAGGACAATGTTTATCCGGAAAGGGGGAGGATTTAATCAGCAAGAATCCAATGAACTTTCAACAGCTCATAAAGCAGGATTAATTCCAACCTTCAAGATATTTTGCAGTAGAGGTGGAATCCTTTTCAAATTTGATTGATTCAATTCAGAAGGCTCTATGGCAAGATTCTCAGTAAAGAAGTCTCCTCCAAGAGTTGGGAAAAGGTAAATCCATTCAGGATTATTCTCTTGATTCCTCTTCCCAACTTCTTTTCTTCAAAGATTGGGTGGTGGTTCCAAATTGTAAGGTGTGGATATGAAACTTTGATTAACAATCAAGTACTTTTCCTGTCCTCAAAATTTGTATAAGGTAAAAAATCAATTAAAAATAGTAAGAAATATTATTTCTAAGAGAAAACACGCCAAATTTATTGTTCATAACTTTACCAGTAGAAAGCAATAATATTATAAAGATTTATTGTTTTACCAACAAGAAAATGTATCCAAAAATACTCTACAAGAGATATTTAAGGCTACAAAAGAAATTTCTTCAAGAGCAATTTCAATTGGAATTAATTGAGCAAAGAACTGCAAGCAATTAATTAAAGAACAAATTCTTTAAAAATAATATTAAAGAGAAAACACACCCAAAAGTGACCAGAGTGAATTTGGAAACAAAGTGACAAAGTTTACAGTGATGAAAGATGCTTTAATTCACTTGTGGGGTGGTTCAGGGGTAAAAATGATGATAAAAGTTACAAACAATGATTATAATGATTTTTTCACGTGGTTAAAAGGATTAAAATTATTTGAAAATGGTGGTTGGAATCTTTTATTGATTGGTTTAACAGTGTTTAAACTAACTAATAAAAGGAAAAAGATTCTAACATGAAGAGAAAAGTGGGGCAAAGAAGACATTCTTTTATAGCCACCAACTCTCTTACTCCAAAAGTAAAATTTACTCTTTTCAATCGTGAAAAACAGTATGACAACAGAAAAGCCAATTATGGCATCATTGAACCCTGGTTTAGACCAAAAGGGCTGGTTTAAGCCATTTTTAGCCATTTTAGACCCTTAAATCAGCCATTACTATAGCAATACCTGGCCTAGAGCCTTCAAAACACGTCAGAATGTGTGTAAGAGGCGTAGAAACCAGTTAAAACTGTTTTTAATATGATTTTTTTCATCTTAAGGGTAGTTTTACCGTCTTGGCAACAGCTAAAACTACCCCAGTTGGTATCAAAACCTCATCATCAATTGAGTCCACAGACCCTGTAGCTCAATTCCGGGCCGAAAGTGATGAAATTTTGTGTGAATTTGGACATCCCACGCCTGTCAGCATGGAATTTGGGGGTCTAGCTCCCCCTTAGAGCTGGAGTTCCTTTTCCCCCCCAAATTTAATCTTTCCAATTTATTTTTCATCTAATTCCTCATCATGTATTATACTTATAATTTACATATGTAATTCAATTGAATTGTACAGTACAATACAGTGATAATTGACACCTCAAATGTAAATCAAAGTTCACTTATGTAATACACGTGCACATTTTAACATTTCAATTGAATTCAATACAAAATACTTCAATTCCTCATAACTTCTAAGCTAAACACAACACCTCAATTTTAACACAAAAATTGATGGTTAACACCACATGTGGTGTTAATTGAATCAAAGTTTTGAGGATTTTCAACTTTTGTATTGAAAATACTAACATTTAATTTAAGCTTATTTAGAGTTGAGTTACAGAAATTTCATCCACAGGTGACCCCACCTGACTTTTTATGAGGAATCCAGTGGTGAAATAATTTTTATATGTTTATTTATTGGACAAAAAGTTATAATAATTTTTCTTTGAATTTTTTCCAAATTTATTTATTTTTTTACAATTTCATTAAAATTTCATTTTTACTTAATTTTTTCAAGTATAAATGTAATTTTATAATTCCAAAATTTAATGTAATTGTATTTTTAAATTGAAATTATTTAATTTTTATTTTGAATATAATTTTATATTTATATTTTGATTTTAACCTTAATAATATAAATCAATTTATTTTATTTATATTTATATGTTAATTTTGTATTTGTGGTCTTTTGGGTATATGAAATTACCTCTAAGGCTCACATTCCCTCCCCCTAAAAAAGAATATTACTTTGTAATATTGGTATTTCTAGTGTTTCTGAATCTCCTGAGGAGTTTGGTAGCTTCTGGTATATCTTTTTCTTCTAACCATTCATCTTCACAAGTTGGGTCACTGTACCTAACAAGGTATTCCCTTACTTTTTTGGTTCTTAATTTTCTTAGTACCAGATGTCTTGATAGGAGGTATAACTTGGGGAATCTTATTCCTCAGTGGAAATTTCTCAGCATCACTAGATTTATATTGCTTTGTCAAGCTCACTGGAAATGTAGGATGCTTATTGCTAAGTTCTTCAGATAACTCTACTTCAACAGCATTTTCTCCATGGAGGGCCTTAATCACAAAAGGTCCTGCAAAGGAGTCTTTCAACCTTTTACACCCTTTGATGTTATTGAAGTTAGTGGTGGATACAAGAGCTAGGTCCCCCACTTTGAAATCTGGAGTTTCGTGTGATTTATCCCATTTGTCTTTAGCATATGAAAAAGAGTTCTCCATGCACCTTACTGCATTCTTTCTAGCTTTGTCTAGCATTCCTTTGAAGCTAGCAGCTGTGGGATGTATTTCAATTAAATCTTTCCTCAAGGAATCTTGGGGTAACTTGGGGTTCCATCCTTTTTCTAGAATAGCAGGAGTTTGATTGGTACTGGCATGGATTGATGTTTTATATGCTAATTCCAGTGCTTTCAACAGAGTACACCAATCATGGGTAAATACATCAAAATCTTCGAATTCAAGGCCATATGCACAAAATCTTCTCACCATGTCCTCTAAGGTTTGGATAATCCTTTCAGCCAGGCCATCAGTTTGTGGGTGGTAGGCTGTAGAGAAAGACAGTTTAGTGCCAAATAATTGGTGAAGATTTGTCCATAGTGCTGAAGTGAATTTGGGATCCCTATCACTAATGATATTTGTAAATACCCCAGTCCATGACACTACTCTATTCTATATCAGAAGAGCTGTATCCATGGCTGTATCATCCTTGTGACATGGTAAAAAGATTGCAGTTTTATTGAATCTGTCCACAATTACTAGGCAAGCATTATAGCTTCTGTCACCTCCTGGTGGTAGGCCAGTTACCCAATCCATATGGACAATTTCCCAAGGTCTGCTTGGTTCTTGGATTTTTATCATATTTCCAAGTCTCTTTCCAGTGGATTTATTTGCCTTTTGGCATCTGTCACAGGTTTTGCAATACTCTGTAACATCTTTCTGCCACCTTGGCCACCATATGCAGGTTTTTACTTTCCCTCTTGTTTTGTCTTCATACAGATGTCCTGAAAAGTGCCTATCATGGCATTCTTTCAGTACAAGATTAATTCATGACCTGTCTACAACTGTCATGACACATGTGTGCTTGGTTCTGTGGTAAATTATACCATCCAGTAGGTGAAATCTTCCTTCATCATAAGATTTTTCCATACTTCATCCAAGGCATGTATTAGGGAGTTGTCTTTACAGTCTTTGCCAAGTAATTGGCATAAGATGCTACAATTCTTATCTTGAGTGTAACTACTTCTGACTTCTTCAAAGAAGGTGGTGTTCAAGTCTGTAACACTTATTCCTTCTATTGGAATTTGTGGTGAAGCGTCTTCTGGCACATAAGCAGGACTATCAATATTATTTGGTAATGGCCATCTGCTTAGTTCATCTGCATTCTTATGAATATTCCCCTCCTTATGAACAATAGTCATATTGCCTCTGTATTCTTGTATGACTATTTGCCATCTGTGCATATGTCTGTTGGGTGTCTTCATGTTCAGAAGTGTTTGACAGCTGTACAATCTGTTATTACCTCAAAAACACATCCCTCTAAGAATTAACTTAATTTCTCCAAGGACCAGAAAAGGCATATACATTCCATTTGACTTGCTCCATATCTGGCTTCAGTTGGTTTGATTTGCCTAGATATGAAACATATGGGTCCTTCTACAGGTTTATCATTTATGATCTGAACTTGGTGAAGTGCAGCACCTAGTCCATCCCCTGATGCATCAATATACAGTTTTAAAGGTCATTTAAAGTCTGGCATCAGTAAGAGTGGAGCAGTGGTCAGGGCTTCCCTTAGAGACTCAAAAGCTTTGACTTTGTCAAAAGTCATTTCAAATACTGTGTCTTTGTCACACAATTTATAGAGTGGTCTTGCTATGGATGCAAAATCTTTAATGTTTTGCCTGTAATATCCTGAAAAACCTAAGAAAGACTGAATTTCCTTCTTATTCTGAGGCACGGGTCTTAGCCATACTGCTGCAACTTTGTTTTTGTCAATTCCAAGGGACAAACCAGATACAACATCTCCTAGTGCTTTAAGTTCTTTAAATAAAAAATGACATTTCTTCAAGGATATTTTCATGTTTACTGATTGAATTTTTGTCAAAGCTCTGGACAATCTTTACATGTGCTCTTCCCAAGTCTTGGAACAGATAATAATGTCATCAATGTAAATGATTAACCATCCCTCTGAGAGCTCTTCAGGGAAGATTTCATTCATCTTTCTCTGGAAGTGTGAAGGTGCATTTTTGATACCAAAGGGCATCCTCAAGTATTCATACACTCCACAATGAACAATAATTCTCAAGTATTTCCTTGCTCTTGGTGTCACCACATTTTGATGTAATCCCTTAAGGGCATCCATAGTGGTTATATACACTGCTTGAGATATTTGAGTAAGGGCAATTTGGATTTTTGGTATTGGGTATCTGTCTGGAACAGTGTAAGTGTTCAGAGCTCTAAAGTCCCCAACCATTCTAGATTTTCCATTATGGCATGCCACTTTGACTGGTGTAGTTATTTCTACTTCTTCATTGTGGCCTATTTTTCTTATTACACCAAGGTCCAGAAGTTATTTGATATGAATTTCTAGAGCTTCTCTTGATTTTGGACTTGCTGGATATGCAGGTCTTCTTAAGAGTGGTGGATAAGGTCTCTCAATGTTAAGAATGAAGTCATCTTCATGACCAATAATTGCTCCTAGAGGTTCTTTGTCTGAAGCAAATGCTCCTCTGTGGTCATACAAAAGGGAAGAAATTTCATTTTCCTGTTTATCAGTCAGATGAAGGCTTATTTCAGCTTCATTTAACTGCTCAGACTTAAATTTCTCTAACTCTAAGTTGACTGGTGATACTTTATTTACTATAATTTGTCTTTTAAATGGTAAAAGGGCAAATTTTTGGCGCTTATTTTCTCCAATAGTAAAGTATCTGTCTTTGTTATTATGCAAATATATCCCATACATGATCAAATAGTCATTTCCCAATATAAAATGGGTACTAGAGCAATTTTCCATAACAACAAATTCAACTGTGATTCTTAAATTCCCATTTATGTGTGGGAATATGACATTGGTCTCAAAGATTCCTAATGCTTTCATTGGATTACTTGCACTGTTGAATTTTATACCATCAATTGGTAACAATTGGTCTTCCAAGTTTGGTACACAAGTCTTAAGAAAAGATTTTCCAACACAAGAGCAGAAGGCTCCTGGGTAAAGCAAAGGTTTGGTGGGCTTGTTGTCAATCACCACTTCTGTTATACAGGAGCTACCAGCTGTATAACCTTTTCCCCTGTTTGGTTTTGTTTGCATAAGCTGTGCATATTAAGCTTTTGATAAATCAAGTTGACCATTGCTCAATTGTGGCAAGTGGGAAAAAGATTCCATGATGTCAAAAGTTGAATTGATATTTTCTATATCTTTTGAAGATTCAGAAAATATTGATGACTTATCATCTGAATTGTCTTCAATTATGTCATCTATTTCAACATCAGGTTCCTTTTCGATATCAGTTTCATTGATTTTTCCCTTCTTTGGACATGTATTGGCTAAATGGGTGGTGCTTTGGCAAATATGGCACTTCCTGACTGTATCTGCAGATTTATACTTCATATTATTAGAATTTTCTTGGGGGTTTTGTCCACAGAATCTCTCCAAGGTGTATTAAACCTTGTTTTGAGATTCACCCTACTAGAACCAATTTTGTTTCTGGTGGTTACTTCTTCTAATATATTGATAATATCCTTTGCTGAAGATTTTTCAGTAGTCCTGCTTTTAATAGCATGCTCTAAGTCACCTCCACATTGTCTCAGAATTTTTCTATGGATCATAAATTCTGACATGTCAGGATATAATGCTGTTAGTATGTCTTTTTGTTGGCAAAACCATGGTAAAGCTTTGTCTTTATCAGCATTAAATTTGGCAGATTCAAAGCCTGTTTCAACTTTAAACCTCCAAGCATCATTTGCCCATTTGTTAATGATTTGGGTTTTCCACCAAGTCCAACTCTGGTGTCCATGTGCTTGTCTTATTTTTATGTACCATCTGTGAGATGATCTGGTAAACAAGGTGTTGAATCTGGCTGTTACCAATCTGTCTGGTAATTCAAAATCCTCTTTGATCATGTCGATTCCTCTAATGAATTCCATATGGTCATATTCTCCTTCACCACTGAAGTGAGGCCATTCTTTAAGTTTTGGAACTTCTTTCAAGAGTGCTTGGCCCATTGATGGTTCCAAGTTATGAAAAAAAGTAGAAAATTCATCTTTTAACTGTGAATTTTCGATATCCAATACTTGTGGATTAGGAATTCTTGCTTCTTCATTTTGGTTCAGAGGTGTAGACATTCTTCGCAAGGTGTTCAGCAGTTGATCAATATCATTCATTTTACTGTTGTTGCACCCTTGTGAATTTCTTAATTCATGTTGTAAGCTTTGTATAGAGTCTATCACATTCTTTTTATGATCATCCTCTTTATATGTAAGCTCATTCCATAATTCTGTTTGTTTAGTATTATCAGATATAACTTCATTTAACTTTATTGTTAATTTTGATAATTCCCCTCTTGAGGTATCAAAATGCTTTTTCAAGGCAATTGTATTTGTCTTTACTTCTGCAAATGATTTTGAAATATCATCAAGAGCTTTTTCTTTTCTTCTTTGATAGTTTTTATGGCTTTTCTTATTCTTGTTTCAATTATGTCATCAATATTGAATTTAGAATATTTTTCTGTTAATTCTTTAATAATGGCAGATTGTTCATCTATCTTAATGCCAAAAGCATTATCATTATTGGAAGTTTTTATTGTTCTTAAAACTCTCTCAAAGCATTTAAGTGTATCATTTATTTGACTCAGACTCAAGTTATTTGTTTTAAGATTGTCACAAATTGATGTATTTTTATCAGAAAGATGACTTTTTATGTCAGAAATGGCTTTATACAACTCTGGAATACAATCAAAAGTAGCAGAAATCATTTTTGATATTTTAATCTTGCTTCATCCTTTTTTTGTAATTCCATAATGGTTCTGGCCATCTGAAATACATTTTCCATGGCATCCTGTTGAATCTTTGGGATTCTGTAGCCCTGGCTGTAAGGTTTTGGGGCTGGTGCCTTCCCTTTTCCCTTGTTTTGAGTTTGTGGCTGCTTTTTCACGTTGGAATTGCTGCTTCTGGCTACTGGGGCTGTATTTGGCACTGGTTTGGGTGGTGGAGGGTTGTTTTTCCTCCATTCTAGTGTCAAAAGCATAATTTTTTTCTTCTCCATCAATGGATGCCATCCATTGAGCAATTTGCAAGTATTGGGATGGCCCAGGAATTTTCTCACTGTCAGGTAAGAATTCATGCAATTCTTCCACAGGGCTTCCAGGATCTGGTACTCTTTGAACTGGAGTGCATTGCTGTATGCACTGTGGCTGGCTTTGTATATGTCCACAGAGGCGTGTTGTGGCGGTGTCAGCGCTTTTTGAAGGTAAAACGGTATTATCAGCTTCAGAATGACCCATTGTAGCTGTTTGGAAGTCATCAACTGACCCTTTTCCTTCTGTACCTGATTGGCCTCTTCCATAGTCACGTCTATTACCTTTCTGGTAGCCACTTTAGGGGTTATAGCTGGCTCCTGACCTGGTTGAAGGCATAATTATGGTTAAAAAGGCTTAAAATAGTAATTTTACCCCTAAAAACTTGCTAGTTGACTAATTCAGAAGATATTGGCTCTGGTTGAATATTCTGAGTCACAATAATAGTACTATTATGATCAGAATTAACAGTACTGGCAGGAATAATGCTGGTTACTGTTGAAGCTGTTTCAATGTTTTCTTGTCTTACCACGTTGTCAGACACTAAAATTAATGAAAAAGCCAATTAATTAAGTAAAAAAAGGTTATTTCAAAAAAGAAATAAAAATCTAAGCCTCACTTAAAATATGAAAAAAAAAATTTTTTTGTGGGTTTTTTGAATTATAAGTATTTTTTATATGTTTTTAAATTTTTCAGCATAAGAAAAAAGATGTAAAAAGAGTAAAGAAATATGTCACAGATAAAATATCGCGACTGGGCCCCCAAATGTTAGGTGTGGATATGCAACTTTGATTAACAATCAAGTACTTTTCCTGTCCTCAAAATTTGTATAAGGTAAAAAATCAATTAAAAATAGTAAGAAATATTATTTTTAAGAGAAAACACGCCAAATATATTGTTAATAACTTTATTAGTATAAAACAATAATATTATAAAGATTTATTGTTTTACCAACAATAAACATTTATCCAAAAATACTCTACAAGAGATATTTAAGGCTACAAAAGAAATTTCTTCAAGAGCAATTTCAATTGGAATTAATTGAGTAAAGAACTGCAAGCAATTAATTAAAGAACAAAGTATTTAAAAAGAATATCAAAGAGAAAAGACGTCCAAAAGTGACCAGAGTAAATTTGGAAACAAAGTGACAAAGTTTACAGTGATGAAAGATGCTTTAATTCACTTTTGGGGTGGTTCAGGGGTAAAAATGACTATAAGTTACAAACAATGATTATAATGATTTTTTCACGTGGTTAAAAGGATTGAAATGATTTAAAAATGGTGGTTGGAATGTTTTATTAATTGGTTTAACAGTGTTTAAACTAATTAATAAAGGGGAAAAGATTCTAACATGAAAAGAAAAGTGGGGCAAAGAAGACATTATTTTATAGCCATCAATTCTCTTACTCCAACAGTAAAATTTACTATTGTCAGTCGCAAAAAACAGTCTGAAAACAGAAGAGCCAATTATGGCATCATTGAACCCTGGTTTTGAGCAAAAAGGGCTGGTTTAAGCCATTTTTAGCCATTTAAGACCCTTAAATCAGCCATTACTATAGCAATACCTGGCCTAGAGCCTTCAAACCACGTCAGAATGTGTGTAAGAGGCGTAGAAACCAGTTAAAACTGTTTTTGATATGATTGTTTCTATCTTAAGGGTAGTTTTACCATCTTGGCAACAGCTAAAACTACCCCAGTTGGTATCAAAACCTCATCTTCAATTGAGTCCACAGACCCTGTAGCTCAATTCCAGGCCAAAAGTGATGAACTTTTGCGTGACCTTTGGAACCACATCCCTGTCAGCAAGGACTTTGGGGGTCTAGCTCCCCCTTAGAGATGGAGTTCCTTTTCCCCCCCAAATTCAATCTTTCCAATTTATTTTTCCTCTAATTCCTCATCATGTATTATACTTATAATTTACATATGTAATTCAATTGAATTGTACAGTACAATACAGTAATAATTGATACCTCATATGTAAATCAAAGTTCACTTATGTAATACACGTGCACATTTTGACATTTCAATTGAATTCAATACAAAATACTTCAATTCCTCATAACTTCTAAATGAAACACAACACCTCAATTTTAACACAAAAATTGATGGTTAACACCACATGTGGTGTGAATTAAATTAAAGTTTTGAGGATTTTCAACTTTTGTATTGAAAATACTAAAAACTTAATTTAAGCTTATTTAGAGTTGAGTTACAGAAATTTCATCCAGAGGTGACCCCACCTGATTTTTTATGAGGAATCCAATGGTGAAATAATTTTTATATGTTTATTTATTGGATAAAAAGTTATAATAATTTTTATTTAACTTTTTTCCAAATATATTTATTTTTTTACAATTTTGTTAAAATTTCATTTTTACTTAATTTTTTCAAGTATAAATGTAATTTTATAATTCCAAAATTTAATGTAATTTTATTTTTAAATTGTAATTAAATTTTTTTTTATTTTGAATATAATTTTATATTTATATTTTTATTTTTATTTTAATAACATAAATAAATTTATTTTATTTATATTTATATGTTAATTTTGTATTTGTGGTCTTTTGGGTATATGAATTTACCTCTAAGGCTCATACAAATGACACCACAATTCAAATTAGCATTCTTCAAAAGCGTCATGACTCTCCTCTAACTGGAGACCCTGGCCAAGAGAAGACTCTCAAAGTTGTCAAGCATGATTTCCACTAGTCGGGCATGACTCAATTCATCAAGGATTATGTCTCATCCTGTCAACAGTGTTCAAGAAACAATAATATTCACCACAAGAAGTTTGGACTCCTCAAACCTATTCCAAATCCAAATGGTCCTTGGATTTGTCTTTCAACGGACTTCATCACTCAACTGCCACTGTCCAACTCATTTGACTCAATCCTTGTGATTGTCACAGGGGCTCTTATGGAAGCAAGAGGGCCTGGCATTCAGGAATCAAGAACTCAGTTGGAGGACTCCAAAAGATATAAGGAATAATAAAGATTGATTTCTTTAAAGAAGAAGAAAGGAAAAAGACAAGTATGCCAAAGATATAAGAAAAGATAAGAAGCAAAAGGCCAAAGATAATATGGAAGCCAACAAATTGAATCCTCAATTCACTGTTTCAACCTGCCAGAAAAGGGAATGGAATTAGTAAAGGATATGACCACCAATATCCACTGACAGGCAAGGGAGAAAAGGGAAAAGGTGCTGAATGACTGACTTAAGATTATCAGTATTAACTTTAATAAAGTAAAAGAAAAATAAAGATAATAATAAGTCCAACATATTAATTAACTGGGGAAAAAGTCCCCAGGTGTTGCAAGGTGGCCAGTATATGTGAAGAACTGAAAGACTGATCCTGGAAGGTGGATCACTGGCTGTATTGTCCGAATTGGGCCATTACAGTTCTGGAAATCTTGAAATTGAACTGTGTGATTTAATTCCCACGGTGGAAGATTTAATTGGCTCAATTGGGCCAAGGACATACAGGTTGATTTAATTGTCACCTGTATGGACCAATTGAGTTGTCCAAGGAGTATTAAAATACTTGATTCCTTGACAACGTATTGAAACGACGTAATACCCCTAAGAATGAACCTCAGGAATAATCCTGAATGAAAGTACCAACCCAACTCCTGCAGAGTCAGGTGGTTGGGGTCGTTGAATGATCTTCTGATTGCCGCCATGGATTTCCAGACTGATAAGTTGAAAAGTCCCCCTTCAAAATGGGCGTTGGATTTTGGGAGCTTGATTTGGAATTGTGGGATTTGGTCCTGAAAATGTCACTATTTAATTTCTGAGCAAAAATGGTGCATAATGGTATATAATACCATATACGCACCACTCCTGCAACCTTGAGTATGGGGTGCATGGAGGAATGGAAAGAATTCCGCTTAAGTTGAGTGAAAAGCTTCCTGAGCTGGTCTGGTGGTTGCCTGAGGCCATGGCTGGAATAATCGTCCATGGCCAAAAATGAGTCCTACGTCTTCTATGGCCATTTTGGTGTCCAAAGGGTTTTTTGGACAAATTTGGGTCCAAGGGATCAATGGCCAAAATTGGTTCAAGTGGGTCCAATTGTGGTTTGGGACCCACCTGGCCTTGGGGGCTAGATGTTTGCCCCCTTTGGCCCCTTTTGGCCTCATTGGATTAGGCCAAAAGGGGCCTAATACACCTACAGACTGCGGACTGTGGACCGTGAATTATGGCCCACAGGCCGTAGAAGCCGTAGGGGGCCTAAATGGCCCAAAAAGGCCATTTAGGCCTAAACCCCCCTAATGAAAGGGGGTGGACCAAAACCAAAGATGATGGCTAGGGGGCCCAGACCCCCTGGAAGACTAAAGGACCCCCCAGGCCCAAAATCAAAGATAAAGGCCTGGGGGTGGTGAGGTGGAAATTAGCTAAGGAGGCCAATGATGGCAGGATATGGCCTGAGGCAAGAAATGGCCAAGAAGAGGTGTTATGGCCAAATGGCCATAGAGCACCAGAGAAGACCAATTGGCCATAAAAGATATGGTGTGGCCAATTATCCCCAACTTGGTTCCAGGTTAGAATTGCTGCAACACCCATGGAGGAGGGTCAATCTTTGTGGTTGTGACAGTACCCCCTACCTTGAATTGTGACCTCCTGAGCACCAAGATAAGGTAGAAGCCTGTTGAGGCTGTTGAGACGGATTGGACGTAGGGATTTCAGAGGTATTTGAATCTGGAAAAGAAAATCTTTGAACTGATAAAAGTGTTTGCATATCAATTGAGGTTGACTTGGTCTTCTCTTGACATTTGGGTTTGAAAATGTTGAAGACATGATTTGGCATAAAGGTTTTGGCATTAAGAGTTATAAAAAAAAGAAATTTGAGAAAATATAAACAATAAAAAAGTAAAAGAAACAAATATAAAGAGAGAAAACAAAAATAAAAAGAAAAAATGAATTTTGAGGGGGAATCCAATCTTTATCACGGATTTTGACAGTTGTTTTTGAAAGTGGCCAAGGACCTGGATAACAGAATTTGATTACAGGTGCTCACAGAGTCGCCAAGGTGATGTTTTGAAAGATTGTAGACCCCTCAGGGAAGTGCACACCAGGAGAGGAACTTACTTGTGGTAGTTACCACTCCCGCCAGTGCCATAAATTAAAAAAATCTTGATAAAAGAATGTGTTGAAAGGATAATATCTTGGGAAGGAAAATAGGAAAAGAATGGTCCATTTGCTCCACGTGGAAATGGCCATAAATTGGAATCGCTGTTGAAATCCAGGCCAGAAGATCTGTGTCCAAATTGCAAAGTGCTCACAGAGTGGCTAAGGTGATGCTTACAACAGAAAAGAGTAGAATACCCCTAAAGGTGCATACCAGGAGTAGGACTTACTTTTGGTAATTCCTCTCCCCACCAAGCACCATAAAAATTCAGGCTTATGAAGAATTGGGTCCTGGCTTGCCAGGATACAAAGAATGAAAATCTTTGACAAGTTCAGGACAATTCTTGAGGTTTTCAGCTGGTTCCCAAGTGGATCTTTCTGAGTCTTTACTGAAACCTTTCCATTCCACCAGATGCCATAACTTTATTCTTTTGAGCTTTGAATCCAGTACTTGAGAGACTTCCCATTCCTCTTCTTCTTCAATGGTGATTGGAGGAGGGGGCTCTTGATTCCGATTTGGGATTGTTGATGTCTTGACTGGTTCCAGAAGGGAAATATGGAAGACTGGGTGGATGGATTTCCATTGAGATGGAAGCTTGAGGTGGTAAGCATGAGTACTGACTTTCTTCAAGATTGGAAAAGGAACCAATCATCTTTCAGAAAGTTTTTTGGTGGGTCTGGTTGGTTTGATGTTCTCAGAGGAAAGCCATACCATGTCACCAGGATTGAAAACAGGTGGACTTGCTCTACTTTTATCTGCATACCTCTTAAACTGGTTTATGGCAACTTCAAGTTCTCTCTTGACATCTTGCTGTACTGATTGTATTTTTGTTGATAACTTTCCAGCCAGGGTATCTTGAGTGATGTGAACTGAGTCAAATTGTGGATCTCTTCCATAAACAGTGAAAAAAGGGGATTTCTTGGTTGAAGAGTGATCAGAATTATTGTAGGCAAAATCAGCCAGAGGGAGCCAGGTGTTCCAATCGTCTTCATGATAACTGACATACATCCAGAGATACTGTTCTAGTATCTGATTTACCCACTCTGTCTGTCCATCAGTTTCTGGATGGTAATCACTTGATAAATCTCTTGAAATCTTGAGCTGCTGACAAAGGTTGGTCCAGAAGGAAGAAACAAAGAGAGGACCTCTATCCCTGATAATTCTTGAAGGAAGGCCATGCTTTGAAAAGATATTCTTGATGAATAAATGGGCCAAATCTAGTGAAGTGATTGAAGCCATTGTTGGAATAAAAACCGCCATTTTTGAGAATCTGTCCACTATGACAAGAATTGAGTCAAATGAGTTGGACAGTGGCAGTTGAGTGATAAAGTCCATTGAAAGACAAATTCAAGGACCATTTGGAATTGGAAGAGGTTGGAGGGGTCCAAACTTCTCATGATGTATATTCTTGTTTCTTGAACACTGTTGACAGGATGAGACATAATCCTTGATGAATTGAGTCATGCCGGACCAGTGGAAATCCCGCTTGACAAGCTTGAGAGTCTTCTCCTGGCCAGGGTGTCCAGCTAGAGGATAATCATGACTCTTGAAGAATGCTGAGTTGAATCATGGGGTCATTTGGGACCACCACCCAATCTTTGAAGAGAAGAAGTTGGGAAGAGGAATCAAGAGAATAATCCTGAATGGCTTTACCTTTGCCCAATTCTTCAAGGATACTTGTGTACTGAGAATCTTGCCATAATTTCTTCTTAATTGGGTCAATCAAATTTGAAAAAGATTCTAAATTGACTGCAAAATACCTTGAGGGTTGAACTTCATCTTGCTTAATGAGTTGCTAAAAATTCATTGGATTCTTGCTGATGAAATCCTCCCCCCTCTTTGGATAAAAATCGTCTCAACGTGATAAGGAATCCAGAAGAGTAGCTAAGCGGCCAGGGTGGTAAGTGATTGATAAATGAAAGTCAGAGAGGAATTCAGCCCAGCGGGCTTCATGACATAAAGTATTGAAGGGAAGAGTGATTGGTGAGAACTTCAAAAGGGGAAGAAAGAGACAGGAGAAAAGCCCTCCAGCACTTGAAAGCCCAGACTGTGCCAAGGAGTTCCTTGTCATGAATCTCATAGTTGAGCTCTGCTGGGATAGGCTTGCGGCTGTTCAATGCAATGGGATGTTTTCCTGAGTCAGAGACCTGACTCAGTACAGCACCCAAGGCATAATCTGATGCATCATTCTCTACAATGGTGGGTGGAGAAGGATTGGAGCAGTGGTTAAAGCCTCTTTGAGTTGATGAAACTGACTGAGAGCTCCCTCATTGAGGGGGAAACAGGAATTTTTCTTGAGGAAACTGGTGAGTGAACTGATCTTCTTTGAATAATTCTTGATGAAACAGTGGTAGAAATTGGCAAAGACAAGGAAAGATTGAAGAGCCTTGAGGTTTCTTGTAGTGGGCCAATTGAGAATCTGCTGGACTTTTGCTTGGTCCATCTTGAGGCCTTCAGAAGAAACAACATAACCAAGGTACTCTACACTAGAAACATGAAATAGGCACTTGAAAGCCTTAGAAAAAAGATTATTGGCTCTAACTCTGGAAAGAACAGTGGACACGTGAGTGACATGTTCTTCTTCAGATTTGGAAAAGACCATAATGTCATCCAAAGAAACCACAGCCTAAAAATCAAGCAGATCTTGGAAAATATCATTGAAAAGATTCTGAAAAGAGGCAGGAGCATTGGTGAGCCCAAATGGCATAACCAAGTACTCAAAACTGCCATATTTAGCTCTGATGCATGTCAAATTTTCATCACCCTCCTTGATTCTGAGCAGGTTATATGCACCATGCAAATCAATATCGTATAAGATAAAAGAACCATTGAAAAAATTGAGAAGCTGATTCATAGGAGGAACAGGATACTTGTTCTTCCGAGTAACAGCACTGAGTTTGCAGTAATCAACACACAAACGGAGGCCGCCATCTTTCTTTTTGACAAAGAGGACAGGTGCTCCTGTTAAAGAGGAGCTCAGATGGATGAAACCTTTCTCTACATTCTCTGAAATGTAGGCCCTGAGTGTATCTGACTCTTGTTTGGATAAAGAGCAGATCACCCCAACTGGAGGTAGTGTGAGCCTTAGAGGTAATTTCATATACCCAAAAGACCACAAATACAAAATTAACATATAAATATAAATAAAATAAATTTATTTTTATTATTAAAATAAAAATCAAAGTATATTTATAAAATTATATTCACAATTAAAGATAAAATTACAGTAAATTTTGAAATTGTAAAATTACATTTATACTTGAAAAAATTAAGTAAAAATGAATTTTTAACAAAATTTTAAAAAAATAAATAAATTTGTAAAAAAGTTAAATAAAAATTATTATAACTTTTTCTCTAATAAATGAAAATATAAAAAATTCTTTCACCATTGGATTCCTCATAAAAAATCAGGTGGGGCCACCTCTGAGTGAAAATTTTGTAACTCAACTCTAAATAAGCTTAAATTAAGTTTTTAGTATTTTCTGGATGAAAATTGAGAATCCTCAAGACTTTAATTTAATTCACATCACATGTAGTGTTAATCATCAAAATTTGTGCTGAAATTGAGGTGTTGTGTATATTTTAGAAGTTATGAGGAATTAAAGTATTTTCAGTTGAATTCAATTGAAATGTCAAAATGTGCGTGTCTATTACATAATTAAGCTTTTATTTACATATGAGGTATCAGTTATTACTGTATTGAACTGGGAAGCTCAATTGAATTACATATGTAAATTATAAGTATAATATATGATGAGGAATTAAAGGAAAAATAAATTGGAAAGATTCAATTTGGGGGGGAAAAGGAACTCCATCTCTAAGGGGGAGTTAGACCCCCAAAGTCCTTGCTGACAGGCATGTGGTTCCAGAGGTCACGCAAACGTTCATCACTTTTGGCCTGGAATTGAGCTACAGGGTCTGTGGACTCAATTGAAGATGAGGTTTTGATACCAACTGGGGTAGTTTTAGCTGTTGCCAAGAGGGTAAAACTACCCTTAAGATAAAACAAATATAGTAAAGAAAGTTTTAACTGGTTTCTACGTCTCCTACACACATTCTGACGTTTTTTGAAGGCTCTAGACCAGGTATTTCTATAGTAATGGCTGATTTAAGGGTCTAAAATGGCTAAAAATGGCTTAAACCAGCCCTTTTTTGGTCTAAACCAGGGTTCAATGATGCCATAATTGGCTTTTCTGTTGTCAGACTGCTCTTCACGACTGAAAAGAGCAAGTTTTACTTTTGGAGTATGAGAATTGATGGCTATAAAAGAATGTCTTCTTCACCCCACTTTTCTCTTCATGTTAGAATCTTTTCCTTTTATAATTAGTTTAAACGCTGTTAAACCAATCAATAAAAGATTCCAACCACCTTTCTTAAATCATTTTAATCCTTTTAACCCGGTGAAAAAATCATTATAGTCATTGTTTGTAACTCTTAGAATCATTTTTACCCCTGAACCACCCCAAAAGTGAATTAAAGCATCTTTCATCACTGTTAACTTTGTCGCTTTGTTTCCAAATTCACTCTGGTCACTTTTGCATGTTTTTTCTCTTTAATATTCTTTTTGAAGATTTTGTTCTTTGATTAATTACTTGCAGCTCTTTGCTCAATTAATTCCAATTGAAATTGCTCTTGAAGAAATTTCTTTTGTAGCCTTAAATATCTCTTGTAGAGTATTTTTGGATAAATGTTTATTGTTGGTAAAACAATAAATCTTTATAATATCATTGTTTTATACTAATAAAGTTATAAACAATAAAATTGGCGTGTTTTCTCTTAAAAATAATATTTTTTACCTTATACAAATTTTGAGGACAGGAAAAGTACTTGATTTTTAATCAAAGTTTCATATCCACACCTTACATTTGGGGGCCCAGCCGTGATATTTTACCTGTGAAATATTTTTTTTACTCTTTTTTAAATCTTTTTCCTTATATTGAAAAATTTAAAAACATATATAAAATACTTATAATTCAAAAAATCAATAAAAAGAATAATTTTTTTTAATATTATAAGTGAGGCTTATATTTTAATTTCTTTTTTGAAGTAACCTTTTTTTACTTAATTAATTGGCTTTTTCATTAAATTTAGTGTCCGACAACATGGTAAGACAAGAAAACATTGAAACAGCCTCAACAGTAACCAGCATTATTCCTGCCAGTACTGTTAATTCTGATCATAATAGTACTATTGTTGTGACTCAGAATATTCAACCAGAGCCAATATCTTCTGAATTAGTCAACTTGGAAATAAGTAATACTCTTCAGAAAGCCAAAGATTTGGCCAATAGCAAGTTTTTTGAGGTAAAATTACTATCTTAAGCCTTTTTAACCATAATTATGCCTTCAGCCAGGTCAGGAGCCAGCTATAACCCCTCAAGCATCTCCCAGAAAGGTAATAGACGTGATTATGGCAGAGGCCAATCAGGTACAGAAGGAAAAGGGTCAGTTGATGACTCCCAAACAACTAAAATGGGTCACTCTGAAGCTGATAATACCACTTTACCTTCAAAAAGAGCTGACACTGCCACAACAAGCCTCAGTGGACATATACAAGGCCAGCCACAGTGCATACAACAATGCACTTCAGTTCAAGGAGTACCAGATCCTTGCAGACCTGTTGAAGAATTGCATGAATTCTTACCTGACTGTGAGATTCCTGGTCCATCCCAAGACTTGCAAATTTTTCAATGGATGGCATCCATTGATGGAGAAGAAAACCATGTGTTTTCGACACTAGAATGGAGGAAAAACAACCCTCCACCATCCAAACCAGTGCCAAAAACAGCTCCAGTGGCAAGCAGCAGCAATTTGAATGTGAAAAGGCAACCACAAACTCCAGACAAGGGCAAAGGGAAGGCACCAGCCCCAAAGCCTTACAGCAAGGGATACAGGATGCCATGGAAAATGTATTTCAGATGTCCAGAACCATGATGGACTTACAAAAGAAGGAGGAAACAAGATTAAAATATCAAAAATGATTTCTGATACTTTTGATTGTATTCCAGAGTTGTATAAAGCTATTTCTGAGGTAAAAAGTCATCTTTCTGATAG
The DNA here is from genome assembly GCA_023105745.1 of Austropuccinia psidii. Classification (NCBI taxonomy): domain Eukaryota; kingdom Fungi; phylum Basidiomycota; class Pucciniomycetes; order Pucciniales; family Sphaerophragmiaceae; genus Austropuccinia; species Austropuccinia psidii. The sequence continues at coordinate 39,257,507 of JALGQZ010000007.1, forward strand.
AAATACATCAATTTGTGACAATCTTAAAACAAATAACTTGAGTCTGAGCCAGATAAATGAGACACTTAAATGCTTTGGAAGAGTTTTAAGCACAATCAAAAATTCCAAAAATGATAATTCTTTTGGCATTAAGATAAATGAACAACCTGCCATTATTAAAGAATTAACAGACAAATATTCTAAATTCAATATTGATGACATAATCAAAACAAGACTAAAAAAGCAATAAGCACTATCAAAGAAGATAATAAAAAGGCTCTTGATGATATTTCAAAATCATTTGCCAAAGTAAAGACAAATACAGTTGCCCTGAAAAAGCATTTTGATACCTCAAGAGAGGATTTATCAAAATTAACAATAAAGTTCAATGAGGTTATATCTGATAATACTAAACAAACAGAATTATGGAATGAGCTAACATATAAAGAGGATGATCATAAAAAGAATGTAATAAACTCTATACAAAACTTGAAACATGAATTAAGAAATTCACAAAGGTATAACAGCAGTAAAATGAATTATATTGAACAACTGCTAAACACTTTACCAAGAATGTCTACACCTCTGAATCAAAATGAAGATTCAAGGATTCCCAATCCACAAGTATTGGATATTGAAACGTCACAGTTAAAAAATGAATTTTCTACTTCTTTTCATAACTTAGAACCATCAATGGGCCAATCACTCTTGAAAGAAGTTCCAAAACTTAAAAAATGGCCTCACTTCAGTGGTGAAGAAGAGTATGACCATATGGAATTCATTAGGGTGTTGACATGATCAAAGAGGATTTTGAATTACCACACAGATTGGTAACAGCCAGATTTATCACCTTGTTTACCAAATCAGCTCACAGATGGTACATCAAAATAAGACAAGCACATGGACACCAGAGTTGGACTTGGTGGAAACCCAAATCATTAACAAATGGGCAAATGATTCTTGGAGGTTTAAAGTTGAAAAAGCCTTTGAATCTGCCAAATTTAATGCTGATAAAGACAAGGCTTTACCATGGTTTTGCCAACAAAAAGACAGATTAATAGCATTATGTCCTCACATGTCAGAATTTATGATCCATAGAAAAATTCTGAGACAATGTGGAGGTGACTTAGAGCATGCTGTCAAGCCCAGGACTACTGAACAATCTTCAGAAGAGGATATTGTAAATATATTAGAAGAACTAACCATCAGAACCAAAATTGGTTCTAGTAGGGTGAATCTCAGAACAAGGTTTAATACACCTTGGAAAGATTCTGTGGAAAAAAGCCCCAAAGAAAATGCTAATAATGTTAAGTATAAATCTGAGGATACAGTCAGGAAGTGCCATATTTGCCAAAGCACCACCCATTTAGCCAATACATGTCCAAAGAAGGGAAAAATCAATGAAATTGATATTGAAAAGGAACCTGATGTTGAAAAAGATGACATAATTGAAGACAATTCATATGATAAGTCATCCATATTTTCTGAATCTTCAAAATATATAGAAAATATCAATTCCACTTTTGACATCATGGAATATTTTTCCCACTTGCCACAATTGAGCAATGGTCAACTTGATTTATCAAAAATTCAAGATGCAAAACTTATGAAAACAAAACCAAACAGAGGGAAAGGTTATATAGCTGGCAACTCCTGTATAACAGAAGTGGTGATTGACAACAAGCCCACCAAACCTTTGCTTGACCCAGGAGCCTTCTTCTCTTGTGTTGGAACATCTTTTCTTAAAACTTGTGTACCAAATTTTGAAGACCAATTTTTGCCAATTGATTGCATAAAATTCAATGGTGCAAGTAATCCAATGAAAGCATTAGGAATTTATGAGACCAATGTCATATTCCCACACATTGATGAGAATTTTCGAATCACAGTTGACTTTTTTGTTATGGAAAATTGCTCTAGTATCCATTTTATATTGGGAAATGACTATTTAGTCATGTATGGAATAGATTTACATAACAACAAAGACAGATACTTTACTATTGGAGACAATAAGCATCAGAAATTTGACTTTTTACCATTTAAAAGACAAATTAAAGTAAATAAAGTATCACCAGTCAACTTACAATTGGAGAAATTCAAATCTGAACAGTTAAATGAGGCTGAAATAAGCCTTCATCTGACTGATAAACAAGAAAATGAACTTTCTTCCCTTTTGTGTGACCACAGAGGAGCATTTGATTCACACAAAGAGCCTCTAGGAGCAATTCTTGGTCATGAAGTTGATATCATTCTTAATATTGAAAGACCTTATCCACCAATCTTGAGAATACCTGCATACCCAGCAAGTCCCAAGTCAAGTGAAGCTCTGGAAACTCATATCAAAGAACTTCTATACCTTGGTGTAATAAGAAATGTTTACCACAATGAAGAAGTAGAAATAACTACACCAGTCATAGTGGCATGCCATAATGGAACATCTAGAATGGTTGGGGACTTTAGAGCTCTGAACACTTACACTGTTCCAGACAGATACCCAATACCAAAAATCCAAATTGTCCTTACTCAAATATCTGAAGCAGTGTATATAACCACTATTGATGCCCTTAAAGGATTCCATCAAAATGTGGTGACACCAAGAGAAAGAAAATACTTGAGAATTATTGTTCATTGTGGAGTGTATGAATAGTTGAGGATGCCCTTTGGTATCAAAAATGCACCTTCACACTTCCAAAGAATGATGAATGAAATCTTCCCTGAAGAACTCTCAGAGGGATGGTTAATCATTTACATTGATGACATTATTTTCTGTTCCAAAACTTGGGAGAAGCACAAGTACAGATCTTCCAGAGATTTGACAAAAATTAAATCAGTAAACATGAAAATCTCCTTGAATAAATGTCACTTTGGATTTAAAGAACTTAAAGCACTAGGACATGTTGTATCTGGTTTGTCCCTTGGAATTGACAAAAACAAAGTTTCTGCACTTCACCAAGTTCAAATCATAAATGATAACCCTGTGGAAGGACCCATATGTTTCATATCCATGCAAATCAGGCCAGCTGAAGCCAGATATGGAGCAAGTCAAATGGAATGTCTATGCCTTGTCTGGGCCTTGGAGAAGTTGAAATACTTCTTAGAGGGATGTGTTTTTCAAGTTATAATGTGGTATTGCATACCCTTTTTTTTCACCAGGCTCAAGCTCATAGTACGCCAAAACAGCAGTAAATCCAGCCTACAGGCAAACTTACACTCAAATTTTACACCAAAAGGTCAATTTTACAGCAAGAAGCTGGATTTAACTCATAAACCCATGGCACAGGCACCAAAGGGCAGTGTATGTGTTTAAATAAATTATTCATTTTCATTATGCATATGTAAAAATCAAGTTACTGTAACAACCATCCATCAGGGGTAAGGGTATTCATTCATACACCCACTCAAACACCTCAAATCAGCAAATCCAGTATCTGCATCAGCATTCAATTTCAGCTATCTTCATTCTGAAACATGCATACAGCTTGGTACCTCAATACAGCCTGTCAATACCTGTACAGGCTGGATTCACCCAATACAGTTTCAATACACCAACTTGAAACTGTATGATCACTCAAATACACCACACCTCTTGTACAGGTTCTGTACAGCCGTACAGGACCTGTATTGGCCAGACTCAATTCAATCATCAAATATTCTCATGAAAAATCTTCCTCTGGATCAGGGCTGGTGATTCTCACATATACCAGCCCCTCTTTCTCCCCCCTGGGGACTTTTCCCCAGTTAGTTAATTTAGTTTATTTATTATTTTATAATTATCTTATCCTTATAATTGGGTATTATGATTATTTAATTTTAAGTTAGTCTTTGCCTTTTCTCTCTTTGCCTGTACAGTATGAGCTGGGTGGCCATATCCTTATTAACCCTTCTCTTTCCATTCTGACAGGTTGAAACAGTGTACTTGGACTTGTTTGTGGTTGGCTCTTCTATTTCTTACTCTTACTCTTGTTGCTGCTTTTTCTTATATTTATTCTTTAGCAATTTATCTTTAACACTCTTCAGTGTATCTCATCTTATCTTATCTTTGAGCCCTCCATAAGTGAGTCCCAGTTTACTGAGTGCCAGGCCCTCTTCACTTCGAAGAGCCCCTGTGACATTAAATTAATTAACTCATATTTGATTCTTTCTTTTCATTCATTTATATTCATTTTCTCTCATTCATCAATTATGATCTCATTTATGATTTAACGATCTTTAATGATTATGATTTTCTCTTTTATCAATTTTCATCTCATTCATTTCATTTATATGAAAATTGATCCTTTCTTCTTTCTTAATCAATGCTGACCATTTCATCATTTCATTCTATTTTATCAAATCAAATTTTTCTGTGTTTTTATTCAGGTCTTATTCAGGAGTAATTGATTGGTTATTTGATTGGATTATTCATTGGCATTCATTGGTTGATTGGGTTATTGATTCAGGATTTCATTTGGATTATTGATTGACTTTTGAACTCTCAAGATAATGATTGATCCTCAAGAATTTTTTTTGATTTATTGATTGATTTTGACTCATCAAGATATTGAATTGATTTCTGAGGATTTTGAATTGATTGATTGATTCCTCAAGACCTTGATTTCATATTGAAGACACTGAATTATTGATTTATTGATTATTTATTTACTCAAGACTATTGATATTTGATTGATTGAATTGATTTGATTGTTGATTGAATTTGATTTCACCTCAAGATTTGAATTGATTCCTCAAGATTCATCAAGATTTTATTGTGATTGATTTGGCCAAGCCTGATTATTCTTCTTAATACCATCAAGTTATTTTAATTCTTTTCATAATGCCAGTCCAGAATAGCCCCCCAGCAAAGAATACTAGATTCCAGAAAATTCCAGCTGTTCTCACTCCTACAGCAAGGGCTCCTCTTGACCGCACACCATCAGTTCCTCAACTGAGTGCAAACTTGGACAGAGGACCACCAATGGAAGGAGCAGCACCCTCAAGAAGAGGTGGAATGAAATCTAGAAGATCAAGATCCTTTTCTGGACTTTTGGGTGGCTACCCTGGCATTTCTGAAGGTGCAAGAGCAAGATTAGGGGAAGATAAAGATGAAGAGGGGGAAGAGTCTGTGGAAGAGGAAGATTCTGGGGAAACTGAAGTGGCAGATGCCTTGGCAAATGCTCCAGAGGTGCCTCAGGGTTCTAATCTAGCCCTTTCTAGTCAACCTCTTGTCTCTCAAACTGATCCAAGTCTCCTCAAGATGATGGAGCAGATGACTCAATTCATGGGACAACTCACTCAAGCAGTTGCCCCCAGGGACAATTCCAAAGCCCCTGCTTTCAAGACTCCATCCATGAAGGCACCTGATTCTTTTGATGGTACTCAAGCTCATAAGTTGAGAGGATTTGTCCAATCCTGTCAACTAATTTTCCATAATGATCCAGCAAACTTCATCTCTGACAGGAAGAAGGTTTTGTACTCAACTTCTTTTCTTACTGGTAGAGCTGGCACGTGGATTGAACCTTACCTCTCAAATATTTCCAATGAAGACCCTTCCTACCTCCTCAATAATTGGCCATTATTTGAATCTCAATTATTCACTCTGTTTGGTGACCCCAATGAAGTCAGGAAATCTGAACAAGAATTGGACAATTTGAGGATGAAGGAAAGTGGTCATGTATCCTTGTACATTGCAGATTTCAGAAGCTTAATGTCAATAATTGGAGATTGGGGGGAAAGAGCTTATATCCATGTTTACAGAAGAGGATTGGCATCAAGATTATTGGATTAGTTGGCTTCTCACCCTGGAACTTTTGATACCCTTCAAGAACTTATGGATGTCACTTTAGAATTAGACACAAGATATCATGAGAGGCAAAAGGAAAAGGGTGGCAATCAAGAAAAGAAGCCTCCAGTCAGTGGATCCAATCAGTCTAGGCCTCCTCAAAACTCATTTCCAAAGAGGCCTCATCAGAAGAAGAATAAGAAGGGCAAGCAATTTCAATCTTCAAAGGACAAACCCCATGCTTCTCTCCTCAATAAGGACAATAAATTAATTGGTTCTGAAAAGGAGAGGAGGATTCAAGCAGGGTTGTGTACTTATTGTGGTGGCAAGCACCCAATTGAAAAATGTTTCAAGAGACCTCAGAACAAGCCTGGGTCATCATCAGAAGGCTTCCCTAGCAAGCAGGGAAAAGCCTGAGTGGACGTCATGATGTGTTCAATGGTTCTCACTTATTTCCTTCAAGAGCACAATTGTGCACTCTGAATACTAGTGTCAAGAAATCTTTAAAGTTTCTTATTTTCTCTTCTGTCTCTGATATTTTTTATAGTATTCTCATTGATTCTGGTGCTACAAACTCTTTTATTGCAAAGAATTTTGTTCTCAAGTACTCATTGACTATGTCAGAGCTCCCTGAAAAGATTCCCCTTTTCATTCTGGATTCTAATGAATCCCCTGCCTTGTTCATCACCCATTATACCAAGTGGGTAGTTGACTTGCCTTCCTTCCCAAGCTTTGAATGGGACTTCTTTATCATAGATTCACCCAAGGGAGAAGACCTGATATTGGGCTATGATTTCCTTTACCATTTTAATCCCATTATTGATTGGAAAAATGGATTGATCACCTATGATTCTAGTCATAAGGATTCTAGTGGTATTATTCTTTCTACTAGTAATGACTTAGCCACTGCTGTCAACAGTGTTGCTCTGGCTGGTGAACTTAAGACACTTTCCATTCCTTCTTCTGTCCATATCCCTTCCATAATTTCCTCTCAGTCATTACTTCCATTAAGAGATGAAGTCTTCAAAGAGATAAAGGATGTTGGAGAAGATGTTGCCATATCTTCACTTCATCTCTTTCAAGGGGATATGGACCTTCCTCCCTTATCTTTTCATGCCTCCCTGGAGGAGCAGTGGGATGAGGAGGAAGAGCCAGAAGAAATTGAAACTGTGTTGAAGGTAGTCCCTCCTGCTTATCACCAATATTTGTATGTATTCTTCAAGGTGAAAGCTGAGAAACTTCCTCCACACCGCGCCTGTGATCACCATATTGAATTGGAGGGTCTTCTACCTCCAATTGGTGTTATCTACTCATTATCAAATCAAGAGTCAGAAACACTGCGGGCCTACATTTCAGAGAATGTAGAGAAAGGTTTCATTAGACCAAGCTCCTCTTCAACAGGAGCACCTGTCCTTTTTGTAAAGAAAAAGGATGGAGGTCTTTGTTTGTGTGTTGACTACCGCAAACTCAATGCTGTCACTAGGAAGAACAGATACCCTGTTCCTCCTATGAACCAGCTTCTTACCATATTCAACGGTTCCACTATCTTCTCCAAGATAGACTTGCATGGTGCATATAACCTTCTGAGAATCAAAGAGGGGGATGAGCACTTAACTGCCTTTAGAACCAAGTATGGTAGTTATGAGTATTTGGTCATGCCATTTGGTTTGACCAATGCTCCTGCTTCTTTCCAGAATCTAGTAAATGATATCTTTGCAGATTTTTTGGATGTGTTTGTTGTGGTCTATTTAGATGATATTATGGTCTTTTCCAGCTCTGAGGAGGAACATGTCAAACATGTGGCCTCTGTCCTCCAAAGACTGAGGGACAATAATTTGTTTGCCAAAGCCTCCAAGTGTGTATTCCATGCCTCAAGTGTAGAATACTTGGGCTATGTTGTTTCAAGTGATGGCCTCAAGATGGATTCTTCAAAAGTTCAGCAAATCCTCAATTGGCCTCAGCCCAAAAACATCAAGGCTCTTCAATCCTTTCTTGGCTTTGCCAATTTTTATCGTCGTTTCATTAAAAATTATTCCAAAAAAATCACTTCTCTCACTTCCCTTCTCAAAAAAGATTCTCCTTTCATCTTCAATGAGGAAGCTCTTAGTCAGTTTCAAGCACTCAAAGAATCTTTCACCTCCGCTCCTATCTTATCCCATTTCAATCCATCTCTACCTACTATTGTAGAGACTGATGCTTTTGATTATGCATTGGGCGCCGTACTGAGTCAGGTGAATGACTCTGGAAGGCATACCATTGCATTTGATAGTCGCAAGCTCTTACCAGCTGAACTCAACTATGAAATTCATGACAAGGAACTCCTTGGCATAGTTTGGGCTCTCAAGCGCTGGAGGGCATTTCTTCTTTCTCTTTCCAATCCTTTTGAGGTCTTGACAGACCACTCTTCCTTGCAGTATTTCATGTCTTCCAAAGTTCTTACTCGTCGGCAGGCCCGTTGGGCTGAATTTCTCTCAGAATTTCATTTCACTATCACTTACCGCCCAGGCAGGCTGGCCACTTTACCAGATGCCTTGTCACGTCGGGATGACGTGTACCCAGAGAGGGGGGTGGACTTCATCAGCAAGAATCCTCAGAATTTTCATCAAGTACTTAAGCAAGATGGAATTCAAGAATCAAGATTCTTCTCAATCAAACTGGAAATTTTCTCAGATTTAGTGGACAAGATTCAAAAAGAAGTATGGCAAGACAAAGACTATAAAGAAATACTCAAGCAACTAGCAAGAGGTGAATCAGTTCCAGATTATTCTCTTGAACCTCAAGCCAAGTTATTATTATTCAAAGATAGAGTGGTAATCCCAAGCAATGAAGAACTTCAACTCAATATTCTTCAAAAGCGTCATGACTCACCATTGGCTGGCCATCCTGGCCAGGAGAAGACCCTCAAGCTCATCAAGAGGGATTTTTATTGGGCTGGAATGAATCAATTCATCAAGGACTATGTGTCCTCATGTCAGCAATGTTCAAGAAACAAGAACATTCATCACAAGAAGTTTGGATTACTCAAGCCTCTTTCAATTCCGTCTGGTCCTTGGAATTCATTATCAATGGACTTCATCACTCAATTGCCACTGTCAAACAACTTTGATTCAATTTTAGTAGTTGTGGACAGATTCTCAAAAATGGCAATCTTCATTCCAACTTATGGCACAATCACTGCTCTGGATTTAGCTCAAATCTTCATTAGTCATGTATTTTCCAAGCATGGACTTCCAGTCAGTATTGTAAGTGATAGAGGATCCTTATTTGTTTCATCATTCTGGACTCAATTGTTTCAGCAGCTCAAGATATCAAGAGATCTTTCAACTGCCTTTCACCCTGAAACAGATGGACAGACAGAGAGGGTAAATCAGATACTAGAACAGTACCTTTGGATGTATGTCAGCTATCATCAAGATGACTGGTACACCTGGCTCCCTCTGGCTGAATTTGCCTATAATAATGCAGAACATTCATCAACCAAGCAATCACCTTTTTTCACCATTTATGGAAGAAATCCCAGCTTTGACTCAATCCATATTTCTCAAGACTCACCTGCTGGAAAGTTATCAACAAAACTCCAATCACTACAGCAAGTTGTCAAAGAAGAATTAGAGTCAGCAATAAGGAGATTCAAGAAGTATGCAGATAGAAATAGAGCAATTCCACCTGATTTCCAACCTGGGGACAAAGTATGGCTAGCTTCCAAGAACATTAAGACAACAAGACCCACCAAGAAATTATCAGAAAGATGGTTGGGACCTTTTGAAGTTCTGAAGAAGATTGGCAGTCATGCATATCACCTCAAGTTGCCTCAGCAATGGAAAACAGTTCACCCTGTATTCCATGTGTCCTTAGTAGAACCAGTAAAGCATTCAACTATCCCAAATCGTCATCAATTGCCGCCACCACCAGTTTTAGTGGAGGAGCAAAAAGAATGGGAAGTGGCTCAGGTTCTGGACTCAAAACTCAAAAGAGGTAAATTATGGTATCTTGTAGAGTGGAAAGGATTCAGCGAAGACCCAGAAAGAACCACTTGGGAACCAGCTTCAAACCTTACCAACTCACCAGATCTTGTCAAGGACTTCCACTCATTGTATCCAGACAAGCCTGGTCCAAATACCTCAAGAGTTTGATTTTATGGTGCTTGGTGGGGAGAAGAAGTTATGAAAGTAAGTTCCTCTCCTGGCATGCACCTTTAAGGGGGTATTCTACCCATATGTTGTTGTAAGCATCACCTTGGCCACTTTGTGAGCACTTGTCAATTCTTTGGACAGGTTCAGGAAGCATACAACATCAATACCCTCCATTTGGACCTTATCAAGATATGGCCAAATGTTTCTTTCTTTCTTTATGTTTTCATTTTCTTTCTTTATTACCATTTCAATTTATGCCAATCATCATAATTCAAGACATTCTTTACTTCAAGTCATTATGGCAATTCATTTCAGAAGGCATTTATGGCAACTTATTTCAGTCTTATGGTGCTTGGTGGGGAGTGGAAGTTGTAAAAGTAAGTTCCAACTCCTGGTATGCATCCCTGAGGGTTCTACTTCTTGTAAAAACATTACCTTGGCCACTCTGTGAGCATCAAATGCTTGGTTTCCATTTTTCAGACACTTCTTGGCCAGAATCAAGCAACTCACCACAAGAAGGACCAACCATCAGGAATTTTTCTTTATTTCTTTCTTTACTCTCATTTTCTCTTATTATTTTTCTTTCTTTCTTTACTTGTATAATTTTCTTTCTTTTATTTCTTTAAAGCAGCAGCATCCCCTCCCCAAATCATGTATTGGGAGGTTCCATTATCTTTTTATTTTTTATTTTTTAGTATTTATAAGAGTGGGGATAGAAGCCAAACCAAACACAAACAAGGAAAAGGAGAACTAGTTATCTCTACCCAAGTCATCAAAAGTTCTCTGGAAGTCATTTATCAACTCATCCTCATACCAGGCAAGTTTTGCAGCCATCTCTTCAGAAGCAGTACCTGGAATAGTCCTGTCATTGGCATACATAATCACCTCTCTGCTACTTCTATCAACCCTCCTGAACAATCTGGCCACAGCATCTTGATTTTCACTAGCCGCGTTGGGATCTTCTCTGGTAACCCGGATAGGCCAACGTTCTCTTCTTTGGAAGACTTGGGCGGCAGGAAAAGGCAAAGGGGATAATCCATCTCTTCTTCTGCTGGAGCTGGCCACAGGTTGGAGTTGACGGGAGGTGGTTATGGGTGAGTTTCTAGACTGTTGAACTGGTGATGGTCTTACTTCTGGATTCAAGGCAGGCCTGGTGGTATGGGAAGTAGTTGGTGAAGGAGGAGGAAGGGTTGAAGGAATAGAGGCAAGCATTGGTTGAAAGGTTCTTGGAGTACTGGGAATGACTTGACTTTGGAATCTGGTGTTGGCAAGAGGTTGAGAGGAGGAATTGCTGGATGGATGGCCAATGGAATGAGGAATAACTTGAACTTCTTCACCATCCAACTCATCACTTCCTTCAGCATCTGGATCTTATGGGGAATCAACAATTCTTCTTAGCTTCTTCACTACTTTCACCACTCCATCAGCATTGGTCCTTGAAATTGGAATTTCTGAGCTGTAGTGGATGGGCCTACCACCAATTGGAATGGACCCTCCAACATTAGTCCATCTGGCCACATCCCTCTGCCTGGAACCAGTCACTACATCAAGATATCAGCACCAATTCAATCAAAATATGCAAATCACTCACATTGAGAAAATCCAGAAGTGGCATCAGGGGTAGGCTCCTCAAGAATGGGGAATTCCTGCCCATAAGGCCCATCCTTCCTACTCCATAAGTGCCTCCTGACCTGGGACGAAGTGGTTCCGGTACGGCGACATGGCTTCTTCCCAATAAAGCAATAATGGCATTTTGACGATTGAGGATTGTAATGTTGAAAGCAATCCTTACCCATGGCCAAACACTCAGTACAGGCAGGATCAAGAACTTCAACTGCTCTGAACCCGTCATAAGTTTGGGAGGGAACAAAATGGCCAGAAGATGCCTGGGAAGGAGAGGACAGTTGACTGAAGATGCCAGAACCATGAAGAACAGACGGTGGCGGTGCAGAAGGGGAAGATTCAGTTAGCTCAGTCAGTTTGGAACTCATAACTGAAGAATATGCAAGCAGAAGATTCAAGACGTCAGAATCAATCCACTTCATATCAAGAAAAAAAAGAACTTGACTCAAGGAAATGGGGCCATAACTCAATTATGCCCCCCCTCAAAGCCTCTAAGGTGAAGGTTCATACCCCTTTGGGGCTGAACTCATCACCCAGGGCCTCCCCTGCAACTTTGGGGAGGCCAGCATCTTGATGGTCCTGGACCCCATCAATGGGTCCAGGCCATGTAGGGTGAAAATTGGGTAAGGGCCATTTCTGGACCCCTTGGTCACCCTGGGTCCCCAGCAAATTTGGGCCCAGGGGCTCCATTTTGGTCCTGGGGGCCTCCAATAGCCCCCGCGGACCGTAGGATCCCAAAGACTCGAAAAGGCCCATTATGACCAAAAAATCAAACAAATCAAAAAAAGTGCCTAATCCCTAAAACACCCAAAAAGGCCAAAAGGGCCATAAAAAGCAAATTGCCTCAAGATCCCTCAGGATGGAGGCCACAGCCCAAAAAACATTTGGAGGGCTGTCTGAGGCCATTTCCTTGGACAATGGGGACAAGACCCCTTGGAGTACATTCTTCATATTTTTAGTTGGATTAAGCCTTGCCCAATGAGTACACTTCATATACTCATTGGGCACCATTTTTTGAGCACAAGTGCTCAATGGCCTGTATTCTGGGATATATCCCAAGGCATGGCTGATTGAATCAAAAGAAAAGAATGGCATATTTTGGAAGGAATACTCACTCAAGCTTGAAAAAAAAAGGGGGGGATCAATTGAATTTGGCAGGGAAGAAATAATGAAGGATTTTCAGGATAATGGTCAAGAGGAAAAGAAAATTAAAAAGAAAATTTTTTGGAAAAATGTGGGGATATTGAGATGCCACTTGAAAGTGGCAGGGTATTATGGTGTTCAGGAGCCCACCAGTTTCAAGAGGGGGATACTGTAACAACCATCCATCAGGGGTAAGGGTATTCATTCATACACCCACTCAAACACCTCAAATCAGCAAATCCAGTATCTGCATCAGCATTCAATTTCAGCAATCTTCATTCTGAAACATGCATACAGCTTGGTACCTCAATACAGCCTGTCAATACCTGTACAGGCTGGATTCACCCAATACAGTTTCAATACACCAACTTGAAACTGTATGATCACTCAAATACACCACACCTCTTGTACAGGTTCTGTACAGCCGTACAGGACCTGTATTGGCCAGACTCAATTCAATCATCAAATATTCTCATGAAAATTCTTCCTCTGGATCAGGGCTGGTGATTCTCACATATACCAGCCCCTCTTTCTCCCCCCTGGGGACTTTTCCCCATTTAATTAATTTAGTTTATTTATTATTTTATAATTATCTTATCCTTATAATTGGGTATTATGATTATTTAATTTTAAGTTAGTCTTTGCCTTTTCTCTCTTCGCCTGTACAGTATGAGCTGGGTGGCCATATCCTTATTAACCCTTCTATTTCCATTCTGACAGGTTGAAACAGTGGACTTGGACTTGTTTGTGGTTGGCTCTTCTATTTCTTACTCTTACTCTTGTTGCTGCTTTTTCTTATATTTATTCTTTAGCAATTTATCTTTAACACTCTTCATTGTATCTCATCTTATCTTATCTTTGAGCCCTCCATAAGTGAGTCCCAGTTTACTGAGTGCCAGGCCCTCTTCACTTCGAAGAGCCCCTGTGACAGTTACATATAGTAAACTAGTTACAAAAAAAGGGACCACCCTTTAAATTACACCCCCTTGCCGCCACAGGACTCATGCAGCAAGAAAATTACACATGCATTAGCTACACAGCCAACTTGAATTCAAAGTCACATGATGCAAAGCTCAACTCCATGGAATTCCTGCAAGTCATTTACAACACAGCCACAGGAGTACCTTATCTTATATCCTCAGTAACCCCACTTGAAACCTTAAAACAGAATCAAATTTATTTACACCACTCATCACCTCATGCAAACCAAAGCTAGTTACAACAAGCTGCATGCAGTACACACCTTCAATTAAATCTCAACCACATGATTATGCACAGAATGTGTCAAAATCAAAAATCACATCATCTCATAAAAACAGTAAACTCACCAGTGCAAGAAATTATCACCTGACTTCATTTTGAAGTTCAAAAAGAAGAAAAACAACCATGACACCTGCATAAAATTACACAGCCACTTCTACCAAACCTAAAATAGGACATATGCAAAGGAATTACAAGGTCATCATGTGATATTGCATCCACCAACAGAATATCATGTGACAGGAAAGAGGCTGTGCACAACAAAAATCCCCAGCCAAAATTGAATCACCTCATGTATGCAAGAAAAATTCAAGAATATCACATCATAATTAGTTCACCAAAAGACAATCATGTGATAAATGGAGGCTGTGCAGAGAGAAAATTATCACCAAACCTTAAATCACCTGACCCATGCAAGAAAGTCCCTCACCAAAAAAATGGAGTCACATTATGAAATCAAGAGGAATTAAAGTGGAAAAAGACAGCTCCCATGGAAGACCCCCTGTTCTTCCAAAGGGTATAAATAGAGAGGCTCTCTCCCCAAATTTCAAAATCCCCCCCATGCACATTATATCCCCTGCACATTGCAAGCACAGGAATAATTCATCCCTCACCTGGGAGGTAGTCCAGAAAATTATAGTAAATTTACTTGCCCAGTAGCTAAGATCAGTGGAATCTTATTATTATCAAAAATAAAAATAAAAATTACCCAGTACCCAAGATTAGGGTTGCTACTCTATTAAAATATTTTATCCAGTAAAATTAAACAATTTATCAAGATTTAAAATTAACTTACCCCTTTAAAAATCCAATATCAAAGAATCTTACCTCTTAAATTTAACAAATACTATTTTATTATTAACCACTCTTGAAAAAAATAATAACAAACCTTTAAAAAATTATTTCACTCTATTATAACCATACCTTAACAAAATTACCTTTATCAACACCCATCGAATTTTTCTCAAAAACTTAAATGACTCATCTTACCAAATTGTTATCACCAAGAAGAAACCACTCACCCCAATTTCACTAAAAATAAAAATTATACAGACAAGTGTTTCATTGAAATTTCAAAAATTAACCAGAATTACTGACATTATTTTTCATATTATATATTGAATAGGTCTGATCTGAGACTGCTGAATTTTGTGTTCTGCAGTTGTAAATCCACTTACTAGTTTTATTTTGGTTTGTGAGCTCCAAGGAAGATTTTGTTCAGTATTTTAGGAGGGGCAAGCAATACACCCTTGCCACCCTTGGTTACAGGAGTTATTAGCAATTCAAAACTAGTTACCTGTGATTTCCCCCTCCAGGTACTGCCTCATTTTAATCCCACACAAAAGGAGTTCCCACATCTGGTGTCCCAACAGTGGCCCAGTCAGCCTCAAACTTCAATAACATATAAATAAAATTCCAATAAATCAAAAAAAAAAACTACATCAAAAAAAAGAATTACTACTATAACAAAAACTGGAGTCAAATAATCAAAATCAGCCAGAACCATAATCTCAAGAATCTGAATCATCAACTCACTCTGACCATTACTATTATTCACCAAAGCAAGAAACAGAACTAGGGCAGGAATCAAATAAATATTCCAATTTCCCAATTGCAACAACAAGAACCAATAAAAGGGACTTGAAGGTTGTGGATAAATTCTTCCTTGATCTCCTTGAAAGAAATAAACTCAATAAATCAATCTCAAAAGAGGAAATTAACCAATCAAAAATGGATAAACCTTCATCATCAAAATTACCTGGTAGTATTGAAGAAATCCAGGAAGAAAACTTTAATGAAAAAACTGTTGAAGGACAGGAAGAAATGTCTTCAACAGAGAGACTTCAGCAGAAGATGCTAGAAATGCAAGCAGAATTACTAGCACTAATTCAAAAGGAAGGCAAAAATAAATCATCAAGTTATACTCCACAAAATAGTCCACTTGAAGAACAAACCACCCTTCCAAGATCATTCAGGCAGCATGGATCACCTTCACCTTATCCTAGACCCATGGCCACATCAACACCTTATACAGAACAAAGACAAAGTACCTTACCAAGAAGATTCAACATTTCTTCCCAAATTCCAACTCCATTACATCAAGAAATTCCAAGAAACACTACTCCAATAGTGAAAATCAGAGCCAAGGACTATAACTTGTGGTTTGATGGAAAGGATGTTGAAAGATTCATGAAGAAAGTTGATAATATTGAAGAAATTGAAGGAGAAAGTGCAATATACATTGCAAGACAAATAGCATTTTGGACAAGAGATGAAGAAATCAGTTATCATATTGAAGGAATGCCAGGATATGAAACAGCTGATTGGGATCAATCGAAAGTGGATATGAAAAGATGGGGAACAGTCTCACCTGAAAGAAGATACAGATTATCCTCAATCACTGATTTATTCACAAAAACTCAACAAGAAGGTGGAATAAGAAACATGACTCAATACAGAAAATTCATTGGGGAATATGAAGCAATCATCACTTACCTAAAAAGATACCAATATATCCAAGGTAATATCAATCATAACCAGGAAATATTGGCCAGCCTTTCCACTAGTGTTCAAGAATCAATTTACAAAGAAATGATTAAAGACAGAGCTATGGTTCAAGCCTTGGATGGAGGTTACATCATTCCAAGATTGGATATTTTGAAATTATACATTGAACAAGACTTGGAGGCCAAGGTACGTATTCAACAAAAAGAATTTTCTAAACCAAAACCTCCAGAAAAGAAAACAAGATTTGAGGATTAAAGCTGGGATGAAATTTTAAAACAAGTAAAAGAACTTTCCCATAAAATCAAGAATCCTCCACAACCAGAACCTCAGCCAGGAAATGAGGGGAAAGAATCAGTTAAAGAAGTTTTAAATCAACTTAAAAGCCTTTCAGAAGCAGTGAATCCACCAAGAAGGAACTGGAACAATAATCAAGAGCAAAGGTTACCTCAAAATAATCAGCCATACAGGCAAAGGAATCCTTTACCACCATTTTCATCCAGTTATCAACCATACATACCAGCTGAAATGGCCCCAAGACCGCCAATGAAATGTGCTTACTGCAAGGAAGAAGGTCATACAGCAACTAGATGCACTCACCTTCCTGAGGATTTAGACAGAAGAATTTTCAGAACCCAAGGAGCATCTTACCTCTTCCCCAATTATCAGAGAGTACCTATGGAAGGAAATGAAAGTGCCAAAAACATAGTCAGGGCTTTTGCAAAAGAACACTCAGAGCTCAACAAGAAATTTATGGAAAAACCTATTGTCAAAGAAGAACCAGAAGAAGAGGTTAAGCCCACTGAAAAGAAATCAGAAGATAAATCAACCTCAATTGCTCATGTTGAAGATTGGTCAAATTGGAAACCACCTACCATTTCCTCAGCCAATGATCCTTTTGAATCACACATTGGACTAAGGCAGACCAAACAAAGGTTGGGAAGACAATCCCAAAATCAAGAACCAAAGAAGAAAGCTGCTATTCCAGGAACTTATGTTGAATAAGAAAAAGAAGAAGAAAGAGTAATAATTCCCACCAAATTCCAAAATTCAAATATTCCAAAACCAGACCAACCTGAGGAGGAAATTGAAAATATTGCCAATAAGAATGAAGAGCAAGAAATTCCCAAAGAAGAAAAAAAGTTCAGAAAACCTCAAAAGAAACAAGTTGAAACTAAATTGGAAATTAACAAAATTATTAAGAAAATTATACAACAAAAGATCAACCTCACCATTGAAGAAAGTTTGAGGATGTCACCAAATTTTGTCCATAAATTACAGGAATTATCAGAAAAAGACAAGGAGAAAATTAAGTCACTAAACTCAATGGATCTTCAAGAATGACTATTATCATTTGGATTCAAAGAAATACCAAAGCCCAAGATTCATTATGCTTGTCCTTTGGGATTTATGGAAATCTTCATTGGAAGGGAGGAATATCCTATCAAAGCATTAGTAGACACTGGTGCAGAACTTAACATTATACCAGAAGAAATAGAAATCAAAGCCACACTCACAACAAGAAATCTTAACATGAACCTTAGGGGAATTGGAGGCCATACTACTTCATTGGTGGCACTTTCAGAATTTACTCCAATCATCTTGGCTTCAGGCGAAGAAACTCAAATCCATTTTTTTATTGCCAAAGGATCTTTCCATACAGTACTTGGAAGACCTTTCTTGGCAGAAAACAATATCAGACTAGAATTCTCCCATAAACAAGGTGAAATACTAAGCTATCAAGAACCTGATGGAAGAAGATTATGCATGCCAATATGCAAACCGCAAGCACTTGGATGGCAAACTGGTCCACCTAGAGGAATGGATTTATGCAATATGGCAAAATTGGTCAGAAATACCCCAGGAAAGGAGAATCAAAATGCAAAAAGAGACAATACCATACTCAATTTAACCCAGAAGACCCAAGAGTTATCCATATATCCAAAAAGTGATGAATTTGGTCAAGATTTACAAAATAACAAATGGCTAAGCAATCTCAAAAGACAACTTGAAGACTAAACCTCTGAAGATGAATTACCCAACATAAGTTCCAAGCCAATTAATAATAATGAAGAAACATTCCAAATTTTGGTGGATGGAAATGAGAAAATACATGGAAACCCTTTCAAACCTAAACCCAAAAAGAAGAAAGTCAGATTTAGTGAACATCATGAGCTCTCAGATGAAGAGACTATAAATGAAATTGAAAAGGACCTCAGAATTATGGAAGAAAGAGACAAAAATTCAAAAGACACATACCATATCAACTTCTTGGAAAGACCATTGAACAACCAAGAAGAACCTTATAAATGGCAACTGGAAAACCCTGAATTCATCCAGAAACCTCCCAATGAAGATGATGAAACAGAATCCATCTTAGAAAATGAATACAACTACCTTTACTTGCCATATATTACCTTTGAAGACATTTATGGGGATTAAGCTCAAGAAAGTTTATGTGAAGACAAATATTTATGTCACCTTCCAGGAACAAACTTGAACAAAATCCAATTCTTAGAGCTATTAACTGAAGAAGGAATTAAAGGGAACCTCTCAAATCAAATATGGGATAAAACATTTTCAATGGGAATTTTACCAAGAATAGGTCTCTACTTCAATCAAATTTGGGCCCAGTGGTACCTTGAATTAAATGGATCAACATATCAAACTGGAAGAATAAAATGGATTGGAGATGGATATATATTCATTGATGAAGACTTATGGTGGTCAGAATTTCCATCAGAACCAGAGATTGAGGAAATAAATAACTTTGTGGAAGCCCTCAAAGACCTTATTTTGGCCAGATTGCTCAACAGACACTCACCCTTCCCACTTGGGGAAGCTCAACTTTGAATAAAACCAACAAAATCAAGATTTTCTTTCTCTAAAATGTATCAGTATCATCCATACAATGTATCATTATTTTCTTTTTTCCTCATTTTATCTCTTATGGCAGTGACTTCCGGCCTTAACAAAGAAGAAATTCATCAACAAATTATCCCTTAAAAATTAAAATTGGAAATAATAATAAAAAAAACAACCTTAAATTAAGGAATATATATCAATCACCTCCACCATGGCCAATTCACCAATTTCTTGATCCTATGGGAAAGAATTAAAAAAAGATCAAATTATCAATAAATATTCAATTATGAAAGCTGAAGATGATTATATCAACAAAGAAAACCTTTGGCACCTTAAGGATATTACATCCATACCAAGAAACCAAGAACTTTAAGAAATCCAGGAATTTCTGGAAATTATGGAGATTTCTGACAAAACCAATAATGAAGTTGTTCAAGAATTAATGGACCAATTAAATTTCAAACCATCAAGGCCCATCTTAGAGAAACATCACAGCCCTAAAAATCAAAAATAAAATGAAACAGTCAGATTTCAACTCAAAAAAATCACTAGGCAGTGACCTCCTGCCTTATCAAAGAGGAAATTCAATTTTCAACCAAAAATAACCAATTTGTCTCTCCCAAAATCAAGCATCACTAGGCAGTGACCTCCTGCCTTATCAAAGAGGAATATCCAAATTCTTACCCGAATTTATCATTCAAAACCCATTAAACCTACATTCAAACTATTTTGATAAATAAATTTGATACTATTCTCAATTCATCTTACCTTAACACTTCAAAATCCACCAAATCCTTCAAAATGGAATCATGTCCATTACCTGAAGAAAATCTCTGGTCAATGGACACATATATCAGCTGGATAGAAGGAAAAGAAGTCTGGGCCAATTACATCAATCCACAAGAATTAATTGAAAATCCTGACTGGTTCTTGAAAATAAAGCCAGAACCCTGTCCTGATATTTCCACCATTTTCCTTCCATATATTTAGCTTGAGGACATCTTTGAAAAAGAAAACTCACCATCAGGAACTGTCATATCTCATCCATGGAAAGAATTACCTGGATTCAACTTTACAAAGTATGAATTCTTAGAGTTACTGACCTGGGATGGAGTGGAAGGCAACCTTGGAAACCAATAGTGGAATGAAATATTTGAAATGGATGAACACCTCAGAAAATCATTATTTTGGAGAACCTGGGAATGCCAAGACTGGTTAAACCTCCAGTATTTTGAAATTAAAAATGGAAAGATAAGCAAGATATCAAGAGATTATGTTCTTAATAATTCCACCTGGGATTGCCACTGGGAAGAAACACTTATACCAGCAATATTCAGCCTTAAAGGGGGTGCAGCTAAATTGAATAAAGAAGAATGGAACTCTTTCTGTAAGGAATACTTGTTTAAAAGTCTGAAAAGAGAAAAATTCAAGGGAGGAAATTTTATCAAACAAAAATTAGTGAAGAAGATACTTGGTCAAAGGGCACTAATTAAAATAAATCTCACCTGCTAAGTCCTCAATTCTTTGCTTAATCATCAATCCTAGTTCCATTAATATTTCATTTTTTTACCACTTTCATACTTCCTCTTTACAATTAAATTCTTCTTTTATACTAAAAAAGAAAGAGACACAAAAGAAATTTAAATAATTCAAAAAAAAGCCTCAATTCATATAAGCTTGGAAGGAAGAAAGAGAATATAAGATTACCTGATATCAAATATTTTATCTTATAGTTATATTTATTTATTTTCTCAAGAAAAAGAAAAACAACAAAAAAAAAAAAAAAAAAAAAAAAAAAGGAATCAGTTTCAATTCAGTTCATATCAGTGGATGATACCTAAAAACCCTACATGATATTGAAAATGCTTCATTTATTGACTTGCTTTTTTCTTATTTCACTATTTATCTTATTTTACTTTTTTTTGTTTTTATTAATAAAAAATAAATGAATAAATAAATCTAAAAAAAAGAGAAAACATTAGTCTCCACTTAATTTATACTAAGTAAAATTATAACTAAAGAATCATAAATATAAAATGAGAAACTTACAGTATCCTTAGTTTTTTTTGCAAACAATATAAATTTTACTGCACAGATGATAATCTGGAGGATAAGATAAACTTATACAAATATCATAAAGAGGCAATTACAGACTATGTCTTCAGTTTTTACATTAGTTCACCTTATTGTTTCATCATCTTATCATCTTATTCTTTTATGTTTTATTTTTCTTATCATTTTATTGTTTTATTATTTTATTTCATTTTTTAAAAAAAAGGAAGTTAACTCCTTATCTAATTGAATTTATTCTAGAACGTCAACACCTCCCTCAACTATCAACTCAATTGAGTTATTTTGGGGTCACCAAGCCCTGATCAATAAAAATCCTCATAAAAAAAAATACTCAATGTTGGTGACTAAGGATAAATTTCAAATTAAAAAGCAGAAATCAAGCAACAAGAACCAAAACTGACAAAACTTAACATACAAATGGGGTTCAAGGAATTGTTCTACAACCCTGACTCAACAATTATCAAAAAAACCTAGACTATTTGGTTATTTTTGACTTAAAGGGAAAACGAGATTGGCCTGCTTCATTAGAGTTGGCTCAATAGCTAAATTTAATTTTTTGATCACATGGAATTTCTCTTAGAAGGGATTTGAGCTGTATCACTCAACCTAAATAACTTTATTCAATTCATTATCTAAACTAACTGGTACTTCTAGTCAGCTAAATGGTTTAATTTTATTTATATTGAGAGGAAAACCAATTTTGATTAGAGGCAAAAAAAAGAGAGAGGGGGGTATTTATAGGCATCGCATGCTTACACCCTGGCTGCAGTTTCAAAAAGGCAATTGACAGGCCTCAACAAGAGAACAGAGTTAAAAGGGAACCTGTCATGTTAAACGTCTCCAAGGAATTACGAGGTGTAACCAAACAACAGAATTACCAACAACTCCTATTTAAACACCGCAGAAAAGGACAGTTTTGAGCCCTGTTGCCTTCATATAACCTCACAAAAGCCTACAGAGGAGCCTAGTAAGACACAAATGAAAAGATGCAAGAAAATGAGATCTTGCATCAGCAAACGGCCCAGCAAGAAGGCTGCTGTGCTCTCTTAATTTTCAACCGCAGTAAGCACCTTAATATTATGCTAGCATAGTGACAAAAATGTACACCACACCACATGCAGTTGTTTAAATGATGGATTTCCAATAACACCGGCATAATCTATGCTATTTATCACCTGATTAATGCAAAATGCATTAGCACGCCTCCTTCAGAGGCAGTGTAGCTGCATTTTTTGATTCATAGAAATCCAATCAGAATTACGATTCCAAGCCAAGAACTCTGCTAACACCATCCCTACAGCTCCTGCTTATAACGTCATTAAATGGGTCGAAGAATCTTTCAATTTTTAAAGCAAAAACAAACTAAGGAAAGCCAAGAAAAGAAAATCTGGAATTATTCAGTATTTCCATTCAACAAGTGCTGCCACTGCACTGAAGTAATAAGCGACCAAAATAAGTTTGTCAATACAAGATATAAGAAAGATATGAAAATACAATCTTGCATCAGAGTACCCTCCAGAAAGAAAAGGCTTCTGTGCCTTCTTAATTTCCAACAGCAGTATGCAAACATCAGTACTACTCAAGTCAAGTGACAACACTGCACAGGTCCACCACATGCAGTCGTTTAAGCAATGGAATGAAGATTACAAGCTGAAAAAGGTACAAGAATACAGCTCATGGAAGCTAATCCAACTCCTCCGACGCCATTAATCGCATTCTCTGCTAAAATACACTGCTAATAACGTGACAAGACTACTGTTTACTGTTCATGAAATCTATAAAAGAGAGAAAGGATTGAGCATGAACTAGCTATGCAATCGTGCATTGGCACGTTATCAAGCACAGGGATTAAGGAAACTCTGGAATTCTGACATCAGTATACAGTCTTAATGCTGTACCAAAAGAACTACTGAACAATGAACAGCTGTGGAAGAAACGCATGTTGTTTGAAGCCAAACATGCCAGAAATCATGAAGAATCTTACTTACCATACAAGGATCTTAATTGCTAACGCCTCACTAGCACACCAGATATGACAAGTTTGATTCTGGTAGCGGATTTAGCTTGGGGAAAGGATTTGATGCCTACCATTACCAATCGATTGGGTTCGGATCAAATTTTGTGGCCTTTTGAAGGATCCTAGCAACCATACCTAAAGAATCAATAAATGAAAACAGCTTCCCAAAGCTATTTAATTTCTTTGAGTAGTAAGAAGGACATAAGAGCTTTCAATTGACTACCAAAAGCACTCACCCACCAGAAACTAAAACAACCCAATATTCTTCTAAGAACTATAAGGGTGTGGTATCAACTGTAACAGCCCCAATAATGAACCATCCGAAGCAATCATAAGCCCCAGGAGGAGCAAATGGGATAGACCTATTGTATGCGACTTGTATTCAGCACCTTAATGAATATTAGCGCTCAATACACCCAAACCAATTTAAATGCAAGTACAAGAAAGGTTTGAGGTATCAAAAAGAAAAGAAATAAAATAAATATAAGTAAAAAAAGATAAAAAATAAGCATCAATCAATAAAACATGGCATAGGAAGTCATTCAACATTCACAACCTCTTGGCAAGACAACCTGACTTGTTTAACCTTTGGATTGGAAACTGTTTGAAGTATTTAAAGGCCCATTTATCAAAGTACAAACCACACGAAATGGTTTAAAGGTAATCTAAAGGTCTTTTCAAGCAAGACACAGTTACCCGAAGTGTTTTAAAGCTTCAATTGGGGTGTAATAACACCCCTCGAGACTACCACAGCCCACTCAAAAGGTTTCTGACGATATTTACAGGGCTGAGTCTTCCACTTAATTAACAAAATAAACTGCACTGAGGCAGTTTTCAGAAATTCTAAGTAGAAAAGAACTAACCACCCGAAGTGGTTGAGAGCACAATAAAGTGCTTTGCAAGGAACTATAATAATAAGTAAAAACAAAAACAAAAAATAATAAGTATAGAATAGTGAAAGTATAGATATTAGTTTATCCTTTATTTAATATTTTATGTAAATTTACTGATGATTTCTTTTTTTAATGATAAAAAAAATAAAATATAAAAAAAAATGAAATGAAATAAAAGAAAAGTCCTCAACATGACTTTAAACTGTTGAAATTTTTTATTTATCTATGTTTTGGAAAATGATAATAAATTAACAAAAGCCCTCATCAAGGCTTTAAACTGATGATTTTCTTAAATTTAACATTATTTTATTTTTTATAACTAAAATAATTTAAAAAATTCTTATTATTGATTTCTACAGGAAATTCAAAAGGAAAACAATGAAAAAAGGGCTATGAATTAAAAAATAACATAAAAAAATAGCCCTCAGCTACAGGGCAATAAATACCAATAAAAGCCCTCAGTATGGCTATAAACTGCTTATTTTGTTTTATTTTTCATTCTTACTTTATCTTTTGGATATTAAATTAAAACTGATATATTTCATTTTTTGATAGGCTAAAGGGCTATAAACAAAAAAAGCCCTCAGCAAGGCTTTAAACTGCTTATTTCTTTTTTTCATTCTTAATTGATCTTGGATATAAAATGGAGCTGACACATTTAATTGTGCTACAGGTATTCAATATACAAATGAGCCCTCAGTATGGCTATAAACTGCTTCTTTTACTTTATTCCTCATGTTCTTTTTATATTGGATATTAAATTAAACTGACATATTTAAATTTGGATATGGCTACAGGGCTATAAACAAAGAAAAATGTCCTCAGCAAGACATTAAACTTCTGGAATTTTCTTTCATTTTCTCCTTAATCTTACATGAAGCTGACATATTTTATTTTGATGTGCTACAGGGCTATAAATAGCAATAAAAAGCCCTGGGCAAGGCTTTAAACTGCTCAATTTTATATTATTTTATCATTTTATTGACTTAATTATTTTACTGACTACTTTATTTCATTTTTTACAGCTTTCATGAATCAATATATATAAAATAACAAAAGAAAGATAAATATATATATCAGATTGAGGGTTGAAAAACAAAAAGAGCCCTCAGTATGGCTATAAACTGTTTCTTTTACTTTATTCCTCATGCTCTTTTTATATTGGATATCAAATTAAACTGACATATTTAAATTTGGATATGGCTACAGGGCTATAAACAAAGAAAAATGTCCTCAGCAAGACATTAAACTGCTGTATTTTTTTTGATTTTCCCCTTAATATTATATGAAACTGATATATTTTATTTTGATGTGCTGCAGGGGTATGAATAGCAATAAAAAGCCCTGGGAAAGGCTTTAAGCTGCTCAATTTTATATTATTTTATCATTTTATTGACTTAATTATTTTACTGACAACTCTATTTTATTTTTTACAGATTTCATCAATCAATATATATAAAATAACAAAAGAATGATGAATATATATATCAGATTGAGGGTTGAAAAACATAAAAGCCCTCAGTATGGCTATAAACTTCTTATTTTATTTTTTATGATTCAATTAGTTGACTAACCATGTTTTTTATTATAGAATGAGGGCTGAAAATAAAAGATGCCCTCAGCATGGCTTTAAACTGCTGGTTTTGCTTATTTATCTTACTTGATTTAGTTTATTAATTATTATTATTATTGTGCTACAGGCAGACAAATAACTATACATGCCCTGAGCAAGGCCTCAAACTGCTCACTTTTCTTTTTGAGCATTTATTAAGTTTCTTATTTTGAAGTGACATATTATTATTATTATTTACAGTTTTTTATATCAATCAATACATATAACAGAATGAGGGATTAAAAAGGAAAAAGCCCTCAGGATACAAGAAATAACAATTTTTTACAGGGCTCTAAAAAAAATAATAAGAGCCCTAAGCAAGGCTTTGAACTGCTATTTTATCTTTTATGCTTTTATGTTGAATAATAACTATACTAACATATTTGATTTGGATTTTACAGGTATACAACATTAAAAACACTTTCAGAATTTTTTTAAGCTTAAGAAAATGCTTTTATAATGAAAAAGAGTCCTTAACAAGACTATAAGCTGTTTAATTCAATTTATAACTTGGCTTTGAAGATAAATCAAAACCCAAAGTATCAACAAGGAATCAAGTAATTATCAACAAAAAAAATAAGTCAATGGTCCTTGGCAAGACCATAAACTGCCCCTTCAAATATCAAAAATAAATCACTAAAACTATCAACAAGGACCAAAGAAAAGACAACATATGGTCCTTGGCAAGACTAAAAACTGCCCACCACTAAACTTCTCAACAAGGACTCAAAAATAAACAAAAATCAACCAATAGTCCTTGGCAAGACCATAAACTGCCTATTTAAAATATTCAAAAATATTGAACAATGACTATCAAAGGAGGATATGTCCTAGGCAAGACTATAAACTACCTAAGGTTTCAATTCCTATTATTTTTTAATTTCTAATTTTATGTCATCATAAAGAAGAATTCGAAAGATTTACTGACTTGAATGATCTGAACATATTTTTTATTTTTTATTTATTTCAAAATCATTTATTTATTTTCACTAAGAACTAGGGTCATATCCCATTCATGAGCTCAAGAATATTCTATTATAATTTTCCTACTATTACAACAAGAGCCATTAATTTGGCTTAATTTTTCAACTCAATAATAATAATAATTAAAAAAAACTCTACATCAAGTATTATTTTTTTTTAAAAAAAAATGATAATCAATTTATTTGAAATATTTCTTCAATTACAAGAGAGTGATTGGAACCTGTTTGAAAAGAAGAAGTATTTGTGATATGAAGGCATCAATTGAGCTCTGAAGGAGTTATTTATATTAAAAACTCATAAATTGATGACATAATTTGGGGAATTTACATATTAATAACACCTAAATGTGCTATTGATTCCAAAAGTAATTTTAAAAGCCCCCCAAAAGCAAACAAGAGTTTTTTTAAAAATTTGTACAAATTCTTATTTTTCACGATTTATATTCTTTAACAACTCAAATGCATTTATGGGTAACAGAAAATCGGAACCATAAAGGGGATGGACTTGAAATAAAGTCTGAGTCATAATGATGATTCCAAAAAGGAAGAGTTGTGGCATCATAAGGGTCATTATATGATTAAAGGACTCAAATTATGATCATTCCATAATGTCATATTCATTATAAATACTCTCAAGAGCACCAATGTTTGCTAAATGGCACAGCTTACCACCTTCAACCAAACAGTTCCATGATCTTGATTGTGATTCAGGATTATTTCCTTTGAAGTGTCATTTTTACTCAGATATTCCAATTTTTAGGTTATTTTATACTTAAAATCAAACAAAAAAATACCATTCAGTCCAAATTAAAAAAAAGAGAGTTCATGTGAATCTACTGTATTATTTAATCTCATCAGAATCACTATAAAAAATAAGGGGTGGGTAAACTTATTTCTTACACTATCCCTTATAGTGGAAGTTTTGGGGGAATGAGAACTTATCTCCTCAAAATTAGAAAACCAACTCAAGATTTTTAAATGGAGAGGGGGGCCCTAATCCAAAACAAATATTATTAAAAAATATCAATAAATTAATATTAAAATCAATTTTAAATCACCTCATTATTACAATTTTTTATTTTTCATTTCTTTATAACAGGTATAATTCAGGAATACAAAAGAACAAAAGAACCTAAATTATTTTAGAGAAATAGCAAGAGAATAGGGAAACAACTCATTATAGGAAAATTATTCAGAATACTGAAAATGAAGAAAATTATTTATGAAGAAAAGCAGGAGTTCCTTATGGATTGACCTTTTGACAACACCAGACCTTGAAAATTTCTCTGACTCTGGATTGAAACTCAATTGGAATTCAAGAACCACTGGCCAGGATTTATGGACTGAAAGTTGACTCACTGGATTGATTATTGACTCAGAACTCACTCAACATGATGGACCAGCAAGATGATGTAAAACACTCAAGTCAAATTTCCCTTGGGATCTTAAAGAAGCTTGAAGACTCAAGAGGTCCTCAGAATGACACTAAACTGCTTCCCCTGTAGACTTGGGCAGGGAAGCTTATAAAAAATAACAGCCAAGAAGCTGGAGGGGATTGTCCTAGTCAGGAGAAGTGCTGAAGGACCATTTTTGTCCTCAGCATGACAATAAACTACTCCCTTTGTGTAACAGGAACAAGGGGCTTTACAGGTGCTTATCATTATCAAATTGGCCAAAATTAACAAAGTGAAGCCTAAAGCCATCAATTAAGACAAGAAAATTCCTCATCAATCAATAAAACAACCAGAAGAATCTTGCATCAAGTGGGAATCATGAATTTGGAAGAATAAACAAGAGTCAAGTGGAATCCAAAATTAAGCCCAAAGGAGCTCAAGAATCAAGATAAGCCCTTGGATGAACCAGGAGGTCCTTGCATGACTTAAACTGCAGGACTTGTATACCTAATATAAAGGGGTTACACACCTAGTTGTAGGTCCTGTATCACCTTAAACTACATTTTTATGGAAGAAAGAAGAAAGAATAATTGTAAAGACCTCATGATTTCAGGACACTAGCAAATTCTTAGAAATCATTAAAAAAAGAGAAAAGAAAAGAAAAAGGAAGAAAAAAAATCACTAATTGAAGATGGATCACCAAATTTTAGTAGCCAAATACAAATCAGTCCTGAAGAAGGTGAGACCAGTCAATGAGCCAATTACTCAAGACCGTAACACACCTTTGTCAATAGATCCTTATGAAACACCCCTTGTTTACCCAATGCCCCCATGACAAGATGGGTGGCTTTCATTCAACTATTTTCCTTTTATTCGGTACACAAACCAAGGAAAACTTTCACTATGCCAGATGGGCTATCCAGAAGGCCAAAAAACTCAGAAGAAGAAGATGAAGATGCACCAGAATTTGATGAAGAAGAAGATTGGATCAAGCCACACCCTGGATTTGGGGCTAAGAATGTAAATTCACTCCATTTTTCAGGAGTACAAGTACCAACCAAACAAGAAGGATTTTGGAAGAGAATGCAAGAATACTTAAGTACAATGAAAAAACCACAATGAAGCAAAGATGAAGAGTTTAGAAGGATTAAAAGAAGGTCACCCAACTTTTTCTTGGAAGATGGCCAGCTTAAAAGAAGAAACAACCCAAACCCTCAACTGGTGGTATCAAGTCAAGAAGCTCAAAGCTACATTTTAAAGTCACTTCATGAAGACATGGGCCATAGAGGGGAAAATGAAGCTTACAGAAGAATAAAAGCAATACTTTGGTGGGAAGGAATGAAGAAATCAGTAAAGAAATGGGTTCAATCTTGCCTAGCCTGCCAAAAGAGAAGTCAAAACGTACAAAGAGAACAAGGAAAATCTACAGCAACATCAAAAATCTTTGAAAGAGTCAGTATGGATGCAGTCCATATCAAATCTGAAAGATGGAAGTATATGGTTGTGGCCAGAGATGATTTTTCAGGATGTCCAGAAACAGTTGGACTAGTCAAATTAACAGCAAAAGCAGTTGCAGAATGGTTCACCTCGGAATGGATATGCAGGTATGGCTCACCAAAAGAAGTAACTGTGGATGGGGGGCCAGAGTTTGGAAAATAATTGCAAGATGCAGTAAAGAAAGCAGGATCAAGGATCAGAGTCACCACACCTTATTACCCAGAGTATCAAGGAATGGTTGAAAGGGGCCATAAGCAACTCAAAGATGCACTAGTCAAGATGTTGGGAGAAAAGGGAGGGAAATGGAAAAAATATTTACCACTAGTTACATTGTCTGACAGAATTTCCACTAAAAGATCAACTGGTTTCTCACCATTTAAACTCCAATTTGAACAAATACCAGTATTACCAATTGACATTGAAACAAAAACATTTTTAGCAGTAGAATGGCACAAAATATCCACAACTGAGGAATTCCTGGAAGCCAGAGCTAAACAATTAGAATGGAAAGAAGAAATGGGAAGGAAAGCAGCAGAAAAACTCAAAAAATCAAGGGCAGACTCAATGAAATATTGGGATAGAAGGATGGCACACCAACTAAGAACACCACTCAATCCAGGAGATTTGGTCCTGGTTTACAACAAAGCAATAGAAACTAATTGGGGACTACTTTTCAAAAAAAAAATGGAATGGACCTTACAGAGTAATCAGACAAATAAACAATGGACCATATGAACTTCAGGAACCTGATGGAACAGAATTAGCAAGAAGATTTGCAGCATCTCAAGTCAAGAAGTTCTACCCAAGAGGAAAGTTGATAAACACAAAAGAATACACAAAAGAAGAACAAAGTGAAGAAGATGAATCATTAAATGAGGAAGAGGTATTTGAGGAGACCACAGAATCAGATGAAGAATAGAGAGCTCTCACCTGGAATGCTGGGGACAGCATTAAATGGAGAGGGGTATGTGGTATTCCATACCATTTTTTTCACCAGGCTCAAGCTCATAGTACCCCAAAACAGCAGTAAATCCAGCCTACAGGCAGACTTACACTCAAATTTTACACCAAAAGGTCAATTTTCAGCAAGAAGCTGGATTTAACTCATAAACCCATGGCACAGGCACCAAAGGGCAATGTATGTGTTTAAATAAATTATTCATTTTCATTATGCATATGTGAAAATCAAGTTACATATAGTAAACTAGTTACAAAAAAAGGGACCACCCTTTAAATTACACCCCCTTACAGCCACAGGACTCATGCAGCAAGAAAATTACACATGCATTAGCTACACAGCCAACTTGAATTCAAAGTTACATGATGCAAAGCTCAACTCCATGGAATTCCTGCAAGTCATTTACAACACAGCCACAGGAGTACCTTATCTTATATCCTCAGTAACCCCACTTGAAACCTTAAAACAGAATCAAATTTATTTACACCACTCATCACCTCATGCAAACCAAAGCTAGTTACAACAAGCTACATGCAGTACACACCTTCAATTAAATCTCAACCACATGACTATGCACAGCATGTGTCAAAATCAAAAATCACATCATCTCATAAAAACAGTAAATTCACCAGTGCAAGAAATTATCACCTGACTTCATTTTGAAGTTTAAAAAGAAGAAAAACAACCATGACACCTGCATAAAATTACACAGCCACTTCTACCAAACCTAAAATAGGACATATGCAAAGGAATTACAAGGTCATCATGTGATACTGCATCCACCAACAGAATATCATGTGACAGGAAAGAGGCTGTGCACAACAAAAATCCCCAGCCAAAATTGAATCACCTCATGTATGCAAGAAAAAGTCAAGAATATCACATCATAATTAGTTCACCAAAAGACAATCATGTGATAAATGGAGGCTGTGCAGAGAGAAAATTATCACCAAACCTTAAATCACCTGACCCATGCAAGAAAGTCCCTCACCAAAAAAATGGAGTCACATGATGAAATCAAGAGGAATTAAAGTGGAAAAAGACAGCTCCCATGGCGGGCCCCCTGGGCTTCCAAAGGGTATAAATAGAGAGGCTCTCTCCCCAAATTTCAAAATCCCCCCCATGCACATTATATCCCCTGCACATTGCAAGCACAGGAATAATTCATCCCTCACCTGGGAGGTAGTCCAGAAAATTATAGTAAATTTACTAGCCCAGTAGCTAAGCTCAGTGGAAGTATAGTGTTGAAGATTACCCAATAGCTAAGCTCAGTGGAATCTTATTATTATCAAAAATAATAATAATAATTACCCAGTACCCAAGATTAGGGTTGCTACTCTATTAAGATATTTCATCCAGTAAAATTAAACAATTTATCAAGATTTAAAATTAACTTACCCCTTTAAAAATCCAATATCAAAGAATCTTACCTCTTAAATTTAACAAATACTATTTTATTATTAACCACTCTTAAAAAAAATAATAACAAACCTTTAAAAAATTATTTCACTCTATTATAACCATACCTTAACAAAATCACCTTTATCAACACCCATTGAATTTTTCTCAAAGACTTAAATAACTCATCTTACCAAATTGTTATCACCAAGAAGAAACCACTCACCCCAATTTCACTAAAAATAAAAAATTAATACAGACAAGTGTTTCATTGAAATTTCAAAAATTAACCAGAATTACTGACATTATTTTTCATATTATATATTTAATGGGTCTGATCTGAGACTGCTGAATTTTGTGTTCTGCAGTTGTAAAGCCACTTACTAATTTTATTTTGGTTTGTGAGCTCCAAGGAAGATTTTGTTCAGTATTTTAGGAGGGGCAGGCAATACACCCTTGCCACCCTTGGTTACAGGAGTTATTAGCAATTCAAAACTAGTTACCTGTGATTTCCCCCTCCAGGTACTGCCTCATTTTAATCCCACACAAGAGGAGTTTCCACAATAACAGATTGTACAGCTGTCAAATCACTTTTAAACATGAGAACACCCAACAGGCATATGCTCAGATGGCAAATAGCCATACAAGAATACAGGGGCAATATGACTATTGTTCATAAGGATGGGAATATTCATAAGAATGCAGATGGACTGAGCAGATGGCCATTACCAAATACTATTGATAATCCTGCTTATGTGCCAGAATAAGCTTCACCACAAATTCCAATAGAAGGAATAAGTGTTACAGACTTGAATGCCACCTTCTTTGAATAAGTCAGAAATAGTTACACTCAAGATAAGAATTGTAGCATCTTATTCCAATTAATTAAGAAAGACTGTAAAGACAACTCTCTAATACATGCCTCGGAGGAAATATGGAAAAAATCTTATGATTAAGGAAGATTTCACCTACTGGATGGTATAATTTACCACAGGACCAAGCACACATGTGTCATAAAAGTTGTGAACAGGTCATTAATCAATCTTGTACTAAAAGAATGCCATGATAGCCCCTTTTCAGGACATCTGTCTGAAGACAGAACAAGAGAAAATGTAAAGACCTGCATATGTTGGCCAATGTGGCAGAAGGATGTTGCAGAGTATTGCAAAACCTGTGAAAGATGCCAAAAGACAAATAAATCCACTGGCAAGAGACTTGGAAATATGATAAAAATCCAAGAACCAAGCAGACCTTGGGAGCTTGTCCATATGGATTGGGTAACTGGGCTACCACCAGGAGGTGACAGAAGCTATAATGCTTGCCTAGTAGGTGTGGACAGATTCAGTAAAACTCCAATCTTTTTACCATGTGAAAAGGATGATACAGCCATGTATACAGCTCTTCTGATATGGAATAGAGTAGTGTCATGGACTGTGATATTTACAAATATCATTAGTAATAGGGATCCCAAATTCACTTCAGCCCTATGGAAAAATCTTCACTGATTATTTGGCACTAAACTGTCTTTCTCTACAGCCTACCACCCACAAACTGATGGCCTGGCTGAAAGGATGATCCAAACCTTAGAGGACATGGTAAGAATATTTTGTGCATATGGCCTTGAATTTAAAGATAGTGATGGTTTCACCCATGATTGGTGTACTTTTCTACCTGCACTGGAACTGGCATACAAAACCTCCATGAATGCCAGTACCAATGAGACTCCTGCTTTTTTGGTAAAAGGATGGAATCCCAAATCACCCCAAGATTCTTTAAGGAAAGATTTGGTTTAAATACATCCTACAGCTGCCAGCTTCAAAGGAATGCTAGACAGAGCCAGAAAGCATGCAGTAAAATTCATGGAACACTCATTTGCATATGCTAAAGATAAATGGGACAAATCTCATGCCACTCCAGACCTCAAAGTAGGGAATTTAGTACTAGTATCCACCACCAACTTCAATAACATCAAAGGATGTAAAAAGCTCAAAGACTCCTTTGCAGGACCTTTTGTTATTAAAGCCCTCCATGGAGAAAATGCTGTTGAAGTAGAATTATCTGAAGAGCTTAGTAATAAGCATCCTACATTTCCAGTGAGCTTGGTAAAACCATATAAATGTAGTGATGCTGAGAAATTTCCCTTGATGAATAAAGTTCCCCAAGTTATACCTCCTTTTGAGACATCTGGTACTAAGAAAATTACCAAAGTTCTTAAAGAAAGAAAATTGAGAACCAAGAAAGTGAGGGAATACGTTGTTAGGTACAGTGACCCAACTTGTGAAGATGAATGGTTAGAGGAAAAAGATATACCAGAAGCTACCAAACTCCTCAGGAGATTCAGACACACTAGAAATTTCAATATTACAAAGTAATATTCTTTTTTTAGGGGGAGGGAATGTGAGCCTTAGAGGTAATTTCATATACCCAAAAGACCACAAATACAAAATTAACATATAAATATAAATAAAATAGATTTATTTATATTATTAAAATGAAAATCAAAATGTAAATATAAAATTATATTCACAATGAAAATTTAATTACAATTTAAAAATAAAATTACATTAAATTTTGAAATTGTAAAATTACATTTATACTTGAAAAAATCAAGTAAAAATGAATTTTTAACAAAATTGTAAAAAAATAGATAAATTTGGAAAAAAGTTAAACAAAAATTATTATAACTTTTTATCCAATAAGTAAGCATATTAAAATCATTTCACCATTGGATTCCTCATAAAAAATCAGGTGGGGCCACCTCTGAGTGAAAATTTTGTAACTCAACTCTAAATAAGCTTAAGTTAAGTTTTTAGTATTTTCTGTATGAAAATTGAAAATCCTCAAGACTTTAATTCAATTCACATAACATGTAGTGTCAATCACCAAAATTTGTGTTAAAATTGAGGTGTTGTGTATATTTTAGAAGTTATGAGGAATTAAAGTATTTTCAATTGAATTCAATTGAAATGTCAAAATGTGGGCGTGTATTACATAAGTGAACTTTGATTTACATATGAGGTATCAATTATTACTTTATTGAACTGTACAACTCAATTGAATTACATATGTAAATTATAAGTATAATATATGATGAGGAATGAAAGGAAAAATAAATTGAAAAGACTAAATTTGGGGGGGAAAGGAACTCCAGCTCTAAGGGGGAGCTAGACCCCCAAAATCCTTTCTGACAGGCATATGGTGTCAAGATTCATGCAAACATTCATCAATTTGGCCTGGAATTGAGTTACAGGGTCTGTGGACTCAATTGAAGATGAGGTTTTGATACCAACTGGGGTAGTTTTAGCTGTTGCCAAGAGGGTAATACTACCCTTAAGATAAAACAATCATAGTAAAAACGGTTTTAACTTGTTTCTACGTCTCCTAAACACATTCTTACATGTTTTGAAGGCTCTAGACCAGGTATTGCTATAGTAATGGCTGATTCAAGGGTCTAAAATGGCTAAAAACGGCTTAAACCAGCCCTTTTTTGGTCTAAACTAGGGTTCAATGATGCCATAATTGGCTTTTCTGTTGTCAGACTGTTTTTCACGACTGACAAGAGTAAGTTTTACTTTTGGAGTAAGAAAATTGATGGCTATAAAAGAATGTCTTCTTTGCCCCACTTTTCTCTTCATGTTAGAATCTTTTCCTTTTATAATTAGTTTAAACATTCTTAAACCAATCAATGAAGGATTCCAACCACCTTTCTTAAATGATCTTAAACCTTTTAACCACGTGAAAAAATCATTATAGTCATTGTTTGTAACTCTTATAATCATTTTTACCCCTGAACCACCCCAAAAGTGAATTAAAGCATCTTTCATCACTGTTAACTTTGTCACTTTGTTTCCAAATTCACTCTGGTCACTTTTGGGTGTGTTTTCTCTTTAATATTTTTTTAAAGACTTTGTTCTTTAATTAATTGCTTGCAGTTCTTTTCTCAATTAATTCCAATTGAAATTGCTCTTGAAGAAATTTCTTTTGTAGCCTTAAATATCTCTTGTAGAGTTTTTTTGGATAATTTTTTATTGTTTGTAAAACAATAAATCTTTTTAATATCATTGTTTCATACTAATAAAGTTATAAACAATAAAATTGGCGGTTTTTCTCTTAAAAATAATATTTCTTACTATTTTTAATTGATTTTTACCTTATACAAATTTTGAGGACAAGAAAAGTACATGATTTTTAATCAAAGTTTCATATCCACACCTAACAGGTAGAGACCCCTCCAGCTCAATATGATGATCACAGACACGGTGAGGAGGACGTTTCTTTGCTTTCACCTTGGAGAATACATCCAAATGTTGGTGATAAGTAGAAGGAACAACCTTCATCATGGTTTCTACTTCTTCTGGCTCTTCCTCTTCATCCCACAACTCCTCCAGGGAGTCATAATAAGATGAAGAAGGAAGGTCCATATTCCCAAAGAAGAGATGAAGTGAAGATACATAATTATCTTCTCCAACATCTTGAATCTCTTTGAAGACTTCATCTCCAGATAATGGTAATGACTGATGGGAATTTATGGAAGGAATATGGACAGAAGATGGAAATGATGGTGTTCTAGATTCACCAACCAGAGCTGCACATGATTTGGAATAAGAAAAGTCATTACAGAAAGAATTAGAAGGATCAGAATAGTCCTTATGATCAGCCCTTGCCTCCAATCAATAGAAGGATTCAAATGATTTAGAAAGTCAAAGCCCAATATGAGGTCTTCTCCCTTGGGAGTATCAATGACTAAAAAGTCCCATTCAAAGCTTGTGAAGGAAAGGAGCTCAACCATATATTTAGTATAGTGAGTCACAAATAAGGAATGGGACTCAGAGGGGTCCAAAATGATAAGAGTAATCTTCCCTGGAATTTCTAACGTAGTCAATGAGTACTTGTTAACAAACTGCTTTGCAATAAATGAGTGTGTAGCACCTGAATCAATGAGTATACTGTAAAAAACATCAGAAAGAGAAGACAAAACAAAAAATTTAAGAGAATTCTTGACACCAGTATTCAGAATTCACAATTGTGCTGTGGAAGGAAAACTGTGAAGACCATTGAACACAACATGGTCTCCACTCAGGCTTTTCCCTGGCTGGGAAAACTGCCTGATGGTTGGGTAAGCTTGTTTTGAGGCCTTTTGAAACAAGACTAAATAATATGCTTCCCACCACAATAAGTACACAAGCCCTATATCAAGCTCCAGGGCAATGTCCATTAAGTCTTGAAGAGAATCAATTCTTGAAGGATGGGAGGCCAATTGATCCAATATCCTGGATGGCAATCCCTTACTGAAATGATGAATGAGAGCCCTTTCACCCCAATCTCCAATTCTTGAAACCAAACTCCTGAAATCAGCTATGTATAGTGAAACATGGCCACCTTCCTTCATTCTTAGTGAATCCAATTCCACTTCAGATTTTCTGACTTCATTTGGGTCACCAAATAGATTGAAGAGTTGAGATTCAAATAAAGGCCAAGAGTTGAGAAGGTAATTGGAGTCTTTTTTGGTGAGATTGGAAAGATAAGGCTTGATCCATTTTGCATCCCTGCCAATGAGAAATGAAGTGGCATAAAGGACCTTCTTTCTGTCTTGAGAGAAGTTTGCCAGATCATTATGAAAGATTAAGTGGCATGACTGAAGGAAGCTTCTGACTTTGAAGGGCTGAGTCCCATCAAAGCATTCTGGTGCCTTCATTGATGGAGTCTTGAAGGCGAGTGGTCTTGATGATCCAGAAGAAGAAGCTGCTTGAAGATTGGCCATAATTTGAGTCATCTGCTGCATAATGGCAAATGAAGATGGTTCAGATTGATGAGAGACAGGCTAATCAGACTGGGCTAGAGTTGGTCCTCCAGTACTTTGGGATTCCCCCACAGGAGCAGGAACACCTTCAGTACCATCAGACTCTTCCTCTTCCACATAATTCTCCTCCTCCTCATCATCCTCTTCACCTTTAACCTTGAGACTGGTTCTTCAAAGTCCTGGAAAGCCGCCAACCACTCCTGATAATGAAATTTATCTTCTTGGCCCTCTTCCTTCCTGGATGGATGGTGCTTCTCCTTCCATGCGGGGTCCTCTATCCAATTGGGCCCTC
The DNA here is from genome assembly GCA_023105745.1 of Austropuccinia psidii. NCBI lineage: Eukaryota > Fungi > Basidiomycota > Pucciniomycetes > Pucciniales > Sphaerophragmiaceae > Austropuccinia > Austropuccinia psidii. The sequence goes on from JALGQZ010000007.1 coordinate 39,295,690, forward strand.
AGTTGAGGAACTCTTGGACTTGGAGTAAGAGAAGCTTGAGCTCTGGCCTGAGATCTGGTTTGTCTTGCAGGAGGTGAATGTTTGATGGGGATGAGTTCAGAAATAAAAAATTAAAATAAATGAATAAAATCAAAATTTTCTTGAAGTACAGAATCAACAATCAAATCTTGAGGAAATCAATGAATCAATTAAAATCTTCAGGTACGTCAATCAACCAAAATCAAATGAGTCTTGAAGTCAAAATCAATATCAATGAAATTCTTGAAGTCAATAAAATCAATAAAAATCAAATCTTGCAGAGAAAATCAATCAGTCAAATGAATTCTTGAGTCAAAATCAATTTATGTCAATTCTTGATGTTAAATTCAGCAAAATGAATGAAAATCTTCAGGTAAGTCAATTTTCTTGAAGTCAATGTGAATTATATCAAATCAGTCAATCAGATCAATTATCAAGTTAATTCTTCCTGAAAATCAAAATTCTTGAGGAATAAGTCAAATTGAATCCTGATATGAAGAGCATGTCTGAACAATCTGGTGAATAATCTGAAAAGCAAAATGATAAGACGCCTGAATTAAGAATAAAATGAGATTGATGATTGAGATTAAGATTGAAAAAGATAAACAAAAAGAAGATTTGGGTCAGCTTTCAATTTTCAGAATGAAGAATGAATGAGAGAAAATTGAGAAGTGACAAAGAATCATTAAATTCACTAGCATTGAAGAGTCATAATTTTGATGAATGAATGAATGAAATTGATGAAAAATGAATGAATAAAATGATGAAGAATCAATGAATGGAATGAAAGAAATTATAATTTAATTAATATAATGTCACAGGGGCTCTTATGGAAGCAAGAGGGCCTGGAACTCAGTAATCAAGAACTCACTTGGAGGACTCCAAAAGATATAAGGAATGATAAAGATTAATTTCTTTAAAGAAGAAAGGGAAAATACAAGTATGACAAAGATAAAAGAAAAGATAAGAAGCCAAAGGCCAAAGATAATAAAGAAGCCAAATGCCAATAAGCCAACCAAGTGAATCCCCAATTCACTGTTTCAACCTGCCAGAAAAGGGGATGGAATTAGTAAAGGATATGACCACCAATATCCACTGACAGGCAAGGAAGAAAAGAGAAAAGGTGCTGAATGACTTACTTAAGATTATCAGTATTAACTTTAATAAAGTAAAAAAAAATAAAGATAATAATAAATCCAATATATTAATTAACTGGGGAAAAAGTCCCCAGGTGTTGAAAGGTGGCCAGTATATGTGAAAAACTGAAAGACTGATCCTGGAAGGTGGATCACCGGCTGTACTGTCTGAATTGGGCCCATACAGTTCTGGCCATCTTGAAATTGAACTGTGTGATTGAATTCCCACAGTGGAAGATTGAATTGGCTTGATTGGGCCAAGGACATACAGGTTGATTTAATTGTCACCTGTATGGACCAATTGAGTTGTCCAAGGAGTATTGAAATACTTGATGCCTTGACAACTGATTGAAACAACCTAATACCTCTAAGAATGAACCTTTGGAAGAATCCTGAATGAAAGTACCAACCCAACTCCTGCAGAGTCAGGTTGTTGGGGTCCTTGAATGATCTTCTGATTGCCGCCATGGATTGCCAGACTGATGAGTTGAAAAGTCCTCCTTGAAAATGGGCATTGGATTTTGGGACCTTGATTTGGAACTGTGGGACTTGGTCCTGAAAATGTCACCATTTAATTTCTGAGCAAAAATGGTGCATAATGGTATATAATACCATATATGCACCACTCCTGCAACCTTCAGTACGGGGTGCATGGAGGAATGGAAAGAATTCCCCTTAAGTTAAGGGAAAAACTTGCTGAGCTGATCTGGTGGCCTCTGGTGGTTGCCAGAAGCCATGGCTGGAATAATGGTCCATGGTGGTCCATGGCCAAAAATGGGTCCTACAGGTTCTATGGCCATTTTTGGTGTCCAAAGGGTTTTTTGGCCAAATTTGGGTCCAAGGGATTGATGGCCAAAATTGGCTCAGGTGAGTCCAATTGTGGTTTGGGGGCTAGATAGTTGCCCCCTTGGGCCCCTTTTGGCCTCATTGGATTAGGCCAAAAGGGGCCTAATATGCCTATGGACCGTGGACCATGAATTATGGCCCACAGGCCGTAGAAGCCATAGGGGGCCTAAATGGCCCAAAACAGCCATTTAGGCCTAAACCCCCCTAATGAAAAGGGGTGGCCCAAAACCAAAGATGATGGGTAGGGGGCCAGAGCCCCCTGGAAGACTAAAGGACCCCCCAGGCCTGGGGGTTGATGAGGTGGAAATTGGCCAAGGAGGCCAATGATGGCAGGATATGGCCTGAGGCCATAAAAGGATGATTGGGGCCAGAAATTTCCAAGAAGAGGTGTTATGGCCAAATGGCCATAGAGCACCAGAGGGGACCAATTGGCCATAAAAGATATGGTGTGGCCAATTGGCCCCAACTTGGTTTCAGGTTAGAATTGCAGCAACACCCATGGAGGAGGGTCAATCTTTGTGTTTGTGACAGTCATAGTGGACAGATTCTCAAAAATGGAAGTTTTAATTCCAAAAATGTCTTCACTCACTTCACTAGATTTGGCCCATTTATTCATGAAGAATATCTTTTCAAAGAATGGCCTTCCTTCAAGCATGGTCAGTGATAGAGGTCCCCTTTTTGTTTCTTCCTTTTGGACTAATCTTTTTCAGAAGCTCAAGATCTCAAGAGATCTGTCAACTGCTTACCATCCAGAAACTGATGGACAGACAGAGGGTGTGAATCAGATACTACAACAGTATCTTTTGATGTATGTCAGTTATCATCAAGATGATTGGAACACCTGGCTCCTTCTGGCTAAATTTTCCTACAATAATTCTGATCACTCTTCAACCAAGCAATCACCGTTTTTCACTGTTTATGGAAGAGATCCACAATTTGACTCAGTTCACATCACCCAAGATACTCCTTCTGGAAAGTTATTAACAAAATTCCAATGAGTACAGCAAGAGGTCAAGAGAGAACTTGAAATTTCCATAAACCGGTTTAAGAGGTATGCAGATAAAAGTAGAGCAAGTCCACCTGTTTCCAATCTTGGTGACATGGTATGGCTTTCCTCTGAGAACATCAAATCAACCAGACCCACCAAAAAACTGTCTGAAAGATGGTTGGGTCCTTTTCCAATCTTGAAGAAAGTCAGTACTCATGCTTACCACCTCAAGTTTCCATCTCAATGGAAATCCATCCACCCAGTCTTCCATATTTCACTTTTTGAACCAGTCAAGACATCAACAATCCCAAATTGGCATCAAGAGCCTCCTCCTCCAATCATCATTGAAGAAGAAGAGGAATGGGAAGTCTCTCAAATACTGGATTCAAAGCTCAAGAGAAGAAAGCTATGGTATCTCGTGGAATGGAAAGGTTTCAGTCAAGACTCAGAAAGATCCGCATGGGAAGCAGCTGAAAACCTCAATAATTGTCCTGAACTTGTCAAAGATTTTCATTATTTGTATCCTGACAAGCCGGGACCCAATTCTTCAAAAGCTTGATTTTTTATGGTGCTTGGTGGGGAGAGGAATTACCAAAAGTAATTCCCACTCCTGGTATGCACCTTTAGGGGTATTCTACTCTTTTCTGTTGTAAGCATCACCTTGGCCACTGTGTGAGCACTTTGCATTTTGGACACAGATCTTCTGGCCTGGCTTTAAACATCAATTCCAATTTATGGCCATTTACACTTGGGCAAATGGACCATTCTTTTCTTATTTTCCTTCCCAAGATACTATCCTTCCAACACATTCATTTATCAAGACTTTTCTTATTTATGGAACTGGCAGGAGTGGTAACTACCAAAAGTATGTTCCTCTCCTGGTGTACACTTCCCTGAGGGGTCTACAATCTTTCAAAACATCACCTTGGCCACTCTGTGAGCACCTGGAATCAAATTTTGTTATCCAGGTCCTTGGCCACTTTCAAAAGTCAACTGTCAAAATCCGTGATGAAGATTGGATTCTCCCTCAAAATTCAATTTTCCTTTTTATTTTATTTTCCCTTCTTCATTTTTCTTCTTTATATTTTCTTAAATTTCTTTTCTTAAAACTCTCAATCCCAAAGTCTTTATACCAAAATCATGTCTTCAACATTCTCAAAGCCAGATGTCAAGAGAAGACCAAGTCAACCTCAGTTGATATGCCAACATTTTTATCAGTTCAAATTTTTTTCTTTTCAAGATTCAAACACCTCTGGAATCCCTACGTCCAATCTGTCTCAACAGCCTCAAGAGGCTTCTACCTTATCTTGGTGCTCAGGAGCTTACCATTCAAGGTAGGGGGGGTACTGTCACAACCACAAAGAATGACCCTCCTCTATTGGTGTTGCTGCAATTCCAACCTGAGACCAAGTTGGGGCCAATTGGCCACACCATATCTTTATGGGCAATTTGGCCCCCTCTGGTGCTCTATGGAATTTTGACCATATCACTCTTACCTGGCCTTTTATGGCCTCAGGCCATATCCTGCCATCATTGGCCACCCTGGCCACTCTTCCATATCCCCAACCCCCAGGTCTTTATCCTTGTTTTTGGGCCTGAGGGTGTCCTTTTGTTTCCTAGGGGGTTCTGGGCCCCCTAGCCAGAACCAGCCCTTATGGGCCACCCCTTTTCATTAGGGGATCTAGGGCCTAAATGGCCTTTTTGGGCCATTTAGGCCCCCTACGGCCTCTACAGCCCGTGGGCCAATTAGGCCCCTTTTGGCCTAATCCAATGAGTCCAAAAGGGGACAGCCCATTAGCACCCAAGGCCAGGTGGGTCCCAAACCACAATTGGGCCCACCTGAGCCAATTTTGGCCCCAAAATGGCCATAAAGACCCTCAGGACCCAATTTTGGCCAATAAACACCGTGGACTACTTTTCAGCCCATGGCTTCTGGTAACCATCAGAGGCCACCAGATCAGCTCAGCTCAAGCTTTCCCCTCACCTTAAGGGGAATTCCTCCATTCCTCCATGCACCCCCTACTCAAGGTTGCAGGAGTGGTGCATATATGGTATTATATACCATTAAGCACCATTTTTGCTTAGCAATTCAATGGTGACGCTTTCAGGACCCAATTCCATCTTTCCAAATCAAGGTCCCAAAATCCAAAGCCCATTTCAAAGGAGGACTTTTTAACTCATCAGTCTGGCAATCCATGGCAGCAATCAGAAGACCATTCAAGGCTCCCAATCACCTGGCCCTGCAGGAGTTGGGTTGGCATTTCATTCAGGATTATTCCAAGGGCCATTCTCAGAGGTTATACATTGTTTCAATCAGCTGTCAAGGCATCAAGTATTTCAATACTCCTTGGACAACTCAATTGGTCCATACAGGCGGCAATTAATCAACCTGTATGTACTTGGCCCAATTGGGCCAATTCATATTCCACTATGGGAGTTCAGTCACACAGTTCAAATTTCAAGATGGCCAGAGCTGTATTGACCCAATTCAGACAATGCAGCCAGTGACTCACCTTCCAGGATCAGTCTTTCAGCTTTTCACATATACTGGCCACCTTTCAGCACCTGGGGACTTTTTCCCCAGTTAATTAATTTACTGGATTTATTTTTGTCTCTATTTTCTTTTTACCTTATTAAAGTTAATACTGATAATCTTAAGTCAGTCATTCAGCACCTTTCTCTTTTTCTTCCTTGCCTGTCAGTGGATATTGGTGGTCATATCCTTTGCTAATTCCATTTCCTTTTCTGGGAGGTTGAAACAGTGAATTGAGGATTCACTTGGTTGTCTTCTTGGCCTTTTACTTCTCTCATTATCTTTGGCCTTTGGCTTCTTATCTTTTTTCTTTTATCTTTGGCATACTTGTCTTTCTCCTTATTCTTCTTTAAAAGAAATTCAATCATTATTATTTCATATATCCTTTGGAGCCCTCCAAGTGAGTTCTTGATTCCTGAGTGCCAGGCCACTCTTGCTTCCATAAGAGCCCCTGTGACAGTCTAATCTTAAAGTTTGAATAAGGTTGAAAATACTCCAATATAGGTGGAAAACCTTAATTGAGTCCTTTCATATCCCAAAAGTTGGGTACCCCAGCTCTATTTGGTCCTTTTCCTTTGTCCCACCTTTTTGTGTGGATTTTTCCCTTTTATTTATTTAAAGCCATACTATGGCCTTAAACCCTTTTAAATTGAGCTCATAAAGGATTTACAGTCTGTATGAAAAATTCTTAGCCAATTCAGTAAATCTACACAACACCTTAATTTTAACTAAAATTCTGGTAAGTTTGCATAAACCTTATGTAACTTTAAATTTAAGCTTAAATTTCACAATTTTGAAAAAATGTTAAAAAAAGTTAAAATAGTACTGTAAGATTCTTAAATCTTTTAATAAAATAAGAAATAGAAATTTTTGGGTATAACACCCTATGAATTTACCCTAGGTTATTTTTGGTGTAGAATCAAAAAATGACATAATAATTATAACTTTGTTTACCCAAAATAAAGTTATACTTAATTTTTGTTATTTTTTGTTTTAAAATCAATTGATATGTCTGTTCAAGACTAAATCAACTGTGTATAAATTTATTTGTGGCCTTATGGGTATGTCATACATATCTCACAGGCTCACATTGTTAGCACCATAACTGTCATTGTCATTCCATTTATGGAACTGTAAATAATTCCAGAAATGGTATAAATGTCACTGTTAATGCCATTTATGGAATTTGTATGACACTTTTGATGCTATTTATGGCCCTTTTAATTGTCTAAATGCCACTTTTGATGCCATATATGGCCCTTTTCATGCCATAAATGGACCTTTGAATGCCATTTATTGCCCTATTAATGCCATAAGTGGCCCTTTTGATTCCATTTATGACCCTTTTCATGCCATAAATGGCCCTTTCAATTCCATTTATGGCCCTGTTAATGATTTCCATGAATAGCACTTTTAATGCATAAATGGTATTTTAACTTTCATTAACACCATAAATCAAATTTTTAATTCCATTTATGTCATAAAAGGTATTTTAAATTTATTCACTTACAAAAAAAAAAAACATAAAAAAAAAGCACTTTTTTGGGCCTACAATTCTCTCAACCAAAAAAAAAAAAAAAAAAAAAAAAAAATTTTAGGTTTTTTGGGTTTTTATTTTTAGGATGTTGGTAAACACATGTAAGCTTTTAGTAAAAACACGTAATTATATGTTAAAAAGACATAAGGGGTGGGTTTTAAATGAAATATGGCTATTTTCTGGCATTTTTAAGGCCATTAATGGCATTATAAATGCAATAAAGGGCATTATTAATTCCATCAATGGAATTTTTAATGCCATTTATGGTATTTTGAAGGCCATTAATGCCATTTATGGCATTGTTAAGGACACAAATGACATTAACAATGCCATTTATGGAAATTCTAAGGCTATAAATGACATTAACAATGCCATGAATGGCATTTTTAAGGCCATTAATTCCATTTATGGCAATATTAATGTCATTCATAGCCTTACCAATTCCATAAATGGCATTTTTAATGGCATTTATAGCCTTAAAAATTCCATAAATGGCATTGTTATTGTCATTTTTTGCCTTAACATTTTTAGTAAAAACACATAAGGGCTTATGTGTTTTTACTAAAAGCTTACATGTGTTTACCAACACTCTATTTTTAAGACTGTTATTTTTATTTTATTTTTCAAAAAAAAAAAAATTATGGAAATTCATGATTGGGAACATTTTTAATGAATTTTTTTTTTTCAAAAAAAAAAAAAGTAAAAAGAAATAGACCATTTTTTTGCCAAATTTCTCCAATTTGGCAAAACAAAAAAAAATTGATGATCTTCACACCCCATTTTGAAAAAAAAAATATAGAAAAAAAAATTCAAAAAAAATCCTCTAAACTAAGCCTGAGAAATTTTTCCAAAAAAAAAAAGTAGTCAACTTATATGTTTTGGCCATAAATTGGTAAAAACACATATAAGGGCTTATGTGTTTTTATAAAATCTTACATGTGTTTACCAACACCCATAAGATAAAACTCAATTTTAAATACCAATAACATATATATAAATATATACATATCTACATATATATATATATATATATATATAAACAATAAAATTTCATAAAATTAAATTAATTAATTAAACAAAAAAACTCAAAAAAAAATCTTGAAAATGAATTTCTTAAGTAAATAATTATTTTTTTTAGATTCTTTTTCTTTTGAAAAATAATAATAATAAACTATACATTTATCCATTTAATATCTTCAATTTGAATTATCTTAACTCTTAATAATAAATAATAATGATATATTATATCATTTTATATAAAATCAATATTTTTTTACCTCTAGGTTTTTTTTTTTGAAAAAATAGATAAATAATACATATTCAAAATAAAATGAAGGTTTAAATACAAGATATGTTTTTCTAAAAGAAAAAGAATGAAAATTGAAAATATTGGCCAAGAAATTAAAATTGGATAATAAGACATGATAAGCTTGAAGACAGTCAGTCTGGTTACTCAGGAATGTTTACTCAAAAATGGTAGTTGATAAACGGTATTTTTAAACCTGTTTGGGGTTATGAATTGTTAAAATTTAATTCGATGATAGTAATGAAATTTTGAAAGGAAAAAATTGCATTGAAGTATGTTTTGACAGTACAGATTTGAATTAGATCCCAAAGTCATTTGAACAAATTTAAGAATTTAGTAATAAAACAAAGCAATAAGCGGAAAAGGATTTTCTTAAGACAAAGACGTGCGTGTTAATGATATAACAGATTTTATTAAACTAAGATAAGTCAAGATGAATTAAGAATTGAGTTTAATTTTAAATTTTAAACAAATCGATTAGATACAATTATATGATTTTGAAATTCCCAATAAGGAGCCAAGATTTGAATTGATTGATTAAGATGACAGGGGTTACCTTTTAAGAATACTTTGAATAATTGATTTGAATGAATGCAAATTGATTGATTAATTTGATATTCTTTATGATTTGAAAGGATTTTGATGATTTTCAAATTTTTAGATGGAGTGAATTTTAGGACTCCAGCTTCTAAATCGCTTGTCCACATTCTTAAAGCTGATTGATCTGATTCGATTAAATTTTTTGCTCTGTTTACTAAAGAGCCTATTGGAGAATGTTTTCGTTTACTTGGGGAGACTTTAGAGTCATTTAAATTTTTGATGAGATTAGGTCGAATTAAATGATTTGATAAAATTGAATGAGAATGATTTTGATTTAAAGGTTTAGGATTAGAATTTAAAGGAGATTTTGATAGATCGGATAAGTTTAAAGAATGATTTGAAATGATTTGTTTTGAGTTTATAATTGAATGATGAATAGGTTGAAGGGATGATTTAAGTTTGATTAAAGGAGTTGAAGAAGGTTTTGATAAGGGAATAAGGGAAGTTGTTGAGTAGAAGGAGATTTGATTTGAAGATGAATTTTGATGAATTTGTGATTGAGTCAAGTTTATTTTTTTTAAAGGATTGATTTTGATATTTGAATTTGATGAATTTGATGAATGATTAGGTATATAATTTTTATTATTAATTAATTGATTGACAGAGATTTCGTTTTGATTTGAAGGATTTGAGGGATTTGAATTTGTATTTGAAGGATTTGAAGGATTCAAATTTGAATCGATTGATTGATTTATTAAATCTAGAATTTTTTGAGCCAAGCCAGATTATTCAAGATATTCAATTCAAGCCACTAATAAAAGATGGGATGGAATAATTTCAACTTACGATAAGGATTTGAATGAAATAGAGACGAGCACGTTTTATTCTTTTTGTTGATATGATTTCGATTTTGATTTCGATTTTGATTTTGATTTTGATTTTGATTTGAATGATTAAATTTGTATAAATTAATTTTTGATTGACTGTTGTTGAGTTTTCTTTTTAGATTTTGATTTTGATGAATTTCGGAATTTTTAATTTTATTGTTCATTTTAAATTTTTAAATTTTTAAATTTTTTATTTTAGCAAAATCTTGAATTTTTTTATTTATTTTGAACTTCAAATTTGAATCCAATTTAATTTCGAAATCTTCCAAATTTTTCAAATTTTTAAATTTAATAAATCTTTTAAAATTAAATTTTAGCCAAATTTCAGTAAAAATCCAACTTGATCTATTCCAATAAGTTATTTCAGAGCGCTTCTTCTTTAAAAGTGGCCTCAAATCTTTTACAAATTTTAAAATTTCAAAATTTTGATTAAAATCTTCAAAATTTTGATCAAAATCTTCAAAATCTTGAGTTTTTTTAAAAATTTCATCAACTTGAAATTTTGGATTTAAAACTAATCTCAAAATTTTGAACCAAGTCCCTTTTAAAACTTCTAATTTAATGTCCTCTAAACTTGACTGAGTTTTAATCATCATCTCCTTATACAATTCAATAAAATGATTTATCTGTAACCAGGATGTGAGAATTGAATAAGAAGTTGACGTAAAACCAAATTTGCCTAAAACATATAATCCATATTCTTCATATTCTTCAGGAAATTCTCGTGATAAACTCATAAAAAATTCCTCTAATTGATTCCTTAAATTGACATTTTCAATTTCAGCTTCAATCCCACTTTGATTAGCTTTAACCATCCTCATTTGTCTAGTATATTGTGAGTAATTCTTGGAAGGCTTTTTTCTTGAAATCTTATCCAATTCTCCTTGATAATTTGTTTCATCCTAATTTAATAATTAATTAAAATTAAAATCTCATAAATTAATTCAGCTAAAACTCATCTTAATAAAATTAATTTATTCACCTCTTCTGCACTAGCTGATCCCCTTGCCTGTTTCTTGGAATTCGTGAGTTCTTCTACTAAAATTGACTTGTCCTTAGCTTGAACCTCAGTTGACTTTAATACTATAATTATTGATATTTTTAATGCGTTTTAAAACTTTATTTTAGTAATCTTTAAAAAATAAAATCTAAAACTTTCTTACTTTACCACGTACTTGGAAGATTTTTGGATCCACTACTGATAATATCTTCATTAATTTCAATTTCATCATGCTTTCTTCTCAAAGAATTTGGCAAATTTTCATGGCAACAAGAACTTCTTTCTTCTAAAAAATCATCCTTCATCCAACTTGGACAATCGGATAAAATTAATTCATTCCTCGATGGTTCGAATTCTAAATTAAGATCAGGAATTTCATTTCGTTTCGAGGTTAAATTAATTAAATCATTAGTAGATTGCTCATTGAAGTCTTTTTCAAAAGAATTTTCAACGTGTTTGGATATGGGTAAGGGTTCCATTGACTTAATAGTCAAAAAATTGTAAAAATTTAATAAAAAAACGTAAAATTTAAAGTATGACATTTTGAAATACTCAGAGAGAGAGATAAAAAATATAAATTCTTTAATAATCTACTAAAAATGTTTTATAACACTTGCCCGTAGCCCCCTCCCCCTTCAAAAAAAAAGAAGCATTAATGTAAGGCTTAATTTAAAACTGATTGGATGATTGAGTTCATGTCTGATTTTGAATTTCAAAGGTAATTTGAAATAATCAGAAGAAATCTGAATTTATTCACCCTTTCGAGTTTTAAATTAAAACAATTAGTTTCATTTATAACTAAACCAAATAAGTTAATCATACGAAAATCATCAAAAACAAACAAACTTAAATCTTACTTAAAACATATAAACACCCCTTTTAGAATCAAAATTAAATTATCATTATTATTTTGAGACAATATAAATTGAGAAACTTTAAATAACTTTCTTGAAACCGGATTTTAAATGATTATCTAGATTTTTATTAGAAAATTATGATCAAAATTATTTTCATTTAATATTACATAATAATAACTTTTGGTTTTTTTTAATTTAAATTTTTTTACTTTATATTTATATCTATATATTTACTGGTTTATCTGTTTTTATGAAAAAAAAACTTGAATATAATTTAAAATTATATTAATTCATTTATCTATTTAAAAATAATTCAACTTTCTTCTATTTTCTTTTAAAAAAGGGGGGCATATATATATCATATAAAATAAATGAATAAATCTTGAAAAATATTCATTTATTTTTCATTTATTTATTTAATTACTCAACTAAAGAAACTTATAAAAAAAATTATATATATATAATTAATAACTAGATTTTGAATTTTTAATATTCAATTTTTTTCTTTTTTTTTAAAAAAAAAATTATAATTAATTAAAGAATTTTAAATAATTTAATTTAATTTTTAATTTATTTGTTTATAAATTCTTAATTAATTTTATTACCTAGAAGAAAAAACAAAAGAAAGGAAAATTATTTTGATTTTGTTTTAACAAAGAAAAAAAATCGAATTATTTATTGATATAAATTCTTATTATTATTATTATTATTATTTTAATAATTAAAAAATAAAAGAAAATTAGAAAATAAAGTTTTAATTTTTTAAATTATAAAAAAAACTCAATTAAAATTAATAATTTAATTAAGAAAAATATCGAATCATTTTTTTAATTCTTTCAATTATTTGAAGAAAGAATTATCATTATGACTAATATTGTTATTATTGAAAAAAAAAATTAAAAAAATTAAAAAAAATTAAAAAAAAATTATTAATTTAATTAAATCTATACCAAAAACTCTTTTCAAAACAATTAAATGGCATAAACCTTCTATATAATAATAATGATGATGATGAAAGGTTAATTATTCATATCATTATATATGATTTTATCAATTTTTTTTCATTCTCAAATAAATGGACAAAGAAATAAATAAATAAAATTGAGAAAATAAAAAAGTACACCTCTAAATAAAATCAATAATATATAAGAAATTAAAATGAAAAATGTTTTGAATATTTAATACGAAGAAAAAGAGTAATAATTTAAGTCCTAAGGAAAGAAGTAATTGAAAAGATATCAAAACCAAGTGGAAGTTAGATCATGAATTAATTAATCAATGAAAACAAATTACAAGTAATAAATAAAACTAAATGAATAAATTCAAATTTTCCTCAAAAAAACTGTACTTTTAAAAATAAATTATCAAAAAATCAATGAAAACTATCAATAATTCGAGGAATTGATAAAAGCATTAACAATTCTCCATTCAAAGAAATTTACAAAACTCTTATCTTAATTCACTAAAAAAACATTTTTCAACTTCAATTAATTCTTTTTCAATAAATTCAAATTAGCAATAATTTTCCCCTACTTTTTAATTTAAAATAGAAGGAAGGGTGGGAAAATTATAGGTTATCAAACCTTATTCTTTCCCCCCATCAATAAATTCCAAAAAAAAATCTTTTTTTAAAAAAAAGAAAAGTACTTTGAAAAAATAAACCAAAATATCCTGAAACCAATTTTTTGTCTCCCTTCAAATAATTATGATAATTCTGAAATTTTCAAACAAATATTTATCAATTTTATCCCATATTTCCCCACCAAATTTCCTTTTTTTATTCTTTCACTCACATTCACCTATCAATCCATACTCCCTTTTCCTCTCCTCAATATGTATTTAATTCAAGTGTCAATTTTAATTTTTCAATTTATCATTATTTAACAGCCTTAGGAAGGTAAACTTGAAACCCTTAAGGTTCTTTGGTAGAACTTTAACAAGGTCAAAAGAAATCAAAATAATTATTTGACCATATTTGTGGAAAATTTCCTGAAGTGTCAAATCTAAGGAGGAAAATTGAAATTTAAAGAAATCAGACATCCCTTTCAGACTTTATGCTACAAAATATCCCAAAAAAAAAGTTGGACCCTAAAAAACCAAAAAAACCTGAACATAATAGGGGGTGTCAAAGTTACCAAATCCCACACTCAAAATCCTGAGTTTTTTTTGCCAAAATCCCACATTAATTTTTTGGGATTTCAGAAATCCCACACCTCAAGAGGTGTGGTACTTTAAGGTACAAAAACCCAGGTTTTTTGGTACCCATTCCCATGTTTAAATTCTAAAATCCCGCTTTTAGCTTCCCATAAAGGCACATTTTTAAAACACAAAACTCAGTAAGGGAATGTTACATTGCATATAACTTTACTTCTCTTACATAAAATCTGAATACACTCATCATTTATTAAAGTATTTGATTTTAAATTGCATTTAATACAGGCCTTTTCTTCATTTACCATGCCCAAGGCATCCCAAAGGCTACCTTTACTTCAGACATTAAACCCACCGAAGCTCATTGATGAACTCAACTCTGATAGTGATTCTGATATCCAGGAATATATAATCTTATTAGATATGATAACATCACAAATATACACCAATCCTTGTAGAAGATATCCATCACACTACATGTATACAATGGATGATTTACAAACATTATAATCTGAAAAGTATTGACAGTTATGTAGGACCACACATGAATCATTTGAAAGATTGGTTGCACAAATTCAAGCTGATAAAACCTTTCAAAACTCATCACAAAACAAACAATGCAATCCTGCCATCCAATTGGCTATGGCATTATCAAGGCTAGAATCAAATGGCAATGGGGCTGCTTTGGGAAAGATTGGAATGTTGTTTGGAATTAGCCATGGGGCTATTTTTTTGTAAACTCAAAGAGTAATCCGGATATTAATGAAGTTGAAGCACAAACTGATTGTGTGGCCAACAATAGAACAACAAAGAGAGATGTCTCAAGTAATGCAAGCAGAAGGCTTCCCTGGGTGCATTGGGTTTATTGATGGGAGTCTCATACCATTATCACAAAGTCCTCCCAATCATGGTGAAGCCTATTTTGATTGGAAAAAAAGGGAAGCTGTTGAATCTTCATTCTTTATTTCAATCTTACTGATGGTTTACATATAAGGTATTCTATGTCAATACAACTGGTTTGTGATATAAAAAAACAGTTCACTGCTCTACATGTTGGTTGTACTGGGTCACTTCATGAATTGAATGTCTATCAAAATATGAAAATAGCACAAAAACCTCAAGAGTTTTATGAAATGATCAGTACTTACTTTCAGATTCAGCATATGCAAGCTCTCCTTGGGTTGTTCCAGCATATAAGGGAGTTGTAGCACAGAATGAAGACAACCATTCTTTCAATTACTGTCTAGCAAAATCAAGGGTCAGAATCAAGCAGGCAATTGGAATTTTTAAGGGGAGGTGGTTTTCTCTAAGGGAAATGCAAAATCAAATGAGGGATAATCATGAAATTGAATATTTTGTTAGTTGGGTTGTGTCTTACACAATTTTACAGAATATGTTAGCACAAATCAGTGATGAATGGTTTGATTTATATGAAGATGATGATCCACCACATGCAGAAAATCTGGCCAACAACAACATTGGGAAAGATTTGGTAAATATGCATGAAAAAATTAAACCAATCACTTGGGCATGGAAAAATAGGCAATTGTAAATTTCTTCAGGACCCTTGAGTTATCTACTTAATTTAATGGCATACAACAGAGTGTAGATTTTATTGAGAAAATAAAACTATTTACAATTAACATTTTTTAGTTCTTTTTTGGTCTTGCATATTTCTTTCAAAGTATCCATTGACTTTGGAATTAATTCCGTTGGGTGTCATTTTCAAGAATTTGTCACCTACATTAAATAATTTATGGTTGATCTGAAAAGACCATCCAAAATGTGTTATTTCGTCATGATTGATAATTTCTGGAGGGGGTTTTGTTGTATGATGAATGATTGCTTATGTCTTCCAAAGAATTTCCATGATGCTAGGTTTCTTTGAAAAATCAATCTCCATTTTCAGTTTGGGGAAATGCAATCCATGTCCAGAGGGGGTGAAGGCAGTTGGAAGCGGATGAAAATCTTTTTGGATACAAAAGAAAATATACCATAAGTCCAGGCATGAGATCATTCAAATATTGGTGTGGATTATGGAAAAATCCATCTTGAGTGACAATGACGTTGGTAAATGATTTGAATTTGTCCTTTGGATTGGCTGAAGTCCATTCCAGTTGAGTGAAATTTGGTAATTTGGCTGCTTCCATTAATGACTTATTTTAATTTGCAGCTAGTTTTTAAAAATGGGAGATTCTTGAGTAAATAAATTTGTCATATTGTTGAAGTTTGGTCCATTTCATGTTATCCAATTCAGCTTGATGAGGAGTCAAACTAGGTTTTCTGGAGTAAACACCTAAGAAAATTGAAATTACTTATCAATTATTCAATTAAAAAGCAGAAAAGATTACACACCTGCAGATTTGCCAGAGTCAGAACCAGGACAAAACCCAATACCTTTCATAATGCCACCTAGGAGTTGCTTATTTGTTTTAATTTCTTGTCTATTTTGAGATAATGACATTAATGTCATGATGAGTTTTTGGAGCAATGGAGAGTGGCCAGAAGAATTATCAAAAGGTGTTATTTCATATATTATGACAGGCAAAACGGCTTTGTTGTTTTATCAATTAGTATATAAGGATGGGGGAGAGTATTGAGAGATGGAAGTTTTAACCATGAGGCATTGACTGATTTCTTGTCAATTTGAATGGTTGAAAATTCTTTATATTCTTTGTTTGAATGGCCAAGATGAGACATAATGTATTTTGAATTATGAATGTGTTGCTTTGGCTTTGGGTAAGTTTTCTTTTATTGATTGATTTGGTATTTTTATCCTCATGATGTTCTATATTTGGTTTAGTCCTAACCATGACATCAAGAGGAGGAATAGTACAATCAACATAATTCAAATCATTCTGATGATGTGCTGCATCTGGTTTAGTCCTAACCATGACATTATCAGAATGATTTGAACAGTGAGAGGGAGGAGGAGGTTTTTTTTTTGAATTTCAAAGAAGAAGGAAGGGGGCTGAAATGGAATGACATTTCACAATAAACCCTTATAAATAATCCACCCCTATATCAACAAATAAATAAAATGATGAAAGAAAATTTAGAATAAAAAAACAAGTCAGCATTCATAATGATCAAAAAAAAAAGAAAATCATAAAGATGATTATGATTTAAAAAAATAAAGAAAAATAAAAATCATCATTAGTGATTAATGATGATTATGATAAAAAAAGAAAAAAAAATCAGCATTCATAATGATCAACAAAAAAACACAAATCATAAAGATGATTATGATTTAAAAAAATAAAATAAAATAAAAATAATCATTAGTGATTCATCATGTTGATGATATAAAAAAAGCAAACAAAAAAATCAGCATTCATAATGATCAACCAAAAAAAAACATTCATAAAGATGATTATGAATTTACAAAAATAGAATAAAATAAAGATCATCATTAGTGATTCATGATGATGATGATAAAAAAAACATCAGAATTCATGATCAACAAAAAAAAGAACATCAAATCATCAAGATGATTATGAGATCAAAAAGAAAAAACATCATAATTAAGATTATGATTTTAAAAAAAATAACAAAAAAAAATCAGTATCAGAAGGTTGAAAAAACAAAAAAGAAAAAAAAACTTTTAATTTTTGATGTTAATGGCCTCTGGAGGCCGTTAACATCAAAAAATAAAAAAACAGTCGGAATCGATTTGGAATTGTTTTGGGAGGCCTTCTGAGTCAATTCTGAATCGATTACGATTGATTTTGAACCGATTAAGCCCTGGAACCTCCCAGGAGCCTTTTTGGGAGGTTCCAGGGTGACTGGGGGGTGGGTGGTATTTGGAAGAGGATAGTCATGGGGTTTTTTTTTGAGGAGGATGGTGATGGGTGGGGGGATTCTGGAGGTGGATGATAGCTTTAAAGAAAATAGAAAAAAAAATTGAAGAAAAATTACCTAGAAAAAAAATTTATCAGAACCAGTTTTTAAAAGATAGAGTGGTGAGAGAAAAAAAAATGACTTACCTAAGATTAAAAAGAAGAGTGTTTTTGATTGAATAATCTAAAAAAAAAGAAAAGAAATTTCAGAGTGTAGGGTGAAAAGAAAAAATAAAAAAAAATATTTCAAATCAAAAAAAGAAGAGTTTTTTTTTTGAATTATCTAAAAAGAGAAACAAATTGGAGAGTGTGGGGTGAAAATGAAAAATGGAAAAAAAATATAACAAAATCAAAAGATAATAAAGTCCAAATAAAATTAAAAATTCAAATTTAAACATAAAAAATGAAAAATCAAAATTCAAAAGGAAAATCTGAAAAATTTTAAAAGGAGAAAGATCAAATCAAACATGAAAAAGGTTAAATAAAAGATAACAAATCAGAATGAAAAATTAAAAAAAAAAAAGAAAAAGAAAAAATAAGAAAGATATAATGGGAATAAAATCATGATGCAATACTTGAGCAAATTTTCAATTTTGTAATAAATTGCAAATAAATTTCACAAAATAAGATAAATCACAAGTTGGTGTTCCAATTACGCACAAACATTGAGTTTTCAATTTTGTAATAAATTGCAGTTCAACTTCATGAAATAAGATCAATAACTACACATAAACATCAGTTTTATTTAACAAATCCCCACATATAAAATGATCACATGATGGATAACCAATATGTTATTTTTTAGTGATTAATGTCAGAATGCGTTCCAGCTCTGCAATTTTGTGCTTGATGAAAATTCCGCTATGGTGAGATCCATCTGGCATTGCTTTTCCTCAAGTTCACATTCCCGGGTCCACTTTTCTTTTTCAAATTCATATTTCTTGGTGTGTTGCTTCTCCTCAAACTCCATTTGCTTTTGCAACTTGACTTCTTCAAACCGTTGCTTTTCCATGTTGCTAGCTTTCTCTTCATTCCACCTCTCCCTGTCCCACTCTAAACAAGCATTTTCACTGGTCTCACGGGCTACAAATCATGCATTTCATCAGTAAAATTGATCAGAATTACCATAAATCCAAGACATGCCCTTTTGCTGTGATTCAAGCAAATTTGCATATGTTGGTGCAAACATATCCATTGGCCTTTTCCTAGAACCACTGTTGTCATTCAAGTTGGGTTTCAATGATTGATTATGCTTTTGTGTTGAATGCATTATGAATTTACTTTGCTGGTAAAAGGAGAAATAATCAACAATGGATTTGATAAAAATCACTCTTAAATGTACTTAACGATTCATCTTGAAGGTTTTCCTATGGAACCAAGTGATCATCATTATTAAGCAGAGGATCCAGATTTTGAGGTGAATCCAAGCTATTATTCTCCTTTAAAAAGCAAATGAGGTTTAATTATTGCAGGTAAAAAAAGGAAGAGACAATAACCTACCTTATCAAGCAAAACATCATCATCATTATCACAATTGAAACTGTCATTTTCTTGTGAATCATAGCTTGCAATGGGAGTGACATTGGGCTTGTGTCCAAAGAGCACATCCATTTCAGCATAGCAAGGACAAATACTTTCAAGCTTTTCACTAATTTATTTGATTCCTTTACTCTCATCTTCTTCCGTTATTCCAGCCCCAGTTAAATTTTCGAATTTCTTTGCTGCCATATACTTCTTTTTATCTGTTTGTCATTGATATCGGATGCTGCTTGAACTAAGGTTTAGGTGATCTCGTGATTTTTTGTTTACCTCAATGACCATAAGCTGAAATTAATGCTGCTTTGATGAAGGAGATCTTCCAATAGATGTTGAACCACTAGTACCAAAAAATGACTCAAAATTGGATTTGACTGAAAGCCAATGAATTATGGTTAAATAATCTGTATGTATTAAGTGAACTGATGGATGTGGCAGGATAGAGGTAATCTTCATATCTGACTTGATGTGTCTTTCTTTGGAGAAAGGAATTATTATATGGATGAAGAATTATAGATGGACTGTAAGCTATTTGGTCAGATTGTCCAAAATGGAGTGTAGAATAATATGTTGTACAGGTATGAATTGTGATTACTCATTGGGGTTAGGTTTCATACTCAAATCCCAGATGCATGGGATTTGGTCAAAATACCAGGGGACTCAGTTAAAATGCTATGTGATTTACACATAAGAAACCTGGGATTTAGTGTTGGGATTTGGGTTCCGAATCCCATGTTATTTTAAGGAAGGATTTGGTGACTTTGACAACCCCTAATGATGGGAAAGTGAATATATAATAGATAATACCTCATTGAAGAACTTAGACCTTCAGTAAAACTCTCACATAGTAAAGCTTTATTTGAAAAATCTCTTTCCCAGACAGATTAAGGCCAAAATTTGCAGTAAAGAAACTAAGTAAGAAGAAATATTTTAGGAAAAAAGGAAAATTGATTTCCTCATTGCCATCTTAAGGAAAGAAAGTTACAATAATTAGTATCAAAAAAATTCATATGACCATATTCAATACCTATATCTCACTCACATAATTTCTGGAACACTCCTTAAAAGATTTTCAAATTTCATCCTAATAGAAGATAATTATCAAAACAACAAGTAAAATGTAGAATTCCTTTCTATAATTTTTTTTTTGATCTCAAAAAATAAAAAATTCTCTTTAGAGAATTTTTTTTACTTTAAAAAAAATTTAAGGAATTTTTAGCTATAGGATTTTCAAGAATGAATCAATCTAATAAAAAAAATAATTCAAAAACATTATAAGTCATTTTCATTTATTGATAATTATAATCAAAAAATAATATTAAAAAATATTGTTATAATCAATAAAAGAAAATAATCTTTTTAATTTAAAAAAATTAATAAAAAAAATTTATCAAAAGATTTTATGAAGAAAATTTTAAATGTATTTTGTTTTTTGTTTTTTTTTTAAAAATAAATCATAAAAATTTTTGATATAAAATTAAGAATTAAATTTTTAACTTTTATAATTTTTTCTTTTTAAATAATCATAATAATAATCCATATTATTAATCCTTTTTTGTTTCTTATTCTTATGTTTTGTTTTTTAATTAGGAGGTTTTTTTTAATATATATTATTTTGATTAAAAACAAAAAATAATTTTATAAATAATTTGAGAGAAGTCAAATTCAAAAAATAATAATAATAAATAAAGGGTGTTGGTAAACACACGTAAGCCCTTACATGTTTTTACCAATTTATGGTAAAAACACGTAAGTGACCTTAATTTTCAAAAAAATTCCTCAGGCTCAGTTTTGAGGATCTTTTTAATTTTTTTTTGCCATATTTTTCCTTACTTGGCATGTCAATAAGCACAAATTTTTTCAAAACTTTTTTTTTGCCAAATTTCACCAATTTGGCCAATATGCCAAAATGGCATATTTTTTTCAAAAATTTATTTAAAATCTTCCCACTTATGAATTTCCTTCATTTTTTTTTAAAAATGAAGGGTTCAATTTGAAGAATAAAGCACCAGAATCCCATAATTTTGGGAATTTTTTTGGGTGGGACAAGTGAAGGTGCAAAAAGGGTTTTTTTTAAATGTTTTTTCCCGTCATTGTAATATGCCTATTTTTAAAAAGTGAATTCAATAAATTCCCACTTATGAATTTCCTTCATTTTTTTTTAAATTAAAGGGTTTAATCTGGAGAATAAAGAACCAGAAGCTCATGAATTGGGAAAAATTTTTTGGTGGAACAACAAGTGAAGGCGCAATGAGTGTTTTTTTTCAACTGTTTTTTTTCTTGTGTGTAATGAGACTATTTTCAAGTACAAAAGCTCCACATGTTCGATAAAAAAGGAGACTGAGGTGGGATTTAAGCAATAAATATGACTAAGGAGGGGGATAATTGGCATAAATTGTATATACAAAAATCGATCAATCAGAATCAACCTCCGAAATAGTGGGTTTTTTCTGAGAGGGGGGAGGAAGATTTGATAAATACAACATTCTGTGTTTTGTTAATTTATCAGCCCACCCCAGGGCTTATGGTTAGGCATGAATCTCCCAATTCACAGTAATGGGGGGGACTGGATAAACTTTAGAAATGATTATCTTCAAAGGAACAAAATGAGCACAGCTATCCAAGAAGAAGATGAAAATAGCGGGATTATCATCTGGAGGACAGAAATAAGGGAAAAAAGAAAAATATTGGACTTTGGAATAAAAGAAAACTGGTCTTTAATACTTATTTTAAATTGGATCCCCCATGTCAGGCATGGACATCCACTTTCTTTTTGGAGCCTGGCCAACATCTTAATACCATTCAATTCTGTCCAAATAAGAGGATACTGAGGTAATTAAGGTGTTAATGGCTTCGTAAAGGTCTTGATTTTGTTAAATTTCTTCAGCCAAGTCACCTCTGACATCAGCCCATTGATCTTGATTCTTGTAAATGAAGTGGGATACTGTTCTGTAGCCACAGTTTCCATCACCCTGGAAATTGATGGCCTTGAAGGTGTATTTCAATATAAACTTGGGCAAGTCTTCTGAGCCAGTTATCTGATAAAATAAGCTCAAAAAATGAATAAATATCAAAATAAACAACAGAAAATTACATTAAAAAGAATCAGAAACTCACAAACAGCTTGGAGCATTCATCACTTGTGTGATAATTGCTTTGACAATGCCCACAGGTCAAGTCAATTGCATCATAGATATTCAAACTGGTGGCAGGCTTGTGTGATTTTCTTTGTGATGTTTTGCTTCCAATTGCCAATATTCTGGACCTTCTAAGGGTTACTTCTGATGTATCTAATTCAGTTGCTGAGGGTAGTGAATCTGATGAACTGATGGATATAGATAATGAGTCCTCAGAATCTTCAGAATCTTCAGATAAGTCCACTTCCATAATTGGAGAGGGGACATTTGACTGGGATCTTGATGTTGTTGTGCTGGTCACTTTTGATGGGGGTCTTCCTCTTCTCTTGGATTGACTTTCAATAATTTCAAATCTTGAAGGTTCTCTTTTGTTTTGATTTTTGTTTTTATTCTTGGCTCCTTGGGGTCTTCCATGGATATTCTTACATTCTAGAGGGTCTTCATAATATTGATCATCCTCTTGACTCTTGGGAATTTGATCAAATGGGACTTTTCCAGTCAAAAAATCTTGAAAATGTCGAAGTATTGGAGTGATTTCTGCCATTGGTCTTTGAAATAGGTCTTCCCCAATGTCTTCAAATATTTTCTTGGCTTCATTCTTTCTTTCTTTTTCAACACTTTGATTATCACCTTGAAAACCAGCCTGAGAAGAATATGACAAATAAAATCAGTTAATAAGAAAAAAAATAATAAGAAGAAATTAAAAAACCCTCACAGGCAAATTCAAATGCCATTGAGGATGAAAGTCTGATAATTCAAGCCTTTGGTGCTTGGAAAATGCCTTTTGGGTCTTATGCTTGCAAGGAATGCCTTTATAATTGTTGTATTTGTTGGTGCATTTTTCATTTGGAGGAAATTTTGTTTTGAAATTTTCAAAGGCAATCTGAAGAGCATAATGAGACACCTTGCCATTGAGGGCACAGATGTGTGGAGGAAAATTCTTGACATGGACAATCATTTCCTTGGAGATTCTGTTGATAATTTCAATAAATTGTTTTCTGAATGCCATGTGGAAAGCCCTGACTACCTCCAGGAGAGTACCAGTGGACTTCTGGAGCCAAATTTTAACCATGGAATGGGCACCTTCAATTCTGGAGGTGGAGCCCACACCCAGGTGGCAATGGTGGTTGGTCCAGGCTGGCACATAATACTCCTTTAGAGGAAGCCAGGTATTTTCAAAATACTGCAAGACCTCAGGATTTTTAACTTGCTTTTGAAGCTTCTTCCAGTTGTCTTTGCAAGACTTTTCAGTGGGTGAATACATAAGCTGAGAAAAGAATCCCAAAGTCATTAATAAAGACAGTAATAAAAGAAAAGTGAAAACAAGTGAAATAAAGTGAAGAAGTATATTACTTGATTCCAAAGGCCCATAAAATTTTCAAAATCAGTTCCATGACCAATTTTCTTCATGCAATGAGCAGATAAATCCTTGTTGATGTGCCAAATGTATAGCATGACTTTGGAGTCTGGGAAGAGCTTCTTAATAGAGGTTTTCAAGGCCAGATCCCTGTCAATAACAATAACTGGGGGGGAACAAGATTGGTGTTGTTGAGGACCTTTTCAATGTATTGATTTAATGCCCAAGTATATGAAGCTTCATTTTCATTCTTCATCAAACAAAAAGCCCCAGAAAAGGTCTTATTGGTTGAGTTGAATCCAACAATATGAAAAAGGGGCATTTTGTACTTATTTGTTTTATAAGTACAATCCATAAGAATGACATGAGGAAAGCCATGAAGAAGTTTTATGGCCAGGGGGTGAGTAAAAAACAAGGAGGTAATGTGTCCCTCAGAATCCCTTGCAGAGGACCAAACAAAATTTTCTTGTTTGAGAGTGTCAATAAGAGCATCAATGGGCCTTCTGCCGTGCAGTTTGTCTTTCTTGATTTTCTTGACTTGGTTGTAAATGTCTTGAAGGATTACAGGCCTGTCAGACTCCCGCTGGCTGCATAATTGGGCCTGAATTTGCCTTGGCATGAGCAGTGATTGAGACATTTGAGCAATTTGGGATGTTTCTTGCTCATTGAATTTCCTGAAAGCAGGATGTGCCATGATATTTTCAGTGGCATCATGGCTATGTTCAGGATTTTTGACCTTAAGAGTCCAAGTGGTACTCTTGGCATATTTCCTGGCATAAAGTCTAAAAGGACAGTCAAGCTTTCTTGAGGTGACTGTTTTGGAGGGGCTTTTGTTGGGATTTGGGGTGCCAGACCTGTCACAACATATTTCAATTTGGTTGTGGGTCATATTGGACCTCAAGGTGGACACAGCATACCCCTGAGCCCTGGCAACATTATGCACATGTTGCCAAAGAAGCTCAAGGGTCTGAAATTCACCTTCAGTGGGGGGTTGAAGCATTTTTTTAATGAAAATTATGTATAAAAGTGAAAAAAAGGGGGATTTGGGGGATTTGGAATGGGGTAAGAACCTTTTGAGATGTGAAAAAGAGGTGAAAAAAGGTGTGAAAAATGAACAGAAGTGGTTAAGAGTGAAAGAAAGTGGTTTAAATGTGGGATTAATAAATGAGGGAAGGTAAGAAATTGAAAATTGAGAGGCTTGAAAGCAGGTTGTTGTGGTGGAAAATGCAGTCTTTGGGGGAAAAAAAGAAAAAAAAGTGTGAAAAGCTTTGCAAAATGGCTTTGGTAATGCTGTTTTTCCCAAAAGAAACAATGGTTTGGGGTGTTTGGGCTTGTTTTTTTTGGGCAGGGGGCTGGGCAGAAAAATCTGAAACAATTTGGAGTTAGAGAGGTTTTGTGGGGAAAAAAGCTCTTTTGGGCATGTTTTGGCCCAATACAGGCCCAATTGTGTTTCATTTTCAATTAAAAATGGGCCCAGGGCACCCCTTACATGTTTTTACCAATTTGCTTACGTGTTTTTACCAACACCCTAAATAAATAGTCAGTTAAAAGATCTAACTAGTTTTCATTGATTAAGAACTTTATAAATTCTTGAAAGAAGAATTTCTTCAATATAAGGGTCCCTATCAGATCAAGAGTATAAGAAAAACACTTAGTGATAAAGATATGGATTCAATAGTGAATTAGAACCATTTTTGAGGTATTTCAAGATCTCAATATTTAATTCAAGAAAAATACTTATTCCAATCCTTCAAAGAATATCCCATAAAATTTAATTTAATATTTAAATAAAAAATTATTACCAAAAAATCAATTTATTTCTTGAATGATTTTTTTTATTAAAACATATTTCCTAAATTAAAGAATTTAATTGAAAACAAACCATAAAAAATGATTTTTTGAATAAATAGAATTTTTTTTGAAAAAGGGAAGATTTTCACCTAAATGAAAGTCAAAATTATCATTAAAGCTTATTACTTATGTTATTTATTAAGATACAGGTATATATATATTACCCATTTAATAATATAAGTTAATTAGATTTTCTATATCTTGAACAGGGAAAAAAAAGTGAAGATAATAATTTAAAATTTAAAAAAAAATGCAGAATTAAGGAAAAATTTAAGAAACAAACATTTTTTTAAGAAATATTTATTAAAAATTTTTTTTTAAAGAGATAACTTAAATTATTCAAAGTTTTTTTTCAAAAATGTATTAATTGATCAAATTTAATTAAATAAATAGTTTTATGAAAATATTTTATTTAAAAGATAAGATTGGAGATAGTATGAAATAAAGAAAAAAAAGACAAAGTTCTCTTGGACCCAAAAATGAATCCAAAAAAGTAACCATCAAGATTTTGAAAGTTTTAGAAATAATTTAAAATAAGATGAAGAGAAAGAAAATATGAAAAAGGTAGTAGCAAGAATAGATCAAGGGATTTTTAATTATCCTTGTAGGACTCTGTGACTCAAATTTAGTGCCCACCAGCTTTTTGTTTTCAATTATCTCTTCACTAGTTATTTTTTGAGCCTTTGAGATATTACTACATATCCAAAAAGTTCACAAGAAAGCTTTGAAATAATTATCTTAAATTAAGTGAAAATGCCATAAATAAGCATAAATTCTTGGTTACCCTACAATATAATGAGTGAACATGTGAAATAAATTAAATAATTATATTCCCCATGATAAAATACACATATATATCATTTTTATGGCATATCTGTAAAGTCAATAATTAATGAATAATAAGTAAGAATACCATAAAAAAGACATAAACTATTATTTACCTCAGAAACCAGGGAAACAACATGTGAAATAAATTATACCATTGGATTTTCCATGAAAAATGCAAATATAAAATTTTTATGTCATATTTGTGAAGTCAATATTCAATGAAATAACCTGAATATATGCACTTTTATTATCAATGCATATATTCATGGTTTTTAGCTAGTATCTCTTAAAATAAACATGATAGAGAGTTGACCAAAGAATAATTACTCAAAGAAAACAGACATAGACTTTATTTGACAAGTTATAAACAAGGTTATAACTTGTAAGGGCTTGTTGAATAAAATTGCTATAGCTGTTGACCACTTTGTTGTGAGAGTGATCCAAGCTTAAAATAAATTAGATATTAAGGCTATACTAGATTACGCATCAGGAATGATTTATTTGGTT
The DNA here is from genome assembly GCA_023105745.1 of Austropuccinia psidii. NCBI lineage: Eukaryota > Fungi > Basidiomycota > Pucciniomycetes > Pucciniales > Sphaerophragmiaceae > Austropuccinia > Austropuccinia psidii. Next base: position 39,322,544 of record JALGQZ010000007.1, read on the forward strand.
TCATTCTATTCAAGGTACAACTCCTTGGAATCATGGCTTGAGCTTTAAAATAGTGAGTTTCAGCAGAAAAGATGAGTTACAAAAAAAATCATCAAAAATAGGGTTTTGATAATGTAATCAAATGCTCTTGGAAGTTTGATTATGGAATTTTAAGCTATCAGAATCAGCTCTCTGATTGGTTTTAGCATGTATAACCTAAAGGTTATTAATGATTAAAGCTTAAGCTTAAAATTGATCATTTATGATCACTCACTGTAATCCTATTTTAAGTTTAACACTTATATTAGTGATAAAACTGGTGAAAACTATTATATCATGATTAATACTAATACAATCCACTAATTTTAGGCTTCTTCCAATCCTATGATGTCATCAATCTTAGAGTTATAATGATAAATCTAAATAATGGCATAATAATAGGATAAGATGGTTTGATTATGATTTAATCATCACTAAAACTTAAAATACTGATCAATTGCAGTGGATACCATAAGTACACCTCTACTAGAAGGGGAGATTTTACTATAAATAGAGCTATTTTTACTCTATTTCCCCCTCAGAAAAAACAAAAACATTCAATTTTTAAAAAAAAGCTAAAAAGCTTTCTTCTTTTTACATAAAACTGTTATATACTCAAATAATCAAGTTCCTCTTTATTATAATCATAAATTTTGACGTGATTAAATAAATTTTTAATTGTTTTTTGTTAAATTTCTCTAAAATCTCTCATTCTAGATGAAAACAAGAAAATTTGTAATTTCTTTTTGATTTTTATTGTAAATAAAATTTAAATAAGCTGTATTTAAATTTTTTGGCATAAAATTATTCAAAACTATTATATTAAGTGTTAAAAGTAGGTTATTTTCTCTTTTTATAATAATTTCTCTCTATAATCATTTTTTTATAATTCTTGAATTCATATAAATAGTATTTATATGAAATAATAATTTTAATATTAGTAATATTATTGTTATAATTGTATTTCATTAAAAAACAATTTTTTATGCCTTTATTATTTGTTTGTAAAAATAATAAAGTACTATAGATATATCAATTATCATATATTGATATATTTATTTTATTATATTAATGATTTTAATATATAATTTATATTATTATATTCTTTTAATAATATAAATATTTTATGCCATAATTATAATAATCATCTATTATTATCATTATCTTTCATCTTATTCTTTAAATTTCATAAGGACATTCAGAGTGAAATAAGTAAAATATTAGTGATTTTTACTTATTAGGGGGTGTAAAAGTCACCAAATACCACCTTAAAATAACCTGGGATTTGGCTTCCAAATCCCAACACTAAATGCCTGATTTTTCATGTGTAAATCATATGGGAATTTAACTGAGTCCCCTGGTTGTTTGACCAAATACCATGCATCTGGGATTTCAGTTTGAAACCTAACCCAAATGAGTATTCACAATTGACAACTGTACAACATATTCTTCTACACTCCATTTTGGACAATTTTTCCAAAAACCTTACAGTCCATTTATATTTATTCATCCATATAATAATGCCTTGTTCCAAAGCAAAACACATCAAGTCAGATCTGAAAATCACCTCTGGCCTTCCTCATCAATCAGGTAACTTAAGCCGTACTTATTATTTAACCATAATTCATTGGCTTTCACTCAAATACAATTTTGAGTCATGTTTTGGTACTAGTGGTTCAACATCTATTGGAACACCTCCTTAATCAAAGCAGCATGGATATCAGCTTATGGCCATTGAGATCCACAAAGAATCATGAAATTGTCTAAACCTTAGCTCAAGAAGCATCCGAGATAAATGGTGAACATATAAAAAGAAGTATATGGAAGCAAAAAAAGTTGAAAATCTAACTGGGGCTGGACTCACCAAAGAAGATGAGAGTAAAGGAATAAAATTAATGATTTAAAAGCTTGAAAGTATGTGTCCTTTCTATTCTGAAATGGATGCACTATTTGGCCACAAGCCCAATGTCACTCCCATTGCAAGCTATGATTTGCAAGAAAAAGACAGCTTAAATGGTGATGATGAGGATATTTTGCTTGTTAAGGTAAGCTATTGTCTCCTTTTGTTTTTACCTGATATTATTCAAGCTCATTCAATTTTTAAAGGAGAATAATTGTTTGGAATCACCTCACAATCTGCATCCTTTTCTTAATAATGATGATGACTTGGTTCAAGTGGAAAACCTTCAAGATGAATCAGTCAGTACATTTAAGAGTAATGTTTATGCAATGAAATCTTGATTATTTCTCTGTTGAACAGAAAAGTAAATCCATAACACATTCAACACAGAAGCATAATCAAACATTGATGCCCAACTTGAATGACAGGAGTGGTTCTAGGCAAAGGTCAATGGATAGGTTTGCACCTACTTATGAAAATTTGCTTGAATCACAGAAAAAGGGTATGACTTGAAATTATGGTTCCTCTGCTCAATCCTACTGACAAAAGTCATGATTATTAGCCCATGAAACCAGTGATAATGCTTGTCTGGAGTGGGACAGGGAGAGGTGGAATGAAGAGAATGTGAGCAACATGGAAAAGCAATGGTTTGAAGAAGTCAAGTTACAAAAGCAAATGCAGATTGATGAGAAGAAACACACCAAGACATATGGATTTGAAAAAGAAAAGTGGAAGCCAGAATTTGAACTTAAGGAAAAGCAATGCCAGATGGATCTCACTATAGCCACATTGTCATCAAGAAGGCCAATTGCAGATGTCAGGCTGAGTCTATGATAAGAGTATTAAAAAGTATTTACAACTCTTAACTATGACTGTGACACGGTAAATAAAGGTTTGAAAGGGTTTGATAAGAGTAAAAGATGGTTTAATTCAATAATGAGAGGGCTTTACTATAAGGAATATAGTGGTGGTGAGCGCTGTTGAAAGCCCTGGGTGCAGCTTTACCTGTTGGATTACAATAATAAAGACTACAATACTTTAAATTAAGAGTATACCTGATTATTACCCAAGAGTAAAACTGTTTTTGACAGTTTACTACGTAGGGTATTCAAGAGCAGGATGAGGAAAGGGTTTTGGCTGTGAAAAGCCCTCCTTTTATCCTGAAATTGAGGTGAAAAGGCTGCTAGACCTTTCCACGTAGAGGAAGTGAAGATTTTTAACTCTCCAGGACAGGCTTGTGGTTTGCAAACAGCCTGTATACCCTGTATTGGGCTCAGATGTGGTTTTGAAACCACATCTGGGCAGTTTTCACCAATACAGGGTGAAAATTTTCATCTGGGGACCTCACAGCCTGATTCTGACGTGTAGGACGTGTAGAATGCTGTACAGAAACTGTATGGGACCCCAGTATTGACTGACATATGAGGTATTGAAGTGAAAACATGCTTCTTCGTCTATTTGACACCTCATATTCATGGTTATGGGATATTATCCCATGGTAAGGCTGTATCTGACAGCAGGTGGGATTTTGACCTTAAAATGGTCATAACTCTGTCAGTATTTGAGATATCAAGCTCAAAGTTGGTTCATTGAATAGCCCTGTATGAGCTCTACACAATGGTACCCAACCTGACATGGTTATCATTAAATATGACAAAGTTATCCCATGTACAAGTATTTTTGTACATTGGCGTGGTCTAGCTAAAAAGCTTGTTTGGCCAATAACTTCTGTTGTAGTTGAGTTATGAGGAAGTGGATGGCACCATCAGATAGCCCTGATTGTTCTCTTTCCAAAAAGACCCCACTTTAAGTATCTCACACTAAAACTGTAAAAGTTAGATGAGAGGTGAATGTTTTGTTCACCCTTATTTGGTCTGAATTTGACCATAACTCAAGTAATACTGGTGCTAGCTCAGTTTGGCTGACACCATTGGATAGCCCTGGCTTAGAGCTTCATTTTGAATACCCATTTGATGGGGTTAAGCCTCTCCTTCTAGATTTTAGATGAGAGGTGAAAATTAAGGTTTATGCTCAGCAATAACTTTGAGCAGGAATAACTTTGTTATTTCTTGTCCTATGGTGATGGGACTTATATCTTCAGAAAGGAGTGAGTTTCATCTTTCTTTTGATACCTTTTGAGCTAATTTGGCTCAGGTCCATGTTTTGGTGGTATCTTGGCTATACCATTGGTTTATGGTATTTTGGCTGTCATGCTTGTGCTCTGGTTTTGAGTCACAGGCTGACATACCCTTCCTCTAAAAAAGGCTCATCATTGATGAGACTGTTCAGTCCTCCTAGAGACTCTGAATCTCCTTAAATGAAGGTTCCCATCTGGTATGGCATCCTCTGCCAACCATTTGTCTTTGTCAGCTGTCTGGTTCTTGAATCTGACTAGATATTGTCTCTGATCCTTCCCATTAAGTCTGATTTTTCTGGCCCTGATGATTTTACTCACAGGTCCAGGAGAGTCCTCTACTTCCACTATTTCTGGTAGAGTGATGTTTTTCTTCCTGGAGGGGAATTTATCCTCCTCTGTTTGGAAGTATGGCTTGACCAGGCTCACTGGAAAGACTGGGTGTTTCCTAGAAAACTCCTCAGTGAGCTTGACTTCTACTGCATTCTTCCCTATCAACTTAATGGTAGTGAAGGGCCCTACAAATGAGTCTCTCATTTTCTTGGGTCCTTTGAGATTGTTAAAGTTCAGTGTAGACACTAACACCTGGTCCCCTTCCTTGAAGTCAGGTTCCATATGTGATTTGTCCCATCTTTGCTTATTATACTCTTTGGCCTCAGCTATGCATTTGGCAGCAGTATCACAGGCTTTCTTCCACATATCATGGAAGTCTTTGGCTGTGGGGTGGATGGTCAGAAGATTTTTCTTCAAGTGATCCACAGGTAACAGGGGATTCCACCCTTTCTCTACCAGTGCAGGTGTTTTTCCTGTGGTAGAGTGCTGGCTTGTATTATAAGCCAGTTGGACTGCTGGTAAGAGGGTGACCCAATCATGGGTATATCCCTCATGGTCCTTGTATTCCATGCCGTAGGCACAGAACCTCCTGAGGATGTCCTCCATTGTTTGGATCATCCTCTAAGCTAGGCCATCTGTTTGTGGATGGTAAGCTGTGGAAAAAGCAAGCTTGGTGCCTAGCATGTCATATAAATTGGTCCAAAATTCAGATGTGAATTTTGGGTCCCTATCACTAATTATGATCTTAGGGACTCCACAGTTGGATATGATGTTATTCCAAAATAACAGAGCAGTGTCCATGGCTGTGTCCTCTTTATGGCATGGTAGACATCTCATGCTCTTGCTGAACCTATCAACTATGATTAGGCAGGCATTGTAGTTTTCTTTGCCTCCTGGGACAAGTCCTGTGACCCAGTCCATGTTGATGGTTTCCCATGGGTGTTTGGGTTCTTCTATGTGTTGAAGTAACCCATATTTCTTCCCATGTTTTCTATTTGCCTTTTGGCATCTTTCACAAGTGTTGATGTATTCACTCAACTCTTGCTCCCACTTGGGCCACCAAGCTGTGCTTGCTACCCTCTCTTTAGTCCTGTCCTCACTCATGTGTCCCATATAGGGGCAGTCATGGCATTCCTGCAGGATTAAAGAGATGTGGTCTCTGTCTATCACTGTGAGTGCACTGGTGTGCTTTTCTCTTTCATGAATCAGGCCATCTATAAGGAAGAATTTATTGTTCTTATAGGCCCTCAACCAGGGTTCCTCCAGCTGGGTTTCCAGTTCTGGGCTCCTGTATTTTTGTTGAAGGAGTTGGAGTAGTATGCTACACTGTTTGTGTTTACAATAACATTTCAGTACTGCATTGAAAAATTCATTGTGCAGTTCTGAGGAACTTATTCCCAGTATGGGGGTTTCTGTCCCTTCTGAATCAGTGTTTCCACTGTCAAGGGTACCACTCCCTGGTGCCCATTCAGAGAATCTGAAGTTCTTTTTCCTATTTATTTCCATAAAATGGATAGGAATTTTTGCAGCAACTTCAGGGTCATAAGCTGGATTGCTTTTGACATTGTCCAGTGGCCATCTGCTAAGGCCATCTGCATTGGTATGGCTTTTAACTTCCTTGTATATGATGGTCATGTTCCCTCTATACTCCTGGATAGCTATTTGCCATCTCAGCATGTGTCTATTAGTAGTCTTCATGTTTAGTAAAGACTTCAAGGCTGTGCAGTCTGTGTAGACTTCAAAGACTGCACCCTCCAAGTAATAATGGAGTTTTTCTAGAGCCCAGACTAGACATAGACATTCTGTCTGGGTGGCCCCATACCTGGCTTCTGAATCTTTCAGCTGCCTGGAGATGTAACATATTACACCTTCTCTTGGTTCACCATCCACAATTTGTCTTTGGTGAAGGGCTGCTCCTAGGCCTTGACTGCATGCTGCATCTATATATAACTTGAATGGTAGTTCAAAGTCAGGTAAGATGAGCACAGGTGCATTAGTGAGTTCATATTTGATCCTCTCATATGCATCCCTTCTTTCCTTGGTAATTTCAAAAACTACATCCTTTGAGCATAACTTGTATAAACTACTAGTTATGTGGCAAAGTTCTTGATGTGGTTTCTATAGTAGCTAGCAAATCCAAGGAATGATTGCATCTCTTTGATGTTCTTTGGTACTGGCTTTTGCAGTACTGCTGCTACTTTGTTCTGGTCGATTGCCAGACTAAGGCCTGAGACTTTGTGTCCTAGAGCTAGTAGCTCTTGTTGGCCAAAATTACACTTTTTGAGTGAAATTTTCAGATTGATGGGTGTACATTTACTTAGCACTCTGTCTATGTATTGTACATGGTCTTCCCATGTCTCTGAGTATATGATGATATCATCAATATATACTACCATCCAGCCTTCCATTATTTCTTCTCGAAATATGGTGTCCATCATCCTTTGGAAGTGGGCTGGTGCATTCTTGATGCCAAATGGCATCCTGGTATACTCATATATGCCCATATGGCATATAATTCTGAGTAATTTCATGGAGTTTGGTTTAACTCCATTTTGGTCGAAGCCTTTCATACAATCCATCTTGGTTATGTATTTGGCTTTGGCCAATTTATCCAAGGCATGAGGTATCCTTGGTATAGGATACCTGTCTGCTTTTGTGTAGTTGTTCAGGGCTCTGAAGTCTCCACAAAATCTAGACTTGCCATCATGCCAGGTGATTAGGACAGGGGTGGTTATTTCCACTATTTCATTATGTCCAATCTTCCTAATGACATCCATGTCCAGGAGTTCATTGATATGTTTCTCAATCTCTTTCCTGGTCTCCAGACTTGCTGGGTAAGGAGGTCTCCTTAACATGGGTGGATAAGGCCTTTCTACATCCAGATATAGTTCTATATCATGGCCTTTGATCTTGCCTAATGGTTCTTCACCAATGGCAAATACTGGTCTATTCTTCCTCAGCATCTTCAGTAAACTTAGCTTTTGTTTACTGGTGAGGGTAGTGCTAAACTGTCCCTCTCTGAATTCTTTCAGAAGTTCTTCCAGTGGGTCCTGAGAAGATATTTGGTATATATCAAGAGAAAATTTCTTTTCCTTGTTAGTACCAATGGTAATATGCCTATTTTTACTATTGTAAATATCTATGCCATACATCCTCTGGTAATCTGTTCCCAGTAAAAACCCTTGGATGTGGGCATCTTCAAGCACTACAAACTCTGGGTTGAGTCTGATATTACCTTTTCTGTGGGGTATAATTATCTCTTTGATAATTGTCCCTATAGAGGTCATCTTTCCAGATGCACTCTTAAAGTTCTTTGCCCTGGTGGGCAAGAGTTCTTTCTCCCAGTTTGGGAAGTGGTTATCCAGATAATTTCTGGCCACTATGGAGCAATGTGCTCCACTGTAAATGATCAGTGGGTGCTGAGCATTGTCAATACATACAGTCATTTTTGTGGCTGTTCCATGTATATATGCCATTCCTTTGGTTGGTGTAACCAGGAATGTTTGTGCATCTTGTGTGTGTTTGCACAAGTTTTTGTTGGCAGTGTCTTGTGGCATGCCTGCTTCCAACTGTATATCCTGGATTTCTAGTGGGGTTTCCTCTTGGTATTCCACTAGAAATTCCTCTCTGGGGTCTTGATCCTCATCAGATGGTTCTTTGATGGCATCGCCCATGGAGTCTGATTCAGAATCCTCTGTTGGAGGTTCTTCTTCAGGGACTTTCTCTATAGCATAGACTTTCTTCTTTGCTTTTGGACAGTTGTTGGCATAATGGTCTGTTGAACCACAATTGTGACAAGAATTCTTTTTCTTTGCCACTTCTGCCACTCTTTCTCTGGGTTTGTCTTTAAACTCTACCCTGAAAGGTTGTTTCTCTTTGAAACTATTACTTCTATATGGGGTGAATTTCCCTATATTAGTCCTTTTCCTTATGTCTTGTAAGGTATTGGCTATGTCATCTAGAGTGCAATTTTGGTTGCATCTGCATTTCACTGCATGCTCTAGCTCTCCTGGCAGTTGTGTCAGAAGTTTATGATTCCTCATTTGAATGTTCATTTGAGGATCAATGGCTTTAAGTCTTTTAGACTGTCTAAGACACCACTCATATGGATCTTTGTCCACAGAGTATTTGTCATTTTCAAATGACATGGTCTTTTGCCATATCCAAGTTCCATTACTGTACTTTTGGATTATTTGACTCTTCCACCATGGCCAGTTTCTTCTGCCATGGATTTCTTTCATTTCAGTGTACCATATACTTGCATGACCTTTAAATGCAGTATTCAGTCTAGCAGTAATCCAGTAATCTGGTATGCTTGGTACATCAATGAAGAGTCCATCAATATAATCTATGAGTTCCATATGATCATATTCTCCTGATCCAGAGAATTTGGGCCAGCTTGAGGCCTCAGGAAGCTGTTTCAAGGCTTCCTTCTCTGAATAAGACATGCCATCTCCATCCTGGTATTGTGATGGAGATCTGCCTTATTCAACAACATGGCATCTGGTTTGATGTCATCTGGTTGATATGGATTCTCCATAGCTTGGCCTTGTGGTTGGGGCTTTAAGCTATGGTAGGCATCAAACAATTTGTTGATGTCTTGGTTCAGACACTCCCTGTCCCTGCTACTATGGTGTTGTTCTTCAGAGACTTGATTCAGTCTCTTGTTGGTTTCTTCAGAGGCTTTGCTCAGTTGAGCATATCCTTCCTGAAGGTTTTTAACTATTTGCTCCAATGAGGCTTGAGTTTTTCTCATCCTCTCGGGCAGCTGCAAATTCTGTAGCCTGCTTTGCAGATCGCTCAGCATATTGGGACATTTGTAACCACAGTGTGTCACTGTTGATGTTACTCTCAGATGTGATAATGTTATTTTAAGTCTGAGTGGGGGTAATGTTTCTATTACTAGGACTACTGATTCTAGAGTGGTTTACAACTACTTCTGGTTCTTGTGTACTTCTTTTACCAAATCTAACAGCTTCTGGATCATGGGGTCTGACTCTTTCCTCCTCTGGTTGAAGGAGGCTTTGTTCTTGCCCTTGTTTCCTTGTCTTCTCCTGGAAACTTCCTGGAATTGTGAAGAATGGTGACTCTTGGCCACTGATCTGCTGGTTTCTGAATGGTGTGAAGCCACTGGAGAGCTGATTTGGCATGCTCCTTGTGAACCTGAAGGAATCTGAGTAGGCCCTGTCTGGGTTAACTGTTCTTCTATAGCTTGGATAGTGGCTTGATTCTCCCTTATCCTCTGTGCCCTTGCCTCCAGGAGTCTGTGCTGCCTGGTAGGATTCCAACCCTTGGTGATTACCATAAGGTCTTTGAAGTCTATCTCTTTGAGAAAGATCTTCTGGCAACTTGATCCCAGTTCTGCCCAGTGAGTTGCTAGGTTGAACCTTTTGTTGTCCATGCTCCATTGAAACAAATCTTTGAGGAGTTGGTGGATTTGAAGAACTTGATCCATATCCTTCCAGTCCTCTGGTTTGAGGTTTCTGTTGAATTGGAGTGTGAATGGCAAGGTTTATATTATCTCCCTCATTGTTTTGCCATCCACCACTGTGTCCAATGTGTCTTCTTTCAGGTCTTCTGGTTCTAGACATTCCTGCTCTATCCTCTGGCTGGTTCCTTTGGAAGCCAAGGTCTCTGAGGTATGCAGGGGACATATCAGTGTTTGCAAGCAGTCAAAAACTTTATGTTCTTAGGGTATTTACCTTTGACTGTGCCTTGTACAAATTTGTTATCTGCTGATTTGGGCAGTTTGCCTTTGGAGGTTACAACTGGGTTAATAATTGTAATCTTTCCTGTACAAGTGGTTAAGGTTGGTTTACCTTGTATTGAAGCAGAGTTTCGTGGTTTTCTACTCCTCTGAGTGGCTATTGGTGTCCACTTCTTGGCTGTAATGAGGCCTTCACTAAGCCTTTTTCCTTTACCCTTGCTGCCATCTGGTTCTGAGGGTGTCACTGGTGTGTTGGCCTGTGACTGGGTTTCAAGTGGGATGTAGTTTTCTTCCACTGAATCAAGACAGGAAAAAGAGGGCTTATGTCAGTTAAGACTTCTTAAAAGGCTGGTTTTGCACGTCTAAGAATGGCCTCTGGGCTTGTATATTATTACAATATGCCCTTGTATAATGACAGTGTAATTGAATTAACAATTTCACGTCAAAAATACAGCTTTTGGTACCCTGTCACACTGTTTGTGTGCCAGTATCCCACAGATACACTTGTGGTTTTCAAGTGTATTCTGTATAAGTGGTTTTGTATAAGTGTTATTGAGTTAACAATACACTTATTCCACGCCTCAACTGATGGTTTTTCAGTCAGAGGTGTCCTTATTCAGTCAAGAATACAGGACTTTATTGATGGCTTATGTGTTTTTATATACAAAACATGCCAAAAATAATTAAATTCAGTGGGTATTAGCCACATGAATAATACTCTTTAAAATATGAGTATGTATAAAAAAGAATAAATATATATAATATATATATTTAAATAAAGAAATTACGCCTAAAAAAGATAAAAACAATGGTTAATAAGTCATAAAAAAGAGAAAAGACTTAATTGTAAGGTCCAAAAAAGTCAAAAAAAAACACGGCCAGGCCCCCAAAATGTCAGGCTGAGTCTATGATAAGAGTATTAAAAAGTATTTACAACTCTTAACTATGACTGTGACACGGTAAATAAAGGTTTGAAAGGGTTTGATAAGAGTAAAAGATGGTTTAATTTAATAATAAGAGGGCTTTACTATAAGGAATATAGTGGTGGTGAGCGCTGTTGAAAGCCCTGGGTGCAGCTTTACCTGTTGGATTACAATAATAAAGACTACAATACTTTAAATTAAGAGTATACCTGATTATTACCCAAGAGTAAAACTGTTTTTGACAGTTTACTACGTAGGGTATTCAAGAGCAGGATGACGAAAGGGTTTTGGCTGTGGAAAGCCCTCCTTTTATCCTGAAATTGAGGTGGAAAGGCTGCTAGACCTTTCCACGTAGAGGAAGTGAAGATTTTTCACTCTCCAGGACAGGCTTGTGGTTTGCAAACAGCCTGTATACCCTGTATTGGGCTCAGATGTGGTTTTGAAACCACATCTGGGCAGTTTTCACCAATACAGGGTGAAAATTTTCATCTGGGGACCTCACAGCCTGATTCTGACGTGTAGGACGCGTAGAATGCTGTACAGAAGCTGTATGGGACCCCAGTATTGACTGACATATGAGGTATTGAAGTGAAAACATGCTTCTTCGTCTATTTGACACCTCATATTCATGGTTATGGGATATTATCCCATGGTAAGGCTGTATCTGACAGCAGGTGGGATTTTGACCTTAAAATGGTCATAACTCTGTCAGTTTTTGAGATATCAAGCTCAAAGTTGGTTCATTGAATAGCCCTGTATGGGCTCTACACAATGGTACCCAACTTGACATGGTTATCATTAAATATGACAAAGTTATCCCATGTACAAGTATTTTTGTACATTGGCGTGGTCTAGCTAAAAAGCTTGTTTGGCCAATAACCTCTGTTGTAGTTGAGTTATGAGGAAGTGGATGGCACCATCAGATAGCCCTGATTGTGCTCTTTCCAAAAAGACCCCACTTTAAGTATCTCACACTAAAACTGTAAAAGTTAGATGAGAGGTGAATGTTTTGTTCACCCTTATTTGGTCTGAATTTGACCATAACTCAAGTAATACTGGTGCTAGCTCAGTTTGGCTGACACCATTGGATAGCCCTGGCCTAGAGCTTCATTTTGAATACCCATTTGATGGGGTTAAGCCTCTCCTTCTAGATTTTAGATGAGAGGTGAAAATTAAGGTTTATGCTCAGCAATAACTTTGAGCAGGAATAACTTTGTTATTTCTTGTCCTATGGTGATGGGACTTATATCTTCAGAAAGAGGTGAGTTTCCTCTTTCTTTTGATACCTTTTGAGCTAATTTGGCTCAGGTCCATGTTTTGGTGGTATCTTGGCTATACCATTGGTTTATGGTATTTTGGCTGTCATGCTTGTGCTCTGGTTTTGAGTCACAGGCTGACAGCAGAGCTGGAACACATTCTGACATTAATCAATAAAACAATAACATATTAGGTATATGTCATGTGTGTTGAGAAGCAAGGAGTAAGGATGTGATTCTCTAGACCGAGATAGTAGATGAAGTCCTATCTACTTTCTTCATCCTCTACTGTTGTTTGAAGGCCCTCCCCTTCTTTGAATTGCGAACATGTCACATCATCATTGTTGTGATAATTTTGTGAGAAAAGTTCTCCATGGTATAAAAGAGACCATTCCTTCACCCATTACCAAGGGAGGAATAAACCACTTCTTCTTTCTTTATTTAAACTACAACGTCTAAAATTCTATTTACTCAGGAGGAGACTTAAGGTAAAAGTTCTTCCCAAGTGATCAGTCGACTTAGTATTAATTGTTAGTCTTGTATGTTTTTAGTGCTCTAGTACTTAGTACTATTGGTTCATTGACTGTTGTCACTGTGAACAAGTTCTTAGCCCTCTAGCCAGGTAGCTTTATTTATCTAAGATTATTTTATTATGTCAAATTGCTTATCAGTATTTCTGGTTGTGATCCCAGACCCATTACTGTGTCAGGAATACGTAGTGGCTCATTATATAGATATATATAATTTAACAACCATGTATCTAGTTCAGTTTTGATTTACCTGGCTATTATTTCAGTTTACTTATTGTTCTTAAATTTTAGTTTATATTACTACTACTGGCTTTGTTGAGTTGAAATGCAATAAAAGCCATATAACTAAATTCTCTGCAATGTGATCATTTGATATGTGGTGATTTGTCAAATACAATTGAATTTTATTTGCGATTGAGGTTATGTTTTGAAATTGAATTGCAATTTATTACAAAATCAAAATTTTGGGCAAGTTTTTCATCAGAGATTTATGTGCCAAAGATCAATGACAAAGTTGGCTCCAATTGAATTGGAAGGCTCCCTCCAAATTTCAATTATCTTGCCAATTTTTTTCAAATACAAGTGGATTGCCCCTTTTTTCAATTTTTTAATTTCTCTTATTTTCCATCAATTTAATTTAATTTAATTTTGATTTTTCCCTTTTTATGTATTTATTTTAAATCATAGTATATGATATTTGATCTTTTGTTACTTTTCTTTATTATTCTTTTTAACTTTTATTTACGTTTCTTTATTTTATTGTTTCTTATTTTTCTTTATGTGTGTCTAATTTATTTTAATTTTATTCTTATTTATGTTTTGTTTGATGTTAATTTGTTTTATTTGTTTTTATTTTTTCCATTTTGTCTTGTTTTTTTAGATTTGGTTTGAATTTTTTCAATTTATTTTGTTTTATTTTTATTTGTCTTTATTTCTCTGTTTTTGTTTTTTTGGGTTGGTTTATTTTATTTTTATTTTTTGGTATTTGTTTTTATTTTTTGATCCTTTTTTCTAAATCTTGTTGGATTTTTTTACCTCCACCAATACTCATACTCCTTGACTCGCTTCTGTTTCAATCAAACTGACTTTGGTATCAGCTTTCTGTTTTGCTTATTAGTCGTCCTTTTTACAAGTTTTTTTGCAATAAGGGTGAGTTTTTTAAGTTCTATTTTTTTTCCACCAGATGGTATTGGTTTTCAATTTTGTTCCTTTTCTAAATCTTTTTGGAGGTTTCATCTCCATGAAAACTCATACTCCTTGACTTGCTACTGTTTCAATCAAACTGATTTTGGTAACAACTTGCTTTTTCATTTAGTAAACATCTTTTTTATAAGTTATTTTTAATTAGAGGTGAGTTTTTTAAGTTATATCTTCTTTTTCGACAGGGCAATTTTTCACATCACAACATCAATCTCAGACAGCAAGAAGCTTCCACTTCTTCCAAAACCTCGGGATATTGGTCATTAGCAGTCCAATCTTTGCCTGGTAATCTCGATCCAAGATTGGATTTATTAGTCTCCAACACTAACAGTCTCAGCTCACCCGTAATCGCAAGGGTCTTTGTTAAGGGAAGTTTGGCCTCCGCGTCGGGCAGGACAATGGGTGTTGCATTTCCTGAGAAGAGCATACGGACGTTGGGAAGCAGTGGGTTTCCTGAGAAGGTGGAGGGATGTGTGATTATTCAAACAGGAATCACAGAAGCTATTATTTCTGGCCCTACCCCGCAAAAAAAGGGCAACATTGATTATTGCGTATTTCTCATTTCAGAATCACTGTAAATTACCATGGGATACTGAGAATCAAAGATGGGAATTTGCTGATTGTTTTTATTACAGGCCTTTGTACAATAACATCAAAACTAGCTCCAAAAAATCTCTTCAGGCATCCAAGACTCTCAAGATTATTCAAGCGGAAGACAAATGGGAAGATCTTGTTTCCTCTGATCTTGAGAAGGAGACATCACACTCTATGGCAACAGACGGCAATGAAGAACTTCCACAAATTGCGCTTGGTGATTTGCCATTTTAATTAATTTTACCAAATGGAACTCGGATCGGTCATAGGGCCCTACAGTATATATATCATCAAAACCTGTGAGCTTATGCCATCGGTAGTCAATCTACACAAGCTGGAAAGAAAAACATGAAATTAATCACACATTAGGCTGTACTTTTGATCCAAGATAAAGCCATTAGTGAACATCAGGGAGCTATCAATCAACTTGGTGCACAAACCAAGCAATTGGTTGTCGCTGCTGCACTTGTGCCAAGCCCTGGAGGAGGACTTAATTGTAATCAAATCATTGGCACTCCTGAGGTCATCAACGCTCTCAATTGCGGGGAGGCCAGAGACGCTGGTAAGCACATCCATATGTTCAAAGAAGAAAATCGTCATGAACCATTTAAGACTTGAGTTGGATGTACCAGCGGAAATAACCAAAAAAATTGTTCGTATTCTTATATCTAAGAAAACCCACCCATGAGAGTGACTGACATGCTTTGCCCTCTAGATCGCGATCCATTACTGCAGTAACAAGTCATACTTTGTTTTTGCCCTTTTTCTCATTTTTCAAGTCTGGTTTTTACAAATGGAGGTATCTGCTTATATTCAAGCTTGCTATAACAATTCTACAACCTTTTGCATGCAAGAATTTTTCTTTGATTTTGTCAAGATATAACACTTCCTGAATAATTCCGACTTGTGATATTTAAAATATTGAAAAACCTCAACATTGTTCAAATGTTATGAAGGAATGAGATAATTCTCATTTATAAGGGCATCCTTCTAAAATAAGTCGCGTATCCCTATTTAAATTGCCCCTGTTGGCAATTTAAATTCTTTGGATGCACAGATGTCTTTCAGTGAAAAGCATTGATTGAGGAACTAGCGCAACGTCCCTCCACTTATGATGGATTAGCTCACCCACCCCATAGGCACATAGCTGTTGAAATTCACACTTTTATGCTTTGTGCCACACATTTTCATGAGCTCACCACCTTGGACCAGCGAGTTGAGCGTGATCAAAATTACCTTGTAGCACATGTACCACAGGCATCGAGTACTGCCACATCACGACACATTAATCTATTTTACAACGTCGGCCCGGGTTTTAGCGACTAGAGCTTCTGTATTCATGTTGCTGAAATGGCAACCATTTATCATCAGGTCCTCAAAGTCAGTCAGTCCCTCTTTTGCATGGGCCTACCGTTACCTGTTCATCTACGTACTAACAAGAACCTTCAAGGCTTCCATGGTTTACCTTTGATCTTATCCTCATTCATGGCCTCGCAGAGGCCATTAATCAATTTCATTTTTTTGATATCTTTTTTTCATAGTCAGTTTAGTGAACATTGATTGATAAACTGACATTTCTCTTTTTATTTTTGTTTCCCTACCTTTTTTTCTGTTTTGATAATTATGATCATGCTACTCATAAAACCTTATCTTTTCTATTGATCATCACTGATCCTTTTTTAATTTTTGAAATCCAATGAAGATAATTACTGATCATCTTTTTTCTTGCTTTGTTTTTTGTCTTTGATCATCATCATAACTGACTTATCCTTTTGGTTTTTTCATTCTTTTTCTTTTCACTTCAATTTATTATTTGATCATGCTGATACTTTTTATTTTATTTTTTTACTCTTTTTTAATTATTTGTTATTATATGGTTGGATTAATTATAAGAATTTTGTATGCAATGTCATTTCATTTCTGCCTGCTTCCATCATCTTTAAAATTCAGAAAAAATGCTCCCCCTCTCCCTCAATCTTCAAATCAATCTGATAATGTCATGGTTAGGACTAAACCAGACTCAGCACATAATCAAAATGATTCAAATGATGTTGAAAATACTATTCCTCCTATTGATGTCATGGTTAGGACTAAACCAAATATAGAACATCATAAGGATAATAATACCAAAACAAATAATAAAAGAAAACTCACCCAATTCCAAAGACAACATATCCATGATTCATAACAAATCATGTCCCACCTTGGCCATTCAAACACAGCATGTCAGGGTGACTCTATGATATAGCTTTACAATGACAAATAAAAGCTATAACTATGAGTGTGACACAAAAATAAAGATGATAATTAAGATAAGATATGGTTAAAAGGGCTATACTAAGTGAATTTAGTGATGGTGAGTACTGTTGATAGCCCTGGGTGCAGTGTTTATCTGTTGGTTTACAATAATAAACCCTAC
The DNA here is from genome assembly GCA_023105745.1 of Austropuccinia psidii. Classification (NCBI taxonomy): domain Eukaryota; kingdom Fungi; phylum Basidiomycota; class Pucciniomycetes; order Pucciniales; family Sphaerophragmiaceae; genus Austropuccinia; species Austropuccinia psidii. The sequence goes on from JALGQZ010000007.1 coordinate 39,339,558, forward strand.
AATAATTATAATTTATAATTATACCTGTTAAATTCTAAGAGTACCACTTCTTTTGAGAAGTTATATCACATAAAAATATCAACAACAGGATGCTGGATTTGCTTCCTGGTGGGGCAAAGCCTCCTTTTATCTTGTTCTGGGGTGGTGGGAGGTAGTTTACCTCTGCACACGACCACAGAGTGAAAATTTTCACTACTGTGGGCTGATTTGTGGTTCTACACACTCAATACAGACTAGTATTGGGTTGAAATGTGGGTTTAGAACCACAAGTAGTCCTTTTTTCACTATACAGGGTGAAAACTTTCACCAATGGAGTTTACAGATGTGTTCTGGTGCTTCTGACGCGTCAGAATCTGTACAGAAGCTGTATGGACCTCTGTATTTGACTTAACTATGAGGTATTGAAGCATAAACAAGCTTCTTCATCTGTTTTACACCTCATAATCATACTTATGGGATAGTATCCCACTGTAAGGCTGTATTGGCCAAACTGTGGGCTTTTAACCTTAAAGCTGCTATACCTTTGTCAGTTTGCTTGAGATATTGAGCTCAAAATTGGTTCATTGTGTAGCCCTGGATGTGATCTACACAATGGTACCTTATTTGGTATGGCTATCTTTAAATATGGCAAAGTTATGCCATGTACAAGTTTTCTTGTACACATTTATGATTTGTACAAAAACTGTATGAAACTTGTTTGCTCCATATCTTCTGTTCTAGATAGGATATGGGGAAATGGATGGCACCATTAGATAGCCCTAATTTTTCTCTTTCCAAAAAGACGCCACTTTAGGTATCTCACACTAAAACTGTAGAAGTTAGGTGGGAGGTGAATGTTTTGTTCACCCTTATTTGGCCTGAATTTGACCATAACTTCTGTAATACTGGTGCTAGCTCAGTTTGGTTAGTACCATTGGATAGCCCTGACTTAGAGCTTCATTTTGTGTACCCATTTGATGGGGTTAAGCCTCTTACTCTGTATTTCAGATGAGAGGTTAAAATTGAGGTTTATGCTCAGCAACAACTTTGAGCAGGAATAACTTTGTTATTCTTTGTCCTATGATTATGGTACTTGTATATTTGGAAAGAGGTTAGTTTCCCCTTTCTTTTGATACCTTTTGAGCTAATTTAGCTCAGCTCCATGTTTTGGTGGTATCTTGGCTTTACCATTGGTTTATGGTATTTGGCTGTCATGCTTGTGCTCTGGTTTGAGGTCACAGGCTGACACAGCATATAAGAAATTTTCAACCATTTCAATTGACCAGAAATTAGCCAATGCCTCATGGTTAAAACTTCCATAAATAAACACTTTACCCCACCCTTATTTCATCATTGATAAAACCAACAAGCCATTTTCACCTGTCATCATTTATGAAATCACCCCTTTTGAGCTTTCTTCTGGCCACTTTCAAATCCTCAAAGACCTCATTATGACATTAATGTCCTTATCCCAAAAATAGAAAAGAAATTAAAACCAATAAGCAAGTTCTAGGTGGAATTATGAAAGGTATTGGCTTTTGTCCTGGTTCTGATTCTGGCAAATCTGCAGGTGTGGGCTCTCTTTTCCTTATTATTTTAATAATTACTAATTAATTTCAAACTTTTTAAGTGTTTACTCCCGAAAGCCTGGTTTGACTCTTCTTCAAATTGAATCGGATAATAAGAAATGGACCAAACCTCAACAATATGACAAATTCATTTACTCAAGAATATCTCATTTTTCAAAATTAGCTGCAAATGAAAATCACTCATCAATGGAAGCAGCAAAATTACCAAACTACAGTCAACTTGAATGGACTTCTGCCAATCCAAAAGGAAGAGCTCAAATCTTTTTCCAATGTCATTGTCACTCAAGATGGATTTTTCAATAAGCTGCATGAAGATTGCAATGATCTCAATGCCTGGACTTATTTTATTTCTTGTTTTGTATCAAAAAAAGATTTCCATCCCCTTCCAACTGTCTTCAAATACTCTGGACATGGCTTGCACTTCCCAAAATTGAAAATGGAGATTGATTTTTCAAGAAAACCTGGCCTTACGGAAATCCTTTGGAAAAAATTAAAAATGGTTCATCATACAACAAAACCTTCTGCAGCAATTATCAATCATGAGGAAACAACTCATTTTGGATGTTCTTTTCAAATCAACCATAAATTATTAAATGTAGGTCACAAATTCTTGCAAATGTCGCCCACCAAAATCAATTCAAAAGTCCATGGGTACTTTGAAAGAAATGTGCATGACCAAAAAAGAGCTAAAAAGTATTAATTGTAAATAGTTTTATTTTCCCAATAACATCTCCACTCCATTATATTCCATTAAATTAAGTACATAAATACATGGTCCTTATGAAATTCACAATTTACTATCTTTCCATGCCAAAGTAATTGGTTTAATTTTTTCACGCATATTTACCACATATTCCCCAACGTTGTTACTTTACAGATTTTTGGCATGTGGCAGATCATCATCCTCATATAAATCAAACCATTCATCACCAATTTGGGCTAACATATTATGTAAAATTGTGCAAGAAAAAAACCAACTAACAAATCATTCAATTTCATTATTATCCCTCATTTGATTTTGCATTTCCCTTAGAGAAAACCACTGCCCCTTCAAAAATCCAATTGCATGCTCAATTCTGACCCTTGATTTTTCTAGACAGTAATTGAAAGAACAATTCTCTTCAATCTGTGCTGAAACACCCTCATAAGCTGGAACAACTCAAGGAGAGCTTGCATATTCTGAATCAGCAAGTAATTACTGATCTTTTTCATCAAATTCTTCAGGTGTTTGTGTGATTTTCATATTTTGATATACATTTGAATCATGAAGTACCCCAGTACAACCCACATGTAGAGAATTGAACTGTTTGTTTGTATTTCAAACCAGTTGTATTGACATATAATACCTTAATCTTAAACAATCAGTAAGAATTAGTTATAGAATAAACATTCAACAGCTTATCTCTTTTTACAATCAAAATAGGCTTCACCATCATTGGGGGACCTTGCAATAATGGTGTTAGACTCCCATCAATAAAACCAATGCACCAAGGGAAGCCTTCTGCCTGCATAACTTGAGACATCTCTCTGTTTTGTTCTATTTGTGGCCACACAATCATTTTCTACTTCAGCTTCACTAATATCTGGATGACTCTTTGAGTGTACAACACAATAGCCCCATGGCTAATTCCAAACAACATTCCAATCTTTCCCAAAGAAGCCCCATTGCCATTTGATCCTAACCTTGATAATGCCACAGCCAATTGTATGGCAGGATTTCATTGTTTGTTTTGTGATGAATTTTGAAACTTTTTATCATCTTGAATTTGTGCAACCAATTTTTCAAATGATTCATGTGTGGTCCTACATAGCTGGAAAAAATTTTCAGATGATAATGTTTGTAAATAATTCATTATATACCTGTACTGTGATGGATATCTTCTACAAGGATTGATGTATCTTTGTGATGTTATCATATCTAATAGGATTATATATTTCTGGATATCAGAATCACTATCAGAGCTGAATGCATCAATGAGCTGCTGTGAGCTAAAGGGCTAAAATAAAGGTAGCCTGTGCAATGCCTTTGGCATGGTAAATGAAGAAATGATCTATAGCAAATGCAATTTGAAATTAAATAATTTAACAAATTACCAGTATGTTCAAATTATATGCAAGAGAAGGAAAGTTTTATGAAATATAGCATGCCCTTACTGAGTTTTGTGTTGTAAAAATGTCCCTTTAAGTGAATCTGAAAGCAGGGGTTTAGTATCTAAACATAGAATTTGGTACCAAAAAACTTGGGTTTTTGTACCTCAAAATACCTCACCTAATGAGGTGTGGAATTTCCCAAATCCGAAAACATTAATGTGGGATTTTGTCAAAAAATAACTTGGGATTTTGATAGTGATATTTGGTAACTTTGACACCCCCTATTGTTTCATAATCAAACCTTACATTTTAAGGCTTGGCCATAATATTTACTTAAAAGACCTTTCAAAAGATTTAAATTGGGCTTATCCAATAATGAATTATATTTATAAACATAAAAATATATAATAATTTTGTATTTCTTTATTTTAAGAGATATTGAGGCATTTGGAAAGCAATTGTACTGTCTTACATGTGGTTTTTCACAACTCATACTTGCAAGAACTTTCTTTTAGTGACTCTAGTGATTAAAAAAGATATTCAAAAATTGAAAATAAGTTTCAACTATAAATTAATTTCAAAAAGAGTCATCTTAATTATATTTTATTATTTAAAAATAAAAATATGAAAAGTTATTTTTATTCTTTTTACTCATTTCTTTTATTCATTTTATTTGTACAAAGATCTAAAAGCAGTTTTTACGTGGACATTGCCATATATTATCAAAAATAACACTTTTAGAAAAAAGACTTATATTAATTTGTCTTTTTAGTGTTTACAGACAGCCAAGCAGAGGCCAATCAAACCACTGTTGAGAAATTGGTGGAAGAAACTTGTCCAAGTTCTTCAACACCTATTGTCAATAAGAAAAATAAAGCTAAGAAATAAGGATTTCCAGGACTCTGATGGTGAGTACCTCTCTTTAAATTTCCATGAAAAGAAATTTTAGTGTCCTGAAATCCTTTTATCTTCTCAATTATGACTACTAGTTGATCCCTCCAAAGGGAAAAGAAAGGACAAAATCCCCAGTGGAACAGAATCCACACAAGCAAGTGCCATATCCCAAAGGCAAGTCCCAGAAATGCCCATAATATCCAAGCCAGAGTTAGAGATAAGTATGAGTAACTCCAACAGATTTGTTCCCCTGCCTCACATGGCCATTTACCTTCTCATCCGCAGAATTGGCTGCAACTGAGATTTCATTTCCCTGACAGGCTTTGCAGCTGAGACCTTTCCAGGTTCTGCGACTGCCTAAGCTTCACCCTGGTATAAAATACCATCTTTGCCTGATAAAACCTTCCCTTTTTCCCAGTTAACTCGCTCTTCTCATTCCTACACATATTCCACTTTGTCTTCCTGCTTTTCCACTCTTTTCTATTGAACAAAACTAACCACTCCCCTTCCCTTTCACTGTATTTTTTCCCAATTATACTTCCAGAACCCCAGTTCTATCTACATTGTACGTAGCCTTCTCCATTTAGCACTTTAGCTCATGTTATGTTCCAATCTTAATACTGAATATTCCTCATGACTTTCTTTCAGACTTTTCAAATCTCACTACTAGTGGATTATTATTTTGATTATGTTTTAAATTTATACTTAATTGTATGTATTCCTTTTTTCTTGACAGTTTACTTTCTATTAAGTTACTAACCTAAGTTCTCTTGTTTCTAGATGTCATGCACTTTGTGCACTAAGCAAGGTATCCCCTGCATTCTCTCCTTTGCAATGACTGACGCATGTGATTCTTGCCAACAAGCACACAAAAAAATGCTTGTTCATTGTGTGACCCTTCTGACCAAGTGACCAGAGGAGTTCCTGTGCAAGACATCTTTGTGAGGACTCCTTCATTGTTGATGATGATGAAAGCATTCCCAAGCGGGAATGGACACCGCTACCCCAAACAAGCAGACAGTAACCTTTACAGACAATTTGCCCAGTGCCCTCAAGTATTGATCTGTCTACACCCCCCTGCTAGGCCACCATCCAATGGTCACTTCACTCCTTGACCGGAGCAAAGTGATTATCCGGACAATGAAGGATGGCAATGGCAAGAGGTCATTTGAGATTGGGCTGATTGTCACCATTTCTTGTCACCCATGGGATTCAAACACCAAAGTAAGTTTTCTTTCTCCTGCTTGACTCATTTTCCTTCATTCAATCACACTGACTTTTTTCTTTATGCATAGAGCAAAGCTCACCAAATACCTTGTGACAAGACTCTCTGATTCCTTGTATGCTGTGCAAGGAAACTCCACAGCAACCAAATCCAGGCCTGAGTTGTCAGAGGACTTATTCTGGGGTAAAAAGCAAGCTATTCCTTTGCTAATTCTAACTTTTGACTCAAGTGAACTGACTCTGCCTCCTTTTGTAGAAACCTCCCAATACAATGAACCACCTATTCCAGGCCCAAGTCAATCCTCCAAATCTCAACTCCCATCACATGAGGATGCTTTGACTTGTGAGCCTGAACCTGAGATGGCTCCGATGCAATCAAAAGAGGATCCTTTTAGTAAGTTCCCAACATTCACTTACCCCTCTTTCCAGCTCATCCTGTTACCCCCGCGCCATAACCATCATTGACAATACACCTGTTGGCTCCCCCCTGGTTCCTTCCCCAGAGATCCCTCCCATTGCCCCCGAGAACCCAACCACCTCCTCCCCTTATTCCCACAATGAGGCTCGGCAGGAATTCACCGACTTGCAATTGACCCTATTGATTCCTCAAGAAATCCTCAACAAATAAATCAACCAAATATTGTTGGAGAATTTCTGATTTCTCCACATGAGTCCCTTTGTGTTTGCGACTCATAAAAATCAGAGGCACTGGGAATTTTGGGAGGAAGAAAGCTCCATCCTTGGCCAGGAATTGGAGACTTATCCAAAGGAGGGCATAACCAGGATAGTCTGAAAGTTCCTCAAAACAAAATGGCATTTTTATCACTTAGTTGTAATCAATACAAGATTTTTTCCATTGTAATATTATTTTTGCCTGCAAGATTTCCTTTTTTTCCCATGGTGAAAATCACCTATTTTGTGAGAATAATTTCTGTAAGTGCACAACCAAAACTTTCAGTCAGGATTCCTTTGTGTGAACCTCTTTTACAGAAAATGTGTGAATAGTAACCATTAAAACCTCCTACATTTTCTGTATCCTTTGTTCTAAACTGTACAGAAACTGGGCTGCCCACATGTGAGGAATAAAACTGAGATTTGTGAGGCATTCCTTTTCCTAAGGTCACACACAATTAATCTTACATGCATAAAAAATGGCACCTGGAGTGCATGTATACTAGAGATGTGTAAAGAATTGTGTGAACCCTTGAGATCCTGGAGATGTGAAAGGACTTTGCTGTGAAGCGCATGTATACTCGGCATGCATAAGGAATTTTGTAAACTGCTGGGATTCTGTTCAAGAGTAAGGATTTGCATGTGAACCATTGGGATCCATTAAAGTTGTAAGGATTTGTGTTACCTGTTGGATCCTGGACAAGTGTAAGGATTGACAACAATCTAGAATAGTGCTAATAGCCCCATTATATGACCATGTAAGGTGGCATGCCACCATACATGAGACATTTCACCCCTTTTCATGTGAGCCACCATATATCCCCAATTCCAACCCATCAAAAGAAGGTGTATACTGTACTGTGCATTACCACACTCTTATTCTCCAATCACCCTCTAACTCTCAGATGCATCCAGATTACCTCATTCTTCCAATTGGGATGAGATTGTATTACCATCCCTGATGTGATAACCTGCTCCCTCTCCAATCTCATAATAGCCATGGCTTTTACGCCAAATTGTTTTTGCTAACCTCAATGAGAATTTCCCGGACATCCCCACTAGTGTCATGCTTTTGTTCTCATGTGCTGGATCAGTATAATGGAAGAATGTACAGCTTTTCCACACTACCTGAATGAGACCATGACATTTGGATATATCAATCCAAAAATGCTCATTGGGGAAAATCAATTTCCCCCCTGTACACCTCTTGGACACATATCTTTGAATTTGGCTTGTCTGCTTATCAGCTTGAAACCACCATCCTGAAGCATACGAAAATTCATCTTTATCAACATGAGGCAAGTTTTTTAATCCATTCATGGTGAAAGTGAGTGTGGAAGCAAACTCAGACAACCCCTTATTTGTGGAAATATTGGCTTCATAGTTGACTAAATCAAAGGACAGGACCCCCAATGACTTGTAGCAAGTTTGAATCTTTTGAAAGAATTTATCCCCAACATATCATAGGGATTGAACTAGAATGCAACACACAAAGCTAAGATTTGCCCCTTGGTTCCGCCATTCTTCTTTTTCATCTTCAATTCTCCCAAGACTTCTGTGAATCCCAAATTGTTCGTTATTTATGCTGCATTTGCACCACCCATCAGAAAACATAAATCCCTCCAGTAATGCCCTGTTTTGCAATTGGGTGTGTGAACTTTCTTTTGCAAAATAAGAATTGTGATAATTCATCCCATTGATTCACCTCAACCTCACCCATTGTTTTGAATGGTCTGAATTTTACAAGGTAAATGAGTAATCTGGTTGAAGAGAAAATTGCCACATGGCCAAAGTGAATGCGTTTGATCTGAGTGACATCCACAACCCTCCAAATTTACTTGGGGTCATATTTTCTGATACTGGTATTGATATTTGTGCTGTTGGTCAAGTGCAGGAAAAAAACTATTCCTTTGGGTGGTTTTAGCCTCATTTGTCTTTTGGGATGTGCGATTATTCCCAAGTGTTTGAGGGATCACTTTGTGTTGAAGCAGACAAGATATCAGATACTTCTGACTCCCATGTGAAGCTAAGGCCTTTGCAAATCCATAATGGGCCCCAATGCCAATTCCCAATATTTGGCACACATTCATTATTTCCCTGTTAGAGCCCACATGCCATTGGCTCAATCTAAACTGACTAAATCCAATGTTTCTCCATGGGGCCCAATGAGGGTGCTAGATGAATGCTGACCCATATATATATATCTATACATATATGCTGAGAATAGCTGAGCAACTAACACTTTCCTTCCTCACCCCAATGTTTTGCCACGAGTTCCTTTTTATGCTCCTTCAATTTTTTTGTGAATGGCATGCTTGCACAGGAAAATGAAATGAAACCAAACAATTAGTTAATCCTGTGTGGATTATTAACTTTTCCTGAATTTGATTTTGGTTGATGATTTTTTTTATTGGCTGCTAAAAATGAAAGATTACATGTGACTTCTGCAAATTGGCGAGCTCAAGTACCTGAACCAAAAAGAATTCGGTGGAAACTGCATTATTCAATTTGATATATTTATGTTCCCATTCAATGAGAATCAAATCCAACCAACTGGAATATTGCAAGCAAGTGTGAGTGGAACATGCATGCTGCTGTCCATGCCTAATCATCCTAGTCCGTTTGAAAGAAGCAGTGCAATTTGTCCTATTATAAGCTGGCAGGGTGTGAAAATATCCACTTCCCGCAATGCCCCTGCATGTGCTAATTGTGGGCACAGCTGCACCTGCGTGTGGTCAATGCAGGCACAGCTGCCTGACTGAGCTTGCTTCCTGTTGGAGTATTTTCAATGATGTATGGAGGCATACCTCCATAAAAAGGTATTCATTATTGACATTTATACTGAGGAATCCGGGCAGTAGGATAGGTAGTCAAAATTATCAAATTCATAAAAAACTTTCTAAAATTAAATTACAATATATTTGATACAAAGATAATCTAAAATGGGTCAATACTAGTTGTAATTTTAGCTGACCTGGGTACAGTCAATGTGACCTCTTCATTTGAACCAAGTCTGTGCTTCTCCACCCAGGAAATAACAAAGTCTAATACCAAGCATGGTGCAAATTAAAATCTAAGAGTTACAGTGGGGGTAAAAGAGTCTGATGAGAAGAAAATCTTATTCAGTAAATTATATATATACTTATTAGTACATAGCCACACCAGCTCTACCACATTTTTACCCTCTGAAAGTCTTTTAGAAATGTCAATTAGTGACAAAGCCCCTTTAACTGAGCTTGTTCTCCGGTCATCTGAGCATATCATCAAGCCACAAACCCCTGCCACACATAATGTAGCTAATATACCATAGTAAATTTGATTTATTCCAAGATTATTGTGACATGCTAAAAGATCTTTGATGGCATCATTATTTTTTTAAACTCGTGAGTTTGCCTTTCATGCCATAGACTTTGACCTTTGTCTGGGCACATACCATGTTGTATGAAATCATCAAGTGAATAACTGTATCCATTACATCCCCCAAGCTCTTGTGCGGCTTTTTCAATGTCTCAATGTCAGCCCAGCCACCTTCAATGCTAATTTGTGTTGAACGCTGCTTTGATTTACTCAAGAACAAGGAAAGGTATTCAACCACTCCCCATTTTAGTCCAAGAATATTGGTAAAACTTGTTGTTGGTGCCACATATGGTTTGGGTGCAATCACATAGTATGAGAATAAGCTAATGGATCAAACATAACATTTTTGCAAAAATCTATCATTGGATTGGAGGGGTAAAGAAAGCTCTGAACAATTTTTAATAATTAGTGTTCAGAGTTTGGGAGATTATCTAGAGTTTTAGCCAATTCCTTCATCAATTTGAGATTCCAAAGGTTATTATTAAAAAATTCTTCTGTTTCTGTTGCCTTAAAGAATCTAACCCTATATATTGCAATTTATATTGTGTGAGTCAACAGCCAAATCATAATGTATCATTCACAAAGATAAAAATCACCTGCAATCTCAAGCTCCTCAAGCCAGGCCAAACTTTAAACTCTTGGTTACTGATCACCATCATTTGCAGGTGCGCAAACGTGGGCTGAAAATTGACAAGGTCCCGGGTTCAATCCGTGGCGACTACAATGTTGGTGTTTCTGAGGCTCCCCTCTGTGACGATGCTCCGTTGAGGTTCTCCCCGCGACCTTGCCACCTTGGGCCAGAGGGCAGTTTTGGGAAAGGTGGAACCCCTTTCACCAATACTTGGGTTCCCTCAGCCCAATCACGAATAGCCTTGCCACCATCCTAGGAATGCTATGAAGAAAAAACTTGTTTGGGCTAAATTTTTGGCTGCGGGGTTCAAGTAACTCAATGATGCAGCAGTATCAGCATCATATGTTGGTAAATTTTCCCATTGATTTTTGTAAATACTATTGATATTATCAAGCCCCCTTTTTCATGATTCTTGAGTAATATTGGAATGATAATTCAAAATGTCTCCAAACTCTTCAATGCAGGATAAAAATATTCCTTGAGAATTAGTGGAGGATGAAAATTTGGGCTCAGGGTCAGGCATTATATCAGTCATATATTGACCCATTGTATAATGTTTAATTGTCTCCCTTTCTTGAAATGCTTGAATATTTAGAGGACAGGAGGGAGGGGTTTCATCATGGATTTTTTCATTGAGTATGGGAGGCTTTCAGTATGTGGAGGTCCACTTCAACATTGATCATGTCACCTTGTTCCCAGGAATCTTTTTCAGCTTCAAAGGTACTGCATTTTTGTTGGTTTTTTTGGTGGCATTTATATTTGATATTTTTCCTAAAATTTTTCCTGAAACTCCAATTACCACTTGAGATCCTTCAGTTAGAGATTCTCCCACCTCCACACTTGCCCATATATTTTAAGCAGCCATTTTTAACGTTTTTGTATTGAATTAGTAATGGAATGATGGTTCAAATCCATTTCTAGGAGGCTCATTGCTTCAGCCATCTTTTGATGTACATGATCAGGAGTTTTACCATCTTTTTGAATTTTTTCCAGCCTTGGGATTGTTTGAGAAATGTTTGAGACAAATTGTTCCTTGGATATAATTTCAACCTTGCCATTGTAAATTACATCATCTTGCCCAGCCTATTCTGTTGGTGCACAAGGCTCAACAGTCTTTTCCTTCTCATAGCTTTCAAAATTAAGATTTTGAGAGCTCGGAGGCTGAGCTGAAATAAAGGCTATGACAAAACTATCAGGTTTTGAGAGATTACAAATATTGAAGATGAATCTATGCTCACATTCTGGAAGAACTGGTGGATTTGGGTTACTTTCATGTGACAGGCTCTCTACTTCAATGCCTCATTAATAACTACTGAACATATCAGAGATTTCACTTCCACTCTCTGGGGCTGAAGTTTGTAGTTCATTGAATTCAGTTGAACTTGCTAGGTTTAGGGTGATGGTTGAGGCATAGCAGTAGTGGTTTATGGAGTAAAGAGATGGTGATGAGTTGATGGACAGCTTGATTGAAATTTTTTGAATAAAAATATCAAAATTGAAGAAAAAGGCAGGAGTTCTCAAAGTGGTGGAAGTAAAATAAGTTTGAGATATTAATTATTGATTCTTTTTTAGGGAATATTAATATTGGAGAATTTTCGAAAGTATTAAAGAAGTTAAATATAGATTTAAATCAGCTCAATAGTTAGTGAGCTTTCTAGAAAAAAAGACATTTTAGAACTACAAGCCAAACAAAAGAAACCTGCCCCTCAACAGCCTTTGAACCTTCCATAAATATCTATTGAACTTGTATTGCATTTGCAAAATATGTTTTGTTATGAAATTCATGGAGGTGATGTGTTGCAAATTATTTCATCTCATTCAAATGAAATCACTTCCCTGCAAGAAATTGCATAAAGTTGACTAGTGAGAAACCTACTAAAGTCAGCTTTTGAACTATTCAATACTCATGAGGTAAGGACTAAGTAAAGTGTTCCATTTGAATGATATGAAATATAATGGTTTTGTTGCAAAAACAGAAGACATGATTTGGGTTTTAAATGGTCCACTTATTAGGTTTTAATTTGTGAGTCTCATGATTTAAACCCTAACCACAACATTGTGAATGTCCCCCCAATTTCCCCAAGAAGATGTTGGCAGAGAATTCCACTCAGCATATTTCTGTGTTTGGGTTCATCATGTGCACCAACAAGCCACGATACCCTATGGATATAATACGGGAGCATAAGAATGGTAAGCGGCGGAGGAGTGAGCGTGGAGATGAGGTGGTGGCATCAGAGGCCTATCTTGAGGGCGCTGCAGGGGTGCGGAAGCATAAGGAGTGGTGAGGGCAGAGATGGGGTGGCAGTGTCAGAGTCACATCTTAAGGGTGCTGCAGGAGCATAAGGATGGTAAACAGAGGAGAGGAAGCGTAAGGAGGGGTTAGGGCAGTGTTGGAGGCACATCTTGAGGGTGCTGGGTGAAGTTAAGGATGGTAAGTGGAGGAGAGGATTAGGCGGGTGGGAGGAAGTTTAAGGAGGGGTGAGGATGGCCTTGGAGGCATATCTTGAGGGCACAGTGGGGGCATTTGTGAGCCTTAGAGGTATTTTCATATACCCAAAAGACCACAAATGATAAATTAAGATACAAATATAAAAAAAATTAATTTATATTATAAAAATAAAAACTGAAATATGAATACAAATTTATATTTAAAAATCAAAATTTAATTACAATTCAAAAATAAAAATTACAATAAAATTTAAAATTATGAAAATACATTTTTACTTGTAAAAATCAAGTAAAAATGAATTTTTAATAAAAAGTATGAAATTAAAATATTTTTGGTAAGAATTTATATAAAGTATATTATAACTTTTTATCCGAATAAAGAAATTATCACACCATTGGATTCCTCATAAAAAATAAAGTGGGGTCACTTCTGGATGAAATTTCTGTAACTCAACTCTAAATAAGCTTAAAGTAAGTTTTTAGTATTTTTTTGTACAAAATTATGAAGATCCTCAAAACCTTAATTTAATTCACACCACATGTGGTGTTAACCATCAATTTTTGTGTTAAAATTGAAGCGTTGTGTTTAGCTTAGAAGTTATGAGGAATTGAAGTATTTTCACTTGAAATGTGAAAATGTGCATGTGTATTACATAAGTGAACTTTAATTTACATATGAGGTATCAATTATTACAGATGTGTAATTAAAAACTCAATTTAATGACATATGTAAATTATAATTGTATTGCATGATGAGGAATTAAAGAAAAAATAAATTGGAAAGATTAATTCTGGGGGGGAAAAGACACTCTAGCTCTAAGGGGGAGCTAGACCCCCAAATTCCTTGCTGACTGGCGTGGGATGTCAAAATCCACTCAAACGTTCATTACTTTTGGCCTAGAATTGAGTCACAAGGTGTGTGACTCAATTGATAATGAGGTCTTGATACCAACCAGGGTAGTTTTAACTGCTGCCAAGAGGGTAAAACTACCCTTATGTTAAAACAATGTTAGTAAAAACAGTTTTAACTGGTTTCTATGCCTCTTACACACATCCTGACATGCTTTGAAGGCTCTAGATCAGGTATTACTATAGTAATGGCTGATCTAAGGGTCTAAAATGGCTAAAAATAGCAAAAAATGGCTTAAACCAGCACTCTTTTGATCTGAACCCGGGTTCAATGATGCCATAATTGGCTTTTTTGTTGGAATACTATTTTTCACGACTGACAAGAGTAAATTTTACTTTTGGAGTAAGAAAATTGATGGCTATAAAAGAATGTCTTCTTTGCCCCAATTTTCTCTTCATGTTAGAGTCTTTTCCTTTTATAATTAGCTTAAACACTGTTAAACCAATCAATAAAATATTCCAACCACCCTTTTCTAAGCTTTTTGAACATTTAAACCACGTGAAAAATCATTAAAATCACTGTTTGTAACTCTTATAATCATTTTTACCCCTGAACCACCCCAAAAGTGAATTAAAGCATCTTTCATCATTGTTAGCTTTTTCACTTTGTTTCCAAATTCACTCTGGTCATTTCTAGGCATGTTTTCTCTTTAAATATCTTTTTAAAGACTTTTTTCTTTAATTAACTGTTTGCAGTTCTTCACTCAATTAATTCCAATTGAAATTGCTCTTGAAGAAATTTCTTTTGTAGCCTTAAATATCTCTTGTAGACTATTTTTGGATAAATATTTATTGTTGGTAAAACAATAAATTTTTATTATATTATTGTTTTATACTTACAAAGTTAGAAAAAATAAAATTGGTAGGTTTTCTCTTTAAAAATACTATTTCTAATCATTTTTAAATAATTTTAACTTATACAAATTTTGAGATCAGGAAGAGTACTTGATATTCTATCAAAGTTTCATATCCACACCTTACATTTGGGGGCCAGCCATGATATTTTACTTGTGACATAATTTTTTACCTTTTTTTAATCTTTTTTCTTATATTGAAAAATTTAAAAATATATAAAAAATACTTATAATTCAAAAAATCCTTAAAAAATAATTTCTTTTTATAATTATAAGTGAGGCTTCATTTTTTATTTCTCTTTTGAAAAACCTTTTCTTTATTTAATTAATTGGCTTTTTTTTCATTAATTTTAGTGTCTGAAAACATGGTAAGACAAGAAAATATTGAAACAGCCCCCACAGTTACTAGCATTATTCCTGCAAGCACTGTGGCTTCTGACCATAATAGCACTGTTATTATGCCTCAGAATAACCAACAAGAACCAATTTCTTCTGAATTGATCAACTTCAATATGAGTAATACTCTTCAGAAAGCTAAAAATTTGGAAAATCGTAGGTTTTTGACATAAAATTACTATTTTAAACCCTTTTAATCATGAAATATGCCTTCAACCAGATCAGGAGCAAGCTATAAGCCCTCAAGCAGCTCCCAAAAAGGTCATAGACGTGATTATGGCAGAAGCCAATCAGATACAGAAGGACAAGGGTCAGTAAAAGACTTCCACAACAATAAATTGTCCAATTCTGAAGCTGATGACACTATTTTACCTTTAAAAAGAGCTGACAACGTCACAAGAAGCCTCAATGGACATTTAAAAAGCCAGCCAGAAGGCTTAAAACAATGCACTGAAGCACAAAGAGTACCAGATCCTTGCATATCTGTGGAAAAACTGCATGAACTCATACCTGACTGTAAGAAAATTCCTGGGTCATCCCAACACTTGCAAGTTACTCAATGGATGGCATCCATTGATGTAAAAGAAAATGATGCTTTTAACAGCAGAATGGAGGAAAAACAACCCTCCGCCACCAAATCAAGTGCCAAGACCAGCCCCAGTGGCCAGCAGCAGCAATTCCAATGTGAAAAAGCAGCCACAAGCTCAAAACAAGGGCAAAGGGAAGGCACCAGCCCCAAAGCCTTACAGCCAGGGCTACAGGATGCCATGGAAAATGTATTTCATATGGCCAGAGCCATGATGGAATTACAGAAGAAGGAGGAGGCCAGATTAAGATTCCAGAAATGATTTCTGACATATTTGATTCCATCCCAGAGTTGTATGAAGCTATAAATGACATGAAAAACCATCTTTCTGATAAAAATGAAACCATTTGTAACAACATTAAAACAAACAACTTGAGTCTGTGCCAAATTAATGAAACACTTATGTGTTTTGGAAAATATTTAAGAACAATTGAAACTTCCAATAATGATAATCCTTTTGGGCAATAAAATAATGAGCAATCTGCCATTATTAAAGAGTTAACAGACAAATATTCGAAATTAAATATTGATGACATAATTGAAACAAGAATAAAACAAGCCATAAGTACCATCAAAGAGGATAATAAGAAATCTCTTGATGATATTTCAAAATCATTTACTGAAGTAAAGACACATATAGTTGCGTTGAAAAAGTGTTTTGATACCTCAAAAGAGTAAATATCAAAATTAACAATAAAGTTAAATGAGATTATCTCTGATAATTCTAAAAAACAGAATTATGGAATGAGCTGACATATAAAGAGGATGATCATAAAAAGAATGTGATTAACTCTATACAAATCTTGCAACATGAATTAAGGAATTCACAAAGGTGTAACAATAGTAAAATGAATAGTATTGAAAAGCTACTAAACACCTTACCAAGAATGTCTACACCTCTGAATCAAAATGAGGGTACAGGGATTCCCAATCCACATGTATTGGATATTGAAAATTCACAGTTAAAAAATTAACTTTCTACTTCTTTTAATAACTTGGAACCATCAATGGGACAAGCACTCTTGAAAGAAGTTCCAAAACTTAAAGAATGGCCTCACTTCAGTGGTGAAGGAGAATATGACCATATGGAATTCATCAGGGGTATTGACATGATCAAAGAAGATTTTCAATTACCAGAAAGGTTGGCAACAGCTAGATTTAACACCTTATTTACCAAATCAGCTCACAGATGGTATTTCAAATTGAGACAAGCACATGGACACCAAAGTTGGACTTGGTGGAAAGCCCAAATTCACAACAAATGGGCCAATGATGCTTGGAGGTTCAAGGTTGAGACAGCCTTTGAATATTCCAGATTCAATTCTGATCAAGACAAAGCCTGACCATGGTTTCGCCAACAAAAAGACAGACTAACAGCATTATACCCTGACATGTCAGAATTTATGATCCACAGAAAGATTCTGAGACAATGTGGAGGTGACTTAGAGAATGCTGTCAAAAGCAGGACTACTGAACAATCTTCAGCAGAAGATATTATCAATATATTAGAAGAATTAACCACAAGAACCAAAATTGGTTCCAGTAGGGTGAATCTCAAAACAAGGTTTAATGTACCTTGGAAAGATTCTGTGGACAAAAGCCCCAAAGAAAATTCTAAAAATGTTAAGTATAAATCTGCAGATACAGTCATAAAGTGCCATATTTGCCAAAGCACCACCCATTTAGCCAATACATGTCCAAAAAGGGGGAAAATCAATGAAATTGATATTGAAAAGGAACCTGATGTTGAAAAAGATGACATAATTGAAGAAGATTCAGATGATAAGTCATTAATATTTTCTGAATCTTCAAAATATATAGAAAATATTAATGCCACTTTTGACATCATGGAATCTTATTCCCACTTGCCACAATTGAGCAATGGTCAACTTGATTTATCAAAGGTTCAATGTGCACAACTTATGAAAACAAAATGAAACAGGGGGAAGGGTTATACAGCTGGTAACTCCTGTATAACAGAAGTGGTGATTGACAATAAGCCCACTAAACTTTTGCTTGACCCAGGAGCCTTCTGCTCTTGTGTTGGTGAATATTTTCTTAAAACCTTTGTACCAAATTTTGAAGACCAAATGTTACCAATTGATGGTATAAAATGCAATAGTGCAAGTAATCCAATGAAAGCATTGGGAATTTTTGAGACCAATGTCATATTCCCACACATTAATGGGAGTTTAAGAATCACAGTTGAATTTTTTGTTATGGAAAACTGCTCTAGTACCCATTTTATATTGGGAAATGACTATTTAATCATGTATGGGATAGATTTGCATAACAACAAATACAGATATGTTACTATTGGAGACAATAAGCGCCAGATCTTTTCCTGTTTACCATTTAAAAGACAAATTACAGTAAATAAAGTATCACCAGTCAACTTAGAAGTGGAAAAATTCAAATCTGAACAGTTGAAGGAGGCTGAAGTAAGCCTTCATCTGACTGATAAACAAGAAAATGAACTTTCTTCCCTTTTGTATGACCACACAGGAGCATTTGCTTCAGACAAAGAACCTCTAGGAGCAATTATTGGTCATGAAGTTGACATCATTCTTAATATTGAGAGACCGTATCCACCACTCTTGAGAAGACCTGCATACCCAGCAAGTCCCAAGTCAAGAGAAGCTCTGGAAACTCATATCAAACTTCTAGACCTTGGTGTAATAAGAAATGTTGGCCATAATGATGAAGTAGAAATAACTACACCAGTCATAGTGGCATGGCACAATGGAAAATCCAGAATGGTTGGAGACTTTAGAGCTCTGAACACATACACTGTTCCAGATAGTTACCCAATACCAAAAATCCAAATTGCGCTTACTCCAATATCTCAAGCAGTGTATATAGCCACTATGGATGCCCTTAAAGGATTCCATCAAAATCGGGTGACACCAAGAGAAAGAAAATATTTGAGAATTATTATTCATTGTGGAGTGTATGAATATTTAAGAATGCCCTTTGGTATCAAAAATGCACCTTCACACTTCCAAAGAATGATGAATGAAATTTTCCCTGAAGAACTTTCAGAGGGATGGTTAATCATTTACATTGATCACATTATTGCCTGTTCCAAAGCTTGGGAAGAGCACATGTACAGATTTTCCAGAGTTTTGACAAAAATTCAATCAGTGAACATGAAAATCTCTTTGAAAAAATTTCATTTTGGATTTAAAGAACTTAAAGCACTAGGACATATTGTATCTTGTTTGTCCCTTGGAATCGACAGAAACAAAGTTGCAGCAGTATTGCTAAAACCCATGCCTCAGAACAAAAAGGAAATTCAGTCATTTTTTGATTTTGCAGGATATTACAGGCAACACATTAAAGATTTTGCATCCATAGCAAGACCACTTTATAAATTGTGTTACAAAGACACAGTATTTGAAATGACTGTTGACAGAGTCAAAGCTTTTGAGTCTCTCATAGAAGCCTTGACCACTTCTCCACTCTTACTGATTCCAGACTTTAAGTTGCCTTTTAAATTGTATATTGATGCATCAGGGGATGGGCTGGCTGCTGCACTTCACCAAGTTCAGATCATAAATGATAAGCCTGTGGAAGGACCCATATGTTTCATATCCAGGAAAATCAAACCAACTGAAGCCAGATATGGAGAAAGTCAAATGGAATTTCTATGCCTTGTCTGGGCCTTGGAGAAATTGAACTACTTCTTAGTGGGATGTGTTTTTGAAGTGATAACAGATTGTACAGCTTTCAAATCACTTTTAAGCATGAAAACACCTAACAGACATATGTTCAGATAGCAGATAGCCATACAAGAATACAGAGGCAATATGACTATTGTTCATAAAGATGGGAATATTCATAAAAATGCAGATGGACTAAGCAGATGGACATTACCAAATGATATTGATAATCCTGCTTATGTGCCAGAAGAAGCTTCACCACAGATCCCAATAGAAGGAATAAGTGTTACAGACTTGAACACCACCTTCTTTGAAGAAGTAAGAAACAGTCACACTTGGGATAGGAATTGGAGCATCTTATGCCAATTACTTAACAAAGACTGTAAAAAAAACTCTCTAATACATGCCTTGGATGAAGTATGGAAAAAATCTTATTATGAAGGAAGATTTCACCTACTGGATGGTACAATTTACCACAGTACCAAGGACACATGTGTCATGACAGTTGTGGACAGGTCATTAATCAATCTTGTACTAAAATAATGCCATTACAGCCCCTTTCAGGAAATCTGTCTGAAGACAGAACAAGAGAAAACGTAAAGACCTGCATATGGTGGCCAATGTGGCAGTGTCAGGCTGAGTCTATGATAAAGGTGTATATGAGTATTTACAAGCTTTAACTATGACTGTGACACGGTAAAAATAGTTTTATAAGATGATAAGATTGATAATAAATGATTTAATTTAAGATTTAAAGGGCTCTACTATAGAGATATAGTGGTGGTGAGCGCTGTTGAAAGCCCTGGGTGCAGCTTTACCTGTTGGATTACAATAATAAAGACTACAATACTTTAAATTAAGAGTATACCTGATTATTTAACCAAGAGTAAAACTGTTTTTGACAGTTTACTACGTAGGTTATTCAAGAGCAGGATGAGGAAAGGCTTTTGGCTGTGAAAAGCCCTCCTTTTATCCTAAAATTGAGGTGGAAAGGCTGCTAGACCTTTCCACGTAGAGGAAGTGAAGATTTTTCACTCTCTATGACAGGCTTGTGGTTTGCAAACAGCTTGTATACCCTGTATTGGGCTCAGATGTGGTTTTGAAACCACATCTGGGCAGTTTTCACCAATACAGGGTGAAAATTTTCATCTGGGGACCTCACAGCCTGATTCTGACGTGTATGACGCGTAGAATGCTGTACAGAAACTGTATGGGACCCCAGTATTGACTGACATATGAGGTATTGAAGTAAAAACACGCTTCTTCGTCTATTTGACACCTCATATTCATGGTTATGGGATATTATCCCATGGTAAGGCTGTATCTGACAGCAGGTGGGATTTTGACCTTAAAATGGTCATAACTCTGTCAGTTCTTGATATATCAAGCTCAAAGTTGGTTCATTTAATAGCTCTGTATGGGCTCTACACAATGGTACCCAACTTGACATGGTTATCATTAAATATGACAAAGTTATCCCATGTACAAGTATTTTTGTACATTGGCGTGGTCTGGTCAAAAGCTGTATTAAGCTTGTTTGGCCAATAACTTCTGTTGTAGTTGAGTTATGAGGAAATGGAGGGCACAATCAGATAGCCCTGATTGTGCTCTTTCCAAAAAGACCCCACTTTAGGTATCTCACACTAAAACTGTAAAAGTTAGATGAGAGGTGAATGTTTTGTTCACCCTTATTTGGTCTGAATTTGACCATAACTCAAGTAATACTGGTGCTAGCTCAGTTTAGCTGACACCATTGGATAGCCCTGGCTTAGAGCTTCATTTTGAATACCCATTTGATGGGGTTAAGCCTCTCCTTCTAGATTTTAGATGAGAGGTGAAAATTAAGGTTTATGCTCAGCAATAACTTTGAGCAGGAATAACTTTGTTATTTCTTGTCCTATGGTGATGGGACTTATATTTTCAGGAAGAGGTGAGTTTCCTCTTTCTTTTGATACATTTTGAGCTAATTTGGCTCAGCTCCATGTTTTGGTGGTATTTTGGCTATACCATTGGTTTATGGTATTTTGGCTGTCATGCTTGTGCTCTGGTTTTGAGTCACAGGCTGACATACCCTCCCTCTAAAAAAGGCTCATCATTGATGAGACTGTTCAGTCCTCCTAGAGGCTCTGAATCTCCTTAAATGGAGGTTCCCATCTGGTATGGCATCCTCTGCCAACCATTTGTCTTTGTCAGCTGTCTGGTTCTTGAATCTGACTAGATATTGTCTCTGATCCTTCCCATTGAGTCTGATTTTTCTGGCCCTGATGATTTTACTCACAGGTCCAGGAGAGTCTTCTACTTCCACTATTTCTGGTGGAGTGATGTTTTTCTTCCTGGAGGGGAATTTATCCTCTTCTGTTTGGAAGTATGGTTTGACCAGGCTTACTGGAAAGACTGGGTGTTTCCTAGAAAACTCCTCAGTGAGCTTGACCTCTACTGCATTCTTCCCTATCAACTTAATGATAGTGAAGGGCCCTACAAATGAGTCTCTCATTTTCTTGGGTCCTTTGAGATTGTTAAAGTTTAGTGTAGACACTAACACCTGGTCCCCTTCCTTGAAGTCAGGTTCCATATGTGATTTGTCCCACCTCTGCTTATTATACTCTTTGGCCTCAGCTATGCATTTGGAAGCAGTATCACAGGCTTTCTTCCACATATCATGGAAGTCCTTGGCTGTGGGGTGGATGGTCAGAAGATTTTTCTTCAAGTGATCCACAGGTAAAAGGGGATTCCACCCTTTCTCTACCAGTGCAGGTGTTTTTCCTGTGGTAGAGTGCTGGCTTGTATTATAAGCCAGTTGGACTGCTGGTAGGAGGGTGACCCAATCATGGGTATATCCCTCATGGTCCTTGTATTCCATGCCATAGGCACAGAACCTCCTGAGGATGTCCTCCATTGTTTGGATCATCCTCTCAGCTAGGCCATCTGTTTGTGGATGGTAAGCTGTGGAAAAAGCAAGCTTGGTGCCAAGCATGTCATATAAATTGGTCCAAAATTCAGATGTGAATTTTGGGTCCCTGTCACTAATTATGATCTTAGGGACTCCACAGGTGGATATGATGTTATTCCAAAATAACAGAGCAGTGTCCATGGCTGTGTCCTCTTTATGGAATGGTAGACATCTCATGCTCTTGCTGAACCTATCAACTATGATTAAGCAGGCATTGTAGTTTTCTTTGCCTCCTGGGACAAGTCCTGTGACCCAGTCCATGTTGATGGTCTCCCATGGGTGTTTGGGTTCTTCTATGTGTTGAAGTAACCCATATTTTTTCCCATGTTTTCTATTTGCCTTTTGGCATCTTTCACAAGTGTTGATGTATTCACTCAACTCTTGCTCCCACTTGGGCCACCAAGCTGTGCTTGCTACCCTCTCTTTAGTCCTGTCCTCACTCATGTGTCCCATGTAGGGGCAGTCATGGCATTCCTGCAGGATTAAGGAGATGTGGTCTCTGTCTATCACTGTGAGTGCACTGGTGTGCTTTTCTCTGTGATAAATCAGGCCATCTATAAGGAAGAATTTATTGTCCTTATAGGCCCTCAACCAGGGTTCCTCCAGCTGGGATTCCAGTTCTGGGCTCCTGTATTTTTGTTGAAGAAGTTGGAGTAGTATGCTACACTGTTTGTGTTTAGCATAGGATTTCAGTACTGCATTGAAAAATTCATTGTGCAATTCTGAGGAACTTATTCCCAGTATGGGGGTTTCTGTCCCTTCTGAATCAGTGTTTCCACTGTCAAGGGTACCACTCCCTGGTGCCCATTCAGAGAATCTGAAGTTCTTTTTCCTATTTATTTCCATAAAATGGATAGGAATTTTTGCAGCAACTTCAGGGTCATAAGCTGGATTGCTTTTGACATTGTCCAGTGGCCATCTGCTAAGGCCATATGCATTGGTATGGCTTTTACCTTCCTTGTATATGATGGTCATGTTCCCTCTATACTCCTGGATGGCTATTTGCCATCTCAGCATGTGTCTATTAGTAGTCTTCATGTTTAGTAAAGACTTCAAGGCTGTGCAGTCTGTGTAGACTTCAAAGACTGCACCCTTCAAATAATAGTGGAGTTTTTCTAGAGCCCAGATTAGACATAGACATTCTGTCTGGGTGGCCCCATACCTGGCTTCTGAATCTTTCAGCTGCCTAGAGATGTAAAATATTACACCTTCTCTTGGTTCACCATCCACAATTTGTCTTTGGTAAAGGGCTTCTCCTAAGCCTTTACTGCATGCTGCATCTATATATAACTTGAATGGTAGTTCAAAGTCAGGTAAGATGAGCACAGGTGCATTAGTGAGTTCATATTTGATACTCTCATATGCATCCCTTCTTTCCTTGGTAATTTCAAAAACTACATCCTTTGAGCATAACTTGTATAAACTACTAGTTATGTGGGCAAAGGTTTTGATGTGGTTTCTATAGTAGCTAGCAAATCCAAGGAATGATTGCATCTCTTTGATGTTCTTTGGTACTGGCTTTTGCAGTACTGCTGCTACTTTGTTCTGGTCAATTGCCAGACTAAGGCCTGAGACTTTGTGTCCTAGAGCTAGTAGCTCTTGTTGGCCAAAATTACACTTTTTAAGTGAAATTTTCAGATTGATGGGTGTAAATTTACTTAGCACTCTGTCTATGTATTGTACATGGTCTTCCCATGTCTCTGACTATATAATGATATCATCAATATACACTACCATCCAGCCTTCCATTATTTCTTCTTGAAATATGGTGTCCATCATCCTTTGGAAGTGGGCTGGTGCATTCTTGATGCCAAATGGCATCCTGGTGTACTCATATATGCCCATATGGCATATTATTCTGAGCAACTTCATGGAATTTGGTTTAACTCCATTTTGGTGGAAGCCTTTCATACAATCCATCTTGGTTATGTATTTGGCTTTGGCTAGCTTATCCAAGGCATGAGGTATCCTTGGTATAGGGTACCTGTCTGCTTTTGTGTGTTATTCAGGGCTCTGAAATCTCCACACAATCTAGACTTGCCATCATGCCAGGTGATTAGGACAGGGGTGGTTATTTCCACTATTTCATTATGTCCAATCTTCCTAATGACATCCATGTCCAGGAGTTCATTGATATGTTTCTCAATCTCTTTCCTGGTCTGCAGACTTGCTGGGTAAGGAGGTCTCCTTAACATGGGTGGATAAGGCCTTTCCACATCCAGATATAGTTCTATATCATGGCCTTTGATCTTGCCTAATGGTTCTTCACCAATGGCAAATGCTGGTCTATTCTTCCTCAGCATCTTCAGTAAACTTAACTTTTGTTTACTGGTGAGGGTAGTGCTAAACTGTCCCTCTCTGAATTCTTTCAGAAGTTCTTCCAGTGGGTCCTGAGAAGATATCTGGTATATATCAAGAGAAAATTTCTTTTCCTTATTAGTACCAATGGTAATATGCCTATTTTCACTGTTGTAAATATCTATGCCATACATCCTCTGGTAATCTGTCCCCAGTAAAAACCCTTGGATGTGGGCATCTTCAAGCACTACAAACTCTGGGTTGAGTCTGATATTACCTTTTCTGTGGGGTATAATTATCTCTTTGATAATTGTCCCAATAGAGGTCATCTTTCCAGATGCACTCTTAAAGTTCTTTGCCCTGGTGGGCAAGAGTTCTTTTTCCCAGTTTGGGAAGTGGTTATCCAGATAATTTCTGGCCACTATGGAGCAGTGTGCTCCACTGTCAATGATCAGTGGATGATGAGCATTGCCAATACATACAGTCATTTTTGTGGCTGTTCCATGTATGTATGCCATTCCTTTGGTTGGTGTAACCAGGAATGTTTGTGCATCTTGTGTATGTTTACACAAATTCTTGTTGGCAGTGTCTTGTGGCATGCCTGCTTCCAACTGTATATCCTGGATTGCTAGTGGGGTTTCCTCTTGGTATTCCACTAGAAATTCCTCTCTTGGGTCTTGATCCTCATCAGATGGTTCTCTAATGGCATCACCCATAGAGTCTGATTCAGAATCCTCTGTTGGAGGTTCTTCTTCAGGGACGTTTTCTATAGCATAGACTTTCTTCTTTGCTTTTGGACAGTTGTTGGCATAGTGGTCTGTTGAACCACAATTGTGACAAGAATTCTTCTTCTTTGCCACTTCTGCCACTCTTTCTCTGGGTTTTTCTTTGAACTCCACCCTGAAAGGTTGTTTCTCTTTGAAACTACTGCTTCTATATGGGGTGAATTTCCCTATATTAGGCCTTTTCCTTATGTCTTGTAAGGTATTGGCTATATCATCTAGAGTGCAATTTTGGTTGCATCTGCACTTTACTGCATGCTCTAGTTCTCCTGGCAGTTGTGTCAGAAGTTTATGATTCCTCATTTGAATGTTCATTTGGGGATCAATGGCTTTAAGTCTTTTAGACTGTCTAAGACACCACTCATATGGATCTTTGTCCACAGAGTATTTGTCATTTTCAAATGACATGGTCTTTTG
Organism: Austropuccinia psidii; assembly: GCA_023105745.1. Lineage (NCBI taxonomy): Eukaryota > Fungi > Basidiomycota > Pucciniomycetes > Pucciniales > Sphaerophragmiaceae > Austropuccinia > Austropuccinia psidii. Next base: position 39,365,297 of record JALGQZ010000007.1, read on the forward strand.
CCATATCCAAGTTCCATTACTGTACTTTTGGATCATTTGACTCTTCCACCATGGCCAATTTCTTCTGCCATGGATTTCTTTCATTTCAGTGTACCATATACTTGCATGACCTTTAAATGCAGTATTCAGTATAGCAGTAATCCAGTAATCTGGTATTCTTGGTACATCAATGAAGAGTCCATCAATATAATCTATGAGTTCCATATGATCATATTCTCCTGATCCAGAGAATTTGGGCCAGTTTGAGGCCTCAGGAAGCTGTTTCAAGGCTTCCTTCTCTGAATAAGACATGCCATCTCCATCCTGGTATTGTGATGGAGATCTTGCCTTATTCAACAACATGGCATCTGGTTTGATGTCATCTGGTTGATATGGATTCTCCATAGCTTGGCCTTGTGGTTGGGGCTTTAAGCTATGGTAGGCATCAAACAATTTGTTGATGTCTTGGTTCAGACACTCCCTGTCCCTGCTACTATGGTGTTGTTCTTCAGAGACTTGATTCAGTCTCTTGTTGGTTTCTTCAGAGGCTTTGCTCAGTTGAGCATATCCTTCCTGAAGGTTTTTAACTATCTGCTCCAATGAGGCCTGAGTTTTTCTCATCCTCTCTTGGGCAGCTGCAAATTCTGTAGCCTGCTTTGCAGATTGCTCAGCATATTGGGACATTTGTAACCACAGTGTGTCACTGTTGATGTTACTCTCAGATGTGATAATGTTATTTTCAGTCTGAGTGGGGGTAATGTTTCTATTACTAGGACTACTGATTCTAGAGTGGTTTACAACTACTTCTGGTTCTTGTGTACTTCTTTTACCAAATCTAACAGCTTCTGGATCATGGGGTCTGACTCTTTCCTCCTCTGGTTGAAGGAGGCTTTGTTCTTGCCCTTGTTTCCTTGTCTTCTCCTGGAAACTTCCTGGAATTGTGAAGAATGGTGACTCTTGGCCACTGATCTGCTGGTTTCTGAATGGTGTGAAGCCACTGGAGAGCTGATTTGGCATGCTCCTTGTGAACCTGAAGGAATCTGAGTAGGCCCTGTCTTGGTTAACTGTTCTTCTATAGCTTGGATAGTGGCTTGATTCTCCCTTATCCTCTGTGCCCTTGCCTCCAGGAGTCTGTGCTGCCTGGTAGGATTCCAACCCTTGGTGATTACCATAAGGTCTTTGAAGTCTATCTCTTTGAGACAGATCTTCTGGCAACTTGATCCCAGTTCTGCCCAGTGAGTTGCTAGGTTGAACCTCTTGTTGTCCATGCTCCATTGAAACAAATCTTTGAGGAGTTGGTGGATTTGAAGAACTTGATCCATATCCTTCCAGTCCTCTGGTTTGAGGTTTCTGTTGAATTGGAGTGTGAATGGCAAGGTTGATATTATCTCCCTCATTGTTTTGCCATCCACCACTGTGTCCAATGTGTCTTCTTTCAGGTCTTCTGGTTCTAGACATTCCTGCTCTATCCTCTGGCTGGTTCCTTTGGAAGCCAAGGTCTCTGAGGTATGCAGGGGACATATCAGTGTTTGCAAGCAGTCAAAAACTTTATGTTCTTAGGGTATTTACCTTTGACTGTGCCTTGTACAAATTTGTTATCTGCTGATTTGGGCAGTTTGCCTTTGGAGGTTACAACTGGATTAATAATTGTAATCTTCCCTGTACAAGTGGTTAAGGTTGGTTTACCTTGTATTGAAGCAGAGTTTCGTGGTTTTCTACTCCTCTGAGTGGCTATTGGTGTCCACTTCTTGGCTGTAATGAGGCCTTCACTAAGCCTTTTTCCTTTACCCTTGCTGCCCTCTGGTTCTGAGGGTGTCACTGGTGTGTTGGCCTGTGACTGGGTTTCAAGTGGGATGTAGTTTTCTTCCACTGAATCAAAACAGGAAAAAGAGGGCTTATGTCAGTTAAGACTTCTTAAAAGGCTGGTTTTGCACGTCTAAGAATGGCCTCTGGGCTTGTATATTATTACAATATGCCCTTGTATAATGACAGTGTAATTGAATTAACAATTTCACGTCAAAAATACAGCTTATGGTGCCCTGTCACACTGTTTGTGTGCCAGTATCCCACAGATACACTTGTGGTTTTCAAGTGTATTCTGTACAAGTGGTTTTGTATAAGTGTTATTGAGTCAACAATACACTTAATCCATGCCTCAACTGATGGCTTTTCAGTCAGAGGTGTCCTTATTCAGTCAAGAATACAGGACTTATTGATGGCTGATGTGTTTTTATATACAAAACACGCCAAAAATAATTATTTTCAGTGGGTATTAGCCGCGTGAAAAATACTCTTTTATAATATGAGTATATGAAAAAAGATAAAAATATATAAAATATATATATTTAAATGGAAATTACGCCTAAAAAAAAATAAAACAATGTGTTAATAAGTCATAAAAAAGAGAAAAGACTTACTTGTAAGGTCCAAAAAGTTAAAAAAAACACGGCCAGGCCCCCAAAATGTCAGGCTGAGTCTATGATAAAGGTGTATATGAGTATTTACAAGCTTTAACTATGACTGTGACACGGTAAAAATAGTTTTAAAAGATGAAAAGATTGATAATAAATGATTTAATTTAAGATTTAAAGGGCTTTACTATAGAGATATAGTGGTGGTGAGCGCTGTTGAAAGCCCTGGGTGCAGCTTTACCTGTTGGATTACAATAATAAAGACTACAATACTTTAAATTAAGAGTATACCTGATTATTTAACCAAGAGTAAAACTTTTTTTGACAGTTTACTACGTAGGTTATTCAAGAGCAGGATGAGGAAAGGCTTTTGGCTGTGAAAAGCCCTCCTTTTATCCTAAAATTGAGGTGGAAAGGCTGCTAGACCTTTCCACGTAGAGGAAGTGAAGATTTTTCACTCTCTATGACAGGCTTGTGGTTTGCAAACAGCCTGTATACCCTGTATTGGGCTCAGATGTGGTTTTGAAACCACATCTGGGCAGTTTTCACCAATACAGGGTGAAAATTTTCATCTGGGGACCTCACAGCCTGATTCTGACGTGTATGACGCGTAGAATGCTGTACAGAAACTGTATGGGACCCCAGTATTGACTGACATATGAGGTATTGAAGTAAAAACACGCTTCTTCGTCTATTTGACACCTCATATTCATGGTTATGGGATATTATCCCATGGTAAGGCTGTATCTGACAGCAGGTGGGATTTTGACCTTAAAATGGTCATAACTCTGTCAGTTTTTGAGATATCAAGCTCAAAGTTGGTTCATTGAATAGCTCTGTATGGGCTCTACACAATGGTACCCAACTTGACATGGTTATCATTAAATATGACAAAGTTATCCCATGTACAAGTATTTTTGTACATTGGCGTGGTCTGGTCAAAAGCTGTATTAAGCTTGTTTGGCCAATACCTTCTGTTGTAGTTGAGTTATGAGGAAATGGATGGCACCATCAGATAGCCCTGATTGTGCTCTTTCCAAAAAGACCCCACTTTAGGTATCTCACACTAAAACTGTAAAAGTTAGATGAGAGGTGAATGTTTTGTTCACCCTTATTTGGTCTGAATTTGACCATAACTCAAGTAATACTGGTGCTAGCTCAGTTTGGCTGGTACCATTGGATAGCCCTGGCGTAGAGCTTCATTCTGAATACCCATTTGATGGGGTTAAGCCTCTCCTTCTAGATTTTAGATGAGAGGTGAAAATTAAGGTTTATGCTCAGCAATAACTTTGAGCAGGAATAACTTTGTTATTTCTTGTCCTATGGTGATGGGACTTATATTTTCAGGAAGAGGTGAGTTTCCTCTTTCGTTCGATACCTTTTGAGCTAATTTGGCTCAGCTCCATGTTTTGGTGGTATTTTGGCTATACCATTGGTTTATGGTATTTTGGCTGTCATGCTTGTGCTCTGGTTTTGAGTCACAGGCTGACAGGCAGAAAGATGTTTCAGAGTATTGCAAAACCTGTGACAGATGCCAAAAGGCAAATAAATCCACTGGCAAGAGACTTGGAAATATGATAAAAATCCAAGAGCCCAGCAGACCTTGGGAAATCATCCATATGGATTGGGTAGCTGGCCTACCACCAGGAGGTGACAGAATATCCATTTTTGGGTATAGCACCCTATGTGTCTACCCTGGATTCTTTTTGATGTAAAATCCAAAAATTACATAATGATTATGACTTTCTTATCCAAAATGCAGTTATACTTATTTTTTGCTCTTTTTTGTTTTGAATGAAATTGATAAGTCTGTTTAAGACTAAATTAACTATATGGAAAGTCTTTCATGGCTGTATTGCTATGTCATACATATCTCACAGGCTCACAAAAATACTCCTCACTCCTTTTGAATCAATGGGGATTTATTTTTGGGGTTTGTATTCCTTTCAATTATTCTGAATTAATACAAAAATTGAATGAATTGTTTTTTTCCAAAAAATCCAAAATATTACCAAAAAAATGAATATTTTTGTTGTATCACTGCTGAAAAAAAGTAATCCAGCCCCCCAATGAACCCCAATGCTAGAAACAGAAGTTGAAGGATGTTTTGTGGCTATTTATTCACTTCATTTAAAACTACTATGTAAAAAGATTTTATAAAGTTTATTTATCTATTATTTATGAAAAACAATAAACAAAAACCAGAAAAAATAATTGGTTTTTTTAATCACTGTTGACAAACTGTAATACAGGTCCAAAAGAGCCAACTGCTGTTTTGAGCAGTGGGAGGTTTTCTTTGTCTGTGTATTTACCTTGATCAAAAGAAATAATAGAAGATATTAATTTTGTTCAATTGTTTTTTTTTGGGAAAAAATGAAAAAAGCACAAAAACAATTTTCTTTTAATTATTATTCACAAACAGTAATACAGGGCCAAAAAACCCCCTAATTGCTGTTTTCAGCAGTGGAAGCTTCCCTTGGCCCTGCATTTCCTTTAATTAAAAGAAATAATGAAAGAAATTATTTTAATTCAATAATCAGGGCCAAAAGCCCCCAACCGCTTTTTTCAGAAATTGATGGTTTTTTGGCCCTTTATTTGCATTAACTAGAAGAAATAACAAAAAAATATCATTTCAATCAAAATAATTTTTTTGGAAAGAAACAAAGAAAAATTCAATTGGTTTTTTAATTACTGTTGACAAACAGTAATAAAGGGTCAAGAAAATGCACTGATTTTTCAACAGTTGGGGTTTCTAGACTGTAAAAAAATCTGATACAGGAAAACTGAGGGTCCCTGGTCACTGTGGGAACCTTGGTTTTTCTGTATCTGTCATTTTTCTACTTTAAAGCCCCCACTACTTACAAAAGAGGTGGGGGATTTTTTTATCTTTTTGTCTGTTTTTCAACAGTAATACAATAAAAGCCAATGTATTTCTGTTTCTTTTTAAAAATCTCAAAAAAGAATGCAGGGTCTGCTCACCCTTCCACTTTTCATTCCCCTCTCTCCTAAATTTTTTATTTTTTTTTGAATAATTAATTATAATTATTATTTCTAAAAATATTGATCAATTGTAAGGTTTGACTATGAAACAATAAGTAAAAATTACTGATATTTTACTTATTGTACTATTAATGTCCTTATAAATGAAATAAGTAAGATAAAAATAATTATAATGATGAAGAATTATTATAATTATGGCGTAAAAATAATTATATTATTAGATAAATATAATAATATTATTTATATTATAAAATATAATATAAGGAAATAAATATATTAATATAAAATTATTGATATATTTAATGGCCCTTTATTATTGTTACAAACAAACAATAAAGGCGTAAAAAACTGTTTTTTATTAATAAAAAACAATTAATAACAATAATACTACCAATATTAAAGTTATAAATTAATATAAATACTATTTATATTAATTAAAGAATTATTAAGGTAATAATAAAGAGAAAATTATTATAATAAGAGAAAATAACCTACTTTTAATACTTAATATAATAATTTTGAGATATTTTACGCCAAAAAATGTAAATAAAACTTATCCAAATTGTATTTACAATAAAAAATAGAGAAAATTACAAATATTCTTGATTTTTACGTGGAAATGAGATTTTTAGAGAGATTATTAACAAAAGCAATTAAATAAATGATTTAATCACGTCAAAATTGATAATTATAATAAGATGATCTTTGGTCTTTAATAATATAAAAGTTTTATATATAAGGAATAAAGATATTAACTTTTTAATTTTATTGATTTAATGTTTTTGATGCATCTGAGGGGAAAACAGAGTAAAAATAGCTCTATTTATAGTAAATACCTCCCTTCTAGAGTCCAACAGGCTTCTAGTAGACGTGTACTAATCATATCCACTGGAATTGATCAATATTTTAAGGTTTGGTGACGATTACATCATGATCAAACCATATTACATCATTATTATGCCATTATTTAGAGTTATCACTATAACTCTAGGTTTGATGGCGTCAAAGGCTTGGAAGAACCCCAAATTTCGTGGATTTTATTAGTTTTAATCATAAACTAACAGTATTCACCAATTTTATCACTCATATGACTGTTAAAATTAATTTAACGTTACAGTGAGTGATCACAAATGATCAAATTAAGTTCAAGCTTTGATCCTTGATAACCTTTAAGATTTACACGCTAAAGCAATTCAGATATTTAATTCCAATAGCTTGGCATAAACGTATTATGCTTCCAAGAGCATTGCATTACATCATCAAAACTCTATTTCTGATGATTTTTCTTGTAACTCATCTTTTCTGTCGAAATTTAATATTTTAAACTTCAAACCATGATTTCAAGGGGTTATATGTCACAGCCAAGGAGGCAGGGGCATTACCAATCATATTCTACAATCATTACTTCATTGATACCCCTCAAAACCCAATCAGCAAGGGGGTTTCATTCAACAGTCTCCAAATACAGTTCCAGACCTCAATACAGTTTTCATACAGGCAAGACCCAAATACAGGATTCACCAAATACAGTCCTGTAATCAATACAGGCGCAAATACCTGTATTGACTGTATAACCTGTATTGGATTCACCAATACAGGATTCAATCCCACATCCAACTTCTTCCAGCATACAGACAAGTATCTCAACACTCAAACTCCAAGGCTGGCATTTCTCACATATACCAGCCCCTCTTCACCCACCTGGGGGTTTTTCCCCCAGTTAATTAAAATAGTTGATTTATTATTTAATATTATTTTATTCTCACTTTTGGAATATTATTTTATTACTTATTAAGTTAGTCTTAGCCTTCCCTCACCTGTTCAGTAGAGTCCTGGTGGCCATATCCTTATTAATCCCTTTTCTCTTTTCTGAACAGGTTGAAACAGTGACTCAGGATTATTTGTGGTTGGCTCTTTATTATTGCTTTTGTTTTGTTTCTCTTATCTTTTATGCTTATTATTTTATGACTAGGAATTTATCCTCTTACTCCATTACTCCTATCATTTGAGTATTTTCTTCTGAGCCCTCCATAAGTAAGTCTGTTCACTGAGTGCCAGGCCCTCTTCATTTTAGAAGAGCCCCTGTGACATTATTTTAATTAACTCATAATTGCTTCTTTCTTTTCATTCATTTTATTCATTTCTCTCATTCTTCTATCATGATCTTTTAATGATTATGAACTTTAATGATTTTATGATTTTCATCAATTTTCATCTCTCTCATTTCATTCTCATGAAAATTTATTCTTTCTAATTTCTCTATTCTGCTGACCAATTCACTCTATTCTCTATCATCTTCATTTCTCTTTTGTTTGAATTCAGGTTTTTATCAGGTTATTTGAGTGGAATTATTTGGGTTAATTGATTCATTATTCAGGGATTTATTGATTTGGGGTATTCAGTGGTTTTGATTGAAATTTCTCAAGATTATTGATTGATTGATTGGTTGTTCAAGACATTGATTTCACCTCAAGATTTTGAATTGACTTTGATTGATTTGATTTGATTTGATTGACTTCATTTGATTCTTCAAGATACCTGATTTATCCTCAAGATTTGATTTAATTGATTGATTTGAATTTGATTCCTCAAGAAAATTGAATTGATTTTTGAAGATATTGATTGGATTCCTCAAGACTTAATTGATTTGATTTTGATTGACTTTATTTGACTTATTGATTGAAATTGATTATTCATAAGAATTGCACTTTGTCATCTTCACTCTTCAAGATTTATTCATATTGATTCACTTCAAGACTGTTTATTGATTCTTCAAGATCATCAAGATTCTCATTTAATTTGATTTGGTCAAGCCTTAATTTATTCAAAGTATCATCAAGTTTTTATTCATTCTTCTTTCATAATGCCAGTTCAGCATAGCCCACCAGCCAAGAATACAAGATCCCAGAGACATCAAGCTGTTCTCACTCCTACACAAAGGGCTCCTCTTGACCGCACACCATCAGTTCATCAACTGAGTGCAAATTTGGACAGAGGACCACCAATGGAAGGAGCAGCACCCTCCAGAAGAGGAGGTGTGAAGTCTAGAAGATCAAGATCATTCTCTGGACTATTGGGTGGTTATCCTGGTGTTTCTCAAGGGCCTAGAAGTAGATTGGGGGAAGCTGAAGATGAGGAGGGGGAGGAGTCTGTGGAAGAGGAAGAATCTGAGGAGACTGAAGTGGCAGCTGCCTTGGCAGGTGCTACTGAAGCTCCTGAGGCTCCAAATCTAGCCCTTTCTAATCAACCTTCTGTCTCTCAAGCTGAACCAAATTTCCTCAAGATGATGGAGCAAATGACTCAGTTTATGGGACAACTCACTCAAGCAGTTGCCCCAAGGGACACTTCAAAAGTCCCTGCATTCAAGACTCCATCAATGAAGGCACCTGATTCTTTTGATGGTACTAAAGCTCATAAATTGAGAGGATTCATTCAATCCTGTCAGTTAATCTTTCATAATGACCCAGCAAACTTCTTCTCTGACAGGAAGAAGGTGCTTTATTCAACTTCTTTTCTTACTGGTAGAGCTGGCAAATGGATTGAACCTTACCTCTCAAATATCTCCAATGAAGACCCTTCTTACCTCCTCAATAACTGGCAGTTGTTTGAAACCCAGTTATTCACTCTGTTTGGTGATCCAAATGAAGTCAGAAAAGCTGAACAAGAGTTGGACAATTTGAGGATGAGGGAAAGTGGTCAAGTTTCCTTGTACATAGCTGATTTCAGAAGTTTAATGTCAAGAATTGGAGACTGGGGGGAAAGGGCCTATATTCATGTGTATAGAAGAGGCTTGGCATCAAGATTGTTGGACCAATTGGCTTCTCACCCTGGAACTTTTGATAGTCTTCAAGAACTCATGGATATCACCTTGGAATTAGATACCAGGTACCATGAGAGGCAGAAGGAAAAGGGCAGTCATCAAGAGAAGAAGCCTCCAATCAGTGGATCCAACTTCTCCAAGCCTCCTCAAAGTTCATCATCAAAGAAGCCTTATCATAAGAAGAATAAGAAGGGGAAGAATTTTCAAGTGTCCAAAGACAAGCCTCATGCTGCTCTCCTCAATAAGGACAACAAATTAATTGGTTCTGAAAAGGAGAGGAGGATTAAAGAAGGCTTGTGCAATTATTGTGGTGGTAAACACCCATTTGAAAAATGCTTCAAGAGGCCTGAGAATAGGCAAGGGTCATCAAAAGGCTTCCCTAGCAAGCAGGGAAAAGCCTGAGTGGGAATCATGATGTGTTCAATGGTTCTCACTTATTTCCTTCAAGAGCACAATTGTGCACTCTGAATACTAGTGTCAAGAAATCTTTAAAATTTCTTATTTTTTCTTCAATCTCTGATATTTTTTATAGTATTCTCATTGATTCTGGTGCTACAAACTCTTTTATTGCAAAGAATTTTGTTCTCAAGTACTCATTGACCATGTCAGAGCTCCCTGAAAAGATTCCTCTTTTCATTCTGGATTCCAGTGAATCCACTTCCCTGTTCATCACCCATTTTACCAAGTGGGTTGTTGATTTACCTTCCTTCCCAAGCTTTGAATGGGATTTCTTTATCATAGATTCACCCAAGGGAGAAGACCTAATATTGGGCTATGATTTTCTTTACCATTTTAATCCCATTATTGATTGGAAAAATGGATTGATCACCTATGATTCTAGTCATAAGGATTCTAGTGGTATTATTTCTTCTACTAGTAATGACTTATCCACTGCTGTCAACAGTGTTGCTCTGGTTGGTGAACTTAAGACACCTTCCCTTCCTCCTTCTGTCCATATCCCTTCCATTTTTCCCTCTCAGTCATTACTTCCATTAAGAGATGAAGTCTTCAAAGAGATAAAAGATGTTGGAGAAGATGTTGCTATATCTTCACTTCATCTCTTTCAAGGGGATATGGACCTTCCTCCTTTATCTTTTCATGCCTCCCTGGAGGAGCAGTGGGATGAGGAGGAAGAGCCAGAAGAGATCGAAACTGTGCTGAAGGTAGTCCCTCCTGTTTATCACAAATATTTGGATGTATTCTCCAAAGTGAAAGCAGAGAAACTTCCTCCACACCGTGCCTGTGATCATCATATCGAACTGGAGGGTCTTCTACCTCCAGCTGGTGTTATCTACTCTTTATCAAAGAATGAGTCAGAAACGCTGCGGGCCTACATTTCAGAGAATGTAGAGAAAGGTTTCATCAGACCAAGCTCCTCCTCAACAGGGGCACCTGTCCTTTTTGTTAAGAAAAAGGATGGTGGTCTCCGTTTGTGTGTTGACTACCGCAAACTTAATGCTGTCACTAGGAAGAACAGGTATCCTGTTCCTCCAATGAATCAGCTTCTTACCGTCTTTAACGGTGCTACTATCTTCTCCAAGATAGATCTGCGTGGTGCTTATAATCTCCTGAGAATTAAAGAGGGGGATGAGCATTTAACTGCCTTTAGAACCAAATATGGCAGTTATGAGTATTTGGTTATGCCATTTGGCTTAACCAATGCTCCAGCTTCATTCCAAAATCTTGTGAATGATATCTTTGCAGATTATTTGGATATTTTTGTTGTAGTGTACTTAGATGATATTATGGTCTTCTCTAGCTCTTTGGATGAACATGTTAAACATGTGGCCTCTGTTCTCCAAAGACTGAGAGACAATAATTTGTTTGCTAAAGCCTCCAAGTGTGTATTCCATGACTCAAGTGTGGAATACTTGGGCTATGTTGTTTCAAGTGATGGCCTCAAGATGGATTCTTCAAAAGTTCAACAACTCCTCAATTGGCCTCAGCCCAAGAACATCAAGGCCCTCCAATCTTTCCTTGGCTTTGCCAACTTTTATCGTTGTTTCATTAAAAATTATTCCAAAAAAATCTCTGCTCTCACTTCCCTTCTCAAAAAAGATTCTCCCTTCATCTTCAATGAGGAAGCTCTTAGCCAGTTTCAGATACTCAAAGAAGCTTTCACCACTGCTCCTATCCTCTCTCACTTTAATCCTTCTCTCCCAACTATTGTAGAGACTGATGCCTCTGATTATGCCTTGGGTGCTGTACTGAGTCAGGTGAATGACTCAGGAAAGCATCCCATTGCATTTGATAGTCGCAAGCTCTTACCAGCTGAACTCAACTATGAAATTCATGACAAGGAACTCCTTGGCATAGTTTGGGCTCTCAAGCGCTGGAGAGCCTTTCTCCTTTCTCTTTCTGATTCTTTTGAGGTCTTGACAGACCATTGTTCTCTCCAATATTTTATGTCCTCTAAAGTCCTTACTCGTCGTCAAGCCCGTTGGGCTGAATTTTTGTCTGAATTTCACTTTGTTATCACTTACCGCCCAGGCAGGCTGGCCACTTTACCAGATGCCTTGTCACGTCGGGACGACGTGTACCCAGAGAGGGGGGTGGATTTCATCAGCAAGAATCCTCAAAACTTTCATCAAGTCCTCAAGCAAAATGAAATTCAAGAGTCAAGATTCTTTTCCATAAAAGTTGAAATGTTTTCAGATTTAGTTGATCAGATCCAAAGACAAGTATGGCAAGACAAAGACTATAAGGAGATCCTCAAGAAATTAGCAAGAGGAGAATCAGTCCCAGACTATTCTCTTGAACCTCAAGCAAATTTATTATTGTTCAAAGATAGAGTAGTTATTCCAAGAAATCATGAAGTTCAATTGGACATTCTTCAAAGGCAACATGACTCACCATTGGTTGGCCATCCTGGCCAGGAGAAGACCCTCAAGCTCATCAAGAGGGATTTTTATTGGGCTGGCATGAATCAAATCATCAAGGACTATGTGTCCTCATGTCAGCAATGTTCAAGAAACAAGAACATCCACCATAAGAAGTTTGGATTACTCAAGCCTCTTCAAATTCCATCTGGTCCTTGGAATTCTTTATCAATGGACTTTATCACTCAATTGCCCTTGTCAAGCAACTTTGATTCAATTTTAGTAGTTGTAGACAGATTTTCAAAAATGGCAATATTTATTCCAACTTATTCAACAATCACTGCACTGGACTTAGCTCAAATATTCATTAATCATGTCTTTTTCAAACATGGTCTTCCAATCAGTATTGTTAGTGATAGAGGTTCATTATTTGTTTCATCATTCTGGACCCAATTATGTCAGCAGCTCAAGATATCAAGAGATCTTTCAACTGCATTTCACCCTGAAACAGATGGACAGACAGAGAGGGTAAATCAGATTCTAGAACAGTATCTTTGGATGTATGTCAGTCACCATCAAGATGACTGGCACACCTGGCTCTCTCTGGCTGAATTTGCCTATAATAATGCAGAACATTCATCCACAAAGCAATCACCTTTTTTCACCATTTATGGAAGAAATCCCAGCTTTGACTCAATCCATGTTTCTCAAGATTCACCTGCTGGAAAGTTATCAACAAAACTCCAATCAGTACAGCAAGTTGTCAAAGAAGAATTAGAGTCAGCAATAAGAAGATTCAAGAAGTATGCAGATAGAAATAGAGCAATTCCACCTGATTTCCAACCTGGGGACAAAGTATGGCTAGCTTCCAAGAACATCAACACAACAAGACCCACCAAGAAACTTTCAGAAAGATGGTTGGGACCCTTTGAAGTTCTCAAGAAGATTGGCAGCCATGAATATCACCTCAAGTTGCCTCAGCAATGGAAGTCAGTTCACCCTGTTTTCCATGTGTCCTTGTTAGAACCAGTGAAGCAATCAACTATCCCAAATCAACACCAATTGCCACCACCTCCAGTAATAGTGGAAGAGCAAGAAGAATGGGAAGTGGCTCAGGTTCTGGACTCAAAACTCAAGAGAGGTTCATTATGGTATTTAGTGGAGTGGAAAGGATTCAATGAAGACCCAGAAAGAACAACTTGGGAACCAGCTTCCAACCTTACCAACTCCCCAGACCTTGTCAAGGATTTTCACACTTTGTATCCAGACAAGCCTGGCCCAAATGCCTCAAGAGTTTGATTATGGTGCTTGGTGGGGATTGGAGTTTATGAAAGTAAGTTCCTCTCCTGGCATGCACCTTGAAGGGGGTATTCTACCCAAATTTGTTGTAAGCATCACCTTGGCCACTTTGTGAGCACTTGTCAATTCTTTGGACAGGTTCAGAAGGCCTTACAACACAATACCCTCAAGATTTGGACTTTTCATCAAGATTTGGCCCAATCTTTTCTTTTATTTTCTCTTCTTTCTTAAATCATGCCATAAATTATATTTCAAGACATTCATTATCAAATTCATCTTATGGCATATTTCAATTTTCATTTATGGTGCTTGGTGGGGAGTGGAAGTTATGAAAGTAAGTTCCATCTCCTGGTATGCATCCCTGAGGGGTCTACTTCTTGTAAAACATTACCTTGGCCACGCTGTGAGCATCAAATGCTTGATTTTATCTTTCAGAACATTTTGGCCAAAATCAAGAAACTCACCCTAAGAAGGACAACCCTCAGGCATTTCTTATTTCTTTCTTTACTCTCTTTTTCTCTCAATTCTTTTTCATTTCTATTTTTTTTTTTTATTTTTTTTATTTCTTTTACTTGTATGATTTATTTTTCATTTCTTGTTTCAAAAGCAGCAATCATAACTCCCATATCTTGTTTGGGGAGTCAATTTATGTAATAATCAAGAGCAAACACTAGTAATGGTAAAGACCAGCTACAGATAATCCTAATCAAAATTTCTTCAAGGCTTCTCTAAACTTAGCAACCATGGCATCTTCATAAGCAACTGCCTCCCTGGCCAAAGCAGCAGTGGGCTCCCCTGGAATAGCACTCTTCATAGCCTTATCAACAAACACCTCAGTCAAAGCATCAACTTCAGCAAATAGATTGGTGACCACCTTCTTGTTCACCCTTTTCTGATCAGTGAAGTTGCCAGTAATATTCCAGCGGCGACGGTTTTCAAAGATTGATTCAGGCTCTGGAGACATTGGGTCTCTAGAAGTGCTGGCCACTGGTGGTTGGATATTGGTAGAGGTGGAGGCAAGTGTGGAGGGCCTGGTTGGGGATCTAATTGGAAGCTGAGGTGGTTGGGGGGACCTGATCACTTCATTATTGGTGGTACTGGCTTGGACTGGGGATTGTGAGGTGGATTGGATTCTTCTTTTCTGGATTGGGGTAGTCATTTCAAGCTCTTCTCCATCAATCTCATCACTACCTTCAGCATCAGTATCATTTTCATCTTGAACCACCAAATTTCTCTTCAATTTTCCAAGTCTTCCATCCTTTCTGGTAACCAAAATGGGAACCTCTGGGGCCACTCCAATGGGATTTCCTTGGGGGTGAATTGATCCTCCAATGGCTGCCCAGGAACCACTGGTATTATTCCATTGTTGGACACCTCTCATTCTAGATCCAGTCACTGAAGAAGAAGAAAAGAAAACATAGAAGTCAGTAACCCATCAATTTTATGGCTAATCAACTCACAATTGGAGTGACCAGAGGTGGCATCAGAGGTGGGAGGTTCATCAACAGGAGCTTCCAATCCAAATCTTCCACCCTTCTTGATGCTGCTCCATAATCTTCTGGCATCTTCAGGAAAGCTATAGTGGGCTTGGGAACAATTTCTTTTTCCAAGATTGCAAAACTGACACCTGGTGGACCTAGCAGTAGCAGACTCCACACAAGGAATCCCTTTCCTCTTACAATTGGTGCAGGGTGGTTCAATAACTCTGACAGATTTAAAACCATTATAGGTTTTATTGATGTCCCAAATCTCTGTAGGGGCCATACTCTCTTCAGAAAGCTCCCTCAAGTTATCAAAAACACCAGGACCATAAAGTACAGAGGGTGGGGAATCAGAGTGATTGGAATCACAGAGGGAAGTCAGCCTTGAACTCATCTTCAAGTCAAAATTTCAAATTCAAGACCAAGAGAGTTATGGGCAATTGCAAGTCAGCAAGGCATTTATGGCAATTGACCAGTCAAGGAGGGGATAAGAAGGAAGACATTCAAGAAGAAATCAAGATTAAAAGAAGAAAAAACTGCTTCAAATGGCCCAATTGGCCAATTTCATGGATTTATGCACTTTGGCACCAATGGCCACATCAGACCTCAAAACTTCAAAATAGCTCATTTTTCATCATTTTCCATCAAAATATGCTTAATTAGGCATATTGGAAAATTTGCGCATTTTTGCGCATTTGCGCACTTTTGCGCAAATTTGCGCACCTTTTGCGCACTTTTGCGCAAAAGGCCCTTTATCTTGTCAAAAGGCTTCAAAAGGCCTTTTTGGCCCATTTCATCATGATTGCGCATTTGCGCATTTTGCGCAAAAATGCGCAAAATGGCCAGGATACTCTATAAGGCCAATTTTTCATCAAAATCAAGTTTTTTTCAATTTTTTCAATATTATATGCCATTATGGCATATATGCGCATTTGCGCACTTTGCGCATTTTTTGCGCATTTTGCGCAAAAATGCGCAAAATGGCCAGGACACTCTATAAGGCCAATTTTGCATCAAAAATCAAGTTTTTCAATTTTTTCAATATTATATGCCATTATGGCATATATGCGCATTTGCGCACTTTGCGCATTTTTGCGCATTTTGCGCATTTTTGCACAAATTGGCTAAAATCCCCTTTTAAACACAAAATCAAGGATTTTGGCCAGGACCTCTGAAATGGTCCATAACCTCAAGTATTGGCCACCTTATGCCAACACTCTCAAGATGAAAATTATGATGATATCAGGTGTTCTTGGGACATAAACCCAGGTCACCCACTTTTCAAAAGCCATGAGGACTCAAGAAAAGTTTTGGTGAAGACACTCAAGACAAGAATGAAGAAATTTTAAGAAGAATGGAAGTGTTTTGAAGTATAAGAGGGAATTCAGGATCAAGATCAAGGGGAAAAGACCTACAAGTTATCAAGAGAAGGTTTGTTTGAGTATTGTTGAAGAAGAAGGTTTAATGGGATAAATTTAAGGAATTGGGGGAAAGAACTGTATGGATTGTTTCAAGCTCATCAAGACTCACTGTACTTATGGTGCTCAGAGCTCACCATTTTCAAGAGGGGGATAATGTCACAGCCAAGGAGGCAGGGGCATTACCAATCATATTCTACAATCATTACTTCATTGATACCCCTCAAAACCCAATCAGCAAGGGGGTTTCATTCAACAGTCTCCAAATACAGTTCCAGACCTCAATACAGTTTTCATACAGGCAATACCCAAATACAGGATTCACCAAATACAGTCCTGTAATCAATACAGGCGCAAATACCTGTATTGACTGTATAACCTGTATTGGATTCACCAATACAGGATTCAATCCCACATCCAACTTCTTCCAGCATACAGACAAGTATCTCAACACTCAAACTCCAAGGCTGGCATTTCTCACATATACCAGCCCCTCTTCACCCACCTGGGGGTTTTTCCCCCAGTTAATTAAAATAGTTGATTTATTATTTAATATTATTTTATTCTCACTTTTGGAATATTATTTTATTACTTATTAAGTTAGTCTTAGCCTTCCCTCACCTGTTCAGTAGAGTCCTGGTGGCCATATCCTTATTAATCCCTTTTCTCTTTTCTGAACAGGTTGAAACAGTGACTCAGGATTATTTGTGGTTGGCTCTTTATTATTGCTTTTGTTTTGTCTCTCTTATCTTTTATGCTTATTATTTTATGACTAGGAATTTATCCTCTTACTCCATTACTCCTATCATTTGAGTATTTTCTTCTGAGCCCTCCATAAGTAAGTCTGTTCACTGAGTGCCAGGCCCTCTTCATTTTAGAAGAGCCCCTGTGACATTATTATACCTTGAATATTATAATAAAAAATACATCATTATTCACGAATGAACTAGTAGAATCCAACTATCTCCTTTTTTTAAGTTTGGACCACTTTCACAACAAAGTGGTCAACAGCTCTGTTGATTTTAATCAATAATCCCTTACAGGTTTTAGCCTTGTTTATAACTTGTGTAGTCAACTTCATTTCTGTATTCCTACAGTAATTACTTGATGACTTTATTTTTGTTTCATCACTCTATCATGCATATTTCAAAAGATATTGGCTAAAATCCTTGAATATATTCATTGACCGAAAAAGTGCATATATTCAGGTTAATTCTTTAAGTATTGACTTTGGAGCTGAGCTTCTTAATTGTTTTATATGTGGACTTCTATGGATAATCCAATGGTACCATTTATTTTACATTTTGTTTCATTGGTCTTTGAAATAAATAGGGATTTGTGTTTTTTATAAGGTATTATTACTTATAACCTATTAAATATTGACTTTACAGATATGCCATAAAAATGATATATGTGTATCTTACCATGGGGAATCCAATTGTATAATTTATTTCACATGTTTATTAATTGCCTTTTAAGTTAAACCAAGTTTTATGCCAATTTATGGTATTTTTGTAGCTTTAAGGTATCTATTTTTAATGTACAATTATTTTAAATATTTCTTGTGACCTTTTTTGGGTATGTGGTCATATCTCAAAGGTTCAAATTCCCTACCACTAAAAAAGATTGTAACACAATCTGATATGTGTAATTAGGGTATCATCCACTGTCCTACCTATTCAATAGACTTTGTTAGTCTTGAAGCTCAATAATGCTTAGCTTATCTATTTTTCAGGTTTTCTTTCATGTCTGAACCTTCTTAGTAGTTTATCAGCATTTGTTATATCTTTCTCAAGTAGCCATTCATCTTCTTGAGTTGAATTTCTATATCTTACAAGGTATTCTCTTTCTTTTTTGTTTCTTGTCCTTCTTTCTTTAAGGACTTTTACTATTTTCTTTTCCTCTCCTTCTTCCAAGGGGGAATTTCAAGTGGGGGTTTATTTTATAGTGGAAATAACTCCTTGTCACTTGAGCTGTAAGGTTTTATCAGACTTACAGGAAAAGTTGGGTGCTTGTTCATTAGTTCACCTGTGAGTTCGAATTGCACAGCATTGGGTCCATGAAGTGCTTTTATCATAAATGGTCCTGTAAAGGAATCTTTCAATTTCTTTGGGGCTTTTATGTTATTGAAATTAAGGGTTGATACTAGGACCAAGTCTCCTATTTTTAAATCAGGTGGCTTATGACTTTTATCCCATCTTTTTGTTGCATATTTGAAAGAATCTTGCATGCATCTGTTTGCATGGTATCTTGCCGTGTCAAGCATTATCTTAAAACTGCTTGCTGTTGGATGTATATCCACTAAGTCCTTTTTGAGGGTATCATAAGGATGTCTTGGATTCCAACCTTTTCCTAGCATTGCTGGTGTTTTGCCAGTAGAAGAATGGATTGATGTTTTATATGCCAGTTCAAGAGCTGGTATTAGTGTACACCAATCATGGGTAAAGCCATCAGAATCTTTGAATTCTAGTCCATAAGCACAGAATCTTCTGATCATGTCCTCTAAGGTCTGTATCATTCTTTCTGCTAAACCATCAGTTTGGGGATGGTAAGCTGTTGAGAATGATAGCTTTGTCCCAAACAGGTTATTGAGAGTTGTCCATAATTCTGAAGTGAACTTTGGGTCTCTGTCACTTATAATATTCTGGAATAAGCCTGTATGGCTAATAACTTTATTCTATATCATTATGGTTGTGTCCATGGCTGTGTCATCTTTATGACATGGTAGGAACATGGGAGTTTTACTATACCTGTCAACCAATACTAGGCATGCATTATAGCTTCTATCTCCTCCTGGAGGTAATGCTGTTACCCAATCCATATGAACTATTTCCCAAGGGTATTTTGGTTCTTGGATTTGGATCATCATTCCAAATTTCTTTCCTGTGGCTCTGTTGGCTTTTTGACATCTGTCACAGGTTTGGCAGTATTCTATAATATCTTTCTTCCAATTTGGCCACCAAGAGCAGGTTTTCACCCTCTCTAGTGTTCTGTCTTCTGAAAGGTTTCCAGCTGCAACACTATCATGACACTCATTTAAAATATTGTTTATCAGGGTTCTATCTGTTAAGGCCATAACACATGTGTGTTTTGTTCTATGGTAAAGGATTCCATCAAGGAGGTGGAATCTTCCTTCATCATATGCTTTTTTCCATGTTTCATCTAGTTTTGATGAAAGTGATGGGTCTTTGCAGTCTTTCATTAGAAGTTGGCTTAAGATATGGCAATTTTTGTCTATCTTATAGCTTTCTTTAACTTTTTCAAAGAATTCTGTGCCAATGTCTGTAATACATATTCCTTCTATATGGTGTTCTTCCTGTGGTACCCATGCTGGATTGTCAGGGGTATTTGCTAGAGCCCATCTGCTAAGACCATCTGCATTTTTATTAATATTACCAGATTTATGAACAATAGTCATATTTCTATTTCCCCTTGGACTAGCTGGGTAAGCAGGCCTCCTTTATAAAGGTGGGTAAGGTTTTTCCACATTAAGAATTGTATCCACTTCATTCCCAATTATGGCACCTAGTGGCTCTTTGTCAGTTGCAAAGGCATTTTTGTACTTAAATAAGAGGTTAATCAATTTTTCTTTCATTTATTCTGTTAATTCTTGATTGAATTCTGCCTCTTTGAGTTGTTCAGATATAAAAAGTTCCTTTTCTGGAATTTTTTCTTCATTCTTAATAACTATGATTTGTTTTTTGTTATTTAAGAAGCCAAACTTTTGTCTTTTGTTGTCTCCTATGGTAAAATATTTATCCTTTTGGTTAGAGATATCTATACCATAAATTGATAAGTAATCATTTCCAAGCATGAAGTGATTACTAGTACAGTTGTCCATTACTACAAACTCTACTTTAATTCTGACACATTGTGAGGGATGAGGAAAAATGAGTGTTAAATCAATTATTCCAAGGGGCTTCATGCTCTCACTTGCACTACTAAATTTGACACCTTGTATGGGCATAAGTTTTTCTTGCCAGTCTGGGACAATGGTTTTTAAATAACTTTTACCAACACAGGTGCAATATGCTCCTGTATCTAAGTTAACTTTTCCTTCTTGGTTATCAACTATAACCATACTTATGCTCGATTTTCCAGCTGTATATCCCATTCCTCTTGCAGGTTTGGTTCTGTACATTTTGGCATCTTGTATATTTTTCAGGTTTGTTTCAGATGTCCCAAATTGTGGTAATCTTGAGTTAACATCCAGTACTTCATGAATTATATCAATATTATTAATTTGTGCATTAATTATGTTGATTTCATCACTTTCAGAGGTTTCTGATTCTTCTGTCTCTTTTCCAGAGTCAGATTCCTCCTCTTTATCATTGTGGTTTTCTGTTTCCACAATTTCATTAATCTTTTCCTTTTTGAGGCAATTATTGGCTATATTTCCAATACCTCCAAATTTATGGCATTTTCTTTTCTCATTATTGTTGGATGTATTGGGTTTGAAAGATTCTTTTGATTTATCTTTTTTGATAAATGGTTTCTTTGGACTTTTAATGTCCAATTTCTTCCAAGTTCTGCCAATTTTTGTTCTTGTCACTATGTCTTCTAGTGCATTGATATACTCTTCTGTGGAGCATGGTTCTATACACCTGCTTCTTAGGGCATGTTCTAGCTCTCCTCCACATTTTTTAAGTATTTTCATGTGCACCATTTTCTGTGACATTTCTGGGTACAATTCATTCAGTCTTTCAACTTGTTTTAGGAACCAAGTTAAAGGTTTGTCTTTGTCTGGGTCAAAGAAAGAATTTTCAAATTCATTTTCTATCTTGTACCTCCAGGCATCATTATCCCACTTGGTGATTATTTCTTGTTTCCACCAATACCAGGTATTTTTGCCATTTGTTTGCCTTATGCAATAATACCATCTTTTTGCAGATTTGTCAAGCAATGAATTTAATCTTGCAGTGATTAATTCATCTGGTATGGCATAATCTTCTTGCAGCTTGTCAACTGTTTTGATAAATGACATGTGGTCATATTCACCTTCTCCTGTGAATGTTGGCCATTCTTTCAATTGAGGTTCTTCCTTCATTAAGACTTGGTTATTGTCTTGGTGACTCAAGTCTGTTATGAATGGATTTGTTAATTCCTCTTTAGGCTTGACAGGGCTTCTTATGTGAGAAAATGGTGTTGATAACTTTGGCATATTTAAGTTAGCCTCATTAATTTTATCCATTTTTTCAGTAATAAGCCTTATTTCACTTTGAATGTCATCTTTCAGATGCATTCTTGCTTCATCACTCTTTTCCACATGGTCCAAAAGTAATTTTTGGTGTTATGAAGTCTTTTCTTCAAATTTTTCTACAGAAATGCTTAATTTGTTTAATTTTTCTGTAAGATTATCAATTCTCACGTCATAATTGATTGTCAAAGTTTTTTCTTTGATATCACTTATGTATTTGTACAACTCCTGTTTTCCTTGTATTAATTTCTGAGTATTATCAATTAATACTTTTGGTTTATTATTTTCAATCATAAACTTCATGTTATCAATTTCTTTTTTATTTTGTACAACAAGCTTTGTTAAAGATGATAAGCTATTATTTATTTCTTGGAAATAAAATAAACTATTTTTAATGTCTTTAAGAGGTAAAATACTATTTTTAAGCTCTGTTAAAGTATTTACAACATCAGGAGACAAGGTTATTTCTTTGGGAAATGGGGTTGTCTCATTCTTTGATCCTCTTTGTCTTTGAATTCCATCAAAGTTCTGGCCATGTTGAATACATTGTCCATGGCATCTTTTTGGATTTTGGGGATCCTGTAGCTTGGGGAATATGGTTCTCTCCAATTCTTTTTCTTGTTCTTCTTCCCTTCTTGGGGAAGTGGGTTGACTTGGGGCTTGCTGGTAGAAGCTACTGGGGCTTCTTCCTTGGTTGCCTCCTTCTTTTTGGCATGGTACTCCTTGATCTTTTTTATTTGAGGTTTGGATGATAGTGGATTCCATCCATTGGAGTATCTCACTATTTCCTCCTCTTTGAGGAACTTTTTCAGGATGTGCCAGGAGTTCATCACTCCTTGGTGTATTTCGGGCAACATTTCCCAATCTTTGTCCTTGTACACTGTGTAGTACTGTTTGTACTGGCTCATGTAAATGTCTATTTGAGCCTTCTGAATGTGATTTGTACCTGTTTGAGTCACTCATACTTAGTTCCAATTCAGGTTCAGATATCATGGGCATTTCTGGGACTTGCCTTTGGGATGAGGGACTTCCTTGTGTGGATACTGTTCCACTGGGGATATTACCCTTCCTTTTCCCTTTTGAGGAATCAATTCTACCTTTGAGTCCAGCTCCATCTGATTGGATGGAGTATTGGGAGCCTCTTCTGGTAGTCATATTATAAGAAAAATAAGAAAATAAGAGGATTTCAGAACAGGAATTCTTCTTATGGCAATTTATAAATGAGGTACTCACCTTCAGAGTCCTGAATAGTGGGTCCTGGAAAGTCTAATTTGTTGGCTTTCTTTTTCTTAGTGATTATTGGTGTTGGAGAACTTTGGAAAGTTTCTTCCACCAATCTTTCAACAGTGGTTTGGTTGTCCTCTGATGGATTGTCTTCAAACACTAAAAAAGACAAATAAATATAAGCCTTTTATATAAAAGTGTTATTTTTGGTAAGATATGGCAATTTTCCACATAAAAATTGCTTTTATATCTTTTTTTTATTAAAAAAAATGAAAATAATTAAATAAATGAAATCAAAATGAATAAAATAACTTTTTTATTAGTTTTTATTATTTTTATTATTTTTTATGTTTTTATTTTTAAAGAATAAAATAAAATGAATATGATTCCTTTTATAGAATTAATTTGTAATATAAAATTATTTATAATTTATAAAATATCTTTTTTTTAATCACTAGAGTCAATCGAAGAAAGTTTTTGCAAGTCTAAGGATGTGAAAAACCACGTGTAAGACAGTAAAATTGCTTTCCAAATGCCTCAATAGCTTTTAAAATCAATAAATATAAAATTATTATATAATTTTATGATTATAATCATAATTTATTATTGGATAAACCCAATTAGAATCTTTTTTAAAAGTCTTTTAGAGTAAATATCATGGCCAGGCCCCCAAATGTAAGGTTTGACTATGAAACAATAAGTAACAATTATCGATATTTTACTTATTGTACTATGAATGTCCTTATAAATGAAATAAGTAAGATAAAAATAATTATTATAATTATGGCATAAAAATAATTATATTATTAAATAAATATAATAATATTATTTATATTATAAAATATAATATAATAAAATAAATATATTAATATAAAATAATTATTATATTTAATGGCACTTTATTATTGTTACAAACAAACAATAAAGGCGTAAAAAATTGTTTTTTATTAATAAAAAACAATTAATAACAATAATATTACCAATATTAAAGTTATAAATTAATATAAATACTATTTATATTAACTAAAGAATTATTAAAGTAATAATAAAGAGAAGATTATTATAATAAGAGAAAATAACCTACTTTTAATACTTTATATAATAATTTTGAGATATTTTACGCCAAAAAATGTAAATACAACTTATCCAAATTGTATTTACAATAAAAAATAGAGAGAATTACAAATATTCTTGATTTTTACGTGGAAATGAGATTTTTAGAGAGATTATTAACAAAAACAATTAAATAAATGATTTAATCACGTCAGATTTTATGATTATAATAAGATGATATTTGGTCTATAATAATATAAAAGTTCCATATATAAAGAATAAAGATATTACCTTTTTAATTTTATTGATTCAATGTTTTTGATGCGTCTGAGGCAAAAACAGAGTAAAAATAGCTCTATTTATAGTAAATACCTCCCTCCTAGAGTCCAACAGGCTTCTAGTAGACGTGTACTGATCATATTCACTGGAATTGATCAATATTTTAAGGTTTGGTGATGATTACATCATGATCAAACCATATTACATCATTATTATGCCATTATTTAGAGTTATCACTATAACTCTAAGTTTGATGACATCAAAGGCTTGGCAGAACCCCAAAATTCGTGTATTTTATTAGTTTTAATCATAAACTAACAGTATTCACCAATTTTATCACTCATATGACTGTTAAACTTAATTTAAGGTTACAGTGAGTGATCACAAATGATCAAATTAAGTTCAAACTTTTATCCTTAATAACTTTTAAGATTTTTTACCCGCTATAGCAATTCAGATATTGAATTCCAATAGCTTGGCATAAACGTATTATGCTGCCAAAAGCATTCTATTACATCATCAAAACTCTATTTTTGATGATTTTTCTTATAGCTCATCTTTTCTGTCGAAATTGAAAATATTTTGAACTTCAAACCATGTTTTCAAGGGGTTATATCTTGAATATTATAATAAAAAATACATCATTCTGCACGAATGAACTAGTAGAATCCAACTGTCTGCGTTTTTTAAGTTTGGACCACTTTAACAACAAAGTGGTCAACAGCTCTGTTGATTTTAATCAATAATCCCTTACAGGTTTTAACCTTTGCTATAGCTTTTGAAATAAACTTCATTTCTGTATTTCTACAGTAATTACGTGATGACTTTCTTTTTGGTTCATCACTCTATCATGCATATTTCAAAAGATATTGGCTAAAATCCTTGAATATATGCGTTGACCAAAAAAGTGCATATATTCAGGATAATTCTTTAAGTATTGACTTTGGAGCTTAGCTTCTTAATTGTTTTATATATGGATTTTTATGGAGAATTCAATGGTACCATTTATTTTACATGTTGTTTCATTGGTCTTTGAAATAAATAGGGATTTGTGTTTTTTATAAGGTATTATTACTTATAACTTATCAAATATTGACTTTACAGATATGCCATAAAAATGATATATGTGTATCTTACCATGGTGAATCCAATGGTTCAATTTATTTCACATTTTTATTCATTTTCTTTTAAGTTAAACCAAGTTTTATGCCAACTTATGGTATTTTTGTAGCTTTAAGGTAATTATTTTTAATTTATAATTATTTTAAATATTTCTTGTGACCTTTTTTGGGTATGTGGTCATATCTCAAAGGTTCACATCAATAATCATAATAGATTATTTTTTATAATAAATTCTTTCAAAATTATTAATGCTATTCTCATTAATTAGTATTTTTCAATAATATCAAACTCGAAGGAGGCTTTCCAGTAATATACTTGCTAAAACCATTAATTTGGGGCTGTAAGACATCATCCAGTTTGAATTTGAATATTTTTATAAAATAAATTTGATACTTATTCAATTTTTGTGTGTTGATACCTTTTTTATTAAAAAGCAATGACTATAAAGAGCAAACATGGCGAATATATTGGCAATTCCAAAACCCACTCCCAAAATTTTCATGAATCTTATCATAATAAAGAGAAAAATTAGGCTTTATATAATTAAAAATACAATTTTCGAAAATAAAATCATAAATCAGAAATTTATTTTAATACAATTACTTCTAATTCAAATCAAAGGAAGCAATTAAGGCCAATATTTTTAGAAAATCCTCCAATAAATAGCAATTATATTATCAAAGAATATCATACTATTAATTCCAGCTAAACTATCTTAAATTATAAAAATCTTATTCTATCAGAAAATATCTTTGTAATTGTTGATTTTCTACCTTTTAATTAACTTGAATGTTTTTGATTTGATTATTTGAGCTTTATTTCAAATATTTCATTCAATTATACTACTTTTCTTTTTAAGAAAACAACAATCAGTAAATAAAATTACTGGTAGTATGTTTGCTATAGGCTTGATACCACCAAGATGTAGTGATTGTAAGCTTGGAAGGTATATTAGTTCAGAAAATATCCCAAAGATTATTGATTCTTATAATCAACTTAAAATACAACTCCACCAAGTTTCTAATTATATTAAACCTTATTTGAAAAATTCTTTCATCAACTCTTCTAAATAATAATATTGAACAAATGCAAAACTTTACTGTACCTGATTTTGAAATAATGGATTTGTATTTTTACAGCTTTGAAAGTAACTATACTTCAAATCAACTCACACATAATTTTGATAATTTTTCTAATTTTCCACATTCCAATTCAACTTATTCTTCTGATCATCCTTATTTTCTCTCTATTCCAATTTCAAAAAAAGATGTAGTATGATATTAAATAATTATTTTTTAATGAAATTTGTGTATCTCCTGATCATGCTATAAATATATATTTAACTGGTACAAAACCAGGAACAGTTCCGATGGCTTGAAGATCCAAGATTGTTTGTCACTTTACTCTTTATCCTGAAGGTGGTTCTTGTGAGGATGTGAGGTATATATGACATACCCATAAGGCCACAAGTAACTTTATATACAGCTGATTTAGTCTTTAATAAAATTTTCAGTTTAAATTAAAATAAAAAATAACAAAAAATAAGTATAACTTTTTTTGGATAAACAAAGTTAAAATTATTATTTCATTTTTGGATTCTACACCAAAAACAACATATGGTACACCCATAGGGTGTTATACCCAAAAATACTTATTTCTTAAGTTATTGGAAGGTTTATGAGTCTCACAGTACTAGCGTAACTTTTTTAACATTTTTTTAAAATTGTTAAATTTAAGCTTAAATAAGCTTAAATTTAAAGTTTCATAAGCTTTATGCAAACTTACCAAAATCTTAGTTAACATTGAAGTGTTGTTTATATTTACTGAATTGGCCAAGGATTTGCCTTACAGGATGTAAATCCTGCATGGGCTCAATTTAAAATTGTTTAAGGCCATAGCATGTCTTTAAATAAATAAAAGGGCAAAATCCACGCAAAAAGGTGGGACAAAGGAAAAAGACCAAACAGAGCTGGGGTACCCAGATTTTTGGATCTGCAAGGATTAAACTAAGGTTGTACACCTGTATTGGAAGATTTTCAACCTTATTTCATCTGCAAGATCAGACTTTGATGCAAGTTTAAAGGTTAAACTCTTTTTAGCCCAATTTGGATAGGAATTTCAAGCTGCCAAAGGGTAAATCCCAATATGCAAGCTTGAAATTAAATTTTGAAGAAATTTCAAAGCTTAAATAAGCTTATAGATTTGAAGTTACAAGCATTAAAACCTGATCAAAAGTTAAGGTTTAGTGTGTAATGCTATTTTGCGTGGAAAAATAGAAATAACTTCAGAAATTCATTCAAAATACAAATCTTAATGGATTTTGTTGAAAGGTTCACACAGCTTACAATTCAATGTTATCTGTGTATAAATTAAATCTTAAGTATCCTGTATAAACAGGTGTTATTGGTAATCAGCCTGGAAAATTACTCTTTTAATTATACTTAGAGAAAATTAAGATTTCTTTGAAAATTAAATGAAAATTTAGTTTAAGACATTTTTACTTGAAACTTTATTCTTGAGTTTTTCATGTGATGGAATTTAATAGTAAGAAGCTTATTTTATATTAAAGCCTAAAAAAAATAACTTAAATGAGGATTAAAGTTACCTGGAGTTAAGAATAACACCAGTAACTTTAAATTGGAATTAAAAATAAGTTACCTTAATTTAAGAACCTTATTTTTAAGCATGGTTTTTCAGTTTTGACCTGCGCACGCCCTCTATATCCATTATTAATCATGAGAGCTGCTCTGCAGACATAAAAAGAGTATATTCATCACTGTTTTTGTCCATCAACTCAATCCAATCCAATCATATTAGACATTTAAAAAGGTAAAGTTTTAGTACATATAAGATTGTATTATTAAATTAATTCTTAAGTTATTTTATTCTTTACTAATTTTAAATTGAAGAGTTGAAATTATAGAATTTAGATTATTGTTATAATCACTAATAATATATTTTATTTTATAAAATTATTTTTGTTAAAATATCTTTTGAGATCCACAAATTCCTCTTAAGACCTCTTTAATCATATCTTTTATTATAGAAAGTTGTTTTATATTTTAAAACATTGATTTTTGGCGTGTTTTCAAGTTATAATAATTATTTAATATAATAACTGTTGTATTTGACTTGTTGTGTTAAATATATATTATAAGTAAGTTTTTCTCTAAAATTCTATAATTTGTTTATCTATTATTAGTTTTTTTATATAGAGTTTTTCTATAAGAATTACATTTGCACAGTGTGTGTTATAATTTCTTCTTTATAAATAATATCTATATTATTTATAAGTGGTTAAATATTTATATTTTCCACATGTAACTGTCTCATTAAGAGCTTTAAACTTCTAATTGTTATAACTGTCAGTGACTATAACAATAATAGAATAATTATGATTTATTATAATTATTAATTTTTTTTAATTATTACATTATATAATAGTAATTAAATTTATTTTTTTCAATATATAATTTTTTTAATAATTATATTTAATTTGTGGTTATGATGTTTTGTTATATATAATATTCTTCTACTGAGGACAGTGATACTACTCTTAATATTGTTACTATTAACAAGAGTTTCATAGACAAACCTTACATTTGGGGTCCTGGCCATGATTTTAACCAATTTTTGGGACATAAATCATATTCTAGACTTTATTTTACTCTTTTTTGACATAAAATTGCCATATTTATCTTAATATTGGCTTTTTAGGGACTTATCCCTTATAAATAATCTTTATAATATTAATAGAGTTTTTTTTTCTTAATAATATTGTTTGAAACAATATACTATTGAGTGACTTGGAATAAAGCTCTTTTGTCTAACCAGTGGCTTTTTCACATCACAGACTTGAAATTTATTCATTGAGTTATTCTAGTATAAAGCGAATCATAATACAATTTTTATTGATAACTTATTAATTGTATAATTATTATTTCTTTAAAGGTAATATAAAATCAAATAAAAAAATTTAAAAATTGCTATTAAAAACATTCTTTTCTTGAGTCTTTAGACTTTTTCCTTAATTTTGATGTAATTTTCAATAAATTACATTAAAACAGCTTTATCCAATAAGTTGAATTTATAAGTTATTGTTATTTTTGGATAAAATAACTTATATTTTCACTTTTCTCTAGTTTCATCTATCAGATAAATTTCTTTAGACTCTGAGGCATCAGAGTCTAGTATTGAAATTCAAACCAGCCCAGAACCAATGGGTTTAATTACCAAAGAAGCCTTCAAAGGTCCATCAGGTTAACTCAATTCATTACTTAGTCCATTTTTCTCAAAATTGATGTTCAATGACCCCTACTAGAAGTGGAAGAAACTACTCCATCCAATCAAATGGATCTGGACCAGGACATTCAGGTCATAAATCCAAAAGACAAGAATTTTAGCCCAGAGGAGAGGCACAAATCGAAGATGCCAGAACTTCCACCAGTTCCCAAAGGTTAGCCAGAAACTTCGACACTCTTAAAGGGAGTCCAGAAGCTGAAAAAACTGCTATTCCTGTTGTCAAACCTGAATCATTTCCAGCAGGCAATAATAGAGATATACCAGTCTCAGTACAGGAACTGGTTTATTGCAGAAAAGCAGCCGGAGTGGGAACTTCTGCCAAGTCTTTGGATAGGCACAATGAACTCTTATCTTCATGTGAAGACATTCATGGGTCCAGAAAAGACAGAAGAATTTCTGAGGGGTTGGACACTCATGTCTTGCAAGGGACAAGTCCAACAGATAAAATCTTGGTTTAAAAACCAAAGCATGTTGTCAGAGGACCAGAAGAAGAAGTTGGCCTGAGGAAAAGAAAACAGCCCAGTGGAAGCACCCCAAGCTCCCCAAGCAAAACTCTGCCTCAAAAAGTGCCAAACAAGGACAAGCAGACCCCAAAGAGCAATCAGAAGGGAAAGAAAAATTCAAAGGGAAAGGCAAGATCCAAGTGGAACAAGCCTTAACCACAGAATTACAGCATTCCCAAGGAGGAGAAGACAGCCATGGGCAATGTGTTCAATATGGCAAGAACTCTGATGGAATTAAAAAACAAGGAGGAAGAAAGATTGAACCAATCTCTTCCAACAAAGTAGACCTTGTAAAGCTTGTAATAAAGAAATTTTAGCAAAGTTTAATGATTTTGAGCATATCCAACAGAGGTTTGGTAGAGAGATATTACAAGTAAAAGAGTCAAAAAAGACTATAAATGGTCTAGAAAATGTGAATAAATACAATATCTTGTCTTTGGCGCAAATTTATGCAAGAATTGAGTCTAAAGCTACCTTACTCAATCAACCATATGACAATTCTATTGCTTTCATAACTAGACAGTTGAAAGAATTGAGAATACAAGTTCAGAACTTGGAAAAATCAACTGGCCAAAATGGAGCTCTTTTCCAAGAACAATTGGAAAAAAGTGATAAAGCAAGACTTGAATTGAAAGAAGATATTCACTAAATTATTAATAATATATCACTGAAGAATGAATTGCCAAGACAGTCCACACCAATTCTTGACAGAAATGTGCTAAACCTGAATAATGACTTACATCATACAATTTCAAGTAATGAAGAAGTGGAGACTTCTTTTAATCCTAAAGACATTCCAAGATCAGAGGAATGGTCAACCTTCAGTGGTGAAGGAGAGTATAATAATATGAAATTTATGAAAACAATTGATATGTTTAAAGAAGACTTTAACATACCAGATGGATACATAAGTGCCAGATTACACTCCTTGTTTACCAAATCAGCAAAGAAATGGTATTATAAAATGAGGCAAGGCCATGATAAACATTGTTAGCCTTGGTGGAAAGAACAAGTTATTTCCAAATGGGCAAATGATTCCTGGAGATTTAGAATGGAAAATTCTTTTGAAGAAGCCATTTTTAATATTGAGAGGGACAGGCCCATGACTTGGTTTCTTAAACAGAAGGACAGATTAACTGCCCTTCATCCTGATATGTCTGAACCAATGGTACATAAAAGGATATTAAGAAAGTGTGGTGGTGACCTTGAGAATGCGATAAGAAGAAGATGTATTGAACCTTTCTCTACAGAAGATTATATCAATTCCATGGAAGACATCACAACTAGTACAAAAATCAGAAGGAATTGGTATAAACCCCCAATGGACAACAAGACTAGTGGGAAACCAATTCCAAAGCCCAATGAACAACATGACAAAGCTGCTTTGAAATTTCATAAATGTAGAAGTACATCTCATTTGGCAAGCACTTGTCCCAAATAGACAAGGATAAATTAGATATAAATAGATGAAGTTAAAGACAAAAAAGAAACAAATAATGTATTGTTACATGACAGTGATTCTGAGCCTTCTGAAGAAGAGGAAGTACCAGATGAACTTAGTATAGAAAATATTAATGTTTTCTTTGAAGTCACAAAAGCACATACTCCCTTACCACAGTCCAGTAATGGATTTATGAATCTCATACATGTGCAAGATGCTAAAATGCAGAAAGACAAACCTTCCAGAGGTAAAGGTTATACAGCTGGATCATCTTGTATCACTAATATTGTGATAAACAACAAAAAAGCCAAGTTACATCCTGACTCAGGTGCTTTTTGAACTTTTGTTGGAAAAGATTACCTTTACAGGATTTATACCAATTGGAAAGAAAGCTTAATTACAATTGAAGGTATAAAATTCAGCAGTGCTAGCCAAGATATGCACCCCTTGGGAATTTTTGAAGCAGCAATGATATTCCCTTATCCTGTAGGAAGTATCAGATTAAAAGTTGAATTTGTTGTTATGAATAATTGTCCTTCAAAGCACTTTAGACTTGGAAATGATTATCTCAATATTTATGGAATTGATATTAATAATCATAAAGACAGATATTTCACTATAGGGGAAAATAAAAGGCAAAAATTTGCTTTTCCTCTAGAAAAAAGGGAAATAACTGTCCTTAGACAAGTAAAGAATGCCAATAAAGAAAAACTTGTGTCAGATCATTTAATTGAAGCACAAATTAGTACTGAACCAACATTAGAAATGAAGTAAGGACTTATTGAAATTTTATTTCAATACAGAGAGGCCTTTGCTTCTGATAATGGACCACTTGGAGCTATTAAAGGCCATGAAGTGGACATTATGCTTAATGTGGAGAGACCTTACCCTCCACTATCAAGAAGACCAGCTCACCCAGCTAGCCCTAGGGATGGAGAAGAATTAGAAAGTCATATTAATGAACTAATGAAACTGGGAGCTCTTAGAAAATTTGGCACAGTGAAGAAGTAGAAGTCAAAACTCTTGTAATCATTACTTGGCATAATGATAAATCAAGCATGGTTGGTGATTTTATAGAATTGAATAACTATAATATTCCAGATGGGTACACAATCCCCAGAATCCATGAGACTGTGACCCAATTATCCAAAGCAAAATTTATCACTTCTATGGATTCTTTTAAGGGGTTCCATCAGCATTTTTCAACACCTGATGTTAGGAAATTATTGAGAATTATTGCTCATTGTGGTATTTACAAATATTTAAGGATGTCTTTTGGTATTAAGAAGGCACCCTTGCATTATCAAAGAATGATTAATACCATTTTGCCACATAAATTATCACAGGTATGGTTAATCATTTATATTTATGACATTATCATTTGTTCAGAAACATGTCAATTGCATTTAGAGAGACTTTCATTAGTACTTAAAACAATTCTTCAAGTGAACATGAAAATATCTCTGAAGAAATGTAATTTTGGGTTTCATGAGCTGAACACTCCAGGAAATGTAGTATCAGGACTGAGCCTTGGTGTTGATGAAAACAAGGTTGCTGCAGTTTTACTGAAACAAATTCCCCAGAACAAAAAAGAAATGATGTCTTTCTTAGGGCTTGCTAGTTATTACAGACAACAACCTGAAGATTTTGCAATTCATGTCAAATCATTGTACAGAATCTGTGATCAACAAACTGTCTTTGAGATTAAATAGGAATGAATTCAAGCATATGAAAAAATCAAGTATGCCTTGACAAATGCACCATTATTATTGATGCCAGACTGGAGGCTTCCTTTCAAGCTATATATTGATGCATGTGGTGAAGGCCAAGGTGCAGCTCTTAATCAAGTTCAAATTGTCAATGCCAAGCCTTATGAGGGTCCAATTTGTTTTATTTCAAGAAAAATCAAACCTACTGAGGCCAGATATGGAACTAGCCAAATGGAGTGCCTTTGCCTTATTTGGTCTCTTTAAAAACCTCATTATTATCTTTATGGTAGTGTTTTTGAATGAACTACTGATTTTAATTCAGTAAAATCACTTCTTAACATGAAAACTCCAAACAGATACATGTTAAGATGTCAGATTACTATACAGGAGTATAGAGGCAATATGACCATAGTACATAAAGCTGGAAACAATCACACAAATGCTGATGACTTGAGTAGATTGGCATTAACCAATACATCTGACAATCATGCCTATGTTCCTACAAGTGTAGAACCTCAAATTCCAATTGAAGGAATTAACCTCACAAACATGGGAACAGAATTCTTTGAAGAAGTTAGAGAAAGCTATAAGAAAGATATGAATTGTCATATTCTTACTGCTCTACTTGACAAAGATTGCAAGTATTCATCCTTGGCTAATTCTCTGGATGATATTTGGAAAAAAATCTTATGACAATGGAATATTCCATTTGTTTGATGGTATCTTATATCATAGGTCTAAACACACATTTGTCATGGTCTTAAGTATTAGAATGTTAATAAACACAATACTACTGGAATGCCATGATAACATTTATTCTGTACATCTGTCTGAAGACAGAGTGATGGAAAGAATTAAGACATGTGCCTGGTGGCCATCTTGGAGAAAAGATGTCATTGAGTACTGTCATAGTTGTTATAGATTCCAGAAAGCCAATAAAGCTACTGGTAAAAGATTTGGTTTAATGATTCATATCCAAGAACCAAGTACCACATGGGAAGTGATTCATATGGATTTGGTAACTGCCTTACCACCTGGAGGTGATAAACGTTTCAACGCAGTCCTTGTCATTGTTGACAGATGTAGCAAAACCCCAATCTTTTTACAATGTCATAAAGATGACACAGCTATGGATACAGCTTTTTTTATTTGGAACAGAGTCATATCCCATACTGGTCTCTTTAAAAATATCATTAGTGATAGAGACCCAAAATTTCCAACAGCCTTATGGACTAATCTACATAAGCTTTTGGGTAAAAAACTATCATTCTCAACAGCATACCATCGACAAACAGATAGGTTAGCAGAAAGAATGATTTAAATCCTTGAGGAGATTAGCAGAAGATTTTGTGCTTATGGCCTGGAGCTTAAAGATTCTGATGGCTTTACCCATGATTGGTGTACTCTTATACCAGAATTAGAATTAGCCTATAAGATTTCTATCCATGCTTCAACAGGAAAGACTCCTGCAATGCTGGAAAAAAGATGGAACCCTAAACTTCCAGTTGATAATTTGAAGAATGATTTGGTGGATTTTAATCCAACCTCTTCAAGCTTTAAATTATTGCTTGATAAAGTGAGGAATCATGCAAAACAAAGCATTAATGATACCTTTGAATATGCTAAACATAAATGGGAGAAAAGTCATAAAAACCCAGAATTCAAAGTAGGGGACTTAATACTAGTTTCAACCTTGAACCCTAATAATATTAAAGGTCCAAAACAATTGAGAGATTCCTTTGCAGGACCATTTACTATTAAATTCCTTCATGGGACAAATGCATTACAGGTAGAACTTTCAGGAAAATGGGAAACAAACACCCAGCTTTCCCTGTTATTCTAGTAAAGAATTACACTTCAAGTGATAAGGAATTATTTCCTTTAAGGAATGTAAAACCCTTAGAAGTACCTCCACTTGATCAAAGTGAAGGTATAAAGTACTAAAAGTCTTGAAAGAAAGGAGACTTAGGGGAAAAGATGAAAGGGAATACTTGGTCAGGTACAAAAATCCACAACATGAAGATGAATGGATTGTAGCAGAAAAGATACCTGAGTCCCAGAAGTTTCTCAGAAGATTCAGACATGAGAGAAGACCAATTCCTCAATAAAACATCTTAATTATGTGCTTTACATACTTAAAAGTATAAGTAGAGAGGTTGGACAGTGGATGATACCCCCAATTCACTTGGGGGTACACTACTAAAGAAAATTGTGGTACAATTATTTTTGGTGGTAGGGAATGTGAGCCTGTGAGGTATATATGACATACCCATAAGGCCACAAATAGCTTTATATACAGCTTATTTAGTCTTGAACAAAATTTTCAGTTGA
The DNA here is from genome assembly GCA_023105745.1 of Austropuccinia psidii. Taxonomy (NCBI): domain Eukaryota; kingdom Fungi; phylum Basidiomycota; class Pucciniomycetes; order Pucciniales; family Sphaerophragmiaceae; genus Austropuccinia; species Austropuccinia psidii. The sequence continues at coordinate 39,400,685 of JALGQZ010000007.1, forward strand.
AATTAGAATAAAAAATAATAAAAAATAAGTATAACTTTTTTTGGATAAACGAAGTTATAATTATTATGTCATTTTTGCATTCTAAACCAAAGATAACCTAGGGTATACCCAAAAATACTTATTTCTTAAGTTATTGGAATATTTAAGAATCTCACAGTACTAGTGTAAATTTTTTACCATTTTTTAAAATTGGTAAATTTAAGCTTGAATAAGCTCAAATTTAAAGCTTCATAAGTTTTATGCAAGCTTACCAAGATTCTAGTTAAAATTGAGGTGTTGTGTATATTTACTGAATTGGCTAAGTATTTGCCATAAAGGATTTTAATTCTCCATGGGCTCAATTTAAAAGTGTTTAAGGCCATAGTATGGCTTTAAATAAATAAAAGGGCAAAATCCACACAAAAAGGTGGGACAAAGGAAAAAGACCAAACAGAGCTGGGGTACCCAACTTTTTGGATCTGCAATAATTCAATTAAGTTTTTCCACCTTCTATGGAGGATTTCCAACCTTGTTTCAACCTTAAGATCAGACTTTGATCCAACCTTAAAGTTTAAACTGTTTTTATCCCAATTTGGACAGGAATTTCAAGCTTCCAAAGGGTAAATCCCAATATGCAAGCTTGAAATTAAAGTTTAAAGAACTGTCAAAGCTTGATTAAGCTTAAAAATCTTAACTAAACTTATAAAATTGAAGTTACAGGCATTAAAACCCTATCAAAAGTTGAGGTTTGGTGTATATTGCTATTTTATGTGGAAAAATAGTAATAACTTCAAAAATTCATTATAAATTTGAATCATAATGGATTTGCTTGGAGGGTTCACACAGCTTAAAATTCAATGTGATCTGTGTATACACTAAAGCTTAAGTATTATTTATATACAGCTTTGATTGGTAATTAGCCTGGAAAACTACTCTTTTAATTATACTTAGAGAAAATTAAGATTTCTTTAAAAATTAATTAAAAATTGGGTTTCAGATATTTTTAGGTTGTTCATTTGATGAAATTTAATATGAATAAACTTATTTTATATTAAAACTTAAAATAATTAACTTAAATGAGGATTAAAGCTACTTGGAGTTAAGAATAACACCAGTAACTTTAAATTGGAATCAAAAATAAGTTACCTTAAGTTAAGAACCTTATTTTTAAGCATGGTTTTTCAGTTTTGACCTGTGCACTCCCTCTATATACATTATTAATCATGAGAGCTGCTCTGCAGACATAAAAAGAGTCTATTAATCACTGTTTTTGTCCATCAACTCAATCCAATCCAATCATATTAGATATTTAAACAGGTAAAGTTTTATTACATATAACATCTTATTATTAAAGTAATTCTTAAGTTATTTTATTCTTTATTAATTTTAAATTAAATAATTGAAATCATAGAATTCAGATTATTGTTGTAATCACCAATAATATATTTTATTTTATAAGATTATTGTCTTTAAAATATCTTTTAAAATCCACAAATTCCTCTTAAAAACTCTTTAATCACATTGATTTATTATAAAAAGTTGTTTTATCCTTTATAATATTGATTTTTGGTGTGTTTTTACCTTATAATAATTATTTAATATAATAACTGTTGTATTTGACTTGGTGTATTATATATATCATAAGTAAGTTTTTCTCTAAAATTCTATATTTTTGTATCTATTATTAGTTTTTTTATATTGAATTTTTCTATAAGAATTATATCTTCACAGTGTGTGTTAATATTTCTTTTCTATAAATAATATTTATATTATTTATAAGTGGTTAAATATCTATATTTTCCATGTGTAATTTCCTCATTAACAGCTTTACACTTCTTATTGTTATAGCTGTCAGTGACTATAACAATAATATAATAATTATAATTTATTATAATTATTAATATTCTTTTATTATTATATTATATAATAATAATTAAAAAAAATTTTAATATAGAATTTTTTTTTTTTTAATAACGATATTTAATTTGTGGTTATAATACTATGTTATATTATATTTTTCTACTGAGGACAGCCTTAGTACTCTTGATATTGTTACTATTATCAAGCATTTCATAGACAAAGCTTACAGTTCTATTGGCTTGTTTACTAGATTATCCTTGTCTATTGAAATTTATGAATAAACATAAAATATTTTTAAAAAGTTTCATGAAGAAAATTATTGCAATTATTGAATTCTGGAGCTCAGTAACTTTTGTAAATGTGGACTTACACTACTCAGGAATTATAGAAATTATTTACTTCCTGGGCTGGGCTGGGTTCATCAATGTAGACCTTCCTGAGGTGGGCCATTTTTGTCAATGTGTACCTTAGCTGCTTAGGTATTAGGGAAATTATCTACTGAGTTCTTCTTGAACTTCTCTTTTGTCTCATTAAAGACATCATTCACTGAATAATCCTGGAGCTTACCTTTTGGTACTTGACTGCTGCAGAGGTGGAAGGTGAAATCACTGTGAATTCAGCTTGAAACCTCCTAGCCCACTGACTTGCACAAGAGGCCTTTTACAGAGAATCCTTTATGACATGAAGTCAAGCACCAGTTCTTGAAGCTCAAGCTTCCCTGGTTCCAAATGTCAGGCTTTTCTATGAAACTCTTGATTATATTAATAAAAATCAAGAGTACTATGACTTTCCTCAGTAGAAAATATAATAAAGTTAATTATTATAGCCACAACTTGATAGAATTTTTCAAAATACTCATAAAAATGTAATTATTAATTATTTTTAAATGATTTAATGATAAGAAAACTATTAGTAATTATAATAAATCATAAATATTCCATTATTATTATAGTAACTGACAGTTATAATATAAAATGTGAAAGCTCTTAATGAAACAATTATAGGTGGAAAATAATAGTATTTATGCACCTATAAATGATAAGAATATTATTCATAAAATATCTTATTACATACACACCATGCACATATAGATCTTATAGAGAAATTCCATGTAAAAAAATAATACTAGATAAATAAAGATATAGAAATTTGGAGAAAGCTCACTTACAATATTTATTCAGTAAAATAATTAAAACAAGAACAGCTATAGTATTGAATAATTCTTATGAGCTAAAAAGACCCCAGAAATCAATCTTCTTAGAGAAATGAACAATTTTTGTGATAAAAATAACATTTAAGTATTTTTAGAGAAAACTTGTGGATTTAAAAATATTTATAACAATGATTTTATAACATAAAATAAATTATTGGTGATTACAACAATATAATTGGAACTCTATTATTTTGATTCTTTATTTAAAATTCATGAAGAAAAAAATAACTCAAGTATTACTTTGATAATAAGATTTTATATTTAATAAAATTCACCTGTTTTAAATGTGCTATTTGATTAATTGAATGATGATGATGGACAACAATGGTGATGAAAAGGCTCTATTTATGCCTCTACAGAATCTCTCATGATATATGATATGTATATATATGGTGTTCTCAGATGTAAGCTCAAAAATCCATACTTGAAAATGAGGCCCTTAATGTAAAGTAGCTTATTTCTCATCTCAATTTGAAATTACCAGTGTTCTTCTTAAATCCAAGAAATTTAATCCTCATTCAAGTTTATTATATTAAGTTTTAATATAAAATGGATTTATTTATAGTAAATTTCATCACATGAACAGCTTAAGGAAATAATTGAAACAGAAATCTTCTACATTAGATTTTGAATTAATTTTCTTCAAGAATAGTTACAAGAGGTATTTTCAACCTGAATACCAAAGAATCCTACTGATAAAATATACTCGAAATTTTCTTTCTACACAGGTCACATTAGATTGTAAGCTGTGTGCAACTTTAAATTAAATCCATTTAGAATTGGATTTTCTATTAATTTTGCAGTTATTGCACTTTTTACATTTAAAAATAGGAATACACACTTAACCTTATATTTTGATAAGGTTTCAATTCTTTTAGGTTTCATTTTAAGCTTATTGAAACTTAAATAAGCTTTAAAATCTCTTAAGATCTTCATTACCAGCCTACACATAGGGATTCACCCTTTGGCAGCTTGTAATTCCTTTCCAAAACAGTGATAAACCAGCTTAAACTTTAATGTTCAATTGAAGTCTAATATTAAAGTGTAAATAAGTTTTAAGATCCTTAAATAAAGGAGGAAAACCTTATTTGTGCTGTTGAATATCCCAAAGGTTTGGTACCCTTGCTCTTTTTGCCTTTTTCCCTTCCTCCCACCTTTTTACATGATATTTTCCTTTTTATTCATTTAAATCCATACAATGGCTTTGAACCAGTTTAAATTGATCTCACACAGGATTTACATCCTGTATAGATAGTCCTTAGCCAGCTTAGTAAATAGACTCAACATCTCAATTTCAACTGAATTTTTGTAAGTTTGCATAAACCTTATGCAGCTTTAAAATTAAGGTTAAATTTAACAATTCAAGAATTTTGATAAAAATGGTTAAAATGTGTAACCTTACTGTGAGATTCTTAATCCTTCCAATAAAACTAGAAATAGCCATTTCTAGATATAACACCCTATGGGTCTACCCTAGGTTATTTTTGGTGTAGAATCCCAAAATGACCTTATAACTATAACTTTGTTTATAAAAAATAAATTCATACCTATCATCTGCTATTTATTTTTTTTGAATTGATTTGATAAGTCTGTTTATGGCTAAATCAAATGTATAAAGAGTTATTTGTGGCCTTATGGATGTCATACATACCTCACAGGGTCAGAAGATGTGTTAAATCCTCAGGGCCTTGATTGTCTTATATGCTCAATCCCCCCAGTTTCCAAATCTTGCCTTTTCAGTTGATTTTTAGACAGCCCTGAATTTCATTGAACCAATCCTTGGGTTCTTTTACAACATATTTAGCAAATTTCAAACAATCAACCCACTAAACCCCCTTATTCTCCCCTTTTTAATTAAATCATCATGGAATTACCAAAACAGTTGACCAATGCACCTGCATCTTGGGCCACTTTTGGAAAACTGGCATTTAGAAGTCATCAAAATACATGGAACACATAACAAAGACTTGGGCATTACTGATTGAATGTATCCTCAATCCCAAAAATTGCAAATTGGAGTGCAAGAACACCCTTGATGACCTATTTCAGGAATAATACTTTAATATCAGATTTTCTGCATCAAGAAAAACTTTGGAACCAAACTCTATTGGAAATCTCTCAGCAAGACATTCCATTCTCAAAAATTATGCTTAAGTCTCAATTGATCTGAATAAGGCATGATTTTTTGTTCTTTGTCAAATGGACAAAGTGGCATTCTATCTCACCAATTACTGGCCCATTGTCCCAATCGAAGAAATAGTCTTCTATTGAAAGGGGAGCTAGTCATCTTTGTGCTTATCAACTTTTATTACTAACTCTTTTATTTTGGTGTCAGATGACCCTAGGTAATCTCCTGATTTTGGGAGGCATAGCTATGGGGTATCTATCTGGAAATTCCACCATTGTCAGTGTTAGTGGAGCATGTATTCTCTCATCATGGATGAATTCTATTACCAACTCATCCTTCATTGAATAATCCATCAATTTTGCATCTCGCTTGCTTAAAGGAATGGATCAATCAGCCCCATGGCCCTTTAGAAAGCCTCAAATGATACTCAGTCTTGTTTTCAATTGTGTGGCCAAGAAATGGCAATAATTCTGTATCTAATTCTTTTGACCATTAGGTCTTGACTAACAAATTCTTGTACTTGTTCATTTATTATGCACAATTATGTTCTAATTAGGCCAATACATGATGAAATTTGACCTGCATCAAGAAATACCAAAGCTGCTTCAAACGCGTTGTGCGTTGAGCAACTTGTTGATGAACGGACAAACTCATCAGTTCCTCAAACGAGATTTGGATGGCCCTAAACCCGTAATTTGATGTATGGTTTTGGTTGAGCTTAATGGCTGCAAGCAAGTATTACTGTTTATTCTCTATGAATGGCTATGTTCTGGGTTTGAACAGCTAGACCTATGGAAAAGTATCTAATTTCAACAAGATCTGTGGTGTTTGGTCTTTTTTTAATATCGACTATCTTTTTGGTTTGTATTTTTAACTCACCCATGCATCTACAATCCAAAATGTTGCTTCTTTTTTTTAAAGAAGAAACCCACCCCCTTCTTCATGAATTACTTGAAAATGTCATTTATTGACGATTTTGGTCTTATATGAACGAAATTTGATTAAATTTCATCTTTTTACTAAAAGGAAAACATTCATTTCGGACTAGTCGTCCATTTCAGAAATCGTGGTTTTCCCCCTAGCTGCTTTGCCACCCCTTCCTGCACCTCTAGCTCCACTTTTCATACCGCTCTTAGTTTGCTCATCATCCTCTTGTTGGGCTAAAGCCATTGCATTTAATCTGTATGCTTGCTCTTGTGAAATTGCTGTGATACGTTTAGTGCTAGAGGATAGACAAAGAAATCTTAGCAATGCATTTGGATAAGTATCAAGCAATGACACGAACCGTTCAATGACCGTTTGATAGACTGATGAAACTGGATGGTTCATTTGAACAGTATCCTATAATTCAAAGGTTTTGATCAGTATTCAGCTGCAAGCTTGTTTCGCAAAGTAAATGTTCACCTCTTTAAAGTCGATCTTGGCATCTAATCTAGCATCTTTGATCAATCTTACGATCCACTTTTCACCTTCTTTACTATCCAGTCCCAGCCTTGTTGCTAGCTCGCCGATATTGATTCGATGGTGTACTCGGCAATAAGCTTCTGAGATCATCGTTCTACAGTTTTCGACCCATGGGCTCATCTCTTCAGACAAGAAAAAATCGTCATTAAAAACTTTCTCGCTCATCCTGAGAGCTTCTTGAGCCCCTTCAAAGTCTACCTTGTGATAGAGCATTCTAAGGAACTCAGTGATTGGATCCGAATATTGATACTCTTCTTGAATAACAGCTCTTAAGACGTCTTTGATCGCCTCTCTAGAGCCGCGTGATGAATTGGGACCCTTAAGAGCTCCAGCTCCAGCACGATTTGACACCACAAGGGCGACGACCAAGTATCGTAATAAGTAAGGACAATTAGTTTGAATAGTATTGAGATAGCCATGACCTAACCAAGTATCTACTAGTGCTTCACGACCCTTATCATGATTGAAGTAAACAAATAAACTCCAATGTAACCACCAAGTTCGCTGTTGAAGAGATTGAAGTGGGTTACCATAGCCAGTTCTTTGATCTAATTGTTCCTTCAATCTGTTTAATTCCTCAAGAGCAGCATCGAATGAACCAACTAAAATATCTGAAGCCAATTTCCCCCATAGAGATGATAAGACTAGATCGTTGTCGGTTGAAAGGACACGAAAATGGTACAGGTAATCGGATGATCCGCCATAATTACCAATGGTATAATTGTAGTGACCGTATTGATAGAGGAGATTAATTTGAGATAGATTAACCTGATGAAAAAGTCGATTTATTAGATGAGGTCTATAAATTTATCCAAAATCTGAAAGAAGTACATTGTGTTCTTTCTCCAGATAAGCTAAGTTTTGAGCTTTGTCTTGCCTAAGGGCAGCTACGACTTCGGGAGTAGAGATAACTTGCATGATCTACAAACAGAAAAAAGTAATAAAAAGATGTTTACATGAGTTCAAAATAAACAAAATTCCAAAAAGAAGTAGACGGATTGACCTGCTCTACGGAAGCTTGTAAAGTATCTAATTTGTTCATAACTTGCTGTTCCCTTTGAGTGAATTCTATTTTATCGATAAGATTGAATTGAATAAGTAAGAATTGGATTAGATCTAAGTTGATTTGAATTACCTTGAGGAATTTGAGCATTTTGATCTAAATCGTATAATTCTTTATGCAATCCGGTTAAATACGCTATCATGTTGGTTTCTTTCAATGCGTCATATTTTGCTTTTAGTAATTGATTATGAGGATAAATGCCATTTGAATCCAAGCTAATTTACGATCAAAGAAATTCAAAAGAATGACAAAAAAAAGTCAAAACAAAGATAAAGGATTCAATGAGATTTGACTTACAATTCAAGTAATGGCAAAACCAAATGACGATCTAGATGAGGTATCAAACGCTAGAAGGTCGTCAAATGTTAGCGATAAATTTGAATGAATGAATGATTCTTTGCGACTCAACCGTTGTTAGATCGTATGGATTTGGAGCTTGTTGGATGGCCATGATCGAATTTCCTTGGTTAAAATCAATCGATGATCGTCGGCGATGACCGAAGAAATAATTTTTTGAGTATTTTATCCCGAAAAAACGAGTGATCAAATTAAATTTTTTTGGTCAAAAGGCGCGCTACCTAACTCATAACCCCAACCCATGACCAAGATCTGTTACAAGGCTCAGTGAACACTCATCTCAATCAACACCAAGCAGTCTTGGATTTGAGATAAAACTGTCCAAAAATTAATTCAAAAGTAGAAGTTTAAGCCTCTAGGCTGTCATGAACTATCCCTGAGGGCCTTGTTGAAAAATCTGTGATCTTTGAAGCCTAATCTTCACTCCAAATCATTCGACAATAACTCTAGCTGAAAGAAAACAAAAGAACAGTTTGACAATACCATCAGGAGACATGTAAAGAAATTGTAGCAAAATATAACCACCCAATTGAATATTCTGAACCCAAACTATGGTTTGTGGTCCTATTAACTGTTAGCTTTGAAAAGTCATTATCTAATGTGAACTTGGTTCTTCATTTTTGATGGGGCCTCTTGGGAATAACAAGAGTGGCCTGGCACTCAGCAAGGAGGGAACTTACTTGGAAGACTGCAAATAATTAGAGAAAGAAAATAAAAGGATAAATTTCTCTAATAAGATATGCAAGTACAAAATGAGATGCAATAAGAGAAAAGAAGCCAAAGAGCCAAAGAGCCAACCAAGTAAGTGCTTAATCATTGTTTTGACCTTCCAGAAAGCATAATGGAATCAGTAAAGGATATGACCACCAATACCCACTGACAGGCAAAGATGGAAAAGGTGGTAAATGACTGACTTGATAATATCAGTATTCACTCAACAAATGAAAGAAAATAAAGATAAAATAAGATCATAACATATTAATTAACTGGGGTTAAAAGAGAGGCTGGTATATATGACAAGCTGAGAGCTTAACTCCTTCAGGCTGACAACTGGGCTGTATGGAATCCTTGAAGTTGTATTGATTGCTTGAGGAAATGTATACCTGGCCAAATTGGGAAATGAACAGGTTTGAAGGATCTTCCCAGGGTTTATGGTTGAAATACAGGCCTCTATCATACAAGACTGTATTGAATGAATGTGGTTTCCAAGGTGGATTGATGGAGCATTGACACTTGACAACTGTGTTCTGGGTGTTTTGGCCAAAACAAGCCTGTACAGGCTTGAAACTGTATTTGCACAAAGTGGGCAAAAAATGCACAAAATGTGAAAATATTTCAATTAATCTCCAAATGCCTAAGATGGCCATTTGGAAATATTTCCTATGTTTCATGGGGAAAAGGCCTATTATGGCATAATGCACCAAAACATGCAAAACTGTATTTAGAGCTCAAAAGGCATAATACAGCCTTTTGGGCTGTATTTCCCCTGTTGACTGGGAAATGCCCAAGATTTCCCACAGGCAGAAAGTGGCCAAAATGGCTTCATGATGGTGAAGGGGCCAGGTTCACCATAATAGGCCAAGAAGGCAAAAGTGGCCAATTTGGCCAGACAATGATGGTTATGGCATTGACATGCTGTAAAATGGTCCAAGAGGGTGATTGTCCCTGGTTGTGAAAGTACCCCCACCTTGATTGGTAAGCTCCTGAGCACCAATACAAGGTAGAGCCTGTTAAGGTTAATTGGAAAAATTTGGAAGAGGTATAAGAGGAGATGTTTGAGAGAGAAGAAATTAAACTGACATGAAGAATTTGGCATATGACATGGGACTTTCTTGATCTTCTTTTGACATTGGCTTCATTATTGATGATAAAATTTTGAATGATTGATGGGGTTTGCATGAAATGGATATCACTTTTGAAAGATAAAATATAATCAAAATGAGTGGAATGAAAGGAAAATAAATAATGAATAATAAAAAATACAAAATACAAAATAAAAAATAAAAAATGAAAAATGAAAATGGGAAAGATAATTGAGGACACTTGAATCTTCATCACAGGGTTGATACTTGAATGGAATTGGCCAAGGAACCTGAAAAGAGAAATTGATTCCAGGTGCTCACAGAGTTTCCAAGGTGATTTTTTGAAATATTTTAGACCCTCAGGGAAGTGTACACCAGGAGATGAACTTACTTTTGTAAGTTGCCACTCCTGCCAGTGCCACAAAAAATGAAGTTTATTGAATGGAAAGACTTTGAAAGTTGAAAAAAGAAGAATAATGGTCCATTTTCATAAGTGAAAATGATCATAAAGATTAGAAATGACACCAGGTTGAATGTTGCGTCAATTGGCGGCGATTGACTTCACGTCGCACCACAGTCAGTATAGAATCTGGCTTTAGTTGCATTGGTGTCACACTATAGTCAGTGGATTTAGTGGGTAATGTCACGTCTGCATCAAGACAACGTCAATCGTCAAAGGTCACTCAAAGCCCAAACCCACTCAACACTAGTTGCAAGGTTTGGGTAATTACACCTCATGGTGCAAGGCAGAAGTTTGGCATGCTCATAATTGTGCATGAGAAGACTTCCACACTCTCACACATTTAACTTGCCTACTCTCATGCATTAATTGGCTTCTGCATCCCCGCCTAATCCTCTCTGACCCTTAGCATGCTTACACACCTGTGCCACCCTCCAGATGTGACTCCAACACTTCCCTCATCAGTCCTTACACTTCCACACCCCTGCTTCTTACAATCCTTACGCTCATGCAGCACCCTCAAGATATTCCTCCCATGCCACCCACAACCCTCCTTACGCCTCATCCTCTCCACCGCTTGCCATGCTTACGCTCATGTAGTGCCCTCCCGACATGCCTCTGATGCCTCCCTCACACTGACCTAATCCTCTCCAACCCTTGGCATGCTTACACACCTGCAGCGCGCTCAAGAAGCCACTCTGACACCGCCCCTCCGTCTCTTCCCCCACCAATCCTTATGCTTCAAAGGTGCCCTCAAGATATGCCTCCAACACTGCCTTCTCCCACCCGCCGCTTACCATCCTTATGCTCTTGCAGTGTCCTCCCAACATGCCTCTGACACTGCCCCACACCGGCCTAATCCTCAATGCTGCTTACCATCCTTATGCTCCTGCAACACCCTCAAGATGAGACTACAATCCTGCCTGTGAGCCTTAGAGGTAATTTCATATACCCAAAAGACCACAAATATAAAAAATAACATATTAATATAAATAAAATAAATTTATTTATATTATTAAAATAAAAATCAAAATATAAATATAAAATTATATTAAAAATAAAAAATTAATTACAATTTAAAAATAAAAATACATTAAATTTTGTAAGTATAAAATTACATTTATACTTGAAAAAATTAAGTAAAATTGAGATTTTAACAAAATTGTGAAAAAACAAATAAATTTGGAAAAAAGTTAAACAAAAATTATTATAGCTTTTTATCCAATAAATAAATACATAAAAATTATTTCACCATTGGATTCCTCAGAAAAAATCAGGTGGGGTCACCTCTGAGTGGAATTCTTGTAACTCAACTCTAAATAAGCTTAAATTAAGTTTTTAGTATTTTCAATACAAAAGTTGAAAATCCTCAAAACCTTAATTTAATTCACACCACATATGGTGTTAAACATCAATTTTTGTGTTAAAATTGAGGTGTTGTGTTTAGCTTAGAAGTTATGAGGAATTGAAGTATTTTCAATTGAATTCAATTGAAATGTCAAAATGTGCGCGTGTATTACATAAGTGAACTTTGATTTACATATGAGGTGTCAATTATTACTGTATTGTACTGTACAATTGAATTGAATGACATATGTAAATTATAAGTATAATACATGATGAGGAATTAAAGGAAAAATAAATTGGAAAAATTAAATTTGGGGGGGAAAAGAACTCCAGCTCTAAGGGGGAGCTAGACCCCCAAAATCCTTGCTGACAAGCGTGGGATGACAAAATTCACGCAAAAGTTCATCACTTTTGGCCTGGAATTGAGTTACAGGGTCTGTGGACTCAATTGATGATGAAGTTTTGATACCAACTGGGGTAGTTTTAGGTGTTGCCAAGAGGGTAAAACTACCCTTAAGACAAAACAATCATAGTAAAAACAGTTTTAACTGGTTTCTACGCCTCTGACACACATTCTGACGTGTTTTGAAGGCTCTAGGCCTGGTATTGCTATAGTAATGGCTGATTTAAGGGTCTAAAATGGCTAAAAATGGCTGAAAATGGCTTAAACCAGCCCTTTTTAGTCTAAACCAGGGTTCAATGATGCCATAATTGGCTTTTCTGTTGTCAGACTGTTTTTCACGACTGACAAGAGTAAATTTTACTTTTGGAGTAAGAGAATTGATGGCTATAAAAGAATGTCTTCTTTTCCCCACTTTTCTCTTCATGTTAGAATCTTTTCCTTTTATTAATTAGTTTAAACACTGTTAAACCAATCAATAAAAGATTCCAACTACCATTTTCAAATCATTTTAATCCTTTTAACCACGTGAAAAATCAGTATAATCATTGTTTGTAACTCTTATAATCATTTTTACCCCTGAACCACCCCAAAAGTGAATTAAAGCATCTTTCATCACTGTAAACTTTGTCACTTTGTTTCCAAATTCACTCTGGTCACTTTTGGGCGTGTTTGTAACAACCATCCACCAGGGGTAAGGGTATTCATTCATACACCCACTCAAACACCTCAAATCAGCAAATCCAGTATCTGCATCAGCAGTCAGTTTTAGCAATCTTCATTCTGAAACATGCATACAGTTTGGTACATCAATACAGCCTGTCAATACTTGTACAGGATGGATTCACCCTAATACAGTTTCAATACACCAGTATGAAACTGTATGATCACTCCAATACACCACACCTCTTGTACAGGTCTTGTACAGCTGTACAAGACCTGTATTGGCCAGACTCAATTCAACAATCAATTATTCTCATGAAAATTCTTCTCTGGATCAGGGCTGGTGATTCTCACATATACCAGCCCCTCTTTCTCCCCCCTGGGGACTTTTCCCCAGTTAATTAATTTAGTTGATTTATTATTATCTGAATACTCTTATCCTTATATTTTGGGTATTATATTTATTTAATCTTAAGTTAGTCTTTGCCTTTTTCCTTCTTTGCCTGTACAGTATGAGTTGGGTGGCCATATCCTTATTAACCCTTCTCTTTCCATTCTGACAGGTTGAAACAGTGGACTTGGACTTGTTTGTGGTTGGCTCTTCTATTTCTTATTCTTATTTCTTTTGTTGCTGCTTTTCTTATATTCATTCTTCTAGTAATTCATCTTTAACACTCTTAAGTGTCCCTCATCTTATCTTATCTTTGAGCCCTCCATAAGTGAGTCCCAGTTTACTGAGTGCCAGGCCCTCTTCACTTCGAAGAGCCCCTGTGACATTAAATTAATTAACTCATATTTGATTCTTTCTTTTCATTCATTTATATTCATTTCCTCTCATTCATCAATTATGACTTTTTCATGATTTTATGATTTTATGATTTTTTATGAATTTCCTCTCTTATCAATTTTCATCTCATTCTTTTCATTCTTATGAAAATTGATTCTTTTCCTTTCTTAATCATTGCTGACCATTTCATCACTTCATTTTATTTTTATCAAATCAAATTTTCTCTGTGTTTTTATTCAGGTCTTATTCAGGAGTAATTGATTGGTTATTTGATTGGATTATTCATTGGGATTCACTGGTTGATTGGATTATTGATTCAGGATTTCATTTGGATTATTGATTGACTTTTGAACCCTCAAGAATTTATTTGATTTATTGATTGATCCTCAAGAATTGATTTTGATTATTGATTCGATTTGACTCATCAAGATATTGAATTGATTTCTGAAGATTTTGAACTGATTGATTGATTCCTCAAGACTTGATTTCATATTGAAGACACTTATTGATTGATTATTGATATTTGATTTGAATTGATTGTTGATTGATTGAATTGATTTGATTGTTGATTGAATTTGATTCCTCAAGATTTGAATTGATTCCTCAAGATTCATCAAGATTTTATTGTGATTGATTTGGCCAAATCTGATTATTCTTCTTAATACCATCAAGTTATTTTTAATTCTTTTCATAATGCCAGTTCAGCATAGTCCCCCAGCCAAGAATACTAGATCCCAGAAAATTCCAGCTGTTCTCACTCCTACAGCAAGGGCTCCTCTTGACCGCACACCATCAGTTCATCAACTGAGTGCAAACTTGGACAGAGGACCACCAATGGAAGGAGCAGCACCCTCAAGAAGAGGTGGAATGAAATCTAGAAGATCAAGATCCTTTTCTGGACTTTTGGGTGGCTACCCTGGCATGTCTGAAGGTGCAAGAACAAGATTAGGGGAAGTTGAAGATGAAGAGGGGGAAGAGTCTGTGGAAGAGGATGATTCTGGGGAAACTGAAGTGGCAGATGCCTTGGCAAATGCTCCAGAGGTGCCTCAGGGTTCTAATCTAGCCCTTTCTAGTCAACCTCTTGTCTCTCAAACTGATCCAAGTCTCCTCAAGATGATGGAGCAGATGACTCAATTCATGGGACAACTCACTCAAGCAGTTGCCCCCAGGGACAATTCCAAAGCCCCTGCTTTCAAGACTCCATCCATGAAGGCACCTGATTCTTTTGATGGTACTCAAGCTCATAGGTTGAGAGGATTTATCCAATCCTGTCAACTAATTTTCCATAATGATCCAGCAAACTTCTTCTCTGACAGGAAGAAGGTTTTGTACTCAACTTCTTTTCTTACTGGTAGAGCTGGCAAATGGATTGAACCTTACCTCTCAAATATTTCCAATGAAGACCCTTCCTACCTCCTCAATAATTGGCCATTGTTTGAATCTCAATTATTCACTCTGTTTGGTGACCCCAATGAAGTCAGGAAAGCTGAACAAGAGTTGGACAATTTGAGGATGAAGGAAAGTGGTCATGTTTCCTTGTACATAGCAGATTTCAGAAGCTTAATGTCAAGAATTGGAGATTGGGGGGAAAGAGCTTATATCCATGTTTACAGAAGAGGATTGGCATCAAGATTATTGGATCAGTTGGCTTCTCACCCTGGAACTTTTGATACTCTTCAAGAACTTATGGATGTCACTCTAGAATTAGACACAAGATATCATGAGAGGCAAAAGGAAAAGGGTGGCAATCAAGAGAAGAAGCCTCCAGTCATTGGATCCAATCAGTCTACGCCTCCTCAAAACTCATCTTCAAAGAGGCCTCACCAGAAGAAGAACAAGAAGGGCAAGCAATTCCAATCTTCAAAGGACAAGCCCCATGCTGCTCTCCTCAATAAGGACAATAAACTAATCGGTTCTGAAAAGGAGAGGAGGATTAAAGAGGGGTTGTGTACTTATTGTGGTGGAAAGCACCCAATTGAAAAATGCTTCAAGAGACCTCAGAACAAGCCTGGGTCATCATCAAGAGGCTTCCCTAGCAAGCAGGGAAAAGCCTGAGTGGGAATCATGATGTGTTCAATGGTTCTCACTTATTTCCTTCAAGAGCACAATTGTGCACTCTGAATACTAGTGTCAAGAAATCTTTAAAATTTCTTATTTTTTCTTCTGTCTCTGATATTTTTTATAGTATTCTCATTGATTCTGGTGCTACAAATTCTTTTATTGCAAAGAATTTTGTTCTCAAGTACTCATTGACTCTGTCAGAGCTCCCTGAAAAGATTCCTCTTTTCATTTTGGATTCTAATGAATCCCCTGCCTTGTTCATCACCCATTATACCAAGTGGGTAGTTGACTTGCCTTCCTTCCCAAGCTTTGAATGGGATTTCTTTATCATAGATTCACCCAAAGGAGAAGACCTGATATTGGGCTATGATTTCCTTTACCATTTCAATCCCATTATTGATTGGAAAAATGGATTGATCACCTATGATTCTAATCATAAGGATTCTAGTGGTATTATTCCTTCTACTAGTAATGACTTAGCCACTGCTGTCAACAGTGTTGCTCTGGCTGGTGAACTTAAGACACCTTTCATCCCTTCTTCTGTCCATATCCCTTCCATAATTCCCTCTCAGTCATTACTTCCATCAAGAGATGAAGTCTTCAAAGAGATAAAGGATGTTGGAGAAGATGTTGCCATATCTTCACTTCATCTCTTCCAAGGGGATATGGACCTTCCTCCCTTATCTTTTCATGCATCCCTGGAGGAGCAGTGGGATGAGGAGGAAGAGCCAGAAGAAATTGAAACTGTGTTGAAGGTTGTTCCTCCTGCTTATCACCAATATTTGGATGTATTCTCCAAGGTGAAAGCAGAGAAACTTCCTCCACACCGCGCCTGTGATCACCATATCGAATTGGAGGGTCTTCTACCTCCAATTGGTGTTATCTACTCATTATCAAATCAAGAGTCAGAAACACTGCGGGCCTACATTTCAGAGAATGTAGAGAAAGGTTTCATTAGACCAAGCTCCTCTTCAACAGGAGCACCTGTCCTTTTTGTCAAGAAAAAGGATGGAGGTCTTCGTTTGTGTGTTGACTACCGCAAACTCAATGCTGTCACTAGGAAGAACAGATACCCTGTTCCTCCTATGAACCAGCTTCTTACCGTATTCAACGGTTCCACTATCTTCTCCAAGATAGATTTGCATGGTGCATATAACCTTCTGAGAATCAAAGAGGGGGATGAGCACTTAACTGCCTTTAGAACCAAATATGGTAGTTATGAGTATTTGGTCATGCCATTTGGTTTGACCAATGCTCCTGCTTCTTTCCAGAATCTGGTAAACGATATATTTGCAGATTTCTTGGATGTGTTTGTTGTGGTTTATCTAGATGATATTATGGTCTTTTCCAGTTCTGAGGAGGAACATGTCAAACATGTGGCCTCTGTCCTCCAAAGACTGAGGGACAATAATTTGTTTGCCAAAGCCTCCAAGTGTGTATTCCATGCCTCAAGTGTGGAATACTTGGGCTATGTTGTTTCAAGTGATGGCCTCAAGATGGACTCTTCTAAAGTTCAGCAAATACTCAATTGGCCTCAGCCCAAAAACATCAAGGCTCTTCAATCTTTTCTTGGCTTTGCCAATTTTTATCGACGTTTCATTAAAAATTATTCTGAAAAAATCACTTCTCTCACTTCCCTCCTTAAAAAAGATTCTCCCTTCATCTTCAATGAGGAAGCTCTTAGTCAGTTTCAAGCACTCAAAGAAGCTTTCACCTCTGCTCCTATCTTATCTCATTTTAATCCTTCTCTACCTACTATAGTAGAGACTGATGCTTCTGATTATGCATTGGGCGCCGTACTGAGTCAGGTGAATGATTCAGGAAAGCATCCCATTGCATTTGATAGTCACAAGCTCTTACCAGCTGAACTCAACTATGAAATTCATGACAAGGAACTCCTTGGCATAGTTTGGGCTCTCAAGCGCTGGAGAGCATTTCTTCTCTCTCTTTCCAATTCTTTTGAGGTCTTGACAGACCACTCTTCCTTGCAGTATTTCATGTCTTCCAAAGTTCTTACTCGTCGTCAGGCCCGTTGGGCTGAGTTTCTCTCGGAGTTTCATTTCACTATCGCTTACCGCCCAGGCAGGCTGGCCACTTTACCAGATGCCTTGTCACGTCGGGACGACGTGTACCCAGAGAGGGGGGTGGACTTCATCATCAAGAATCCTCAAAATCTTCATCAAGTTCTTAAGCAAGATGGAATTCAAGAGTCAAGATTCTTCTCAATCAAAGTGGAAATTTTCTCAGATTTAGTGGACAAGATTCAAAAAGAAGTATGGCAAGACAAAGACTATAAAGAAATACTCAAGCAACTAGCAAGAGGTGAATCAGTTCCAGATTATTCTCTTGAACCTCAAGCCAAGTTATTATTATTCAAAGATAGAGTGGTAATCCCAAGCAATGAAGAACTTCAACTCAATATTCTTCAAAAGCGTCATGACTCACCATTGGCTGGCCATCCTGGCCAGGAGAAGACCCTCAAGCTCATCAAGAGGGATTTTTATTGGGCTGGCATGAATCAATTTATCAAGGACTATGTGTCCTCATGTCAGCAATGTTCAAGAAACAAGAACATCCATCACAAGAAGTTTGGATTACTCAAGCCTCTTTCAATTCCATCTGGTCCTTGGAATTCATTATCAATGGACTTTATCACTCAATTGCCACTGTCCAACAACTTTGATTCAATTTTAGTAGTTGTGGACAGATTCTCAAAAATGGCAATCTTCATTCCAACTTATGGCACAATCACTGCTCTGGATTTAGCTCAAATATTCATTAGTCATGTATTTTCCAAGCATGGCCTTCCAGTCAGTATTGTCAGTGATAGAGGATCCTTATTTGTTTCATCATTCTGGACTCAATTGTGCCAGCAGCTCAAGATATCAAGAGATCTTTCAACTGCTTTTCACCCTGAAACAGATGGACAGACAGAGAGGGTAAATCAGATACTAGAACAGTACCTTCGGATGTATGTCAGCTATCATCAAGATGACTGGTACACCTGGCTCCCTCTGGCTGAATTTGCCTATAATAATGCAGAACATTCATCAACCAAGCAATCACCTTTTTTCACCATTTATGGAAGAAATCCCAGCTTTGACTCAATCCATATTTCTCAAGACTCACCTGCTGGAAAGTTATCAACAAAACTCCAATCAGTACAGCAAGTTGTCAAAGAAGAATTAGAGTCAGCAATAAGGAGATTCAAGAAGTATGCAGATAGAAATAGGGCAATTTCACCTGATTTCCAACCTGGGGACAAAGTATGGCTAGCTTCCAAGGACATCAAGACCACAAGACCAACCAAGAAGTTATCAGAAAGATGGTTGGGACCTTTTGAAGTTCTGAAGAAGATTGGAAGTCATGCATATCACCTCAAGTTGCCTCAGCAATGGAAGACAGTTCACCCTGTATTCCATGTGTCCTTATTAGAACCAGTCAAGCATTCAACTATCCCAAATCGTCATCAATTGCCGCCACCACCAGTTTTAGTGGAGGAGCAAGAAGAATGGGAAGTGGCTCAGGTTCTGGACTCAAAACTCAAAAGAGGTAATTTATGGTATCTTGTAGAGTGGAAAGGATTCAGTGAAGACCCAGAAAGAACCACTTGGGAACCAGCTTCCAACCTTACCAACTCACCAGACCTTGTCAAGGATTTCCACTCATTGTATCCAGACAAGCCTGGTCCAAATACCTCAAGAGTTTGATTTTATGGTGCTTGGTGGGGAGAAGAAGTTATGAAAGTAAGTTCCTCTCCTGGCATGCACCTTTAAGGGGGTATTCTACCCATATGTTGTTGTAAGCATCACCTTGGCCACTTTGTGAGCACTTGTCAATTCTTTGGACAGGTTCAGGAAGCATACAACATCAATACCCTCCGATTTGGACCTTATCAAGATATGGCCCAATGTTTTCTTTCTTTATGTTTCATTTTCTTTCTTTATTATCATTTCATCTTATGCCATTCATCATAATTCAAGACATTCATTGTTTCAAGTCATTTACGGCAAATCTTTTCAGAAGCAATTTATGGCAATTCATTTCAGAAGTCATTTATGGCAATTCTTTTCAGTTTTATGGTGCTTGGTGGGGAGTGGAAGTTATGAAAGTAAGTTCCATCTCCTGGTATGCATCCCTGAGGGTTCTACTTCTTGTAAAACATCACCTTGGCCACTCTGTGAGCATCAAATGCTTGGTTTTCATTTTTCAGACACTTCTTGGCCAGAATCAAGCAACTCACCACAAGAAGGACCAGCCATCAGGAATTTTTCTTTATTTCTTTCTTTACTCTCATTTTCTCTTATTATTTTCTTTCTTTCTTTACTTGTATAATTTTCTTTCTTTTATTTCTTTAAAGCAGCAGCATCCCCTCCCCAAATCATGTATTGGGAGGTTCCATTATCTTTTTATTTTTTATTTTTTATTTTTTAGTAGTTATAAGAGTGGGGATAGAAGTCAAACCAAACACAAACAAGGAAAAGGAAACTAGTTATCTCTACCCAAGTCATCAAAAGTTCTCTGGAAATCATTTATCAACTCATCTTCATACCAGGCAAATTTTGCAGCCATTTCTTCAGAAGCAGTACCTGGAATCGTCCTGTCATTGGCATACATAATCACCTCTCTGCTATTTCTGTCAACTCTCCTGAACAATCTGGCCACAGCATCTTGATTTTCACTAGCCGCGTTGGGATCTTCTCTGGTAACCCGGATAGGCCAACGTTCTCTTCTTTGGAATACTTGAGCGGCAGGAAACGGCAAAGGGGACATCCCATCTCTTCTTCTGCTGGAGCTGGCCACAGGTTGGAGTTGACGGGAGGTGTTTATGGGTGAGTTTCTGGGCTGTTGGACTGGAGATGGTCTTACTGCTGGATTCAAGGCAGGCCTGGTGGTGTGGGAAGTAGTTGGTGATGGAGGAGGAAGGGTTGTAGGAATTGAAGCAAGCATTGGTTGGAAGGTTCTTGGAGTGCTGGGAACCACTTGGCTTTGGAATCTGGGGTTGGCAAGAGGTTGAGAAGAGGAAATGCTGGATGGATGGCCACTTGAATGAGGAATAACTTGAACTTCTTCACCATCCAACTCATCACTTCCTTCAGCATCTGGATCTGATGGGGAATCAACAATTCTTCTTAGCTTCTTCACTACTTTCACCACTCCATCAGCATTGGTCCTTGAAATGGGAATTTCTGAGCTGTAGTGGATGGGCCTACCACCAATCGGAATGGGCCCTCCAACATTAGTCCACCTGGCCACATCCCTCTGCCTGGAACCAGTCACTACATCAAAATATCAGCATCAATTCAACCAAGAAATGCAAATCACTCACATTGAGAAAATCCAGAAGTGGCATCAGGGGTAGGTTCCTCAAGAATGGGGAATTCCTGCCCATAAGGCCCATCCTTCCTACTCCACAAGTGTCTCTTAACCCGGGACAAAGTTGATCCGGTACGGTGGCATGGCTTCTTCCCAATAAAGCAGAAATGGCATTTTGACGATCGAGGATTGTAATGTTGAAAGCAATCCTTCCCCCTGGCCAAACACTCAGTACAGGCAGGATCAAGAACTTCAACTGCTCTGAACCCATCATAGGTTTGGGAGGGGTCAAAATGGCCAGAAGATGCCATGGAGGGAGAAGACAATCGACTGAAGACGCCAGAACCATGAAGAACAGACGGTGGCGGTGCAGAAGGGGAAGATTCAGTGAGTTCAGTCAGTTTGGAACTCATAACTGAAGAAAGTGCAAGCAGAAGATTCAAGACGTCAGAATCAATCCACTCCACATCAAGAAAAAGAAATTTGACTCAAGGAACTGGGGCCATAACTCAATTATGCCCCACCTCAAAGCCTCTAAGGTGAAGGTTCATACCCCTTTGGGGCTGAACTCATCACCCAGGGCCTCCCCTGCAACTTTGGGGAGGCCAAGATCTTGATGGTCCTGGACCCCTTCAATGGATCCAGGCCATATATGGTGAAAGTTGGAATTGGGCCATTTTTGGGCCTCTTGGTCACCCTGGGTCCCCAGCAAATTTGGGCCCAGGGGGCCTCCAATAGCCCCCACGGACCGCGGACCGCGGCGTACGGCCCACGGACCGCAGACCGCGGCGTACGGCCCACGGTCCACGGACCGCGAACCACGGACCACGGACCGCGGACCACGGACCACGGACCGCGGACCGTAGGATCCCAAAACATCAAAAAGGCCTATTATGGCCAAAAAACCCAGGAATTCAAAAAAATTGCCCTGGTCACCAAAACACCCAGCAGGGCCAAAAAGGCCATAAAAAGCAAGACACATCAAGATCACTCAAGATGGAGGCCACAGTCCAAAACCCACTGGGAGGGCTGCCTGAGGTCAATTCCTTGGATCATGGGGACAAGACCCCTTGGAGGTTCATTGAATGGATTAAGTCTGGGCCAATGAGTACAAGTCATATACTCATTGGGCACCAATTTTTGAGCACAAGTGCTCAATGGCCTTTATTCTGGGATATATCCCAAGGCCACATCCCAAGACATGGCTGATTGAATCAAAAGAAAGAATTGCATACTCTGGAAGGAATACTCACTCAAATTTGAAAAGAAAGGGGGGAATCAATTGAATTTGGCAGGGAAGAAGTAATAAAGGATTTTCAGGATAATGGTCAAGAGGAAAGAAATTTAAAAAGAAAATTTTTTGAAAAAAATGTGGGGATATTGAGATGCCACTCAACAGTGGCAGGGTATTATGGTGTTCAGGAGCCCACCAGTTTCAAGAGGGGGATACTGTAACAACCATCCACCAGGGGTAAGGGTATTCATTCATACACCCACTCAAACACCTCAAATCAGCAAATCCAGTATCTGCATCAGCAGTCAGTTTTAGCAATCTTCATTCTGAAACATGCATACAGTTTGGTACATCAATACAGCCTGTCAATACTTGTACAGGATGGATTCACCCTAATACAGTTTCAATACACCAGTATGAAACTGTATGATCACTCCAATACACCACACCTCTTGTACAGGTCTTGTACAGCTGTACAAGACCTGTATTGGCCAGACTCAATTCAACAATCAATTATTCTCATGAAAATTCTTCTCTGGATCAGGGCTGGTGATTCTCACATATACCAGCCCCTCTTTCTCCCCCCTGGGGACTTTTCCCCAGTTAATTAATTTAGTTGATTTATTATTATCTGAATACTCTTATCCTTATATTTTGGGTATTATATTTATTTAATCTTAAGTTAGTCTTTGCCTTTTTCCTTCTTCGCCTGTACAGTATGAGTTGGGTGGCCATATCCTTATTAACCCTTCTCTTTCCATTCTGACAGGTTGAAACAGTGGACTTGGACTTGTTTGTGGTTGGCTCTTCTATTTCTTATTCTTATTTCTTTTGTTGCTGCTTTTCTTATATTCATTCTTCTAGTAATTCATCTTTAACACTCTTAAGTGTCCCTCATCTTATCTTATCTTTGAGCCCTCCATAAGTGAGTCCCAGTTTACTGAGTGCCAGGCCCTCTTCACTTCGAAGAGCCCCTGTGACAGTGTTTTCTCTTTAATATTCTTTTTAAAGCCTTTGTTCTTTAATTAATTGCTTGCAGTTCTTTGCTCAATTAATTCCAATTGAAATTGCTCTTGAAGAAATTTCTTTTGTAGCCTTAAAATATCTCTTGTAGAGTATTTTTTGGATAAATTTTTATTGTTGGTAAAACAATAAATTTTTATAATATTATTGTTTTATACTAATAAAGTTATAAACAATAAATTTGGCGTGTTTTCTCTTAAAAATAATATTTCACACTATTTTTAATTGAATTCTTACCTTATACAAATTTTGAGGACAGGAAAAGTACTTGATTTTAATCAAAGTTTCATATCCACACCTTACACTGCCCCCCATCTCTGCCCTCACAACTTCTTACGCTTTGGCAACCCCCCTCATCTTCTCTTCTGCTTACAATTCTTATGCTCCCGCACCGCCGTCAAGATATGCCTCTGATGCCGCCCTCAATTCTCCTTAAACCTAATTGTGAGCCTTAGAGGTAATTTCATATACCCAAAAGACGACAAATACAAAATTAACATATAAATATAAATAAAATAAATTTATTTATATCATTAAAATAAAAATCAAAATATAAATATAAAATTATATTCACAATTGAAAATAAAATTACATTAAATTTTGAAATTGTAAAATTACATTTATACTTGAGAAAATTAAGTAAAAATGAATTTTTAACAAAATTGTAAAAGAAAAAATAAATTTGGAAAAAATTTAAATAAAAATTATTATAACTTTTCATCCAACAAATAAACATATAAAGATTATTTGACCATTGGATTCCTCATAAAAAATCAGGTGGGGTCACCTCTGAGTGAAAATTTTGTAGCTCAACTCTAAATAAGCTTAAATTAAGTTTTTAGTATTTTCTGTATGAAAATTGGAAATCCTCAAAAAGTTTAATTTAATTCACATCACATGTAGTGTTAATCACCAAAATTTGTGTTAAAATTGAGGTGTTGTGTATATTTTAGAAGTTATGAGGAATTAAAGTATTTTCAATTGAATTCAATTGAAATGTCAAAATGTGCGCGTGTATTACATAAGTGAACTTTGATTTACATATGAGGTGTCAATTATTACTGTATTGAACTGTACAACTCAATTGAATTACATATGTAAATTATAAGTATAATACATGATGAGGAATTAAAGGAAAAATAAATTGGGGGGGGGGAAAGGAACTCCAGCTCTAAGGGGGAGCTAGACCCCCAAAATCCCTGCTGACAGGCATGTGGTGTCAAAATTAACGCAAAAGTTCATCACTTTTGCCCTGGAATTGAGTTGCAGGGTCTGTGGACTCAATTGATGATGAGGTTTTGATACCAACTGGGGTAGTTTTAGCTGTTGCCAAGAGGGTAAGACTACCCTTAAGATAAAACAATCATAGTAAAAACAGTTTGAACTGGTTTCTACGTCTCTTACACACATTCTGACGTGTTTTGAAGGCTCTAGACCAGGTATTGCTATAGTAATGGCTGATTTAAGGGTCTAAAATGGCTAAAAATGGCTTAAACCAGCCCTTTTTGGTATAAACCAGGGTTCAATGATGCCATAATTGGCTTTTCTGTTTTCAGAGTGTTTTTCACGACTGACAAGAGTAAATTTTACTTTTGGAGTAAGAAAATTGATGGCTATAAAAGAATGTCTTCTTTGCCCCACTTTTCTCTTCATGTTAGAATCTTTTCCTTTTATAATTAGTTTAAACATTGTTAAACCAATAAATAAAAGATTCCAAGCACCTTTCTTAAATCATTTTAAACCTTTTAACCATGTGAAAAAATCATTATAATAATTTTTACACCTGAACCACCCCAGAAGTGAATTAAAGCATCTTTCATCACTGTCAACTTTGTCACTTTGTTTCCAAATTCACTCTAGTCACTTTTGGGTGTGTTTTCTCTTTAGTATTATTTTTAAAGACTTTTTTCTTTAATTAATTGCTTTCAGTTCTTTGCTCAATTAATTGCAATTGAAATTGCTCTTGAGAAATTTCTTTTGTAGCCTTAAATATCTCTTGTAGAGTATTTTTTGGATAATTTTTATTGTTGGTAAAACAATAAATCTTTATAATATTATTGTTTTATAGTAATAAAGTTATAAACAATGAAATTGGCGTGTTTTCTCTTCAAAATAATCTTTCTTACTATTTTTAATTGATTTTTACCTTATACAAATTTTGAGGACAGGAAAAGCACTTGATTTTTAATCAAAGCTTCATATCCACACCTTACATTTGGGGGCCCAGATGTGATATTTTACCTGTGACATATTTTTTTTACTCTTTTTTAATCCTTCTTCTTATATGGAAAAATTTAAAAACATATAAAAAATACTTATAATTCAAAAAATCAATAAAAAAAATCAATAATTTTTTTAATATTATAAGTGAGGCTTATATTTTAATTTCTTTTTTGAAATATCCTTTTTTTACTTAATTAATTGGTTTTTTCATTAATTTTAGTGTCTGACAACATGTTAAGACTAGAAAACATTGAAACAGCCTCAACAGTCACCAGCATTATTCCTGACAGCACTGTTAATTCTGATCATAATAGTACTATTATTGTGACTCAGAATATTCAACCAGAGCCAATTTCTTCTGAATTAGTCAACTTGGAAATAATTAATACTCTTCAGAAAGCCAAAGAGTTGGCCAATAGCAAGTTTTTTGACGTAAAATTACTATTTTAAGCCTTTTTAACCATAATTATGCCTTCAACCAGGTCAGGCACCAGCTATAAACCCTCAAGAAGCTCCTAGAAAGGTAATAGACGTGATTATGGCAGAGGCCAATCAGGTACAGAAGGAAAAGGGTCAGTGGATGACTTCCAAACAACTAAAATGGGTCATTCTGAAGCTGATAATACCATTTTACCTTCAAAAAGAGCTGACACCGCCACAACAAGCCTCAGTGGACATATACAAAGCCAGCCACAGTGCATACAACAATGCACTTTAGTTCAAGGAGTACCAGATCCTTGCAGACCTGTGGAAGAATTGCATGAATTCTTACCTGACTGTGAGAAAATTCCTGGGCCATCCCTGTAAGGTTTGTCTATGAAACTCTTGATAATAGTAGCAAAATCAAGAGTACTATGACTGTCATCAGTAGAAATATATAATATAACAAAATATTATAACCACAAATCAAAATATAATTATTAAAAATAATTATATGAAAAAAATAAATTTAATTATTATTATAAAAATATAATAATAAAAAATAATAATAAGTATAATAAATTATAATTATTCTATTATTGTTATAGTCACTGACAGTTATAACAATAAGAAGTGTAAGGCTCTTAGTGAGACAATTACATGTAGAAAATATGAATATTAAGCACTTATAAATAATATCAATATTATTTATAAAAGAATTGAACACACACTGTGCAGAAATAATTCTTATAGAATAAAAACTCTATATAAAAAAACTAATACTAGATAAAAAATATATAGAACTTTAGAGAAAACTTACTTATAATATTTATTTAATACAACAAGTCAAACAACAACAGTTATTATATTAAATAATAATTATAAGTTAAAAACACGTCTAAAATCAATAATTTTACAGATAAAACAACTTATTACAATAAAAATTAAGATTAAAGAGTTTTTAAGAGGAATTTGTGGATTTTAAAAGATATTTAAGATGATTAATTTTATATAATAAAATATATTATTGGTGATTTCAACAATAATCTAAATTCTATGAATTCAATTCTGTAATTTTAATTAATAAAGAATAAAATAACTTAAAAATTGCTTTAATAATAAGATTTTATATTTAATAAAACTTTACCTGTTTAAATTTCTAATATGATTGGATTGATAAGTGATGATGGACAAAAACATTGATGAAAAGCCTCTTTTTATGTCTTCAGAGAAGCTCTCATGATTCATAATGGATAAAGAGGGCGTGCTCAGGTCAAAACTGAAAAACCATGCTTAAAAATAAAGTTCTTAACTTAAGGTAACTTAATTTTAATTCCAATTTAAAGTTAACAGGGTTATTCTTAACTCCATGTAGCTTTAATCCTCATTTAAACTAATTATTTTAAGTTTTTAATATAAATAAGCGTATTTATATTAAATTTCATCACATGAGCAACTTAAAAATAAAGTTTCAAGCAGAAATCTCTTGAACTCATTTTTCATTAATTTTTGAAGAAATTATAATTTTCTTTGAGCTTTAATTAAAAGAGTAGATTTCCAGGCTAATTACCCAGGAAATTTATTTATAAAAGTTAATTAAATTTAATTTATATGTAGATAATATTAAATTGTAAGCTGTGTGAAATCTTCAAGCAAATCCATTAAGAATTGGATTTTTAATGAATTTTTGAAGTTATTGCTATTTTTCCATGTAAAATAGCAATACACACCAAACCTTAAGTTTTGATAAGGTTTTAATGCTTCTACCCTTAAAATTTTAAGCTTTTTTAAGCTTTTTAAGCTTAATTAAGCTTTGACAGTTCTTAAAACCTTGAATTCAAGCCTGAATATTGTGATTTAACCTCTGGAAGCTTGAAATTCCTGTCTAATTTGGGATAAAACCAGTTTAAACTTTAATGTTGGATCAAAGTCTAATATTAAAGTTTAAATAAGGTTGAAAATCCTCCAATACAGGTGGACAACCTTAATTGAATCCTTGCAGATCCAAAAAGTTGGGTACCCCAGCTCTATTTGGTCTTTTTCCTTTGTCCCACCTTTTTGCGTGGATTTTGCCCTTTTATTTATTTAAAGCCATACTATGGCCTTAAACCCTTTTAAATTGGGCTCACGCAGGATTTACATTCTGTATGGCAAATCCTTAGCCAATTCAGTAAATATACACCACACCTCAATTTTAACTAAAATTTTGGTAAGTTTGCATAAACCTTATGCAAATTTAGATTTAAGCTTGTTTAAGCTTAAATTTAACAATTTTGAAAAAATGTTAAAAAAGTTACATTAGTACTGTGAGATTCTTAAATCTTCTAATAACATAAGAAATAAGTGTTTTTGGGTATAACACGTTATGGATGTACCCTAGGTTATTTTTGGTGTAGAATCCAAAAATGACATAATATTTATAACTTTGTTTATCCAAAAAAAAGTTATACTTATTTTTTGTTATTTTTTATTTTAAATTCAATTAAAAAGTCTGTTGAAGACAATTCCAACTGTGTGTAAAGTTATTTGTGGCCTTATGGGTATGTTATACATACCTCACAGGCTCACAATTACAATACTTGAAAATTGCTCAAGGGATGGCATCCATTGATGGAGAAGAAAAACATGATGCTTTTGACATTAGAATGGAGGAAAAACAACCCTCCACCACCCCAACCAGTGCCAAAAACAGCCCCAGTGGCCAGCAGCAGCAATTTCAACGTGAAAAAGCAGCCACAAACTCCAAACAAGGGCGAAGGGAAGGCACCAGCCCCAAAACCTTACAGCCAGGGCTACAGAATCCCAAAGATTCAACAGGATGCCATGGAAAATGTATTTCAGATGGCCAGAACCATGATGGAATTACAAAAGAAGGAGGAAGCCAGATTAAAATATCAAAAATTATTTCTGATACTTTTGATTGTATTCAAGAGCTGTATAAAGCTATTTCTGAAGTAAAAAGTCATCTTTCTGATAAAAATACATCAATTTGTGACAATCTTAAAACAAATAACTTGATTCTGAGCCAAATAAATGATACACTTAAATGCTTTGAAAGAGTTTTAAGAAAAA
This sequence comes from Austropuccinia psidii, assembly GCA_023105745.1. NCBI lineage: Eukaryota > Fungi > Basidiomycota > Pucciniomycetes > Pucciniales > Sphaerophragmiaceae > Austropuccinia > Austropuccinia psidii. The sequence continues at coordinate 39,429,557 of JALGQZ010000007.1, forward strand.
TCAAAACTTTCAATAATGATAATTCTTTTGGCATTAAGATAAATGAACAATCTACCATTATTAAAGAATTAGCAGAAAAATACTCTAAATTCAATATTGATGACATAATTGAAACAAGAATAAAACAATCCATAAGCACTATCAAAGAAGATAATGAAAAAGCTCTTGATGATATTTCAAAATCATTTTCTGAAGTAAAGACAAATACAGTTGCCCTGAAAAAGCATTTTGATACCTCAAGAGAGGAAATCTCAAGATTAACAATAAAGTTAAATGAAGTTATATCTGATAATACTATACAAACATAATTATGGAATCAGCTAACATATAATGAGGATGATAATAAAAAGAATGTCATAAACTCTATACAAAACTTGCAACATGAATTAAAAAGTTCACAAAGGTGTAACAACAGTAAAATGAATGATATTGAACAACTGCTAAACACTTTACCAGGAATGTCTACACCTCTGAATCAAAATGAAGATGCAAGAATTCCCAATCCACAAGTATTGGATATTGAAAATTTACAGTTGAAAAATAAATTTTCTACTTCTTTTCATAACTTAGAACCATCAATGGGCCAAGCACTCTTGAAAGAAGTTCCAAAACTTAAAGAATGGCCTCACTTCAGTGGTGAAGGAGAGTATGACCATATGGAATTCATTAGAGGTATTGACATGATCAAAGGGGATTTTGAATTACCAGACAGATTGGTAACAGCCAGATTTAACACCTTGTTTACCAAATCAGCTCACAGATGGTACATCAAAATAAGACAGGCACATGGACACCAGAGTTGGACTTGGTGGAAATCCCAAATCATTAACAAATGGGAAAATGATGCTTGGAGGTTTAAAGTTGAAACAGCCTATGAATCTTCCAAATTTAATGCTGAGAAAGACAAGGCTTTACCATGGTTTTGCCAACAAAAAGACAGATTAACAGCATTATATCCTGACATGTCAGAATTTATGATCCATAGAAAGATTCTGAGACAATGTGGAGGTGACTTAGAGCATGCTATCAAAAGCAGGACTACTGAACAATCTTCAGCAGAGGATATTATCAATATATTAGAAGAAGTAACCACCAGAACCAAAATTGGTTCTAGTAGGGTGAATCTCAAAACAAGGTTTAATACACCTTGGAAAGATTCTGTGGAAAAAAACCCCAAAGAAAATTCTAATAATATTAAGTATAGATCTGCAGATACAGTCAGAAAGTGCCCTATTTGCCAAAGCACCACCCATTTAGCCAATACATGTCCAAAGAAGGGGAATATTAATGAAATTGATATTGAAAAGGAACCTGATGTTGAAAAAGATGACATAATTGGAGAAAATTCAGATGATAAGTCATCAATATTTTCTGAATCTTCAAAAGATATAGAAAATATCAATGCCACTTTTGACATCATGGAATCTTATTCCCACTTTCCACAATTGAGCAATGGTCAACTTGATTTATCAAAAGTTCAAGATGCACAACTTATGAAAACAAAACAAAACAGGGGGAAAGGTTATACAGCTGGTAACTCCTGTATAACAGAAGTGGTGATTGACAACAAGCCCACAAAACTTTTGCTTGACCCAGGAGACTTCTGCTCTTGTGTTGGAAAATCCTTTCTTAAGACTTGTGTACCAAATTTTGAAGACCAATTGTTAACAATTGACGGTATAAAATTCAATAGTGCAATTAATCCAATGAAAGCATCAGAAACTTTTGAGACCAATGTCATATACCCACACCTAAATGGAAATTTAAGAATCACCGGTGAATTTTTTGTTATGGGAAATTGCTCTAGTACCCATTTTATATTGGGAAATGACTTTTTAATCATGTATGGGATAGATTTGCATAATACCAAAGACAGATACTTTACTATTGGAGACAATAAGCGCCAAAAATTTGCCTTTTTACCATTTAAAAGACAAATTGCGGTAAACAAAGTATCACCAGTCAACTTAGAGTTGGAGAAATTCAAGTCTGAACACTTAAATGAGGCTGAAATAAGCCTTCATCTGACCGATAAACAAGAAAATGAACCTTCTTCCCTTTTGTATGACCACAAAAGAGCATTTGCTTCAGAAAAAGAACCTCTAGGAGCAATTATTGGTCATGAAATTGACATCATTCTTGAAATTGAGAGACCCTATCCACCACTCTTGAGAAGATCTGCATATCCAGCAAGTCCAAAATCAAGAGAATCTCTAGAAATTCATATCAAAGAACTTCTGGACCTTGGTGTAATAAGAAAAGTAGGCCACAATGAAGAAGTAGAAATAACTACACCAGTCATAGTGGCATGGCATAATGGAAAATCTAGAATGGTTGGGGACTTTAGAGCTCTGAACACTTACAATGTTCCAGACAGATACCCAATACCAAAAATCCAAATTGCCCTTACTCAAATATCTCAAGCAGTGTATATAGCCACTATGGATGCCCTTAAGGGATTCCATCAAAATGTGGTGACACCAAGAGCAAGAAAATCCTTGAGAATTATTGTTCATTGTGGAGTATATGAATACTTGAGGATGCCCTTTGGTATCAAAAATGCACCTTCACACTTCCAAAGAATGATGAAAGAAATCTTCCCTGAAGAACTCTCAGAGGGATGGTTGATCATTTACATTGATGACATTATTGTCTGTTCCAAAACTTGGGAGGAGCACATGTACAGATTGTCCAGAGCTTTGACAAAAATTCAATCAGTAAACATTAAAATCTCCTTGAAGAAATGTCATTTTGGATTTAAAGAACTTAAAGCACTAGTACATGTTGTATCTGGTTTGTCCCTTGGAATTGACAAAAATAAAGTTGCAGCAGTATTGCTAAAACCCATTCCTCAGAATAAGAAGGAAATTCAGTCATTATTAGGTTTTGCAGGATATTACAGGCAACACATTAAAGATTTTGCATCCATAGCAAGACCACTTTTTAAATTGTGTGACAAAGACACAGTATTTGAAATGACTATTGACAGAGTCAAAGCTTTTGAGTCTTTAAGAGAAGCATTGACCACTGCTCCACTCTCACTGATGCCAGACTTTAAATTGTCTTTCAAATTGTATATTGATGCATCAGGGGATGAACTGGCTGCTGCACTTCACCAAGTTCACATCATAAATGATAAACCTGTAGAAGGACCCATATGTTTCATATCCAGGCAAATCAAACCAACTGAAGCCAGATATGGGGCAAGTCAAATGGAATGTCTATGCCTTGTCTGGGCCTTGGAGAAATTGAACTACTTCTTAGAGGGATGTGTTTTTGAGGTGATAACAGATTGTACAGCTGTAAAATCACTTTCAAACATGAAAACACCCAACAGACATATGCTCAGATGGCAAATAGCCATACAAGAATACAGAGGCAATATGACTATTGTTCATAAGGATGGGAATATTCATAAGAATGCAGATGGACTGAGAAGATGGCCATTACCAAGTGATATTGATAATCCTGCTTATGTTCCAGAAGAAGCTTCACCACAGATCCCAATAGAAGGAATAAGTGTTACAGACTTGAACACCACCTTCTTTGAAGAAGTAAGAAATAGCTACACTCAAGATATGAATTGTAGCATCTTATGCCAATTACTCAACAAAGACAGTAAAGACAACTCTCTAATACATGCCTTGGATGAAGTATGAAAAAAATATTATAATGAAGGAAGATTCCACCTACTGGATGGTATAATTTACCACAGGACCAAGCACACGTGTCATGGCAGTTGTGGACAGGTCATTAATCAATCTTGCACTAAAAGAATGCCATGATAGCCCCTTTTCAGGACATCTGTCAGAAGACAGAACAAGAGAGAAAGTAAAGACCTGCATATGGTGGCCAATGTGGCAGAAAGATGTTACAGAGTATTGCAAGACCTGTGACAGATGCCAAAAGGCAAATAAATCCACTGGCAAGAGACTTGGAAAGATGATCAAAATCCAAGAACCAAGCAGACCTTGGGAAATTGTCCATATGGATTGGGTAACTGGATTACCACCAGGAGGTGACAGAAGTTATAATGCTTGCCTACTAATTGTGGACAGATTCAGTAAAACTCCAATCTTTTTACCATGTCACAAGGATGATACAGCCATGGATACAGCTATTCTGATATGGAATAGAGTAGTGTCATGGACTGGGATATTTACAAATATCATTAGTGATAGGGCTCCCAAATTCACTTCAGCACTATGGAAAAATCTTCACTGATTATTTGGCACTAAACTGTTTTCTCTACAGCCTACCACCCACAAACTGATGGCCTGGCTGAAAGGATGATCCAAACCTTAGAGGACATGGTAAGAAGACTTTGTGCATATGGCCTTGAATTTAAAGATAGTGATTGTTTCACCAATTATTGGTGTACTCTTCTACCCACACTTGAACTTCCATACAAAAACTCCATTCATTCCAGTACCAATGAGACTCCTGCTATTTTGGAAAAAGGATGGAATCCCAAATTACACCAAGATTCTTTAAGGAAAGATTTGGTTGAAATACATCCTACAGATGCCAGCTTCAAAGGAATGCTAGACAGAGCCAGAAGGCATGCAGTAAAGTGCATGGAAGACTCATTTGCATATGCTAAAGATAAATGGGACAAATCTCATGCCACTCCAGATTTTAAGGTAGGGGATTTAGTACTAGTATCCACCACCAACTTCAATAACATCAAAGGATGTAAAAAGTTCAAAGACTCCTTTTCAGGAAATTTTGTTATTAAAGCCCTCCATGGAGAAAACGCTGTTGAAGTCAAATTATCTGAAGAACTTAGTAATAAGCATCCTACATTTCCAGTGAGCTTGGTAAAACCATATAGATCTAGTGATGCTGAGAAATTTCCCTTGAGGAATAAAGCTCCCCAAGTTATACCTCCTATTGAGACATCTGGTACTAAGAAAATTAAGAACCAAGAAAGTGAGGGAATACCTTGTTAGGTACAGTGACCCAACTTGTGAAGATGAATGGTAAGAAGAAAAAGATATACCAGAAGCTACCAAACTCCTAAGGAGACTCAGAAACACTAGAAACACCAATATTACAAAGTAATATTCTTTTGAGGAGGAGGGAATGTGAGCCTTAGAGGTAATTTCATATACCCAAAAGACCACAAATACAAAATTAACATATAAAGATAAATAAAATGAATTTATTTATATCATTAAAATAAAAATCAAGATATAAATATAAAATTATATTCAAAATTAAAAATATAATTAAAATTTAAAAATAAAATTACATTAAATTTTGAAATTGTAAAATTACATTTATACTTGAAAAAATTAAGTAAAAATGAATTTTTAACAAAATTGTAAAAAAATAAATAAATTTGGAAAAAAGTTAAACAAAAATTATTATAGCTTTTTATCCAATAAATAAACATATGAAAATTATTTTACCATTGGATTCCTCATAAAAAATCAGGTGGGGTCACCTCTGATTGAAAATTTTGTAACTCAACTCTAAATAAGCTTAAATTAAGTTTTTAGTATTTTCTGTATGAAAATTGAAAATCCTCAAAAACTTTAATTTAATTCACATCACATGTAGTGTTAATCACCAAAATTTGTGTTAAAATTGAGGTGTTGTGTATATTTTAGAAGTTATGAGGAATTAAAGTATTTTCAATTGAATTCAATTGAAATGTCAAAATGTGTGCATGTATTACATAAATGAACTTTGATTTACATATGAGGTATCAAATATTACTGTATCGAACTGTACAACTCAATTGAATTACATATGTAAATTATAAGTATAATACATGATGAGGAATTAAAGGAAAAATAAATTGGAAAGATTGAATTGGGGGGGGGGGGAAAGGAACTCCAGCTCTAAGGGGGAGCTAGACCCCCAAAATCCTTGCTGACAGGCGTGGGGTGTCAAAATTAATGCAAAAGTTCATCACTTTTGGCCTGGAATTGAGTTACAGGGTCTATGGACTCAATTGATGATGAGGTTTTGATACCAACTGGGGTAGTTTTAGCAGTTGCAAAGAGGGTAAAACTACCCTTAAGATAAAACAATCATAGTAAAAACAGTTTTAACTGGCTTCTACGTCTCTTACACACATTCTGACATGTTTTGAAGGCTCTAGAACAGGTATTGCTATAGTAATGGCTGATTTAAGGGTCTAAAATGGCTAAAAATGGCTTAAACCAGCCTTTTTGGTCTAAACCAGGGTTCAATGATGACATAATTGGCTTTTCTGTTGTCAGACTGTTTTTCACTACTGAAAAGAGTAAATTTTACTTTTGGAGTAAGAAAATTGATGGCTATAAAAGAATGTCTTCTTTGCCCCACTTTTCTCTTCATGTTAGAATCTTTTCCTTTTATAATTAGTTTAAACATTGTTAAACCAATCAATGAAAGATTCCAAGCACCTTTCTTAAATCATTTTAAACCTTTTAACCATGTGAAAAAATCATTATAATCATTGTTTGTAACTCTTATAATCATTTCTACCCCTGAACCACCCCAAAAGTGAATTAAAGCATCTTTCATCACTGTAAACTTTGTCACTTTGTTTCCAAATTCACTCTGGTCACTTTTGGGTGTGTTTTCTCTTTAATATTCTTTTTAAAGACTTTGTTCTTTAATTAATTGTTTGCAGTTCTTTTCTCAATTAATTCTAATTGAAATTTCTCTTGAAGAAATTTCTTTTGTAGCCTTAAATATATCTTGTAGAGTATTTTTGGATACATTTTTATTGTTGGTAAAACAATAAATATTTAGAATATTATTGTTTTATACTAATAAAGCTATAAGCAATAAAATTCTCATGTTTTCTCTTAAAAATAATATTTCTTACTATTTTTGATTGATTTTTACCTTATACAAATTTTAAGGACAGGAAAAGTACTTGATATTTAATCAAAGCTTCATATACACACCTTACACTAATCCTCTCCGCCTCTTACCATCCTTATGCTTCTGTATTATATCCATATATAGGGTACGGTGGCTCGTTGGCGTACACAATGAATGCAATCACAGAAATATGCTGAGTGTCCTTCTCTGCCAAAAGGTTCTTGGGGGAAATTGGTGGGGATATTCACAATGTTGTGGTTAGGGTTTAAGTAATGAGACTCACAAATTAAAACCTAATAAGTGGACTATTTAAGACCAGAATTCTGTGTTGTGTTTCCCCGACAAAACCATTTTATTTCATATAATTCAAATGGAACAGTTTGCTTAGTCCTTACCTCATGAGCATTGAATAGTTCAAAAGTTGACTTTAGTAGGTTTCTCACTAGTCAAATTTATTCAATTTCTCACAGGGAAGTGATTTCATTTGAATGTGATAAAATAATTTGCAACACATCACCTCCTTGAATTTCCGGACAGATAATATTTTGCAAATCCATGACAATTTCAATAGATATTGATTAAAGGTTCCAAGCCTGTTGATGGGCAGGTTTTGTTTGGTCAGCCTGTGGTTGTGAAATGTCTTTTTTCTAGAAGCTTCACTGACTATTGAACTTATTTAAATTGATATTTAACTTCTTTCAAACTTCCTAAAATTCTCCAATATTGATATTACCTAACAAAGAATCAATTATCTTGAGCTCATTTTATTTACACCACTTTCAGAACTCCTGCCTTTTTTCTTGAATTTTGATCTTTTTATTCTACAATTTGCAATCAAGTGATCAATCAACTAGTCACCATCTATTTAGTTAATAAACTACCTCTGCTACACCCCAAACTCTGGGAAATTCAACTGAATTCTGTGAAAAAAGAGCTTCAGCCCTAGAGAGTGGAAGTGAAATCTCTGATATGGTTAGTAGTCATGAATTAGGCATTGAAGTACAGAGCCAGTCACATGAAAATAACCAAGATCCACCAGTTCTTCCAGATTGTGGATATGCATCCATCTTGAATATTTGGAATCTCTCAAAACCTGATATTGTGTCATAGCCTTTATTTCAGCTCAGCCTCCAAGCTCTTAGAAACCAAATTTTAAAAGCTATGAGAAGGAAAAGACTGTTGAACCATGTGCACCAACAGAAGATTCTGGGCAAGATGTCGTAATATTCAGTGGCAAGGTTGAAATTATATCCAAGGAAAAATTTGTCTCAAACATTGCTCAAACAATCCCAAGTATGGAAACAATTCCTGATTATGTACGTCAGAAGATTGCTGAAGCAATGAGTGTCCTCAAAATGGATTTGAACTGGAAGTCTATTACTATTTCAATACAAAAACGTTAAAAATGGCTGCTTACAGTATATGGATACGTGTGGAGGTGGGAGAATCTCTACCTGAAGGATCTCAAGTGGTAATTGGAGTTCAGGGAGAAGGATTAGGAAAAAGAACAAATATAAATGCCACAAAAAAAACAACAAAAAACGCTGTACCTTTGAAGCTGCAAAGGATTCCTGGGATTAAGGTGATGAAATGATCAATGTTGATGTGGACCATATTGATAATGAACCTCCGCATACTGAAAGCACCCCCATACTCAATGAAGCAATCCATGATGAAACCCCTCTTGCCTCTACTCAAAAATTTCAAGCCTTTCAAGAAAGGGAGACAATTAAACATGATACAATGGGTCAAGATATGACTGATATGATGCCTGACCCTGAGCCCGAAGTGTTATTCTCCCCTAATGTTCAAGGAATATTTCTATCACACATTGAAGAGTTTGGAGAAATTTTTAATTATCATTCCAATATTACTCAAGAATGATGGAAAAGGGGGCTTGATAATATCAATAGTATTTAAAAAAATTGATGGTACAGTTTACCCGCAAATGATGCCCATACATTCCTGCCTGTTGGCATTAAGGTGATCAGTAACTGAGAGCTTAGGATTTTGGCCTGGCTTGAGGAGCTTGAGATTGCAGGTGTGTTTCATCTTTGTGCATGATAAATGATTATTGGCTGTTGACCTGTGATATAAATAGCAATATATAGGGTTATATCTTTTTAAGCCAACAGGGACAGAAGTGTTTTTTAATAATAACATTTGGAATCTCAAATTGATGAAGGAATCACAAAAGCCTCTGGATAATCTTCCAAAATCTGAACACCCCTTCAAAATGGTTCAGAGCCTTCTTCACCCCGCCAATACAATTAATCATTTTTGGGCAAATGTTATGTTTGAATCCATTAGTTTAGTCTCATACAATGTGATTGCACCCAAAACATATGTGGAACCAACATCAAATTAAATCAATCCTCTTGGAATCAAATGGGGAGCAGTTCAATGACTTGCCTCCTGCTTTAGTAAATCAAAGCAATGTGCAATGCAGCTTAGCATTGAAGGTGACAGGGCTGACAATGAGATATTGACAAAGCTGCACAAGAACCTGGAGTATATAATGGATACAGCTATCCATTTGATGATTGTGTACCACATGGTAGGTGCACATACAAAGGTCAAAGTCTATGGCATGAAAGGCAAACTCACGAGCTTGAAAAAAAATGAGGCCATCAAAGATCTTTCGATGTTTAACAAGAATATTGGACTAAATTGAATTTGCTATGGTATATTAGTGGCATTCTGTGGGGCAAGCGTTTGTAGTTCATGGTTTGCTCAGATGATTGGAGAACAAGCTTGGTGAAAGCGGATTTATCACTCATTGACATTTCCAAAAGACTTTCAGTGGGTAAAAATCTAGTAGAGCTGGTGTGGCTATGTAATAATAAGTGTATATGTAATTTAATGAATAAGAGTTTCTTCTCATAAGAGTATTTTAAACCCACTGTACCTCCTAGATTTCAATTTGCACAATGCTTGCTATTAGACTTTGGTGATGCCTGGGTGGAGAAGCGTGGTCTTGGTTCAAGTGATGAGGTCACATTGACTGTACCCAGGCCAGCTAAGATTACAACCAGGATTGACCCTTTTTAGATTAGCTTTGTATCAGATAGATTGTAATTGAGTTTTGCAAAGTGATTTATGAATTTAATAATTGTTACTATCTATGCTACGACTTCCTGGATGCCTCATTATGAATACCAATAATAACTACCTTTGTAGAGGCATGCCTCCGTACACCATTGAAAATACTTTGACAAGATGCAAACTGAGTCAGGCAGTTGTGCCCGCAATGAGCACACGTAGGGGAATTGTGGGAAGTGATAAAACCAAATAATAGGCCAAATGGCACTGGTTATTTCATAGAGGACTAACATGATTAGGGATCCGCAGCAGAGTGCATATTGCATTTGCATGTGCTTGCAATATTTCACATGGTTGGATTTGAACCTCATTGAATTGGAAGATTAATATATCAAATTGAATAATGCATTATCCACTGCATTTTTCAGGTTCAGGTACTTGAGATTGCCAATTTGCAAAAGTCAGGTGTAATCTTTCATTTTTAGTGGGCAATAAAAAAGATTAATCGACCAAAAATGAATTTAGGTGAAATTCGTCTTCCACACAACATTAACTAATCTTTTGGTTCCATTTCATTTTCCTGTGAAAAAATTCCATTCACAAAAAAGAGGAAAGGAGCATAAAAGGGAACTTTCAGGGAAACGTCAGGGGGAGGAAGGAAAGTGTGAGTTGATCAGTTTTTCTCAGCATATATATATGGAACGGCATGCCTTTAGCACCCTCATTGGGCCCCATGGAGGAACATTGGCTTTAGTCAGTTTAGATAGAGCCAATGCCATGTGGGCTCCAACAGGGAAGTCAAGGATGTGTGCAAAATAAGGCTCATTGGGCATTGGGAACCTTTCTGGTTTCAAAAGGCCTTAGATTCAAATGGGAGGAAGCAGTATCTGATATCTTGTCTGCTTTGACACAAAGTTATCCCTCAACCACTTGGGCATAGTGAGACATCCAAAAAGACAAATGAGGCCAAAACCACCCAAAAGAATAAGTTTTTGTCCTCCACTCGACCAACAGCTCAAATATCAATGCCAGTATCAGCAAATATGACCCCAAGTGCAATTCTGAGGGTTGTGGATGACAATCAGATCAAATGCATTCACTTTGGTTGAATGGCAATTTTCTCTTCAACCGGATTACTCATTGCCCTTGTCAAATTCAGACCATTCACAACAATGAGTAAAGTCAAGGTCAATTATTGGGATGAATTATCACAATTCTTATTTTACAAAAGAAAACTCACTGACCCAATTGCAACAAATGGGCATTACTGGAGGGATTTATGTTCACAATTGGGTGGAACAAATGCAGCACAAAGAACAAACAATTTGGTCTTTATGGAAGTCCTGAGAAAATTGAAAACACAAAAGATGAATGGCGGAACCAAGGTGCAAATCTTAGCTCAGTGGGTTGCATTCTAGGTCAATCCTTACAATATGTTGGGGATAAATCATTTCAAAAGATTCAAACTTGCTACAAGTCATTGGAGGTTCTGTCCTTTGATCAAGTCAACTATGAAGCCAATATTTCTGCAAATCAGGCGGCATTTGAGTTTGCTTCCGCCCTCACTTTCACCATTAACGGATTCAAAAACTCACCTCATCTTGATAAGGATGCATCATTGTATGCTTTGGGATGGTGGTTTCAAGCTGATAAGCGGATTGGCCAAATTCAAAGAGATGCGTCAAAGCAGTGTACAGGGGGAAGATTGATTTTCCCAAATGAGTCTTTTTGGATCAATCTATCCAACTGTCATGGTCTCATTCAGGTAGTGTGGGTGAGAAGTACATTTGTGCATTATACTGATCTGGCACAGGACAACAAAATCACAACACTAGTGGGTACGTGTGCACAATGCTCAAGGGGGTTAGCAAAAACAATGTGGCAGCAAAGCCAGGGCTATTATGAGATTGGAGAGGGAGTGGGCTATCACATCAGGGATGGTAATAAAATCTCATCTCAATTAGAATAATGAGGGAATTTGGAAGCATTTGGGAGGTAGGGTGTGATAAGGCGCAGGACAGTATACACCTGGTTTTAATGGGTTGGAATTGGGGTTATATGGTGGCTCACATGAAAAAGGGGTGAAATGGGTCAAGTATGGTGGCATGCCACCATATTCTTGTCCTGGTTCCTTGCTCTTCTTTGAACATGAATCCTTGTGCTTTTCCAGGGTCCTGACACTTCACACACAAATCCCTGTGCCTGTCCAGGATCCCAACTCTGTACACGCAAATACTTACGCTTTTACAGGTTCCCAACAATTCAAACAACTCCTTATGCAAGTGCAGACTCCTGGAAATTCCAACCCTTCCTTTCCTAATGCAGGCTCCCGCCAGTTCACACGCAAAACCTTAGGCTTGTACAGGTTCCCAACAATTCAAACAATTGCCTACACCAATGCAGGCTTTCAATGCTTCACACACAAATACTTACGCTTTTGAAGGTTCCTGACGATTCAGACAATTTCTTATGCCGGTTGAGGCTTTTGACGCTTCACACACAAATCCTTATGCTTGGACAGGTTCCCAACAATTCAGACAATTCCTTACACCAGGGCAGCCTCCTGATAATTCTAAGAATTCCATGCAGAACTAAGATGAATAGTTTGTGATCATAGGAAAGGCCATGACTCATGAAGCTGCGGTGAATTGCTCACATGCGGAGAACCCCTGCATTTTTACAATTAAGATCTGATACAGTTTAGAACAATAGAAGTAGGAAATATGGGAGGTGGTAATGGTGACTATTTGCGCATTTTCTGCAAAAGAGGTTCACACAAAGAAATACTAACTGAAACATTTGGTGGGGCACTTACAAGACTTATTTGCACCATTGGCAAAAAAGGAAAGCTCACGGGAAAAAAGAATATAACCAAAATGGAAAAAATTGTGTATTCATTACAACTAACGTATTTAAAAGATTGTATTACAAAAGGAAATGTTTTTTTTATTTTTTATTTTTTGAGAAGTCTGGAGACTATCCCAATGATGTCCTCCTTTGGATAAGCCTCCAGTGCCTGGCCAAGGAGGGTGTTTAGTTCCTCCCAAAATTCCCAGTGCATCTCATTTCAATGAGTTGCATCCATGAAAGGAATCATGTGGAGCAATCAGCAATGCTCCAAAAAGATTTCTTGGATTAAGTTGTGGATGATTTCTCAAGGAATCATTAAGGTCAGTCGTAAGTCAGTAAATTTCTGGTGAGCCTCATTGTGGGAATGAGGGGAGGAGGTTGTTGGGTTCTTGGGGGCAATGGGAGGGATCTCCAGGGTAGGAGTGGAGGGAGGGAGCTGACGGGCGTATTGTCAATGATTATTACCAAGGCGGGGGTAGCAGGACAAGCTGGAGATGGTCGAAGGTGGGGTGAGGGAAAGCTGGGAGCAGGAAAAAAGAAAAAAAAGAAAAGTAATAACCAAAACATTCCTCCATGGATTGTGTCAGAGCCATCTCATGTTCATGCTCATGAGTCAAAGTGTCCTCATGTGGTTCGGAGGGTTGACTCGGGCCTGGAATAGGTGGCTCATTGTGTTGGGAGGGTTCTACAAAAGGAGGAAAAGTCAGTTCACTTGATGCAAAAGTTAAAATGAGAAAAGGGAAAGGTGGCTGATTACCACGGAATAAGTCCTCCGGCCATTGAGTGCCACTCAGGCATGTAGTGGGTTTCCGCGGAGTTTGCTTGTGAGGCATATGAGGAATGGGAGAGTCTTGTTGCGGGGGATTTGGTGGGTTTTGTTCTATGAATAATGGAAAAAGGTCAGTATGATTGCATCAAGAAAAATGAATTAAGGAAGAAAAAGAAAACTTACTTTGGCATTTGAATCCCATGGGTGACAATTGACCCAAACTCAAATGTCCTCTTGCCATTGCCATCCTTCATTGGCCAGATAATCACTTTGCTCCAGTCAAGGAGTAAAGTGACCATCAGATGGTGGCCACAGAGGGGGGTGGAAAAATCAATACTTGAGGGCACAGGGCTAATTGTCCAGAAGCGTTCCCGTCTGCCAGCTTGGGGTCGGGGAGTCCATTACTACTTGGGAATGCTTTCACCATTGTCGACCACAAAGGAGTACTCAAAAGGGCGTCTTGCGCGGGATCTCCTCTTTCTGTGTGGTTGGAATGGTTGCAAAACAAATGAGCATTTTTTGTGTGCTTGTTGGCAAGCATTACAAGCGTTGATTGTTGTGGAGGAGTGGATGCAGGGGATACCCTGCTTTGTGCATAAGGTGCACAACATCTAAAAACACAACAATTTAGGTTAGTAACCAAATAGAAAGGAATATTTCAAGCAAAGAGGAAGAAATACAATGAATTATGAATTTTGAAGCATAATTAAAATAAAGAAGCTCTAATCGGAAGTTTGTAAAAGTCCAAAAGAGAATGAGGATGAAGATTTAGTATTAAGAGAAGAACATAACATGGAGAAAGCTGTTAAGTGGGAGATATGACAAGCAATGTAGATAGAAGGGGGGTTCTGGACATATAAGCAGAATGGCAGGGGAGTGGTCAGTAGAGTGCAATAGAAAACAGTGGAAAGGCAGGAAGACAAAGGGGAGAACACACAAGAGTGAGAAGAGTGGGTAAAGTGGGAAAAAGTGTAGCAGGTGAGAAAAAAAGTGAAGGGAGTGTTGGGTGAAGATGGTCTTTTATACCAGGAGGAAGCTGAGCCAATCGCAGAAGTTGCAGCACCCACCAAAGTCTTAGCTTCAAGGCATTTTGGGAAAATGAAAGCTCAGTTGCAGCCAATGCTGTGACCAAGAAGGGAAATGCCCATGTGAGGCAGAGGAAAAATGGGGTTCTGGCTGAGTATTGCAATTGATTGGAATGTCAGACTCACTCAGCTCCCCTTTGTTGCCCAGGAGGGCTTTTGTGAGGGCATTGTTGAAGTTTCATGGTGGGTGCAATACACAAAGGCCCCATGTAGAAAAGGAAATGGGGCATTTGGTCACAGGTGACCGTGGTGAGCATACCAGCATTATGGCTGGGTGATAGAGTTTGAACAAAGGGTCGGGTGGCTGTATGACAAGTGAATACAGCATGAGCTTGGCTTGAACAATTGCTCAGGTCTGCTTTGGCGTCATAATTGAAATGCTCAGTGGCTCAACATTTGAATTGCACAGTTGTTGAGCTATTGATATTACAATATCAAATGCACCATGCTGAGCAATTGCTAGGTCATTTTTGTAAGCACGCAATCTGAGCATTTGCCACAGCATTGGAAGACAATTCAGCCAGGTGCAGCATATCACACGCTTTGGTCAAGAGCTCAGAAGTGGGCCTTCCAATGAGCTATTGCAAAAAGTCTCCCAACCATGGCTTTACCAAAAACTTCCACACTGCGCTTTTGACAATGAAATTCTCAGCTTGCGTGTGCAAATTGGGTGAATTACAATGCTGAGCATTGGGCACATGAGCTACATATGTGCAAACGATTGGAAGGTGGATACCCATTGGCTATATGCATGCAGGCTGAAGTAGTATTACACCATTGTAATCTGTACAGCCAAAATTGTAGTACATAAACCTTTGTACATGTATGGTGAGGGGCAGAGCAAAAGCTGTACAAGAATGTAACATGCAATCACGCCAAGCCATTAAGTCAAATTTCTCAAATGCATCCCTTTCATGCACCTTGTTGGAGAGCTGCGCCTAAATACCGCACAGATTCTGGTATATTCCCAGTTAGGGTAAGGGGTGCATATTGGGATGACCAATGATTCAGGTCATACACAAATGGTGGATTCACTCCCGTGCCGAGGTTGGGGCAAACTATGACTGGCCCCATTTGTTTTTTGCACCTGCACATTTTTGGGCCACCACACACTTTCATATGCATCCCCTCAAGGATCATACCCAGGAAGTTTTCACATGCTTGGAGGACCTTTTACGGCCTGTCTTCCAACCAGCTACTTGCTTGTGCGGGTGGCCCGCTTAACTGCTGACACTCACCCACTTGCTCATGGAAACCTGAGGCCAATCAGTATGGATTTGCTTAAGCCTCATATGCATTAGCATAACCCCCGCTTATGATACCTGAGGCTGGATAAATTTGTGGAGGGTTCCGCTACTGCGGGTAATACACCTGAAATTCTCACACATGCCGCGGAAATATTGGTGCCTGCCTTGAAGCCAAAAGATACCTTGGGCGGGTGGCATATTTCTCTGGAGATTCTCACATGCGTGAGGGAAAACCCTGATGCCAATCTGCATGGATTAGTAACAGCCTCAAACACAATAGGGGTGAATGTGTAAGTGGATCACAGGTCACAGCTGGCACCCCCTTTGATCAAACCACACTTTCCCCCCTGGAATCCCAGTAGGACTCAGTCCACTAGAACTTCCATGCAAAGCCAAATTAATGTTTGGTGGCACGCCACTGAAAATACCTCACCCACCCACACAAAAAGATCCCCGCATTGAAATTTTCCTTTCCACCACCACCATTTCACAGTAGGTCACTGTACAACAATTAACCTGGGGAAGGTACACTGACTGTTTGCTTTCACACCAGCGAACATGTCTGTGTGCCTCGAATATCCCACTGTACAAGAAGTTGCTACAACCCATCCAATATTGGATATGTTGATGTGAACCTTGAACCACCAAACCTTGGGTAATACACAGCAGATCCAGAATTCATATTGATTGTCCCACATTCTTGCCACCATGCCTTGATATATGCCCCAATTTGGATATGAAAATTATAAGTCCAAGTGGGCCATCTTCCTAATGACCATGCAGATAACCACAGGCCATGCCCCTTTGAGTCCATTGCTGCCTCTCATATAAGTTCCCCACCTGTGCTTATTGGTATTCATTACCTTTAGCTAATCCTTCCTGATCATATAATTTCCCACTGTCCCCAATGAATTCATAATATCCATTATGTCAACCCCTTCACAACCACTTTTCATTGGGATGATTAATATTTGACTCAAATAAATTGTGATATAACCTTAAATCCTGATAATTTCCACTTAGCTTCTTGGATTATCCTATGGCACAATCAACACAACATATTTGTATATCTCCCCAATCACCAGAATACTATTGGCTCTCTCCCTGGAGCCCTTTCCAACACATTGATACCATTCCTTGGAGAGCCACAAATGTTCATGCACTGTGGTCCTGGTGGCGCATGGATTGAAAATTGCCAATCCAAGCCTACTCAAACATTATTTGTTGAGGGAGTATTTATGAATGATAAGCATGATCCTTCCTCATCTCAGAAACTCAATCTAGGGTTGATGTTCTTCACATGGTATCCAAACATTCTATTCATGATGGAAAGTTATAGAAAACAAGACTTCAAGCTTCAAATGCCTAACAAATCTGACTGTCATTCTCATAGCAAATGTAAACTCTTTACTACCACCACTCCCACTTAAATCTCTACTACCTCCTTGTATCCAGCTGTCTTTTCTTTGTCTTCCAAGCAAAAACTGACACAATTACCCAGTGGATCAGACCTTCCATGATGACCCCAGCCCATTCTATAATTAAGAACCCCCTCCTCCCTCATCATAAAACTGGATTAGCTTTTCTCTGGGATTGAGAAATCCCTAATGGACAATCCTCCCGTAACCTTTGGGCCACCTCACCCCCTGGATCCACTTTTAATTCCAGGAAAATCATTACAAACAAGGTCATCAGCTCATTAAAATCCCTTTTGGCAAATACCCCTCTTGGTGGACTGCTTGCAAATGATATGGGATTAGGTAGAACCATTCAGGCCATTGCACTAATTGGTACCTCCAAGGAGCATCTAATTAAAAATGCCCACCTTGCTTAATCACCAACTGGCAATCAGAAATATTCAAGCATGCTCAAGCTGGAGCACTGCAAGCCAACACCTACCTTGGCCCAACTCGTCACTCATTATCTGAGGCCAACATCTTAAAATGTGATATTGTCATCACTTCTTACAATATTATCACCCAAGAATTTATAAAAACAAATACCTCTACATCATGCATTTTAAAAAAAAACTGGCATCATATAATTTTGGATGAAGCACAGTGAGTGTCTGATCTCTTAATAATTCAAATATCCTATTATGTCAAATAACGCTTACCCCATCTTATAGCTATATTTGCTCTCAGTACACTGCCACTCACTCTGACATTAATAGCCTCTTATCATCCTGTCAAATATGTTTAAGGGTCACACCCAATCACCACACTATTTATGAACTTTTGGGCATAATATCATTCATCACCCAACCCCAGAGCTCAGCTCAAGATAACTGGTCACCATTCATCCTGATTAGTATTTCCAAAGTTAGGAATGATATTTTATATTTGGCATTGTGCTTAACCAAAACCTCCCATGTAAAATCTCCCCCACTATTAGCCATCACTACAAACTTCTCCCACTCAAACCAACGATGCAGAAAAAATATTCTGCATTATATGAAGAATTCGTATCATCCAAAACAAAAGGACCAGGGGAATTTTTCAGAAGTAATGATAAGCTGCGAATATGTTGTAACCATCATATAATGCTTAACACAATGGTGGATCCGGATTTGGAAGACCATGAGGGCAGGAGCACTTAGGATAACTCCTCAACAATCACCCAAACTATTGTTGATGTGGAAACATGCATGATGAGGAGTAAAATTGCACACCTTTTCAAAGCTTTACTGAAGAACAAACAAGCAAAATGTGGTCCATGAAAATTGGTTGTTTACTCCCAATGGACCCAATTTCTTGATTTGTGAGTAATTTATAATGTGCATCCTTTCCCAATTAAATTGATCTGACAACATCGTTTTGGTAGAATTGGGATAGTCCTTTCCCATCACTCTATCCTTTCAGCATGCATTGATGGAACAATTACAGCAAGAGGTCAGGAGAAGGCCCTGGGGAAATTTTTCAATAATCCTGAATGTGAGGTACTCATTGCCTCCATTGCTGCAACTGGAACTGGCCTCAAAATCACTTGCGCTAATATCGTCTACTTAATGGTGAGGGGACCCTCAGAATTTGACCCAAATTTTCTGACACTGATGTCAAATTTTCCAGGAGCCAAATTGGAACCCATCCATTGAGGCTCAGGCTGTTTATTGTCTCCATCGTATTGGAAAATAGCGACCTGTGAAGGTTATTCACTATATCACTCCTCATTCAGTCGAGGTCAACATATGGAAGGTACCTTTTAAGCTCATCTGTGTCCCTTATTGTATTACTATTCTGAAATTATTCTTTGTGGAAATCCCATATTCCCATCACCAAGAGGTCCAAGAAAAGAAATGCTCATTAACTGCATGAGCCTTCCTAATTTTATCTCATTTGTTTTTGACAAAGTTGATAACCTTTTCTCACCCCATCACGGGTCCACAATTATGAACAACATGAGCTGGATTGAACTTCTTCAATATTTCCTTAATGAAAATGAGAAATAGCAAAATATTGATAAAGGACACCATAGTACATTACTATATACAAGTTCATATTGTTCATATTCTAATTTATTTATCCGGATATAGCACATTTAAGAAATAATAATCAGATTGTATTACAACCACACAAACAATCCACAAAACCTTATTATGTCAATGTGCTATACATTTCTTTTCCTAACTTATTGCAGAGCATCTCCATTTGCACTAATAACTGGCCTTTCAAGTATTTTGAGGGCGATAGTCTGAATCTTACTACAACCTTTGAGCCAATCTTGATCAAATACATGAAAAGATAGACCTTCAGGAATATCCTCATCATCTGTTGATCATATTTCTGGAAGTACATCAATAGTTTTTTAACCTTCTTTTAATCCAATTGCAAAACTCTATGTCTCAACAAATTTTTATACAAACTCATTAAATAGGCCTGAGCCCCAGCGCAAGCCCACTTTGCAGTAAACTTGACATTGATTTTTGACCACCTCCTCAGTATCTGAGAATACCTGAGGGACATTGAATTATGATGCTAGAATGGGAAATTTAGCCATATCACACCATTCAAGATGGCGCTCACAGGTCTTCACATAATCAAGTAGATTATCATCAGACTTTGCTCACAATGAAGAAGAGATACAGTCACTAACCCTTTGACTAATCATTGTGAGATTTTGATTCTCCTCCTTTTTTACCAATTACTCCACTTTATTTTGAATATACTTCCATTCTCTTTTCAAATAAGTGAAATATTGCTCCATTAAAGCTGCCACGACCCCATAGTTATTATGATCCTTGTTCCTACAGTAGTGATGATACTTGGTGCTGACAAGTGCGAGATGGAAGGTATGGTAAAACACCATAGATATCAACTCGTTTAAAGGATTTTGCCACAAGCTCTCCCAGTCCCAAGTGAATCACTTGTGGAGCTCATTTTTACAGTGGCTTTGGAAACCCTGAGACTGACTGAACCTGTGTCAATGGCTCATTGAAAAAATCCTTGGGGACATATCCTAGATGACCAGCCACTTGAATCAAAATTTCATGCTCTTCTGTGCTTGGTGGTGATGGTAGTGAAGAAAAATCCTTATCCCTTACTTTGAGTAGGAACAGGAAATGGGCATGTACAGCTGATCTAATCCCATGGACATTCTCTGGAAGTTCCACTTTCAGCCATTTTTGTTGCTCCTTCTGGCTTGCACGTTTTGCCACATTGTGAGCCTTGAAAGCCTGGTTCCTTTTCTGTCTCATCTCAGATTGATCAAGCATACTCTGGGCAAGGGGCATTTGGGGATGGGTGAACTCACTATTTGACTGAGCTCCTTGCTCATGCACTGTGAAATTGTCCCTCCTTGGTTCTTCATTTGTTTCACTTTCAGTCGGAAACATGTTCTCATCCTCATCATCCACAGTTTTTTCTCCTGATGAAATGGCATGACCCGTTCTTGGTTTAGAGGCATATGGATGATGACGTCCAGTGACTTTTTCTTTATGGACCAGAGGTGAAGATGCATAAATTTCATCACCTGCCATGCAAATCATCAGTTAACACATCAACAAATTAATAAAGACTGGTAATACTCACAAGCTCCAATTTGCTCCTGAAATTGGACAGTCTTGCCTTTAGGTGCCATATCTAGCCCATGAAAAAAACATGTCATATTTTGCAAAATTTTATGTTCCAAAATCCAACAGACTTACTTTGATGAAGTGTCAATCCCAGATGTCCCTCTGAAAGTCCACTCCGACTAACATTTTCCAATGGTATTTTTCCCCACCCACCATCAACTGGCTTTTCATGGCCCACATGAACCTGAGATCCTGATGGTATATTGGGGGTTGGCTGTTTACTTCATCCAAAGGGTTCCTGGGACGCCACTGGATTCTGACCAGGATTAAGGAGGAAGTCTCATGGATATTTTGATTGTGGATTAGCTTTTAATGAGATTTCTGGTGTGCTTACTGGCCCCTCAGACACATGAATTTGTGTATTGGTGGAATTTGGGGGAATTGGAGTGACATAAATATTAGGAATGGACCAAGTGCTTGAAGGTTTAGAAGTCTCATTTCCCAAATCAATGTTGAGACCTGATACATTCATTGAGGATGCAATAGGGGTTGTTAGTGGAATGGTGGGACTCATTGGTGACTGTGTTGTTCAAACATATTCTATACTAGATTCACTATCTGAGTCATGAACAGAACCTGAATGGGATTTACATGGGTTGGAAGATGACATGATGGCTAAAAAACTACAGTTATGTTTTTAACTTGATAAAAATGGTCAGTATTATGATAAAATAGAGTTATTTCAAATGCAGAATAGAGAAATTGTATGAAGAGTGGGAACCAAGTCTCTTGTGGAAGTCTAATAAGATTATTTTTAGGATAATTCTCCCTGCCTACTCTTGACCTCCTCTGCTTTTGTTGGAAACCACACTGCACGGCCTACCAGCATATAATGTCATATTTCCTTGATGTCAAAGGAAACCCATCATCCATAAGTAATCAGATTCAATAAAAATTCCCCCCTCCCGATTGTCAAATTGTGTGAATTATCCAAACTGCCAATATATGCATCAAAATTGCCCAGCATTCTATACCTGTATAAGGGTATATTAATGAAGGATTTGCCCACAAAAGAGACATCAACGTTTTAAGAAAGGCAAGAAATTCCAACCAATTGAAAGCCAACTGCACTCCAGCCAAATAACAAGACTTTAGCTCCACTGCAAACGCTTATGTAATAGAGTTATATCGTTATGTCTGTAATAAGGTTTAAACCATGTATGATGGCGTGCCAGAATACATGGTTTGAATGTTAATCCCCTAAATTCAATTTTGACACATCCCTAATGGAACACCCCTCAAGGGTTAAACCCACAGTATCACCATGTGTAAATAAAATAGAATATGTATGAGCATTGAGCAGAATGGCATTTTACCCAACTAACCTCTTAACCAATTTCCCCATCCAGATGAGACCTGTTACACTCAATCCCCTGTGGCTCAGCCACCATTACAAATGGGATAAAATCCTCAACTGGCTCAAATGATCTCCCCCTTCATAAATAATCACTCAATTTTTTTCACAATTAATGACATTCCTAAGAACTTGCACATAAACATAGATCTTTCTAAACAAGCCAACCGTATTCACAAATCCTGCAAAAATGTCAAACCACCGCTATTCCTCAATGCGTATATGCATGTGTCAACTTTGCTCAGCTCAAACACACTCTTACCATGAGGGTGATAGGAAGGGAGTTGCCTTCACAATTTTCCAATATAAACAGCAAATTAAAAAGCTCAAATCAGCCATTGCACCAAAATCACTTCCAAAAATCCCTACTTCTGCATCAGGATCTGAGTGCCCACAAATTCTATTGGATCCAATTTTCCCAACTGATTATTTTAAATTGACTGAAAGCACATTCTCCACACCACTGGGTCTGACTTCCATTTCATAGGAACCATACAGCAGCAGTCCAAACCTTCCCCCACAAGCTCTTGGAATGATTATATCTGCCATTTTATCATTAAGGTATAATATACTCTGTAGGGCTTCACACATTCTCAACCCCTCCCTGAACCTGCTGATTAAGTCCAGTATCTCAAGCTTAGGTGGTCCCCCCACTCCTTCATTCCATATATGTCAAGATTTCAGTACAATATTTGAACATCTCCATTTGGAGCCAGTGATTCAAAACCATATATGTTATCCTCAATGTTTCTTTCTTATTGGCCTTACTGAATCTGTCACAACTGACCAACTCCACTGTCAGCACCATAATGACCCAAATGGTCATGATTGCCCTTGCACACAATCAACAACCCAATTCATCAATTCATTTGAACCCCGCACCCAAAGAACAATCAACATCAAAAAACAATTTATCCCAATAAAACATTTCATTTATCAACCATTCAAAACTTGGCTTGCCAGATTTCTCCAGGGGGCTGGAATTATGGAAATTCTGCATCAAAATCAGCAATCCCAAATTCCCAAAGGTTCCCCCAAATGTGACATCTGGGATGGATTGGTCTGGAGACGCTTAATTGGAGCTAGAAACATCAATGACCCCCCATTCATGTTCATTCCAGGTGCATTGGCCTTCTCCATTTATGTAGACTGGTTCATTGCACATGGAAAGGCAACCCGGTTGGCCAGCTTTTGACCAATAATGCTTATTTGTCTTAATCTCCCCCCAAGTGAAAGATTGAAGCCAGAGAATGTCTATGTTTCAGGAATCATCCCTGGTCCAAAGCAGCCAACTGCCCTTCAATTGAATTACCTATTAATGCCACTCATCAAGGATCTCAAAGAGCTATGGCAAGGTTACGATGTTTCACCAACCGCAACAGGTCCTTCAATATCCTTTATCTGTGTTGCCATCCTCACGGCCATTGCGGATGTGGTTGCCATGCACAAGCTGACTGGATTTATTTCTCATTCAGGCAACCACTTTTGTAATTTTTGCACTATTCACAAAGCTCAAATTGAAGAAATTGGTCCTCAATTTCACTACACATGCTCATACCAAAATCATAAATCAACCATTGTGAAATGGCTTTGGGCATCCCCACAACAAAGACAAGCAATTTTCTCCAAGTATGGAGTGCAATATTCAATTTTGGAAGACCTTCCGTATTGGGATGCAACCAGAATGCTTAATCTTGAAGTAATGCATAATTTAATACTTGGAATTTTGAAGGATCATGCAGCTTTCAAATTGTGCATTCCAGAGTCCAGTCAAAAATATACTTCAGGTCCCGCAGGAAATCCAATGACAACAACAGTTCAGGCTCAGATTCCATGACCTCCAAAAGCTGTCTTGATCAAATCAAATTGAGAGAGGCCCGCTGGCTGAGAAGAGGTGCAGAAAAAACAATAAATGAGTCACTCCCCACTACTTCCCAATGCCCACCCCTCACACGCAACATCCATCTAGTGGCTCTGCAGAGATTCCCTCATTTGACGCGGATTAAATCCCCACTTCCAAAATCCCCTCTGAGCTGGATATCAGTGCCCTGAGTGATCACCAGATCAAGGGTGAGGCTCTGGAGCATCTCCAACAAATCATATCTGATACCATAATTCCCTTGTCATGGACAAGAGTACCCCGCAAAATGGCTTCCCCCTCTCATGGTAGCTTAAAATCCTCTGCATGGGCTCTCTTATACAAGGTCTATATTCCATTTTTAATGCTCACATTGGAAAAATTCTGCCTTTCCAATCAACACCTGTTCCCAAAATAGAAAAGTAAACAAAATCATCACTTTGCTGATCATATTCCAGAACTTTTCCAACATTGGGGCCCAGAACAAGCCTCCGCCACATGGGGTTATGAGTTCTTGATTGGAGTATTTGCAAAGATTCCAAAAAACAACAAAATATGTATGTCAATTGAAAAGATAGATATATTCACATTGATTAAATACATGAACTGAATAAGACTAACTTCTTGCAAATCTGAATAGATGATATAGATAAAACCTTACTTCAAAATATCTGTCAATGTTCCAACCTTTCCATTATCCTGAAATCCCCATCCATACCATGTGAAATAAAGCAACTTTTCAAATCACAGCCGCCTGCCCCATTCAATCACCAAGAATAAAACAAACCATCCTGCCATGAACAACAAAATTATGATTGCCTGGTTGAGTACTTACACAATTTTCATTACACAAGGGAAATATTTGAATGGATCAGCTTACACACTACTGTACAATCCACAAGTCATCCCACTTTGAGGATTATCTCACCCTGGTATTTTCCAGTTTCAAACATTAATATTGGGAACAATATATTTTCAACTGAATCCAAAATTGTTAGCAACAGTGTGATATGTTTTATGAGGGGCAAATCACAATTATTTGGTATTATTAATAGCATTTTCAAAGTCTATGAGCCATCTAGCATACTGAACAATACTTTGTGATCTTAAAAAATTTGAAGATTGATGTGACTTTCTTACCAAATTGGCCGCATCTCAACATTTATAAAGCTGTTGGTTTTGATGATAGACACTTGATTATATATGAAGAAGAAATAGAAGGTCAATGTGGATGTTATGACAACCAATTGATGTCATGTGGACTGCTTGTAATGATAAATCCCTTATTTCATGATATTTAGTAAATTCTTTTTGATGAAAAGATAGTGATACAATAACACAACTATGTCATCTTTGTTCTGAACTTTTCTAGAGAAATAACTGCCTCAAGATTTGGTGACAGTGACATGACATTGTGACAAGAAAAGCCCATTTGTTCACATGGCAACAAAGAAATTACTATTTTTCCATTGAGTATGGTGTGAATCAGCCAATTGCAATGATCAAATGACCCACACACTCAAATATCACAGGATCTATAATGACACCACTGAACCATAATCACATTGGAAGGGGAATATTGGCCCATCATCCAAGTGGGCCTCAGCATTACATTACGTCCCTGGGAGATTGCATGTTTGTAAGCCACATGGAGCTGGTCACATGCCCTAATGAGTGCTTTGTGCAGGTAGGCTTCAGAAATTGGCCCCCGCACATGTGCATGTCTCACACTTCTGTACCTGCACATGGAACTGCAAGTGTACCCGCAGGCAGACACACACACGCAAGTGGATCTGCACCTGCACCTGCACGCACCACTGCACAAGGACCCGCAACTGCGCACACCACTGCACAAGGATCCGCAACTGCACACACCACTGCACAAGAACCCGCACCCACCCATGCCAACAGTGGTTCCACATGTGTCACCCCCAAATGGCCGATGCCACTTAAAATTAGGCCCTCACATGATTTGCCTTTGTGTGCATGTAGCACACCCTTGCACCTGCTTCATTGTGTGGAGGGCTCCAACCATGTCACCCACTCATGCTGAGCTGTTTCATGGCTACCCAAAATTAGGACAAAGCATCATTTCTCCTTGGTTGGGCACGTCACACACACCCACACCCGCAGGATTGTGTGGCAGGCTCCACCAGTGTCACCCGCAAAATGTCAACCCCCCTGAGGCAAAGTCCTTTCATGGATGACCTGGGAAGTCACACACCCCCTCTTTACATCAAGACTGGCTGAAGGACCTCTTTGATGTGTGCATGTGGAAACAGGCGGGTCTTGTGTAATTTTTACCAACTTTTGGATGGCTGAGGGAGGAGCCAGTGGTGAGGAATTTCAGTTGAAGGAACAGGGGAACCAATATTGGTGGATGTCACAGGATTTGGTGTAAGACCAGAGTGTGATGTTTGCTCAACGTTTGCTGAATTTTTGCTTTATGTGAGCTTGACTTTTATCCTGCTTGACGTTTGCTTGACATAAAGTCAATTGCCAACGATTGACGCAAGATTTTCCCTGGTGTGATTTTGACTCCTTGGCCATAGTCCTGGGTCCAAAGAATTGACTAGTGCTCACAGAGCTTCCAGGGTTATTCTTACAAAAAACAGTAGAATTACTTCAAAGGTGCATACCAGGAGTGGGAACCTACTTTCATAAAATCCTCTCCCCACCAAGCACCATAATAAATACAGCTCTTGAATAATCTGGTCCTGGCTTTTCAGGATAGAACTGATGGAAATATCTGACGAGTTAAGGACAATTCTTGAGGTTTTCAGTTGGTTCCCAAGTGGATATTTCTGGGTGTTGACTGAAACTTTTTCATTACACCAAATACCATAATTTTCCTCTCCTGAGCTTGAAATCCAGTATTTGACAGGCTTCCCATTCTTCTTCTTCAATGATTATTACAGAAGAAATCTCTTGATGCTTATTTGGAATAATTTATGTCTTGACTGGTTCTAAGAGAGAAACATGAAGGAATGGGAGGATGGATTTCTGTGAGCCTTAGAGGTATTTTGAGATACCCAAAAGACCACAAAAAATAGAACAATATAAAGTTATAAATAAAATAAATTTACTTATATTATCAAAACCAAAATAAAAATATAAATATAAATTTTTAGCAAAAAACTGAAAATTTAATTATAATTTGAAAATAAAATTACATTGAATTTTGAATTTTTGAAAACACATTTTTACTTGAAAAAATTAAGTAAAAATAAATTTTCAACAAAAATAACAAAATTAAAATATTTTTTGAAAAAAGTTAAATAGAAATTATCATAAATTTTTATCCTAAAAATAAACATATGAAAATTATTTCACAATTTGACTCATAAAAAATAGGGTGGGGTCCCCTGTGGGTAAAATTTCTGTAACTCAACTCCAAATAAGCTTAAATTAAGTTTTGAGTATTTTCTGTACAAAAGGTGAAAATCCTCAAAACCTTAATTTATTTCATATCACATGTGGTTTCAGCCATCAATTTTTGTGTTAAAATTGAGGTGTTGTGTGTAGTTCAGAATTTATGAGGAATTGAAGTATTTTCAATTGAAATGTCAAAATGTGCACATGTATTACATAATTGAGCTTTAATTTACATATGAGGTGTCAATTATTACAGTTGTGTACTTTAAAAACTCAATTGAATTACATATGTAAATTATAAGTATGATACATGATGAGGAATTAAAGAAAAAAATAATTTGGAAATATTTTTTTTGGGGGGGAAAATAATCCTTGCCTCCAAGGGGGAGCCAGACCCCCAAATTCCTTGCTGACTGGCATGAGATGTCAAAATTCATGCAAATGTTCATCACTTTTGGCCTGGATATGAGTCACAGGGTCTGTGTCTCAATTGATGATGAGGTTGTGATACCAACCAGGGCAGTTTTAACTGTTGCGAAGAGGGTAAAACTACCCTTAAGAGAACACAATCATTGTAAAAACAGTTTTAACTGGTTTTGACATCTCTTACACACATTTTGATCTTTTTTGAAAGCTCAAAACCAGGTATTACTATAGAAATGGCTGATTTGAGGGTCCAAATGGCTGAAATAGGAAAAAATGGCTAAAACCAGCCCTGTTTTTGGTTTAAACCAGGTTTCAATGATGCCATAATTGGGTTTTCTGTTTTCAGAGTGTTTTCAACTACTGACAAGAGAAAATTTCACTTTTTAAGTATGAGAATTGATGGCTATAAAAGAATTTCTTCTTTGCCACACTTTTCTTTTGATGTTAGAATATTTTCATTTTATAATTAGTTTGAACACTGTTAAACCAATAAATAAAATATTCCAAAAACCCTTTTTAAATAATTTTAAACCTTTCAACCACGTGAAAAAATTATTATAATCTTTTTTTGTAACTCTTATAATCATTTTTACCCCTTGAGCCACCCCATAAGTGAATTAAAGCATCTTTCATCACTGTTAGTGTAAGGTTTGTCTATGAAACTCTTGATGATAGTAGCAATATCAAGAGTACTATGACTGTCCTCAGTAGAAATATATGATATAACAAAATATTATAACCACAAATTTAAATATAATTATCAAAAATAATTATATATAAAAATAAATTTAATTATTATCATAAAAATATAATAACAAAAAAATAATAATTATAATAAATTATAATTATTCTATTATTGGTATAGTCACTGACAGTTATAACAATAAGAAGTGTAAAGCTGTCAATGAGACAGCTACATGTGGAAAATATGAATATTAACCACTTATAAATAATATAAATATTCTTTATAAAAGAATCAAGACACACACTGTGCAGAAATAATTCTTATAGAATAAAATTATATATAAAAAAACTAATACTAGATAAAAAAAGATATAGAGCTTTAGAGAAAACTTACTTATAATATTTATTTAATAAAACAAGTCGAACAACAACAGTTATTATATTAAACAATAATTATAAGTTAAAAACACGTCTAAACTCAATAATTTTAAAGATAAAACAACTTTTTATAATAAAAATTGAGATTAAAGAGGTTTTAAGAGGAATTCGTGGATTTTTAAAAGATATTTAAGATGATTAATTTTATATGATAAAATATATTATTGGCAATTACAATATTAATCTAAACTGTATGATTTCAATTATTTAATTTTAAAGAATAAAGTAACTTATGAATTACTTTAATAATAAGATTTCATATTTAATAAAACTTTACCTGTTTAAATTTCTAATATGATTAGATTGATAATGAATTATGGACGAAAACAGAGATGAAAAGACTCTTTTGATGTCTTCAGAGCAGCTCTCATGATTCATAATGAATATAGAGGGCGTGCTGAGGTAAAAACTAAAATACCATGCTTAAAAATAAAGTTCTTGACTTAAGGTAACTTATTTTTAATTACAATTTCAAGTTATCAGTGTTATTCTTAACTCCATGTAACTTTAATCCTCATTTAAACTAATTATTTTAGGTTTTTAATATAAATAAACCTATTTATATTAACGTTCATCACATGAAAAACTTAAAAATAGAGTTTCAAGCAGAAATCTCTTAAACTCAATTTTTAATTAATTTTTAAACAGATCATAATTTTCTTTGAGCTTTAATTAAAAGAGTAAATTTCCAGGCTAATTACCCAGGAAATTTATTTATAAAAGATACTTAAAATTTAATTTATATGTAGATAATATTAAATTGTAAGCTGTGTGAAATTCTCAAGCAAATCCATTAAGAATTGCATGTTTAATGAATTTTTGAAGTTATTGTATTTTTCCACGTAAAATAGCAATACACACCAAACCTTAAGTTTTGATAAGGTTTTAATGCTTGTAACCTTAACTTTTTAAGCTTATTTAAGCTTAATTAAGCTTTGAAAGTTCTTAAAACCTTGAATTCAAGCCTGCATATTGGGATTTACCCTTTGGCAGCTTGAAATTCCTGTCTAAATTGGGATAAAACCAGTTTAAACTTTAATGTTGGATCAAAGTCTAATCTTAAAGTTTAAATAAGGTTTAAAATCCCCCAATACAGGTGGACAACCTTAATTGAATGCTTGCAGATCCAAAAAGTTGGGTACCCCAGCTCTGTTTGGTCTTTTTCCTTTGTCCCACCTTTTTGCGTGGATTTTGCCCTTTTATTTATTTAAAGACAAACTATGGCCTTCAACACTTTTAAATTGAGCTCACGCAGGATTTACATTCTGTATGGCAAATCCTTAGCCAATTCAGTAAATATACACCACACCTCAATTTTAACTAAAAGCTTGGTAAGCTTGCATAAACCTTATGCAACTTTAAATTTAAGCTTATTTGAGCTTAAATTTAACAATTTTAAAAAAATGTTAAAAGTTACATTATTACTGTGAGATTCTTAAATCTTCTAATAACATAAGAAATAAGTGTTTTTGGGTATAACACCTTGTGGATATACCCTAGGTTTTTTTTGGTGTAGAATCCAAAAATGACATAATATTTATAACTTTGTTTATTCAAAAAAAAGTTATACTTATTTTTTGTTTTTTTTTTTATTTTAAATTCAATTAAAAAGTCTGTTGAATACAATTTTAACTGTGTATAAAGTTATTTGTGGCCTTATTGGTATGTTATACATACCTCACAGGCGCACATTCCCTACCACCAAAAAAAAATTGTACCAAAATTTTTCTTTTGTAGTATACCCCCAAATTGTAAAGCACACAATTCAAACTTTATTGAGCAATTGGTCTTCTCTCATGTCTGAATCTTCTGAGAAACTTTTGGGAATCAGGTATCTTGCTTTCTACAATCCACTAATCTTCATGTTGTGGAGTTTTATACCTGACTAATTATTCTCTTTCATTTTTCCCTTAAGTCTTCTTTCTTTCAAGACTTTTAGTAACTTTTTCTCCTCACTTTGATCTAGTGGGGGTACTTCTAAGGGTGTTTCCTTTCTCAAAGGAAATAATTCCTTATCACTTGAAGTGTAATGCTTTACTAGACTGACAGGGAAATTTGGATGTTTTTTTTCCAGTTCTCCAGGCAGTTCTACTTGTACTGCATTTGTCCCATGAAGGGCTTTAATAATAAATTGTCCTGAAAAGGAATCTTTTAATTTCTGTGGGCCTTTAATATTATTAAAGCTCAAGGTTGAAGCTAGTATTCAGTCCCCTATTTTGAATTCTGGGGTCTTATGACTTTTATCCCATTTCTGTTTAGCATATTCAAAGGCATCATTCATGCTTTGATTTGCATGATGTCTTACTTTATCAAGCAATAACTTAAAGTTTGAAGCAGTTGGATGAATATCAACCAGATCTTTTTTCAAAGTATCAATTGGAAGTTTGGCGTTCCATCCTTTTTCCAACATTGCAGGAGTTTTTCCTGTTGAAGCATGGATGGAGGTCTTGTAGGCTAATTCCAATGCTGGTATAAGAGTACACCAATCATGGGTAAAGCCATCAGAATCTTGAAACTCCAGGACATGAGCAAAAAATCTTCTGATCATGTCCTCAAGGGTTTGAATCATTCTTTCTGCCAGCCCATCTGTTTGTGGATGGTAGGATGTTAAGAATGATAGTCTTGTGCCCCAAAGCTTATGTAAATTAGCTCATAAGGCTGATGTAAACTTTGGGTCTCTGTCACTAATGATGTTTTTAAAGGGACCAGTATGGGATATTACTCTATTCCAGATCAAAAGGGCTGTACCCATACCTGTGTCATCTTTGTGACATGGTAAAAAGATTGGTGTTTTGCTATATCTGTCCACAATAACAAGGCATGCATTGTAGCTTTTATCACCTCCTGGTGGTAAGGCAGTTACCCAATCAATGTGAAGGACTTCCCATGGGGTACTTGGTTCTTGAATATGGATCATTAAACCAAATCTTTTACCAGTAGCTTTATTGGCTTTCTGGCATCTATCACGACTGTGACAGTACTCAATGACATCTTTTCTCCAAGATGGCCACCAGGAACATGTTTTAATTCTTTCCATAGTTCTGTCTTCAGACAGATGTCCAGAATGTATGTTATGATGGCATTCTAGCAGTATGGTGTTAATTAAAATTCTATTATGTAGGACCATGACACATGTGTGTTTAGATCTATGTTATAGTATACCATCAAACAAATGGAATCTTCCATTATCATAAGATGTTTTCCAAATATCATCCAGATAATTAGCCAAGGCTACATATTTGCAATCTTTGTCAAGTAGAGCAGTAAGAATACGATAATTCTTATCTTGCTTATAGCTTTATCTAACTTATTCAAATAATTCTGTTCCAACATTCGTGATATTAATTCCTTCAATTGGAATTTGAGGTTCTGCGCTTGTAGGAACATAGGCAGGGTTATCAGGTGTATTTGGTAATGCCCATCTACTTAAGCCATCAGCATTCTTATGAATATTTCCAGCTTTATTTACTATGGTCATATTGCCTCTATACTCCTGTATAGCAATCTGCCATCTTAACATGTGTCTGTTTGGAGTTTTCATGTTAAGAAGTGATTTTATTGCATTACAATGAGTAATTACTTCAAACACACTACCATCAAGATAGTAATGAAGTTTTTCCAAAGCCCAAACAAGGGAAAGGCGCTCCATTTGGCTAGTTCCATATCTGGCCTCAGTAGGTTTAATTTGTCTTGAAATAAAACAAATTGGACCTTCATAAAATTTGTCATCAACAATTTGAACTTGATGAAGAGCAGCACCTAGCCCTTCGCCACATGCATCAATATACAGCTTGAAAGGAAGTTTCCAGTCTGGCATCAATAATAATGGTGCATTGGTTAAGGCATCCTTGATTTTATCATATGCTTGAATCCTCTCCTGTGTCATCTCAAAAACAGTTTGCTGATCACAAATTCTGTATAATGATCTGGCAGGGATTGCAAAATCTTTAAGGTGTTGGCTGTAATAACTGGCAAACCCCCAAAAAGACATCATTTCTTTTTTGTTCTGGGGTATTTGTTTCAGTAAAACTGCAGCCACTTTGTTTTTGTCAACACCAAGGCTCCGTCCTGAGACTACATGTCCTAGAGCTTTTAACTCATGAAACCCAAAATCACATTTCTTAAAGATATTTTCATGTTCACTTGAAGAATTTTCTTAAGTACTAATGAAAGTCTCTCTAAATTTAATTTCCAGGTTTCTGAACAAATGATAATGTCATCAATATAAATGATTAAACATCCTTCTGACAACTCATGTGGGAAGATGGTATTCATCATTCTCTGATAATGAGAGGGTGCATTTTTAATACCAAAAGGCATTCTCAAATACTCATAAATCCCACAATGAGCAATTATTCTCAATAATTTCCTAGAATGGGGTGTCAAAACATTCTGATGAAAGCCTTTCAGAGCATCCATGGAAGTAATGAATCTTTCTTTGGATAATTGAGTCAAAGTCTCATGAATTCTACGGATTGGATACCTGTCTGGAATAGTATAGGTATTCAGTGCTCTAAAATCACCAACCATCCTTGTAAGGTTTGTCTATGAAACTCTTGATAATAGTAGCAAAATCAAGAGTACTATGACTGTCCTCAATAGAAATATATAATATAATAAAATATTATAACCAAAAATTTAAATATAATTATTAAAAATAACTATATAAAAAAATAAATTTAATTACTATTATAAAAATATAATAATAAGATAAAAAAAAATAATTATAATAAAATTATAATTATTATATTATTGTTATAGTCACTGACAGTTATAACAATAAGAATTGTAAAGCTCTTAATGAGACAATTACACGTGGAAATATAAATATTAACCACTTATAAATAATATAAATATTATTTATAAAAGAATTATAACACACACTGTGCATAAATAATTCTTATAGAATAAAATTCTATATAAAAAAACTAATACTAGATAAAAAAATATAGAACTTTAGAGAAAACTTACTTATAATATTCATTTAATACAACAAGTTAAACAACAACAGTTATTATATTAAATAATGATTATAAGTTAAAAACACGCCTAAAATCAATAATTTTAAAGATAAAACAACTTTTTATGATAAAATTTAAGATTAAAGAGTTTTTAAGAGGAATTTGTGGATTTTAAAAGATATTTAAGATGATAATTTTATAATATAAAATATATTATTGATGATTACAACAATAATCTGAATTCTATGACTTCAATTCTTTAATTTACAATTAATAAAGAATAAAATAACTTAAGAATTACTTTAATAATAAGATTTTATAAATAATAAAACTTTACCTGTTTAAAGGTCTAATATGATTGGATTGATAATTGATGATGGAAAAAAACAGTGATGAAAAGACTCTTTTTATGTCTTCAGAGCAGCTCTCATGATTCATAATGAATATAGAGGGCGTGCTCAGGTCAAAACTGAAAAACCATACTTAAAAACAAAGTTCTTAACTTAAGGCAACTTGTTTTTAATTCCAATTTAAAGTTACCAGTGTTATTCTTAACTCCATGTAACTTTAATCCTCATTTAAACTAATTATTTTAAGTTTTTAATATAAATAAACCTATTTATATTAAAGTTCATCACATGAAAAACTTAAAAATAGAGTTTCAAGCAGAAATCTCCTAAACTCACTTTTTAATTAATTTTTAAAGAGATCATAATTTTCTTTGAGCTTAATTAAAAGAGTAAATTCCCAGGCTAATTACCCAGGAATTTTATTTATAAAAGATACTTAAAATTCAATTTATATATAGATAATGTTAAATTCTAAGCTGTGTGAAGATTTCAAGCAAATCCATTAAGATTTGGATTTTTAATGAATTTTTGAAGTTATTACTATTTTTCCACGTAAAAGAGGAATACACACCAAACCTTAGCTTTTGATAAGGTTTTGATGCTTGTGACTTTAAAGTTTTAAGCTTATTTAAGGTTTTCAAGCCTGATTAAGCTTTGACAGTTCTTAAAACCTTGATTTCAAGCCTGCATATTGGGATTTACCCTTTGGCAGCTTGAAATTCCTGTCCAAATTCGGATAAAACCAGTTTAAACCTTAAGGTTGGATCAAAGTATAATCTTAAAGTTTAAATAAGCTTGAAAATCCTCCAATACAGGTGGACAACCTTAATTGAATCATTGCAGATCCAAAAAGTTGGGTACCCCAGCTCTATTTGTTCTTTTTCCTTTGTCCCACCCTTTTTCATGGATTTTGCCCTTTTATTTATTTAAAGCCATGCCATGGCTTTAAACCCTTTTAAATTGAGCTCACGCAGGATTTACATTCTGTATGGCAAATCCTTAGCCAATTAAGTAAACATACACCACACCTCAATTTTAACTAAAATTTTGGTAAGTTTGCATTAACCTTATGCAACTTCAAATTTAAGCTTATTTAAGCTTAAATTTAGCAATTTTAATTTTTTTTTAAAAAGTTACATTGGTAGTGTGAGATTCTTAAATCTTCTAATAACACAAGAAATAGGTGTTTTTGGGTATAACACCTTATGGATGTACCCTAGGTTATTTTTGGTGTAGAATCCAAAAATGACATAATACTTATAACTTTGTTTATCCAAAATAAAGTTATACTTATTTTTTGTTATTTTTTATTTTAATTTCAACTCAAAAGTCTGTTTAAGACAAAATTAACTCTTTATAAAATCATTTGTGGCCTTATGGGTATGTTATACATACCTCACAGGCTCACATTCCCTACCACCAAAAAAAATTGTACCACAATTTTTCTTTTGTAGTGTACCCCCAAGTTATTTGGGGGCGGTATAATCCACTGTCCAACCTCTCTACTTCTACTTTTAAGTATGTAAAGCACACAATTAAAACCTTTATTGAGCAATTGGTCTTCTCTCATGTATGAATCTTCTGAGAAAGGTTTGGGAATCAGGTATTTTGCTTTCTACAATCCACTCATCTTCATGTTGTGGATTTTCGTACCTGACTAAGTATTCTCTTTCATTTTTTCCCCTAAGTCTTCTTTCTTTCAAGACTTTTAGCACCTTCTTCTCCTCACTTAGATCTAGTGGGGGTACTTCTAGGGGTGTTTCATTTCTTAAAGGAAATAATTCCTTATCACTTGAAGTGTAATGCTTTACTAGACTGACAGGGAAATTCGGATGTTTGTTTTCCAGTTCTCCAGACAGTTCTACTTGTACTGCATTTGTCCCTTGAAGGGCTTTAATAATAAATTGTCCTGCAAAGGAATCTTTTAATTTCTGTGGGCCTTTAATATTATTAAAGTTCAAGGTTGAAACTAGTATTCAGTCCCCTACTTTGAATTCTGGGGTTTTATAACTTTTATCCCATTTCTGCTTAGCATACTCAAAGGCATCATTAATGCTTTGATTTGCATGATGTCCCACTTTATCAAGCAATAGCTTAAAGCTTCAAGCAGTTGGATGAATGTCAACCAGATCTTTCTTCAAAGTATCAATTGGAAGTTTGGGGTTCCATCCTTTTTCCAACATTGCAGGGGTCTTGCCTGTTGAAGCATGGATGGAGGTCATGTAGGCTAATTCCAATGCTGGTATAAGAGTACACCAATCATGGGTAAAGCCATCAGAATCTTTAAACTCCAGGCCATAAGCACAAAATCTTCT
This sequence comes from Austropuccinia psidii, assembly GCA_023105745.1. Taxonomy (NCBI): domain Eukaryota; kingdom Fungi; phylum Basidiomycota; class Pucciniomycetes; order Pucciniales; family Sphaerophragmiaceae; genus Austropuccinia; species Austropuccinia psidii. Next base: position 39,466,207 of record JALGQZ010000007.1, read on the forward strand.
GATCATGTCCCCAAGGGTTTGAATCATTCTTTCTGCTAACCCATCTGTTTGTGGATGGTATGCTGTTGAGAATGATAATTTTGTACCCAAAAGCTTATGTAAATTAGTCCATAAGGCTGATGTAAATTTTGGGTCTCTGTCACTAATGATATTTTTAAAGAGACCAGTATGGAATATTACTCTATTCCAGATCAAAAGGGCTGTATCCATAGCTGTGTCATCTTTGTGACATGGTAAAAAGATTGGTGTTTTGCTATATCTGTCTACAATAACAAGACATGCATTGTAACTTTTATCACCTCCAGGTGGTAGTGCAGTTACCCAATCCATGTGAACTACTTCCCATGGGGTACTTGGTTCTTGGATATGGATCATCAGACCAAATCTTTTACCAGTAGCTTTATTGGCTTTCTGGCATTTATCACAACTATGACAGTACTCAATGACATCTTTTCTCCAAGATGGCCACCAGGCACATGTCTTAATTCTTTCCATTGTTCTGTCTTCAGACAGATGTCCAGAATAAATGTCATCATGGTATTCCAGTAGTATTGTGTTAATAAACATTCTACTACATAGGACCATGACACATGTGTGTTTGGATATATGATATAGTATACCATCAAACAAATGGAATCTTGCATTATCATAAGATGTTTTCCAAATATCATCCAGAGAATTAGCCAATGCTGCATCTTTGCAATATTTGTCAAGTAGAGCAGTAAGTATATGGCAATTTCCATCTTGCTTATAGCTTTCTCTAACTTCCTCAAAGAATTCTGTTCCCACATCTGTGATGTTAATTCCTTCAATTGGGATTTGAGATTATGCACTTGTAGGAACATAGGCAGGATTTTCAGGTGTATTGGGTAATGCCCATCTACTTAAGCCATCAGCATTCCTGTGAATATTTCCAGCTTTATGTACTATGGTCATATTGCCTCTATACTCTTGTATAGCAATCTGCCATCTTAACATGTGTCTGTTTGGAGTTTTCATGTTAAGAAGTGACTTTACTGCGTTACAATCAGTAATTACTTCAAACACACTACCATCAAGATAGTAATGAAGTTTTTCCAGAGCCCAAACAAGGCAAAGGCACTCCATTTGACTAGCTCCATATCTGGCCTCAGTAGGTTTAATTTGTCTTGAAATTAAACAAATTGGACCTTCATAAGGCTTGTCATTGACAATTTGAACTTGATGAAGAGCAGCTCCTAGACCTTCACCACATGCATCAATATACAGATTGAAAGGAAGTTTCCAGTCTGGCATCAGTAATAATGGTGCATTGGTCAAGGCATACTTGATTTTATCATATGCTTGAATTCTTTACTGAGTCATTTCAAAAACAGTTTGTTGATCACAAATTCTGTATAATGATCTGGCATGGATTTCAAAATCTTTAAGGTGTTGCCTGTAATAACTGGAAAAACCTAAGAAAGACATCATTTCTTTTTTGTTCTGGGGCATCTGTTTCAGTAAGACTGCAGCCACTTTGTTATCAACACCAAGGCTTAGTCCTGAGACCACATGTCCTAGAGCTTTCAACTCATGAAACCCAAAATTACATTATTTAAGAGAATTTTTCATGTTCACTTGTAGAATTTTCTTAAGTACTAATGAAAGTCTCTCTAAATGTAATTGCCAGGTTTCTGAACAAATGATAATGTCATCAATATAAATGATTAACCATCCCTCTGATATTTCATGTGGGAAGATAGTATTCATCATTCTTTGGTAATGAGAGGGTGCATTTTTTATACCAAAGGGCATCCTCAAATATTCATAAATACCACAATGAGCAATTATTCTCAATAATTTCCTAGCATGAGGTGTCAAAACATTCTGGTGAAAGCCTTTTAGAGCATCCATAGAAGTGATGAATCTTGCTTTGGATAATTGAGTCAAAGTCTCATGAATTCTTGGGATTAGATACCTGTCTGGGATAGTGTAGGTATTCAGTGCTCTAAAATCACCAACCATCCTTGATTTATCATTATGCCAAGTAATGATTACTGTGGTTGTGACTTCACTTCCTCATTGTGTCCAACTTTTCTAAGAACTCCCAGTTTCATCAGTTCATTAATATGATTTTCTAATGCTTCTCTAGCCCTAGGGCTATCTGGGTAAGATTGTCTTCTTAATAGTGGCGGATAAGGCCTTTCCACATTAAGCATAATGTCCACCTCATGGCCTTTTATAGCCCCAAGTGGTTCATTATCTGAAGCAAAGGCTTCCCTGTATTGAGAAAAGTTTCAATAAGCTCTTCCTTCATTTCCAGTGTTAACTCAGGACTAATTTGTGCTTCAATTAATTGATTTAATACAAATCTTTCCTTATCAACATTTTTCACTTGTTTAATGACAGTAATTTCTCTTTTTTCTAGAGGAAAAGCAAATTTTTGTCTTTTCTTTTCCCCTATAGTGAAATACCTGTCTTTATGATTATTAATATCAATAACATAAATATTGAGATAATCATTCCCAAGTATAAAGTGTTGTGAAGTACAATTATTCATAACAACAATTTCAACTTTCAGTCTTATACTTCCTGCAGGATGAGTAAATATGATTGCTGCTTCAAATATACCCAATGGGTGCATATTTTGGCTAGCACTGCTGAATGGTATACCTTCAATTGGCATTAATTTGTCTTTCCAATTGGTATAAATTTTGTCAAGATAATCTTTTCCAACACAAGTGCAAAAAGCACCTGAGTCAAGATGTATCTTGGCTTCTATGTTATTTATCACAATATTAGTGATACAAGATGACCCAGCTGTATAACCTTTACCTCTGGCAGGTTTGGTTTTTTGCATCCTGGTATCTTGCACATGTCTGAGATCCATACATTCATCACTATACTGTGGTAAGTGAGTATGTACCTCAGTGACCTCAAAAGAGACATTAATGTTCTCTATACCCAGTTCTTCTGATATTTCTTCTTCTTCTGAAGGTTCAGAATCACTGTCATGTAAAGATACATCAGTTTCTTTTGTGTCTTCCACTTTTTCAACATTTATCTCATTGACTCTTGTCTTTTTTGGACAAGTGTTTGCCAAATGAGATGTACTTCCACATTTATGACATTTCAAAGGAGGTCTGTCATGTGGTTTGTTTGGTCCTGAAATTGGTTTACCACTAGTCTTATTGTCTATTGGGGTTTTAGACCAATTTCTTCCAATTTTTGTTCTAGTAGTGATGTCCTCCATAGCATTGACATAATCTTCTGTAGAGCAAGGCTCAATACATCTGCTTCTTATAGCATGCTCAAGGTCACCACCACATTTTCTTAATATCCTTTTATATACCATTGTGTAAGACATATCAGGATGAAGGACAGTTAACCTGTCCTTCTGCTTAAGAAAACAAGTCATGGGCCTATCCTTCTCAATATTAAAAATGGCTTCTTCAAAAGAATTTTCCATTCTAAATCTCCAGGAATCATTTGCCCATTTAGAAATAACTTGTTCTTTCCACCAAGGCCAAGAATGTTTACCATGGTCTTGTCTCAGTCTATAATACCATTTCTTTTCTGATTTGGTAAATAATGAGTTTAATCTGGCACTTATGTATTCATCTGGTATGTTAAAGTCTTCTTCAAACATATCAATTGTTTTCAAAAATTCCATATGATTATATTCCCCTTCACCACTGAAGGTTGGCCATTCCTCTAATCTTGGAATGTCCTTATAATTGCAAGCAGTTTCCACGTCATGACTTGAAATTGTATGGTGTAATTCATTATTCAAATTAAGTACATTTCTGTCAAGAATTGGTGTGGATTGCCTTGGCAATTCATTTTTTAGTGATATATTGTTAATACTTGATTGAATATCTTCTTTCAATTCAAGTCTTGCTTTATCACTTTTTTCCAATTGTTCTTGAAAAATAGCTGCATTGTGACCAGTTGAGTTTTCCAAGCTTTGCACTTGTATTTTCAATTCTTTTAACTGTCCAGTTATAAAAGAAATTGAATGTTCATCTGGTTGATTGAGTAAGGTAACTTTAAACTCAAGTCTTTCACAAATTTGCGTCAAAGACAAAATATTTGCCTTATTAACATTTTCAAGGCCAATTATGGTCTTTTGTTGGTCTTTTACTTGTAATATTTCATTACCCAACTTCTGTTGGACATGATCAAATGCTTTAAGTTTTGCCATAATTTCTTTATTACAAGATTCAAAGTAAGTTACAAGCTTTACAAGATCTACTTCTTTGGAAAGGATTGGTTCAATCTTTCCTCCTCCTTGTTTTTGAATTCCATCAAAGTTCTTGCCATATTTAACACATTGTCCATGGCTGTTTTTTCCTTCTTTGGAATTCTGTAATTCTGCGGGTAAGGCTTGTTCCACTTGGGCTTTGCCTTTCCCTTTGCCTTCTGCTTGCCCTTCTGGTTTGTTTTTGGGGCTTTCTTGGGCTTGTTTGGCACTGGTTGAGGCGGAATTTTGCTGGTGGATGTTTGAGGAGCTTCCACTGGGCTGTTGTCCTTGCCTTGAGCCAATTTCTTCTTCTGGTCCTCTGATAACATGCTTTGGTTTTTCAACCAAGCTTTTATCTGCTGGACTTGTCCTTTGACAGACATGGGTGTCCAACCCAACAGAAGATCTTGTGTCTTTTCAGGCCCCATGAACTTCTTCACTTGAAGATAAGAGTTCATGGTGCCTATCCAAAGACTTGGAAGGAGTTCCCACTCTTGTTGTTTTGACGCCAGGAACCAGTTTTTCCATTGGAATTGATAAATTTCCACAGCTGCCTGTTGGAAATGGTTCAGGTCTAACAGCAATAGCAGTTATGTCAGCTTCTGGACTCTCAAGAAGAGGTTCAAAGGTGCTGGCTAACCTTTGGGAACTGGTGGAAGTTCTGGCATCCTCCATTTGTGCCTCTCCTCTGGGAGGACATTCTTGCCTTTTCGATTTGTAGCTGGAATGTCCTGGTCCAGATCCATTTGATTGGATGGAGTAGTTACTTCCAATTGTAGTAGGAGTCATTTCACGTCAATTTTAATAAAAAAATATAGTAAAATTGAATTGAATTCACCTGCAGGACCTTTAAAGGGCTCTTTGGTTATCAAACCCCTTGGTGCTGGACTGGTTTGAATTTCAATACTGGACTCTGAGGTTTCAGAGTCTGAAGAATTTTCACTGATGGAAGACACTAGAGAGAATTAAAAATATAAGTTATTTTATCAAATAATGAAAATAAATTATAAACTCAACTTATCAAATAAAGTTGTTTTTATGGCAAATTACGTCAAAAATAAAGAAAAATGTCTAAGATAAAAGAAAAAAAATGTTTCTAGTAAAGATTTTTATTTTTAAAGATTTTTTATTTGATTTATTATTTTCTTTAAAGAAATAATAATTATGCAATTAACAAGTTAATTAATCAAGATTGTATTATTATTCACTTTATACTAGAATAACTCAAAGAATAAATTTCAAGTCTGTGATGTGAAAAAGCCACTAGTTAGACAAAAGAAATATATTCCAAATCACTCAATAGTATATTGTTTCAAACAATATTCTTAAGAAGAAATTAACTTTATTAGTATTATAAAGATTATTTATAAGGGATAAGTCCCAAAAAAGCCAATATTAAGACAAATATGGCAATTTTACGTCAAAAAATAGTAAAATAAGGTCTAGAATATGATTTATGTCCCAAAAATTGGTTTAAAATCACGGCCAGGCCCCCAAATGTAAGGTTTGTCTATGAAACTCTTGATAATAGTAGCAAAATCAAGAGTACTATGACTGTCCTCAATAGAAATATATAATATAATACAATATTATAACCACAAATTTAAATATAATTATTAAGGATAATTATATAAAAAAATAAATTTAATTACTATTATAAAAATATAATAATAAAAAAAATATATAATAATTATAATAAAATTATAATTATTCTATTATTGTTATAGTCACTGACAGTTATAACAATAAGAATTGTAAAGCTCTTAATGAGAAAATTACACGTGGAAATATAAATATTAACCACTTATAAATAATATAGATATTATTTATAAAAGAATTATAACACACACTGTGCAGAAATAATTCTTATAGAATAAAATTCTATATAAAAAAACTAATACTAGATAAAAAAATATAGAACTTTAGAGAAAACTTACTTATAATATTTATTTAATACAACAAGTTAAACAACAACAGTTATTATATTAAATAATGATTATAAGTTAAAAACACACCTAAAATCAATAATTTCAAAGATAAAACAACTTTTTATGATAAAATATAAGATTAAAGAGTTTTTAAGAGGAATTTGTGGATTTTAAAAGATATTTAAGATGATAATTTTATAATATAAGATATATTATTGATGATTACAACAATAATCTGAATTCTATGACTTCAATTCTTTAATTTACAATTAATAAAGAATAAAATAACTTAAGAATTACTTTAATAATAAGATTTTATAAATAATAAAACTTTACCTGTTTAAAGGTCTAATATGATTGGATTGATAATTGATGATGGACAAAAACAGTGATGAAAAGACTCTTTTTATGTCTTCAGGGCAGCTCTCATGATTCATAATGAATATAGAGGGCGTGCTCAGGTCAAAACTGAAAAACCATACTTAAAAACAAAGTTCTTAGCTTAAGGCAACTTGTTTTTAATTCCAATTTAAAGTTACCAGTGTTATTCTTAACTCCATGTAGCTTTAATCCTCATTTAAACTAATTATTTTAAGTTTTTAATATAAATAAACCTCTTTATATTAAAGTTCATCACATGAAAAACTTAAAAATAGAGTTTCAAGCAGAAATCTTTTGAACTCAATTTTTAATTAATTTTTAAAGAGATCATAATTTTCTTTGAGCTTAATTAAAAGAGTAAATTTCCTGGCTAATTACCCAGGAATTTTATTTATAAAAGATACTTAAGATTTAATCTATATATAGATAATATTAAATTCTAAGCTGTGTGAAATTTTCAAGCAAATCCATTGAGATTTGGATTTTTAATGAATTTTTGAAGTTATTACTATTTTTCCACATAAAATAGCAATACACACCAAACCTTAGCTTTTGATGAGGTTTTGATGCTTGTGACTTTAAAGTTTTAAGCTTATTTAAGGTTTTTAAGCCTGATTAAGCTTTGACAGTTCTTAAAACCTTGATTTCAAGCCTGCATATTGGGATTTACCCTTTGGCAGCTTGAAATTCCTGTCCAAATTGGGATAAAACCAGTTTAAACCTTAAGGTTGGATCAAAGTCTAATCTTAAAGTTTAAATAAGGTTGAAAATCCTCCAATACAGGTGGACAACCTTAATTGAATCATTGCAGATCCAAAAAGTTGGGTACCCCAGCTCTATTTGGTCTTTTTCCTTTGTCCCACCTTTTTGCATGGATTTTTCCCTTTTATTTATTTAAAGCCATACCATGGCTTTAAACCCTTTTAAATTGAGCTCACGCAGGATTTACATTCTGTATGACAAATCCTTAGCCAATTCAGTAAATATACACCACACCTCAATTTTAACTAAAATTTTGGTAAGTTTGCATTAACCTTATGCAACTTTAAATTTAAGCTTATTTAAGCTTAAATCTAACAATTTTAATTTTTTTTTAAAAAGTTACATTAGTACTGTGAGATTCTTAAATCTTCTAATAACACAAGAAATAAGTGTTTTTGGGTATAACACCTTATGGATGTACCCTAGGTTATTTTCGGTGTAGAATCCAAAAATGACATAACATTTATAACTTTGTTTATCCAAAATGAAGCTATACTTATTTTTTGTTATTTTTTATTTTAATTTAAACTAAGAAGTCTGTTTAAGACAAAATTGACTGTTTATAAAATCATTTGTGGCCTTATGGGTATGTTATACATACCTCACAGGATCACAATCCTTGACTTATCATTATGCCAAGTAATGATTACTGGAGTTGTGACTTCTACCTCCTCATTGTGTCCAACCTTTCTAAGGACTCCCAGTTTCATTAGTTCATTAATATGACTTTCTAATGCTTCTCTAGCCCTAGGGCAAGCTGGGTAAGCTGGTCTTCCTAATAGTGGCAGATAAGGTCTTTCCACATTAAGCATAATGTACACTTCATGGCCTTTTATAGCTCCAAGTGGTTTATTATCTGAAGCAAAGGCTTCCCTGTATTGAAATAAGATTTCAATAAGCTCTTCCTTCATTTCTAGTGTTAATTCAGGACCAATTTGTGCTTCAATCAATTGACTTGACACAAATATTTCCTTATTAACATTTTTCACTTGTTTAATGACATTAATTTCTCTTTTTTCTAGAGGAAAAGCAAATTTTTGTCTTTTGTTTTCCCCTATAGTGAAATACTTGTCTTTATCATTATTAATATCAATACCATAAATATTGAGATAATCATTCCCAAGTATAAAATGTTGTGAAGTACAATTATTCATGACAACAATTTCAACTTTCAATCTTATACTTCCTGCAGGATGAGGAAATATGATTGCTGCTTCAAATATACCCAAGGGGTTGCCAATCAGTATAAACCTTGTCAAGATAATCTTTTCCAACACAAGTGCAAAAAGCACCTGAGTCAAGGTGTATCCCCGCTTCTGTGTTGTTTATCACAATATTAGTGATGCAAGATTAACCAGCTGTATAACCTTTACCTCTGGCAGGTTTGGTTTTCTACATTTTAGCATCTTGCACATGTATGAGATCTATACATTCATCACTATACTGTGGTAAATGAGTGTGTACCTCAATGACTTCAAAAGAAACATTAATGTTTTCTATACCAAGCTCTTGTGGTACTTCTTCCTCTTCTAAAGGCTCAGAATCACTTTCATGTAAAGATACATCAGTTGTTTCTTTTGTGTCTTCCACTTTTTCAGCATTTATCTCATTTATTCTTGTCTTTTTTGGGCAAGTGTTTGCTAAATGAGATGTGATTCCACATTTGTGACATTTCAAAGGAAGTCTGTCTTGTGGCTTTTTTGGCTTTGAAATTGGTTTCCCATTAGTCTTATTGTCTATTGGGGATTGGAACCAATTTCCTTCAATTTTTGTTCTAGTAGTGATGTCCTCCATGGCATTCATATAATCTTCTGTAGAGAAAGGCTCAATAAATCTGCTTCTTATAGCATGCTCAATGTCACCACCACACTTTCTTAATATCCTTTTATGTACCATTGTTTATGACATACCAGGATCAAGGGCAGTTAATCTGTCCTTCTGTTTAAGAAACCAAGACATGGGCCTGTCCCTCTAAATATTAAAATTGGCTTCTTCACAAGAATTTTCCATTCTAAATCTCCAGGAATCATTAGCCCATTTGGAAATAATTTGTTCTTTCCACCAAGGCCAAGAATGTTTACCATGGGCTTATCTCATTTTGTAATACCATTCACCAGGGCAAATCTTGTGTCAATTGTTGACAATTGACTTCACGTCGCACTGCAGTCAGTATAAAATCTTGCTTCAGTGGCATTAGTGTCACTTTATAGTCACTGGATTTAGTGGGTCACATCACATCAGTGTCAAGACAACGTCAATTGTCACATGTGACACATGAGAATGTCACTCAAAGCCCAAACCCATTTCAACACTATTCTCAATGTTTCGGTCATTTCACGTCATTGGCTTCTGCATCCCCACCTAATCCGCCCCAATCCTTTGCATGCTTAGGCGCCCGCACCTCCCTCCAGATGAAACTCCAACACTGCCCCCCCATCTCCGTCCTTACCACTCCTTACGCTTTCACACCCCCACCCTTACCATCTTTATGCTCAAATGGTGCCCTCCCAACATGCCTCCAACACCGCTAGTCATCCTTACGCTTGTGTAGTGCCCTCCCGACACTGCTGACCATCCTTACGCTCGCGGAGTGCCCTCCCAACATGCTCCTGACACCACTTATCCTTACACTTGTGTAGTGCCCTCCCGACATGCTCCCAACACTGCTTACCATCCTTACGCTTGTGGAGTGCCCTCCTGACATGCTCCCGACACTGCTTACCATCCTTACGCTCGCGGAGCGCACCCCCGACATGCTCCCGACCCTGCTGCCCATCCTTACACTCGCGGAGTGCCCTCCCGACATGCTCCCGACACCACTTATCCTTACGCTTGTGTTGTGCCCTCCCAACATGCTCCCGACACTGCTTACCATCCTTAAGCTCGCGGAGTGCACTCCCGACATGCTCCCAACACCACTTATCCTTACGCTTGTGTAGTGCCCTCCCAACATGCTCCCGACACTTGCGGAGTGCACTCCTGACATGCTCCCAACACCACTTATCCTTACGCTTGTGTAATGCCCTCCCGACACTGCTTACCATCCTTACGCTTGCGGAGTGCCCTCCCGACATGGTCCCAACACTGCTTACCATCCTTACACTCGCGGAGTGCACTCCCGACATGCTCCTGACACTGCTGCCCATCCTTACACTCGCGGAGTGCCCTCTCGACATGCTCCCAACACCACTTATCCTTACGCTTGTGTAGTGCCCTCCACACATGCTCCTGACACTGCTTACCATCCTTACGCTTGCGGAGTGCACTCCCGACATGCTCCCGACTCCACTTATCCTTACACTTGTGTAGTGCCATCCTGACATGCTCCCGACACTGCTTACCATCCTTACGCTCGCGGAGTGCACTCCCAACACCACTTATCCTTACGCTTGTGTAGTGCCCTCCTGACATGCTCCCGACACCGCTTACCATCCTTACGCTCGCGGAGTGCACTCCCGACATGCTCCTGACACCACTTATCCTTACACTTGTGGAGTGCACTCCCGCCATGCTCCCAGCACTGCTTCCCATCCTTACGCTCACGGAGTGCTCTCCCAACACCACTTATCCTTACACTTGTTTAGTGCCCTCCCGACATGCTCCTGACATCATTTATCCTTACGCTCGCGGAGCGCCCTCCCGACACTGCTTACCATCCTTATGCTCAAGGAGTGCACTCCCGACATGCTCCCAACACTGCTTCCCATCCTTACGCTCGCGTAGTGCCCTCCCAACATGCTCCCAACACCACTTATCCTTATGCTTGTGTAGTGCCCTCCCAACATGCTCCCGACACTGCTTATTGTCCTACATCCATAGTGTACGGTGGCTTGTTGGCGTACACGATGAACGCAATCGCCAAAATCTGCTGAGTGGCCTTCTCTGACAAAAGGACCTAAGGGGAAATTGGTCAGTATATTCACAATGTTGTGGTTAGGGTTTAAATCATGAGACTCACAAATTAAAACCTAATAAGTGGACTATTTAAGACAAGAATTGTGTCTCCTGTTTCCCCGACAAAAGCATTTTATTTCATATCATTCAAATGGAACACTTTTCTTAGTCCTTACCTCATGAACATTGAATAGTTCAAAAGTTGACTTTAGTAGGTTTCTCACTAGTCAACTTTATTCAAGGTCTCACAGGGAAGTGATTTCATTTGCATGATATGAAATAATTTGCAAAACATCTCCTCCTTCAATTTCCCAACAAATGGCATTTTGCAAATGCGATTATCTTACTTCCACCCTTTTTCTTCAATTTTGATCTTTTTATTCAAAAATTTTCAAAACAAGTTATCAATCAACTCGTCACCATCTATTTGCTTAATAAACTACCTCTGCTATGGCTTAAACCCAGGGAAATTCAACTGAATTCAATGAACGACCAACTTCAGGCCCAGAGAGTGGAAGTGAAATCTCACCAGGGCGAATCTCGCAACAATTGTCGGCAATTGACTTCATGTTGCACCGCGGTCAGTATAAAATCTTGCTTCAGTCGCATTAGTGTCACTTTATAGTCTCTGGATTTAGTGGGTCATGTCACGTCAGTGTCAAGACAATGTCAATTGTCACATGTGACACATGAGAATTTCACTCAAAGCCCAAACCCATTTCAACACTATTCGCAATGTTCGGGTAATTTCACCTCATTGGCTTCTGCATCCCCACCTAATCCTCCCCGACGCTTCGCATGCTTACGCGCCCGCACCGCCTTCCAGATGAGACTCCGACACTGCCCCCCATCTCCGTCCTCACCACTCCTTACGCTTTCACACCCCCTCCCTTACCATCTTTATGCTCACGTGGTGCACTCCCGACATGCTCCCAACACCACTTATCCTGACGCTTGCGGAGTGCCCTCCTGACATGCTCCCAACACCACTTATCCTTACGCTTGTGTAGTGCCCTCCCGACACTGCTTACCATACCTACACTCCAGAGTGCACTCCCAACATTCTCCCGACACCACTTATCCTTACGCTTGTGTAGTGCCCTCCCGACATCCTCCCGACACTGCTTACCATCCTTACGCTCGCAGCGTGCCCTCCCGACACAACTTATCCTTACGCTTGCGGAGAGCACTCCCAACATTCTCCCGAAACCACTTATCCTTAGGCTCGCGGAGTGCCTCCCAACATTCTCTTGACACAACTTAGCTTTATGCTTGTGTAGTGCCCTCTCGACATGCTCCCAACACCACTTATCCTTATGCTCACGGAGTGCCTCCCAACATGCTCCCGACACAACTTATCTTTACACTTCCGTACTACATCCATAGTGTACGGTGGCTTGTTGGCGTACACGATGAACGCAATCGCCAAAATATGCTGAGTGGCCTTCTCTGCCAACAGGACCTAAGGGGAAATTGGTCAGTATATTCACAATGTTGTGGTTAGGGTTTAAATCATGAGACTCACAAATTAAAACCTAATAAGTGGACTATTTAAGACAAGAATTGTGTCTCCTGTTTTGCCGACAAAACCATTTTCTTTCATATCATTCAAATGGAACACTTTGCTTAGTCCTTACCTCATGAACATTGAATAGTTCAAAAGTTGACTTTAGTAGGTTTCTCACTAGTCAGCTTTATTCAATGTCTCACAGGGATGTGATTTCATTTGCATGATATGAAATAATTTGCAAAACATTGCCTCCTTCAATTTCCTGACAAATTGCATTTTGCAAATGCGATTATTTTACTTCCACCTTTTTTCTTCAATTTGGATCTTTTTATTCAAAAATTTTCAAAGAAGTTACCAATCAACTCATCACCATCTATTTGCTTAATAAACTACCTCCGCTATGGCCCAAACCCTGGGAAATTCAACTGAATTCAATGAACGACCAACTTCAGCCCCAGAGAGTGGAAGTGAAATCTCTGATATTGCCAGTAGTCGTGAATTAGGCATTGAAGTAGAGAGCAAGTCACATGAAGATAATCAAGATCCACCAGTTCTTGCAGAATGTGAGTATGCATCCATCTTGAATATTTCTAATCTCCCAAAACCTGCTATTGTGTCATAGCCTTTATTTCAGGTCAGCCTCCAAGCTCTCAGAAACCGATTTTTAAAAGTTATGAGAAGGAAAAGACTGTTGAACCTTGTGCACCGACAGAAGATGATGGGAAAGATGATGTGATTTTCAGTGGGGAGGTGGAAATTATATCCAAGGAGAAATTGTCTCCAGCATTGCTCAAACAATCCCAAGGCTCAAAAAAATTCAAAATGATAGTAAAATTCCTGATTATGTGCGTCAAAAGATTGCTGAAGCCATGAGATTGCTAAAAATGGATTTGAACCGTAAGTCCATTACTAATTCAAAACAAAATTGATAAAAATAGCTGCTTACAATGTATGGGCAGGTGTGGAGGTGGGATAATCTCTACCTGCAGGATCTCGAGTTGTAATTGGATTTCCAGGCAAAGGATTAGGAAAAAGACCAAATATACATGCAAACAAAAAAACAAACAGAAAACGCCGTACCTTTGAAGCCACAAAGGATTCTCGGGATCAAGGTGATGAAATGATCAATGTTGAAGGGGACCATATTGATAATCAACCTCCACATACTGAACCCCCCCATACTCAATGAAACAATCCATTATGAAGCTCCACATACTGAATGCCCCCTGATACCCAATGAAACAATCCATGATGAAACCCCTCCCGCTTCTCCTCGGAATATTCAAACCTTTAAAGAAAGGGAAACAATTAAACATGATACAATGGGACGAGATATGACTGATATAATTCCTGACCCTGAGCCCAAAGTGTCATCGTCTGCTAATTTTCAAGGAATATTTTTATCCTGCATGGAAGAGTTTGCAGGCATTTTGAATTATCATTCCAATATTACTCAACAATCATTGAAAAGGGGGCTTGATAATATCAATAGTATCTACAAAAATTGATGGGACAATTTACCAACAAAAGATGCTCATACATTCCTGCCCATTGGTATTAAGGTGATCAGTAACTGAGAGGTTAACATGTCGGCTTGGCTGGAGGACCTTGAGATGGCAGGTGAGTTTTATCTTTGTGCATTATACATGTTTATTGGCTGTTGACTGGTTATATAAATTGCAATATGCAGGGTTAGATTTTTTTAAGCCAACCAAAACAGAAGCGTTTTTTGATCACAACATTTGGAATCTCAAATTGATGAAGGAATAAGCTAAACCTCCAGGGAATCTCCCAAAATCTGAACACTCCTTCTTCAAAATGGCTCAGAGCCTTCTTTACCCCGCCAATCCAGTTAAACATCTTTGGGAAAATGTTATGTTTGCATCCATTAGTTTAGTCTCATACAATGTGGTTGCACCCAAACCATATGTTGCACCAACATCAATTTTGACCAATCCTCTTGGACTCGAATGGGGAGCAGTTGAATACCTTGCCTCCTGCTTGAGTAAATCGAAGCAACATGCCACCCAACTCAGCATTGAAGGTGGTGGGGCTGACAATGAGATATCCACAAAGCCACACAAAAACCTGGAGGATCTAATGGATACAGTTATCCATTTGATGATTGCGTAAAACATGGTACGTGCACACACGAAGGTCAAAGTTAATGGCATCAAAGGCAAACTCACAAACTAAAAAAAAAATGAGGCCATTAAAGATCTTTTGACGTGTCACAAGAATCTCAGAAGAAATCAAATTTGCTATGGTATATTAGCAGCATCCTGTGTGGCGGGGATTTGTGGTTTGATGGTATGCTTAGATGACTGGAGAACAAGCTCAGTTAAAGGGGCTTTATCACTAATTGACATTTCCACAAAACCTTCAGAGGGTAAAAATCTAGTGGAGCCAGTGTGGCTACGTACTAATAAGGATATATGTAATTTACTGAATAAAAGTTTCTTCTAATTAGAGTCTTTTAACCCCACTGTACCTCTTAGATTTGAATTTGCACAATGCGTAGTATCAGACTTTGGTGATGCCTGGGTGGCAAAGCGCGGTCTTGGTTCAAGTGATGAGGTCACCTTGGCTGTACCCAGGTCAGCTAAACTCACAACCAGGATTGACCTGTTTTAGATTAGCTTTGTACTAGATAGATTGTAATTGAATTTTGAAAAGTTATTTATGAATTTAATAATCATGACTTCCTATCCTACTACTTCCTGGAGGCCACAGTATGAATACCAATAGTAATTGTATGGCGGCATGCCTCCATACATCATTGAAAAGACTCCAACAAGACACAAGCTGAGTCAGGCAGTTGTGCGCGCAAGTAGCACACACGGGGCATTGCGGGAGGTCGCGTTTATCACTTTCCGCCAGCCCATAATAGGCCAAATGCTCCTGTGTGTTTCAAGAGGACTAGGATAACTAGGGATCTGCAGCAGGATGCATATTGCATTTGCGTGTGCTTGCGATATTCTAGATGGTTGGATTGGAAAGTGATTGCATGGGAACATCAATGTCAAAATGAATAATGCACCATCCACTGCAGTTTTCAGGTTCAGGTATTTGAGATCGCGAATTCGCGAAGGTCAGGTGTGATCTTTCTTTTTAGCCACAATTAAAAAAGATTCATTGACCGCAATTCAATTTAGGTGATATTAATAAATCAGTAATCATTTGGTTTCATTTCATTTTCTGCTGCAAGCATGCCATTCACGAAAAAAGGGAAAGAGCGTAAAAGGGAACTCGCAAGAAAGCATCGGGCTACAGAAGGAAAGTGTGAGTTGCTCGCTTAATCTCAGTGTATATATATAGATATATATATATGCTTCCACATTTATGTGGCACCCTCATTGGGCCCCACAGAAGAAAATTGGCTTTAGTCGGTTCAGATTGTGCCAAAGTCATGTGGGCTCCAACAGGGAAGTCAAAGGATGTGTGCCAAAGAAAGCTCCTTGGGCATTGGGCACCATTCTGGACTCAAAACTCCTTAGCTTCAAATGGCAGGAAGCAGTATCTGATATCTTGTCTGCTTCAACACATAGTGATCGCTCAACCACTCGGGAATAGTGGGAGATCCCAAAAGACAAATGAGGGCAAAACAACCCGAAAGAATAGGTTTTTTTCCTACTCTGGACCAACAGCACAAATATCAATGCCAGTATCAGCAAATATCACCCCAAGTGAAATTTGGAGGGTTGTGGATGTCAATCAGATCAAACGCATTCACTTTGGCCGTGTGGCAATTTTCTCTTCAACCGGATTACTCATTGCCCTTGTCGAATTCCAACCATTCACAACAATGAGTGAAGTCGAGGTCAATCAATGGGATGAATTATCACAATTCTTATTTCGCGAAAAGAGATTCACCGACCCAATTGCAACAAATGGAGCATTACTGGAGGGATTTATGTTCGCGATTGGGTGGCGCAAATGCAGAACAAAGAATGAACAATTTGGTCTGTATGGAAGTGTTGGCAAAATTGAAAACACAAAAGATGAATGGCGGAACCAAGGTGCCAATCTTAGCTTGGTGGGTTGCATTCTAGGTCAATCGTTACAATATGTTGGGGATAATTCATTTCAGAAGATTCAAAATTGCTACAACTCATTGGGGGTTCCATCTTTTGATCAAGTCAACTATGAAGGCGATATTCTGGCAAATCAGGGTGCATGCAAGTTTGCTTCTGCACTCACTTTCACCATTAATGGATTCAAAAATTCACCTCATCTTGATAAGGAGGCATCACAGTATGCTTCAGGTAGGTGGTTTCAAGCTGATAAGCGGACCAGCTAAATTCAAAGAGATGCATCAAAGCGGTGTACAGGCGGAAAATTGATTTTCCCAATAGAGCATTTTTGGATTGATCTATCCGCATGTCATGGGCTCATTCAGGTAGTGTGGGCCAGTAGTACATTTGTTCATTATACTGATCCAGCACAGGAGAACGGAAGCACGACACTAGTGGGTATGTCCGAACAATGCTCAAGCAGGTTAGCAAAAACAATTTCGCAAAAAATCCATGGCTATTATGAGATTGGCGAGAGAGCGGGCTATCAAATCAGGAATGGTAATACAATCTCATGCCAATTCAAAGAATGAGGAGATTTGCATGTGTGTTGGTTAAATAATGGTGAGGTAAGGCAGAGGACAATAGACACCAGGATTGGATGGATTCGAGTGCGGGCGATGGGTGTCTCACATGAAAAAGGGGTGAAGTGGATTATGTACGGTCGCATGCCATTGTACATATGTCCTGGTTTGTTGCTCTTGTCCAGGGTGCCGATGCTTCACACGCGAATCCTTATGCCTGTGCAGGTTCCGACAATGCTAAAAGTTCCTGATGCCTATGCAGGCTGCCGACGCTTCAAATGCCAATCCTTATGCCTGTGCAGGTTCCCGACAGCTCACACGCCAATCCTTACGCCTGTGCAGGCTCCCGAAAATTCACATGCCAATCCTTACGCTTGTGAAGGTTCCCCAAAATGGTAAAAATTCCTTACACCTGTACAGGCTTCAGCCGATTCACATGCCAATCCTTACGCTTGTGAAGGTTGCCAAAAATGCTGACAAAGTCTTACGCCTGTGCAGGATCCCAAGAATTCACACACCAGTTCTTATGCCTGTGCAGGCTCCCAACAATTCACACGCCAATCCTTACGCCTGTGTAGGCTCCTGACAATACACACGCCAATCCTTACCCTTGTGAAGGCTCCCAAAAATGCTAAAAATTCCTTACGCCTGTACAGGCTTCCGACGATTCACACGCCAATCCTTACGTTTGTGAAGGTTGCCAACAATGCTGACAAATCCTTACACCTGCGCAGGCTCCCGACAATTCACACACCAATCCTTACGCCTGTGCAGGCGCCCAACAATTCACACGCCAATCCTTACGCCTGTGCAGGCTCCTGACAACTCACACGCCAATCCTTATGCTTGTGAAGGTTCCCAACAATTTAAACAATTCAATTCATGACTAAGATTAATAGTGTGTGACCATAGGAAAGGCCATCTTTCACAAATCTGGAGTGGATTGCTCACATGCGGGAAACTCCCGCTTTTTTACAGTTAAGAATTGATATGGCTCTAAACCATGGAAGAAGAAAATATAGGAGACGGTAACGGCGACTATTGGCGCATTTTTGGCAAAAGAGGGTCACACAAACAAATACTCACTCAAACTTTTGGTGGGGCACTTATAAAAATTTTTCTCACACAATAGGACATTTGAATCATTGAGGAAAATATAATTTCACATGAGCAAAGAATGTAATAGAAATGGAAAATAACAAACATTGGATACAAATAATATATTTAAAAGAAAGTATTAAAAATAATAAAAAGAGGAAATAATGAGATTTTTTCTTTAATTTTGTTTTTCTAAGTATTTTGAGACTATCCTGGTGATGTCTTCCTTTGGATAAGCCTCCAGTGCCTGGGCAAGGAGGGAGTTTAGTTCCTCCCTGAATTCCTGGTGCATCTCATTTTGATGAGTTGCATCCACGAAAGGAATCATGTGGAGCAAGCGGCGATGCTCCAACAAGATTTGGTTGATGGATTTGTGGACGATGGCTCAAGGAATCATTAAAGTTGGTCGTAAGTCAGTGAATTCCTGGCGAGCGTCATCGTGGGAATGAGAGGGGCTTTGCACCGGGGGGGAGGAGGCGTTGGGGCTCTCGGGGGCACTGGGGAGGGAACCGGGGTTGGAGTGGAGGGGAAGGTGGGCGAGTCGGGTAAGAAGAAGGGGGAGGGGGAGGGGGGGATCCAACGGGCATATCATCAATGATTATTATGGAGCGGGGAGTGGCGGGACGAGCTGGAGATGGTAAAAGGAGGGGTGAGGAAAAGTTGAGTAGAGTTAAAAAAGTGAAATTGGGACTTACCAAAAGGCTCCTCTGTGGATTGCGTAGGAGCCACCTCAGGTTCTGGCTCACAAGTCGTATCGTCCTCAGGTGGTTGGGAGGATGGACTCAGGCCAGGAATAGGTGGCTCTTTGGTTTGGGAGGGTTCTAAAAAAGGAGTAAGAGTCAGTTTACTCGACTCGAAAGTGAAAGTGAAAATGAAATGAAACTTTGGCTGCTTACTGCGGAATAATTCCTCAGACCATTGGGTGCCACTTGGGCCTGGAGTGGGTTGCCGCAGGGTTTGCTCGCGAGGCAAACTAGGAATGGGATCATCTTTTCGGGGGGGATTCGGGGGTTTTTTTTCTATGAGTAATGGCAAAAAGTCAGTATTATTGTGTGAAGAGAAATGAGATAAGGAGGAGAAAGAAAACTTACTTTGGCGTTTGGATCCCATCGGTGACAAGACATGGTGACAATAAGCCCAAGCTCAAATGTCCTCTTTCCATTGCCATCCTTCATTGGCCAGATAATCACTTTGCTCGGGTCGAGGAGTGAAGTGACCATTGGATGGTGGCCTAGGAGGGGGGGTGGACAAATCGATGCTTGAGGGGACAGGGCTAATCGTGCGGAATCATTCCCGCCGGCCTGCTTGAGGTCCCGGTGTCCATTCGCGCTCGGATATTGTTTCATCATCGTTGACCACAAAGAAGTCCTTGCGAGGGCGTCTTGGGCGAGAACTCCTCTGGCCTCGTGGTCCGAAGGGGCGGACAACAAAGAAAAATTTCTTGTGTGCTTGTCGGCAAGCATCACAAGCGTCGGTTGTTGTCGAGGAACAAATGCAGGGGATACCCCGCTTGGTGGATAAAGTGCACGACATCTAAAAACAAAACAATTGAGGTTAGTAACTGAATAGAAAGTAAACAATCAAGAAAGAAAATGAAGATGTATGATGAATTATAAATTTAAAATGTGGACAAAATAAAGACGCTCTACTCGGAAGGTTTTGAAAGTCTGGAAGAGAGTCGTGAAGAAAAATAAGTATTAATATCGGTACATAATGTCAACAAAAGTTAAAAAAAGAGGTAACACATGAGGTGGATAGAAGTGAGGTTCTGAAAGGATCAGCAGAATAAACAAACAGGAAAAAGGAAGGGGAGTGTGTTTAGTGGAGTGCGAAAGTCACAAGTAGAAAGGCAGGAAGACCAAGGGGAATACGCACAAGAAGGACAAACGTGGGTGAGGTTGAATGAAGTGGAGTGGGTGAGAAAGAAAGTGAAGGGCATGTCGTGTGAAGATGGTCTTTTATACCATGGTGAAGCTGAGACGATCTCAGCAGCTGCAGCACCTGCAAAAGTCTCAGCTTCAAGGCATGTGGGCTAAATTGAAGCTCAGTTGCAGCAAATGCTGCAACTGAGAAGGGAAATGCTGGCGTGAGGCAGAAGAACAATGGGGTTCTGGCTGAGTATTGCTATTGATTGAATTGTCAAGCTCAGTCAAATACCCTTTGTTTCCTTAAATAGCCACCCAATCACCCAGGAGGGTGGTCATGAGGCCCTTGTTGAATGTCCATGGTTGGTGCAATTCCCAAATGCCCCATGCAGAAAAGAACGTGGTGCATTTGGTCACAAGTGACCGCGGCGTGATTACCAGCCGTATGGCCTGGTAATAGTGTTTGAACAAAGGGGGGGCTGTAAGACAAGTGAATACAGCATGAGCTTGCCTCGACCCATTGCTCAGGTTTGCTTTTGGGTCATAATTGAAATGCTCAGTGGCTGAACATTTTAATTGCACAGTAATTGAACTATTGATATAACAATATCAAATGAACCATGCTGAGCCATTGCTCAGTCGTTTTTGTATGCACACAATCTGAGCATTTGGCACAGCATCGGATGACATTTCAGCCAGGTGCAGCATTTCACACGCTTTGGTGAAGTGCTCCAAACTGATCCTTCCAATGAACTATTGGAAAAATTGTTCATTCCATGGCTTTAATGAGCACTTTCACAAGGTGCTTTTGAACATGACATGCTCAGCTTGTGTGTGCAAATCGGGTGAAACGCAATGCTGAGCATGTGGAACATGAGCTACGTATATGCAAACAATCAGAAGGTGCATGCACATTCGCTATATGCATGCAGGCTCAAGTAGTATTACACCTTCCTAATCTGTACAGCCAACACTGTAGTACGCAGTACACCTTTGTAAATGTATTCTGCGGGGCAGAGAAAAAGCTGTTCAACAATGTAACATGCAATCACGTCAAGCCATCGAGTCATATCTCTCACCTGCATCCCTTTGATGCACCTTGTTGGAAAGCTCTGCCTAACTATGGCACAGATGCGCATGTAATCCAAGTTAATGTAAGTGGGTCATAAGGGGATGACTTAATATTTGGGTCATACACAAACAGTTGATTCACTCCGGTGCCATTGTTGGGGCAAACAATGACTGGCCTTGCTTGTTCATTGCGTGTGCTCATTGTCGGGCAGCCACACGCTTTCATACGCACCCCCCGACGGGTCATACACAGGCAACTTTCACACGCCTGGAAGACATTTTACTGCCAGTGTTCTGACTAGCTATTTTCTTGGTCGGGTGGTCAGCTTGACTGCAGACACTCACCTTCTCGCGCGCGGAAACCTGAGGCCAATCAGTGTGGATTTGCTTCAGCCTCATCCACATTAGAATAATCCCAGCCTATGATTGATGAGGCTGGTTATGTTTGCGTGGGTATCTCCCACCGCGGGTCATTTTCTTCACATTCTCACATGCCCCGCGCAAGTTGTGGCACCTGGCTTGCAGCCAAAAATTCCCTTGGGTGGGTGGCCTCTTTCACCAGAGTTTTGTACATGTGTGAGGCAAAGACCCTGATGCCAATCTTGGTGGATTAGTACCCACCTCAAACGCAATAGGGGTGAATGTATATGTGGATCACGGCTCACTGCTGGCGCCCCCTTTGATCATCCCACACATTCCCCCCTGGAAGCCCAGTAGGCATCAGTCAGCAAAAAACTTCAGGCAAAACCAAAGTCATGTTTGGTGGCATGCCACCGAGCATATCTCACCCGCCCACGCACAAACATCCCCACATTGAGATTGCCCTTTGAAACGGCCAACATTGTCCAGTAGGTCCCTGTGCAACAATTAACCTGGGGAAGATATGCAGCCATGCTCACTGTCACACCAGCGAACATGACTGCATGCCTCTAATATGCCCTCCACAATAAGGTGCTAAAACCCACCCAATTTTGGATATGCTAATGTCAACCTTGTTCCACCAAAGGTTTCGTAACTTGCTGCAGATGCAGCAGTTATATTGGTGCACCCACATTTTGGCCACCTTGCCTTGATATATGCCCCAAATTGGATATGAAAATTATGAGCCCAAGAGGCCCACCCCTATCAAGACCATGCACATAACTACAGGCCATCCCCCCTTGACCCCATTGCTGCCTCTCATATAAGTTACCCACCTGCACTTATTTGTCTTCATTCTGTTTAGCTAACCCCTCCCGATCATATAATTTCCAACTGTCCCCAAATAATTCAAAATAGCCATCATGTCAACCCCTTCACAACCACTTTGCATTGGGCTGATTAATATTCGTATTCAAATAAATAGTGATATAACCGTAAATCCTGAGAATCCCCACGTAGCTTCTTGGATTGTCATATGGCACAATCAACACAAAATATTTGTTTATCTCCCCAATCACCACCGTGCTATTGGCTCTCTACCTGGAACCCTTTCCAAAACGTTGATACAATTCCTTGGGGCACCAAAAACGTTCATGCACTGTGTATGGTCCTGGTGGGGCATGGATTGAAAATTGCCAATCCAATCCTACTCAAATATTATTTGTTTAGGGAGTATTTATGACTGATGCAAATGATTCCTCCTCATCTCAGAAACCCAATCTAGCATTGATGTTCTTCACATGGTATCCAAACATTTTATTCATAATGGAAAGCATTTGAACACAAGATTTCAAGAAACTCTTTACTCCGACATTTCCCGCTTCAAACTTGACGCCAGCTTCATATCCTGCTGTTTCATCATTGATTTCCAAGCAAAAACTGATACAATTACCCAGTGGATCAGACCTCCCCATGATGACCCTGCCCCATGCCATTATTCAAACCCCTCTTCTCCCTCCTCAAAAGACCGGACTAGCTTTTCTCTGGGATCGAGAAATTCCCCATGGCCAATCAGCCTGTAACCTTTGGGCCACCTCACCCCCAGGATCCACTTTTAATGCCAGGCACATCATTACAAACAAGGTCGTTAGCTCATTTGAGTCCCTTTCAACCAATACCCCTCTTGGAGGACTGCTCGTGGATGATATGGGATTAGGTAAAACCATTCAGGCCATTTCTCTAATTGGTACCTCCAAGGAGCGGATGATTGCAAACCCCCATCACTCCATGCCCACCATGATTATCTTCCCCCCTTGGTTAATTACCAACTGGCAATCAGAAATATCTAAGCATGCTCAGGCTGGAGCGGTGCATGCCAAAATCTACCATGGTCCCACTTGTCACTCATTATCCAAAGCTGACATCTTAAGATATGATATCATCATCACTTCTTACAATACTATCACCCAAGAATTTAAGCAAACCAATACCTATACATCATTCATTTTTCAAATCAATTGGCATTGTATAATTTTGGATGAAGCACAGTGAGTGGCTGAGCTTAAATGATTCAAATTACCTTTTATATAAAATAACCCTTGCTCCATCTTATAGCTATATTTGCTCTCAATACACTGCCACTAACCATGCCATTAATAGCCTCCTTTCATGCCATCGAATATGTTTAACGGGCACACCTATTCACAACACCATTTATGACCTTTTGGGCATAATATCATTAATCACTCAACCCCAGAGCGCCAATCAAGATAACTGGTCACCATTCATCCTGAGTAGTCTTTCCAAAGGTTGCAATGATATCTTGCATTTGGCATTGCGGCATTTAAGTTTGTGCTGCACCAAAACCACACATCTTGAATCCCTCCCCACTATTAGCCATCATTATGAGCTGCTCCCACTCAACCCGACCATGCAGCAAGAATATTCCACATTATATGAAGAATTCCTATCATCCAAAAGCAAAGGACCAGGAGAATTTTTCAGAAATATTAATAAGCTGCGAATATGTTGTAACCATCACATCATGCTTAACACAATTGCGGAGGCAGATTTGGAAGACCCTGAGGGCAGGAGCACTCAGGATAACTCCCCAACAATCACACGAACTATTAAGGATGTGGAAACATGCATTATGAGTAGTAAACTTGCACACCTCCTACAAAGCTTAATGAAGAACAAACAAACAAAGTGTGGTCCAACCAAATCGATGGTTTATACCCAATGGACACAATTTCTAGATTTGTGTGTTAATTCTAATATGCATCCATTACCAATTGAATCCATCTGACTTTTTTATATTGTAGAATTGGTATTGCACTTGCCCATCACTCTATCCGTTCAGCACAAATTGATGGACCAATTACAGCACAAGCACAGGAGAAGGAAATGGAGAATTTCTTCAATAATCCTGAATGTGAAGTACTGATTGCATCCATTGCCACAGCTGGAACTGGCCTCAATATAACTTGTGCTAATATGGTCTATTTAATGGTGAGGGGACCCCCAAAATTCTTCCCTGATTTGTGGCCCCTGACATCCACATTTCCAGGAGCCCAATTGGAACCCAGCCATTGAGGCTCAGGCTGTTGATCGACTCCATCGTATTGGCCAACAACAACCTGTAAAGGTCATCCACTATATCACTCCTCATTCAGTTGAGGTCAACATGCGGAAGGTACCTATCAAGCTCATCTTTGACCCTAATTGTATTGCTATTCTAAAATCCTTCCTTATGGAAATGCCATTTTCCAAACACCAATAGGTCCAAGAAAAGAAAAAATCATTAACTGCGTGAGCCTTACTGATATTATATAGTTTGCGTTTGACCAAGTTGATCACACCTGCACACCCTGGCACAGGTCCACAATTATGAACACCATGAGCTGGATCGAACTCCTTCAATATTTCCTGAATGAAAATGAGCAATAGAGTATTATTTCTAAGGGAGACAGTGATACAGTCCAACTCATATTGTCTATATTCTGACATATTTAGAAAGTTGTTGCATCTTTAAGAAATAATAATCAGATTGTATTACACCTGCACAAATAATTCACAAAATGTTAATTTGTAACGGTGCTATACATTTATATTACTAAGTTATTGCAGAGCATCATCATTTGGCCTAATAACTGGCATGTCAGGTATTTTGAGGGCGCTAGTCTGCATCTTACTAGAGCCTTTGAGCCAATCTTGATCAAATACCTGCAATGATAAGCCTTCCGGAATATTACCATCATCTGTTGATCGTAATTCTGGCAATCTATCAATAGTTTTTTTACCATTTTTTTAATGTGATTACAAAACTCTATGTCTCGATCCATTTTTAATACCAATTCATTAAATAACTGGGAGCGCCAGCGTAATCCCACTTTGCGGTAAACTTGACGGCCATTTTCCAGTACCTCCTCAGTATCTGAACATACTTGAGGGTCATTGAATTGTGATGCTAGAATGGGAAATTTAGCCTTATCACACCATTCACGACGGCACTCACAGGTCTGCACATAATCAAGTAGATCATCATCAGTCTTTGTTCAGAATGAAGAAGAGATACATTAATTAACCCTTTGACGAATCTTTGTGAGCCTTTGATTCTCCTTCTTTTTAACCAAATACTTGGCATCCTTTTGAATAGACTTCCATTCTCTTTTCAAATAAGTGAAATATTGCTCCATTAAAGCTTCCACGACCCCATAGTTATTATCATCCTTGTTCCAACAGTAATGATGATACTCGGTGCTGACAAGTGCAAGACGGCACGTACGGTAAAACACCATAGACATCAACTCATTAAACGGATGTTGCCATGAGCTCTCCCAGTCCCAAGTGAATTGCTTTAGTCCTAGCTTGTTGAGCTCATTTTTGGAGTAGCTTTGGAAACCCTGAGACTGAACCTGTGTTCATGGCTCATTGAAAACATCCTTGGGGACATATCCGAGATGACCAGCCACTTGAATTGCAATTTCACGCTCTTCTGTGCTTGGTGGTGCTGGTAGTGAGGAAAAATCCTTATCTCTAACTTTGAGTAGGAACAGGCAATTGGCATGTACTGCTGATCTCATTCCATGGAAATTCTCTGGAAGTTCTGCTTTCAGCCATCTTTGTTGCTCCTTCTGGCTTGCACGTTTCACCACATTGTGAGCTTTACGAGCCTGGTTCCTTTGCTGTCTGACCTCCGATTGTTCAAGCATACTCTGGGCCAGGGGCATTTGAGGATGGGTGAACTCACTATTTGACTGAGTGCCATGCTCATGCGCCGTGAAATCGTCCCTCCTTGGTTCATCATTTGTTTCCATTTGAGTCGGAGACATGTTCTCATCCTCATGATCCACCATTTTTTCTCTTGATGAACTGGCATGAGCTGTTCTTGGTTTGGAGGCATATGGATGATGACGTCCAGTGACTTTCTCTTTATGGACCAGAGGTGAAGATGCATAAAGTTCATCACCTGCCATGCACATCATCAGTTAACACATCAAAAAATTAATGAAGACTGGTCATACTCACAATCTTCAATTGGCTCCTGAGATCGGACTGACTTGCCTTTAGGTGCCATATCTAACCTATGAAACAAAATTATCAAATTGTGAAAAAGCTTATACTCCAAAATTCAAATGACTTACTTTGATGAAGCGTCAATCCTGGATTTCCCTCCAACAGACCACTCCAAGTTACATTCTCCAATGGTCTTTTTCGTCGCCCCCATTCATGCCCCTTTCATTGCCCACATTAACCTGAGATCCTGATGGAATATTGAGGGTTGGCTGTTTACTTTGGCCAAAGGGATCCTGGGATGCGACTGGATTCCGACCGGGATTAAGGAGGAACTTACATGGAAATTTTGATTGGGGATTAGCGTTTGATGAGATTTGAGGTGTGCCTTGTGGCCCCTGAGACACATGCGTTTGTGTATTATTGGGATTTGGGGGAATTGGAGTGATGGAAATATTTGGGATTGACCAAGTGCTTGAAGTTGGAGCCTTTGGATTTCCCACATCAATGTTAAGACCTGATACATTCATTGAGGATGCGATAGGGGTTGTGAGAGGAATGTTGGGACTCAATCGTGACTGTGTTTGAACATATTCTATGCTAGATTCACTATCTGAGTCATGAACAGAACTGGAACGGGATTTATGTGACTTGGAAGGTGACATAAGGGCCGAAAAAGTACAGTAATATTTTTAACTAGATAAAACACGCCAGTATTATGATAAAATAGAGTGATATGAGATGAAATCTTTTCAAATTTAGAATAGAGATATTCTATGAATATTTCTTAAAAGAGTATTATTGGAAGTCTAATAAGCCTCTTTTTAGGAGAATCATCCCTACCTCCTCTTGAGCTCTTCCGCTTTTGTCGGAAACCACCCTGCACGGCCTACCACCATATAATGTAATATTCCCTTGATCTCAAAGGGGACCCATCATCCATAAGTAATCATATTCGGTAACATTTGCGCCTCCCCATTGTCACTTTTGTGAATTATCCAAACTGGCAATATATGCATTGAAATTCCACAGCATCATACATCTGTAAAGGGGTATATTCATGAAGGATTTACCCACAAAAGAGACATCACCTTTTCAAGAAAGGAGAGACAATCCAAATCAAATTCCAACCAATTAAAAGCCTGCTGCACTCAAACCAAATACCAAGACTTTAGCTGCACTCCAACTCCTTATGTAATTGTAAGATGTGACTATGAAACTGATGATAATATCACTATTAATCAACAGTACTATGTCTGTTCTTATCAAATATAATAATGAAATATTATTATAACCACAATTAAATAACTGAAAAATTATTCCTTTCATGTGTTGAGCACTACTAGTGATTTTAACAGTGAGAAAGTAACTGTCTACAAGAATCAATTACAAGAAGAATTTAATAATAAAAACTTCTTTTATTAAAATAATAAATTATTTTAATATATAATTATCTTTTACAAGGATAATTATAATGATAATCCTTGAAGAAAAATATTACTAGAGAAAAAACTTTAAGAATTAAAGATAAATGACTCACTAATACTCCAAAGAGCTTATTAATAGACAAAAGTAGAGAAATTTGACGTAGAATTGTGGGTTTAAGAGATCAAAATGATTTATAGCAAGATTACAACAATATATAGTTGGATTCTATGATTTAACGTCTTTCTGATTGATTCTGAAAGATTTAAAACACTTAAGAATAGCTTAACTAATACTTACTTGTTAGTAACAATGATATAAAATGATAATAAGATGATGATGATACGGAAAAAACAGCAAGAGAAAGCCTCTTTTAAGTCAAAAACAGCTCACAGAGGCGTGCAATGGAGCAAACTGAAAAACCACTGAGTGAGAAAGCAATAAACCCTTTTGGATTATTGATTGCATCATCTGTTGTCACGTAAGATTATCATAATTACTTAATTGATGCTTTTACGTGACTACCAACCCTAATATGGTTAAGAAGAAAAGGAGTAACATTTGTAAATCTTCTTTTATTCCAAAGTAATCATTGATTTCCCAAAGTTATCAATGTTATTGACAATTTCATCACAGGTTGTATTTACTGTGAATTCTTGAAGATTCAGTGTTTCACGTAGAATAACCAAAAATGGACTGTAAGTAAAACCTTTAATTTTACTAGTAAAACTGTAATTATTTTTGGTTGTACCATAGATAATACAGTTCTCAATTTGTCCTGAAGGTTTCAGAAGGATTCATTAAGAATTGTATTTTTAATGAATTTTTGAAGTTTTTACCTCATTTCTACGTAGAATTGCAAATATCAGTGTTTGACTGGTTGCTATGAGGTAAATCAATGGATACAAGTCCAAAAAGGGTTTCAATTACTCTTTTGGGGTTTATCCATGGAAATTCATTAGTAATTGACATGGTTACAGGAGTGTAAGTAGCTCTTTACCTCCTTGGCACATCAAAATAGCAGGTTATTTGCTATTTTCTGGTGTTTTACAGTAGTTGTAACTTGGTAACCAAGTTCCCAAAGAGGTTTAGTTTACCAATTGGGTCAAGATCAGTCATGGAACCAAGTTTTGGAGCTATCCACGCCTCTGGGACCTCAGAAGTTGGGTACCCTGGCTGTCTTTGATGTCTTTTGTCCCCCTTGCTTCTTTTTCACATCAAAATAGAAATTTACGCTTAAAGTGAGATATCCACTATGGGTGTACCAAAGGTGCATGTAAGAATACCATAATATTAAGTGCTCAAAACATGTATAACAATATTCTTAGTGTATATGTAACATGGGATTTCTCACTTTCCCATTATTTTGGCGTAAAATCAAGAAAAACAAAAATTTTCACAGATCGTTTATGTGGTATTAATGATGTGGTGTTGAAGTATTTTCCATATTACCACCTCAAAGAGCTAATTTGAGCTTATTCACTCTATGGAGCTACCCTAGGTGAATTTTTGTGTAGAATCCAAATCTGGCCTTAAATCCATGGATTTACTTACCCAATAAAAAGTTATCCATCTTTTCTGAAATCAAAAATGATGAATTTTGAATATATGCATGATTTATGAGTTATGTATAATTCAAAATTTCTTTTTAAGATAATTGTGGCCTATTTGGGTATGTAAAATATACCTCAAGGCTCACATTCCCTCCCACCAAAAAATAAAATTGTACTACAATTTTATTAGGTGTAAAAGAATAAAGCCCCAAAGGGGGTTAATGTCCACTGTCCAACCTCTTTACATCACTCAGATCAAGTAATTTAAAGCACATTTATAGACATATTCAGGCTTGTGGCCTTCTTTCATGTCTAAATCTTCTTAAGAGTTTATCTGAGTCAGGTATTTCTGATTCTGCCATCCATTCATCTTTATGTACTGGATTTCTATATCTGACAAGATATTCTCTTTGATTTTTACCCCTAAGTCTCCTTTGTTTAATGAATTACTTTATTTTTTTGTCTTCATTCTGTTCCACAGGTGGTACAGTTAAAGGAGTTGGGTTCCTTAGAGGAAACAGTTCTTTATCAGCTGGTTGATAAGGCTTTATCAAGCTGACTGGAAAGGTGGGGTGTTTATTTTCCAATTCACCACTCAATTCCACTTGAACTGCATTAAAAGGTCCTAAATAAGGATCTTTAAGTTTCTTTGGGCCTTTGATATTATTAAAATTCAAGGTTGAAACTAAAACTAAGTCCCCTACTTTGAAGTCTGGTACTTTATGACTCTTGTCCCACTTCTGTTTTGCATAATTAAAGGCATCATCCATACTTTGTTTTGCATGAAGTCTTACTTTATCAAGCATTATTTTGAAGCTGGAAGCTGTAGGATGAATGTCAATCAAGTCTTTCCTCAGTGTGTCTGCTGGGAGTCTTGGATTCCATCCTTTCTCTAACATAGCAGGAGTTTGTCCTGTGGAAGAATGAACTGATGTCTTATATGCCAATTCTAATGCAGGTATCAGAGTGCACCAGTCATGGGTAAAGCCATCTGAGTCTTTGAATTCTGATCCATAAGCACAGAATCTCCTGATCATGTCTTCTAGAGCTTGAATCATCCTCTCTGCTAGCCCATCTGTTTGAGGATGATATGCTGTAGAGAATGATAACTTAGTCCCAAACAATCTATGAAGATTGGTCCAAAGTGCAGATGTGAACTTGGGATCTCTGTCACTTATGATATTCTTAAATAATTCCTGTATGAGAAATAACTCTACTCCATAGAAGAAGAGCTGTGTCCATAGCAGTGTCATCTTTATGACATGGTAAGAATATGGGAGTCTGGCTATATCTGTCTACAATGACTAAACAAGCATTATAACTCCTGTCACCACTTGGAGGAAGTGCTGTGACCCAATCCATGTGAACAACTTCCCATGGGGATTTTGGTTCTTGAATATGGATCATAAGTCCAAATTTCTTGCCTGTACTCCTGTTTGCGTTTTGACATCTGTCACCGGTATGGAAATATTCAATGGTTTCTTTTCTCCAAGATGGCCACCATGCACAGTTCTTCACTTTTTCAAGTGTTCTGTCCTCTGACAGGTGTCCAGAGTAGATGCTATCATGGAATTCATGAAGAATAGTATTGATGAGCAATCTGCTGCATAATTTCATTACACAAGAATGTTTGGTTCTGTGGTAAATAATCCCATCAAATAAGTGAAAGCTTCCTTCAGAATAGGAATTTCTCCAAACTTCATCTAGTGCATTGACTAAAGATGTATCTTTGCAGTCTTTATCTAATAAAGAAGTCAAGATATGGCAATTCTTGTCTTGTTTATAAGATTCTCTGACCACCTCAAAGAATTCAGTCCCAATATCAGCTATGTTAATTCCTTCAATCGGAATCTGTGGTTCAGCTTCCAAAGGTACATAAGCTGGGTTATCAGGAGTGTTGGCTAAGGCCCATCTACTAAGTCCATCAGCATTCTTGTGAATGTTTCCTGCTTTATGAACTATAGTCATGTTTCCTCTATATTCTTGAATAGCTATTTGCCATATCAACATATGTCTGTTGGGAGTTTTCATGTTAAGAAGTGATTTTACTGCATTACAGTCAGTTATCACTTCAAAAACACTGCCATCAAGGTAATAGTGTAATTTCTCAAGTGCCCATACCAAACATAAGCACTCCATTTGGCTTGCACCATATCTGGCTTCTGTTGGTTTGATTTGCCTTGAGATATAACAAACTGGTCCTTCTGTAGGTTTGTCATCAATAATTTGGACTTGATGTAGGGCTTCCCCTAATCCATCTCCACATGCATCAATGTACAACTTGAAAGGAATATTCCAGTCAGGAATGAGGAGTAAAGGTGCTTCTGTAAGGGCTTTCTTTATCTCCTCATAAGCTTTAATTCTCTCCTGTGTCATCTCAAATACAGTCTGTTGATCACAGATTCTATAGAGTGATTTGGCTATAATTGCAAAGTCTTTCAGGTGTTGCCTATAATAACTGGCAAACCCAAGAAAAGACATCATTTCTTTCTTATTCTGGGGTATTGGCTTAAGTAACACTGCTGCTACTTTGTTTTTGTCAATACCCAAGCTTAAACCAGAAACAACATGTACTAATGCTTTAAGTTCTTCAAAACCAAAGTTGCATTTATTAAGTGAAATTTTCATATTCACTTCTGCAACTTTGTGAAGTACTTTTGCGAGTCTTTCAAGGTGCAAAGACCATGAGTCAGAACATATGATAATATCATCAATATAAATGATAAGCCATCCTTCAGACAATTCTGTGGGGAAGATGGTATTCATCATTCTTTGATAATGAGATGGAGCATTTTTAATGCCAAATGGCATTCTAAGATACTCAAAAATACCACAGTGAGTGATAATTCTAAGTAATTTCTTAGCTTTAGGAGTCAAAAAATTTTGATGGAAGCCTTTCAATGCATCCATTGATGTTATATACTTGGCTTTAGACAATTGAGTCAAGGTTTCTTGGATTCTAGGGATTGGATCCCTATCTGGAACTGTGTAGGTATTCAAAGCTCTAAAATCTCCAACCATTCTTGACTTATCATTATGCCAAGCAATTATAACAGGTGTTGTCACTTCAACCTCCTCATTATGGCCTACTTTCCTTAGTACACCAAGTTGAATTAACTCTTGGATATGTTTCTCCAAGGCTTCTCTAGCTCTGGGACTGGCTGGATAAGCTGGTCTTCTAAGTACTGGAGGATATGGCCTGTCAATATTAAGAGTAATATCAACTTCATGTCCCCTTATAGCACATAATGGTTCATCATCAGAGGCAAATGCATTATTGTATGTGTATAACACATTAATAAGTTCATTCCTCATCTTTGGTGACAATTATGGATTAATTTGTGCTTCAACAAGTTGATTAGACACAAATCCATCTTTGTAAGTATCCTTGACAGAAGATACTACAGATATTTGTTTTGGCATATTGGAAAAAGCAAATTTCTGTCTTTTGTTATCCCCAATTGTGAAATATCTGTCTTTATGGTTATTTATGTCAATACCATAGATATTCAAGTAATCATTTCCAAGAATGATGTGCTGAGATGTGCAATTATCCATTACAACAATCTCAGTTTTCCTTCTTACACTTCCTGCTGGGTGTGGAAATACAAGATTAGTGTCTAATATACCCAAGGGGTACATATTGTTACTGGCACTACTAAATTGCACACCTTCTATTGGTAATAGATGATTTTTCCATTCAGGAAGTATAATTTGGATATAATCTTTGCCCACACAAGTGCAAAATGCCCTTGTATCCAAATTTACTCTGGCTTCAATATCACTCATCAAAACTGATGTGATACAGGATGCTCCAGCAGTGTAGCCCTGTCCTCTAGCAGGTTTTGTTTTACACATTCTGGCATCTTGGATATTGATCAGGTTGCAGCAATCCTCACTGTACTGTGGCAAGTGGGTATGGACTTCTGTGACCTCAAAGAAAGCTGTAATGTTTTCAATGGGATAGTCCTCTACTGGTGTATCTTCAGAGATTGCAGAATCTTGATCAGATTCTTCTTTCTCTTCAGTACACTGAAATTCTTCAATGACTTGAAATTCATTGATTTTTGTCTTTTTTGTGCAAGTGTTGGCTAAATGTGAAGTGCTTCCACATTTATGACACTTCAAGACAGGTCTTTCTGGTCTTTTATCCTCTCTGGGAATCTTTGGGACCATTTTTTGATTCCATAGGGATTCTAGTCCAAATTTTACCAATTCTTGTTCTGGTAATGATATCTTCCATAGCATTAATGTAGTCTTCTGTTGAACAGGGTTCCACACATCTGCTTTTGATAGCATGTTCCAATTCTCCTCCACACTTTCTTAATATTTTCATATTAATCATAGTGTCAGACATATCTGGTTGTAAAGCAGATAATCTGTCTTTTTTTCTGAAGAACCAAGTGAGTGGTTTAGCTTTCTATGAGTTAGAAATGGCACTTTCAAAGGCATTTTCTATTATAAGCCAAGAATTGTTGGCCAATTTGGTAATCACTTCAGATTTCCACCAAGACCAATCATGTTTACCATGATCAATCCTCATTTTGTAATACCATTTCTTTGCAGTTCTGGTAAACAGACAATGTAATGTTCCCACTATGATTTCATCAGGTATATTAAAGTCTTCTTGCAACATATTAATAGTCCTGATGAATTCAATATGGTTGTATTCTCCTTCACCAGAGAATGTTAGCCATTCTTCTATTTTGGGAATATCTCTGACAGAGTAGGCATTTTCTCCCAAGAATGGGGTGAGACTTTCTTTAACAGAAAGTTTTTCTTCAGTTAAAGGTGTAGAATGTCTTGGCATATGTGGTTCATGATTCTTATGAATTTGTTCCACACTTGCAATTATTTCATTCTTCAACTTCTGCCTTTCACTGTCACTCTTTGCTAAGTGCATAGCAAATTGATTGGTATTCTCAACTATCTTCAAGACATGGTCTTGCAGAGTCTTAAGTTGATCATTCATTTTAAAAATGGGAAGATCTTCCATCTCATCATGTTGAACTTGGCACATGTTTTCAATTCTATTGCAAGAATTGGTAATTGAGTCAAGTTTGGCATTTGTTACTTGGTGCAATTCAATGTATTTCTTATCATTTTTCTTTAATTCAACTATATCTGATGCAATTTTAGTTAGCTTTCCATCAAGTTTACCAGTTTCTACATTAATACTAGTCTGTACACCAATTATTTCTGTGGAAACTTTCTGTTCATCCTTTCCTGCTCTTTGGCTGTGAATTCCATCAGAGTCCTGGCCATATTAAATACACTGTCCACGGCTGAAGGCTCCAATTTGGGGATACTGTACCCTTGTGGGTAAGGTCTGTGCCAATTGGCTTTGCCTTGATGGTTCTTGGGACCTTTCTTCTTCTTCTGAGGTCCCTTGGGCTTGTCCTTGGACACTTCTGGAGCTGTTTTGGAGCTGGTAGACGCCACTGGTGCCTCTGTCTCCAAAGCTGGAGTCATTTCCAACTCTTTCTTCTGGTCTATGGATAAAAGACTTTGGTTCTTCAACCAGTTCTTTATCTTTTTGACCTTGTCTTTGCAAGACAGGGGGATCCAACCTCCTAAGAGTTCTATGGTCTTCTCCTGACCCAGAAAGCTCTTGATGAGTAAGTAGGAGTTCATGGCCCCCTGCCAAAGGCTCGGGCAGATTTCCCACTCTTCCTCTTTGGCTGCTCTGAACCAATTCTTGTACTGGCATTGATATATTTCTATTGCTGCCACTTGAAAATGGTTCAGCCCTGGAAATAACATCATGAATTAGTTCAGGCTCAGAATTCACATCAAAATCTGTTGGTACAGACCTTGGGGAATGGGGGGCAACTCTGGCATCCTCCAGATGTGTCTTTCTTGTGGAAGATTTGGCACTTCTGGATTTGGTCTTGCCTCTTCCTTGTCCACATCCATCTAGTTGGACTGAATAGTTGCTTCCATTTCTGGTATGCACCATTTTACATCAATTTAAGGATAAAGAGTAAGTTTAAAGATAAAAACACACCTTTTGGTGGTAATTTATTCTTTCCTGAGTTAAATAAGGTGCCTCTTTTAGCAATTTGCACCTCAATACTTTCTTCAGATTCTGCTTCTGAAGATTCAGGACTATTGATGTATCTTTTACTGAGTCTGTTGCCAGCTGCAGAGTATTTGATTAAAGACACTTAAAGAGAAAATATGATAAAAGATATTATTTTTTATGATTTAAGATATTTTAAAAAAGATTTTTTATAAGTTTTATTATTTTTTGATATTCAAAAAATATTCCTTTCAAAGAAAAAGTATTAAAATTTAAGAATTTGAATAAAAAATTAAGCCAGAGTAACTCAAAGAATAATTTTGTAAGTTTTTGGATGTGAAAAAGCCACGTGTAAAAACAGTATAAAATTAAACCAAATTCCTCAATGAAATAAGATTTTAAGACAATTTCAAAAAAAAAATTTTTTTTCTTTAAATTGAAGAAAAAAAATTAAATTAATATATTTTAGAACTTAAAAATATATTAATTAAGGGTACAAGGTTCAAAAAAAACACGGCCAGGCCGCCAAATGTAAGATGTGACTATGAAACTGATGATAATATTACTATTAATCAACAGTACTATGTCTGTTCTTATGAAATATAATAATGAAATATTATTATAACCACAATTAAAGAATTAAAGAATTATTCCTTTCATGTGTTAAGCACTACTAGTGATTTTAACAGTGAGAAAGTAATTGTCTACAAGAATCAATTACAAGAAGAATTTAATAATAAAAACTTCTTTTATTAAAATAATAAATTATTTTAATATATAATTATCTTTTACAAGAATAATTATAATGATAATCCTTGAAGAAAACTATTGCTAGAGAAAGAACTTTAAGAATTAAAGATAAATGACTCACTAATACTCCAAACAACTTATTGATAGACAAAAGTAGAGAAATTTGACGTAGAATTATGGGTTTAAGAGATCAAAATGATTTATAGCAAGATTACAACAATATATAGTTGGATTCTATGATTTCACATCTTTCTGATTGATTCTGAAAGATTTAAAACACTTAAGAATAGTTTAACTAATACTTACTTGTTAGTAACAATGATATAAAATGATAATTAGATGATGATGATATGGAAAAAACAGCAAGAGAAAGCCTCTTTTAAGTCAAAAACAGCTCACAGAGGCGTGCAATGGAGCAAACTGAAAAACCAGTGAGTGAGAAAGCAATAAACCCTTTTGGATTATTGATTGCATCATCTGTTGTCACATAAGATTATCATAATTACTTAATTAATGCTTTTACGTGACTACCAACCCTAATATGGTTAAGAAGAAAAGGAGTAAAATTTGTAAATCTTCTTTTATTCCAAAGTAATCATTGATTTCCCAAAGTTATCAATGTTATTGACAATTTCATCACAGGTTGTATTTACTCTGAATTTTTGAAGATTCAGTGTTTCATGTAGAATAACCAAAAATGGACTGTAAGTAAAACCTGTAATTTTACTAGTAAAACTGTAATTATTTTTGGTTGTACCATAGATAATACAGTTCTCAATTTGTCCTGAAGGTTTCAGAAATATTAATTAAGAATTGTATTTTTAATGAATTTTTGAAGTTTTTACCTC
Source organism: Austropuccinia psidii (assembly GCA_023105745.1). Lineage (NCBI taxonomy): Eukaryota > Fungi > Basidiomycota > Pucciniomycetes > Pucciniales > Sphaerophragmiaceae > Austropuccinia > Austropuccinia psidii. The sequence continues at coordinate 39,503,491 of JALGQZ010000007.1, forward strand.
ATTTCTATGTAGAATTGCAAATATCAGTGTTTGACTGGTTGCTATGAGCTAAATCAATGGATAAAAGTCCAAAAAGGGTTTTAATTACTCTTTTGGGGTTTATTCATGGAAAGACATTAGTAATTGACATGGTTACAGGAGTGTAAGTAGCTCTTTACCTCCTTGGCACATCAAAATAGCAGGTTATTTGCTATTTTCTGGTGTTTTACAGTAGTTGTAACTTGGTAACCAAGTTCCCAAAGAGGTTTAGTTTACCAATTGGGTCAAGATAAGCCATGGAACCAAGCTTTGGAGCTATCCACGCCTCTGGGACCTCAGAAGTTGGGTACCCTGGCTGTCTTTGATGTCTTTTGTCCCCCTTGCTTATTTTTCACGTCAAAATAGAAATTTAAGCTTAAAGTGAGATATCCACTATGGGTGTACCAAAGGTGCATGTAAGAATACCATAATATTAAGTGCTCAAAACATGCATAACACTATTCTTAGTGTATATGTAACATGGGATTTCTCACTTTCCCATTATTTTGGCGTAAAATCAAGAAAAACAAAAATTTTCACCAATCTTTTATGTGGTATTAATGATGTGGTGTTGAAGTATTTTCCATATTACCACCTCAAAGAGTTAATTTGAGCTTATTCACTCTATGGAGCTACCCTAGGTGAATTTTTGTGTAGAATCCAAATCTGGCCTTAAATCCATGAATTTACTTACTCAATAAAATGTTATTCATCTTTTCTGAAATCAAAAATGATGACTTTTGAATATATGAAGGATTTATGAGTTATGTATAATTCAAAATTTCTTTTTAAGATAATTGTGGCCTATTTGGGTATTTAAAATATACCTCAAGGCTCACAATAATAGAGCTATATTGTTATGTCTGTATTAAGGTTTAAGCCATGTACGATGGCGTGCCAGCGTACATGGTTTGAATGTCAATCCCTTCAAATCAATGTTGACACATCCCTATTGGAACGCCCATCAAGGGTCAAAACCGCAGTATCGCCATGTGTAAATAAAATAGAATATGTATGAGCATTGAGCAGCATGGCATTTTACCCAATTAAACTCCTAACCAATTCCGCCATCCAGATGAGACATGTTACACTCTATCAGCTGCAGCTCACGCACCATTACAAATGGGGTAAAATTCTCAGATGGCTCAAATCATCTCCCCCTTCATAAATAATCACTCAATTTTTTTTCCAATTAATAACACTCCTAAACACTTTCACATCAGCCATAGATATTTATACACAAACCAACCGTACTCCCAATTTTTGCAACAATGACAACCCGCCGCTATTCCTCAATGTGTATATGCATGTGTCAACACTGCTCAGCTCAAACACACTCTTCCCCTGAGGGTGATAGGCATGGAGTGGCCTTCACACCTTTCCAATATAAACAGCACATTAAAAAGCTCAAATCAACCATTGCACCCAAATCTCTTCCAAACATCCCTACTTCTGCATCAGGATCTGAGTGCCCACAACTTCTATTGGATCAAATATTCCCAGCTGATGATTCACCATTGACCCAAAGCACCGGGTCTCAATTCAACTGCACAGAAACCATACAGCATCAGTCAAACCCTTCCCCCACAAGACCTTGGAATGATAATATCTGCCATTCTATCATTAAGGTATAATATACCCCGCAGGGCTTCACGCATTCTCAACCCCGCCCTAAACCTGCTGATCAAGTCCAGCATCTCAAGCTCCGGTGGTCCCCCCACTCCTGCATTCCATATACCTCAAGATCTGAGTACCATATTTGAACATCTCCAATTGGAACCAGTGAGTCAAAAATATATATGTTGTCCTCAATGTTTCTCTCTCAATGGCCTTACTGAATCAGTCACAACTGACCAACCCCACTGTCAATGCCATTATGACCCAAATGATCATGATCCCCCTTGCACACAATCATTAGGCAAATTCATCTATTGATTTGAGCCCCGCACCCAAAACACAACCAACATGAAGCAAACATTTATCCCAACAAAACATTTCATTTATCAACCATTCAAAAATTGGCCAGCCAGATTTCTCCAGCAGGCTGGAATTATGGAAATTCTGCATCAACATCAACAATCCCAAACTCCCAAAGGTTCCCCAAAATGTGACGTCTGGGATGGATTGGTCTGGAGACGCTTCACTGGCACTAGAAATATCCATGACCCCCCATTCATGTCCATTCCTGGTGTATTGGACTTTTCCATTTATGAGGACTGGTTTAATGCACATGGAAAGTCCACCCAGTTGGCCAGCATTGGACCTATCATGCTTATTTGTCTTAATCTCCCCCCAAGTGAAAGATTGAAGCCAGAGAATGTCTATGTTGCAGGAATCATCCCTGGTCCGAAGGAGCCAACTTCCCTTCAATTGAATTACCTATTAATGCAACTCATCAATGAGCTCAAAGAGCTATGGCAAGGTTACCATTTTTCACCCACCTCAACAGTGTCACAGGGGCTCTTGGAAGAAGAGGGCCTGGCACTCAGGAATCAAGAACTCACTTGGAGGGCTCCAAAGATAAAAGAATAATAAGAATGAATTTTCTCTAAGAAAAAATATGGGAGAAAACAAGTATGCCAAAAGATGAGATAAGAAAAGATGAAGCCAATGGCCAAAGATAATAAAGAAGCCAAAAGCCAAGAAGCCAACCAGGTGAATCCTCAATTCACTGTTTCAACCTGCCAGAAAAGGAAATGGAATTAGTATAAGGATATGACCACCAATATCCACTGGACAGGCGAGGAAATAAAAGAAAAAGGGTGCTGAATGACTGACTTAAGATTATCAGTATTAACTTTAATAAGGTAAAATTAAATAAGGATAAAAATAAATCCACTATATTAATTAACTGGGGAAAAAGTCCCCAGGTGCTGAAAGGTGGCCAGTATATGTGAAAAGCTGAAAGATTGATCCTGGAAATGGATCACTGGCTGTATTGTCCGAATCGGGCCAATACAGTTCTGGCCATCTTGAATTTGAAACTGTGTGATTGAATTCCCACAGTAGAATATGAATTGGCCCAATTGGGCCAAGTACGTACAGGTTGATTGATTACCGCGTGTATGAACCAATTGAGTTGTCCAAGAAGTATTGAAATACTTGATGCCTTGACAACTGATTGAAAAGATGTAATACCTTTTGAGAATTGCCCTTAGAATAACCCTGAATGAGATTGCCAACCAAACTTCTGCTGAGCCAGGTGATTGGAGTCCTTGAATGGTCTTCTGATTGCCGCCATGGATTACCAAACTGATGAGTCCAAAGGTTCTCCTTCAAAATGGGCGTTGGATCTTGGTACCTTGAGTTAAGAAGGTTGATTTGGGTCCTGAAAACGTCACCATTGAATTGCTGAGCAAAAATGGTGCATAATGGTATATAACACCATATATGCACCACTCCTGCAACCTTGAGTACGAGGTGCATGGAGGAATGAAGCAATCCTCCCTTAAGTTGAGGGAAATGCTTGTTGAGATGATTTTGTGGCCTCTGGTGGTTTCCAGAGGCCATGACGGTGAAGTTGGTTCATGGTGGTCCAGGGCCAAAAATGGGTCCTACGGGATTTATGGCCAAAAATGGATCCAAGGTGTTTTTGGTCCAATTTGGGTCCAAGGGACTGGTGGCCAAAAATGGCTCAGGTGGGCCCAATTGTGGTTTGGGACCCACCTGGCCTTGGGGGCTAGGTGGCTTCCCCCTTTGGCCCCTTTTGGCCTCATTGGATTAGGCCAAAAGGGGCCTAATCTGCCTACGGACCGTAGAAGCCGTGGGGGGCCTAAATGGCCCAAAAAGGCCATTTAGGCCAAAAACCCCATAATGAAAGGGGTGGCCAGGAAACCAATGAAGGTGGCCATGGGGCCTGGAAGCTCCTAGAAGACAAAGGGACCCCTCAGGCCCAAAAACAGTGATGGAGGCCTGGGGGTTGGTGAGGTGGAAATTGGCCAAGAGGACCAATGATGCAGGATATGGCCTGAGGCCATAAAAGATGATGGAGGCCATACGTGGCCAATGGAATGGGTTATGGCGTTAGAGCCATGGAACACCCAAAAGGGGTCAATTGGCCATAAATGATGTGACATGGCCAATTGGCCCCAACTTGGCTCCAGGTTGGATTGCCGCCGCCATCAAGGAGGAGGGTCAAAATACGTGGTTGTGACAAACAGGTCCTTCAGGATCCTTTATCCATGTTGCCATTCTCACAGCCATTGCGGATGTGGTTGCCATGCGCAAGCTTACTGGATTTATTTCCCATTCAGGCAACCACTTTTGTAATTTTTGCACCATTCACAAAGCTCAAATTGAAGAAATTGGTCCTCAATTTCACTACACACGCTCATATCAAAATCATAAATCAACCATTGCCAAATGGCTTTGGACAACCCCACCACAAACACAAGCAATTTTCTCTGAGTATGGAGTGCGATATTCAATTTTAGAAGACCTTCCATATTGGGATGCAACCAGAATGGTTAATCTTGACATAATGCATAATTTAATACTGGGAATTTTGAAGGATCATGCAACTTCCAAATTGTGCATTCCAGAGTCCAAATAAAAAATATACCTCAGGTCCCGCAGGAAATCCAATGACACTAACAGTTCACACTCAGATTCCATGACCTCCAACAGCTCTCTTGATAAAATCACATTGAGAGAGGCCCGCTCCCTGAGAAGAGACGCAGCAAAAATAATGAATGAGCCACTCCCCACTACTTCCACCCAAAAAAACTACTTCCCAAAGCCCACCCCTCACACGGAACATCCATCTAGTGGTTCTGCAGAGATTCCTTCATTTGATGCCGATTACATCCCCTCTGAATTGGATATCACTGCACTGAGTGATCACCAGATCAAGGGTGAGGCTCTGGAACATCTCCGACAAATCATATCTGAGACAATAATTCCCTCATCATGGACAAGAGTCCCTCGCAACATGGGTTCCCCCTCTCATGGTAACTTAAAAGCCGCTGAATGGGCTCTCTTATATAAGGTCTATATTCCATTTTTAATGCTCAGTCAACAGATGTCATTAGATGTACACCAATCCGCCAACATTCAAAGAAAAATGCGTCAGTCAGAAGAACTTGCAAATGAAATAACCAAGAATACATTCCATTTGATTAGTGCTATCAACATTGCCACAAGTTGGACTGTTTCAATAGATGATGCAACTGCATTTGCTGAACATTGGAAAACATTCTGCCTTTCCAATCAACTCCTGTTCCCAAAACAGAAAATTAAACAACATCATCATTTTGCTGATCATATTCCCAAACTCTTCCAATGTTGGGGCCCAGCACAAGCCTCAGCCACATGGGGTTATGAGCACTTGATTGGAGTATTTGCAAAAATGCCTACAAATAACAAAATATGTACGTCAATTAATAAGATCAATATGTTCACATTGATTAAACACCTGAACTGAATAAGACGAACTTCTTGCAACTCTGAATAGATGATATAGATAAAGCCTTACTTCAACATATCTGTCAATGTTCCAACCTTTCCATTCTCCTGAGATCCCCAACCCTGCCATGTGAAATAAAACAGCTTTTTGAATCACAGCCACCTGCCCTGTTCAATCACCATAAATATAACAAACCATCCCTCCATGACCAAGAAAATTATGATTGCCTGGTTGCGTACTTACAGAATTTTCATGCAACAAGGGAAATATTTGATTGGATCAGCTTAGACATTAGAGTGCAATCCACAAGTCCTCCCATTTGAAGGATTGTCTCACCTTGGTTTTCCAGTTTCAAACATTAATATTGGGAACAATATATTTTCAACTGAATCCAAAAATGTCAGCAACAGTGTGATATCTTTTCTGAGGGGCAACTCACGACAATTCGGTATTATTAATAGCATTTTTAAAGTCTCTGAGCCATCTAGCATACTGAACAATAGCTTTCTGATCTTAAAAACTTTGAAGATTGATGTGAATTTCTTACCAGATTGGCCACATCTGAATATATATAAAGCTGTTGGTTTTGATGATGGACACTTGATTATATCTGAAGAAGAAATTGAAGGTAACTGTGGATTGTATGATAACAAAGTTCTGTCATGTGGACTGCTTGTAATGATAAAGCCGTTATTTCATGATATTTAGTCTACAAAAATGCAAATCTCTCAGATTCATTAGCAATTTTGCTAGTGAAATAACTGCCTCAAAATTTAGTGACAGAGACATGCAAAGCCCATTATTTCACATTGCCACAAAGAACTTACTATTTTAACATTGGGTACAGTGTGAATAAGCCAAGTTCAATAATCAAATGACCCACACACTCACCTTTCACAGCATCCAAAATTTCTAACTGCGCCATCATCATGTCTGAAGGGGAATCGGCCCTTGCGCACCCGCATGCCCACTGGAACCCGCCAATGCACACGCAAGCGCACCCACACATGCCAATGCACACGCAAGCGCACCCGCACCTGCGGTATTGTGCGGCAGACTCTACCAGTGTCATCTGCAAAACGACAATCCCGCTCAGGCGGAGTCCTTTCATGGATGACCTGGTGAAGTCAAACCCCCCGCCTACATCAGGACTGGCTGAAGGACCTCTTTGATGTGTGTTTGTGCAAACAGGCGGGTCTTGTGTAATTTTTACCAACCATCGGACGGTTGCTGGATGATCAGGTGGTGAGGAATCTGAGTTGAAGGCACAGGGGAACCAATATTGGTGGATGTAACAGGATTTGGTGTAAGACAAGAGTAGGACGTGTGCTCGAAGTTTGCTTGATTTTCGCTTGACATGAGCTCAACTTTTATCCTGCTTGATGTTTGCTTGACGTGAAGTCAATCTCCGACGATTGACACGAGATTCGCCCTGGTGTCTCTGATATGGCCAGTAGTCATGAATTAGGCATTGAAGTAGAGAGCCAGTCACAGGAAGATAATCAAGATCCACCAGTTCTTCCAGAATGTGAGTATGCATCCATCTTGAATATTTCAAATCTCTCAAAACCTGATTTTGTGTCACAGCCTTTATTTCAGGTCAGCCTCCAAGCTCCCAGAAACCAAATTTGAAAAGTTATGAGAAGGAAAAGACTGTTGAACCTTGTGCAACGACAGAAGATGATGGGCAAGATGATGTAATTTTCAGTGGGGAGGTGAAAATTATATCCAAGGAACATTTTGGCCCCAACATTTCTCAAACAATCCCAAGGCTTGAAAAAGTTTAAAATGATAGTAAAAATCCTGATTATGTGCGTCAAAAGATTGCTGAAGCCATGAGCCTGCTCAAAATAGATTTGAACCGTAAGTCCATTACTAATTCAAAACAAAATTGATAAAAATAGCTGCTTACAATATATGGGCAGGTGTGGAGGTGGGAGAATCTCTACCTGAAGGATCTCGAGTTGTAATTGGATTTCCAGGCAAAGGATTAGGAAAAAGACCAAATATGCGTGCAATGAAAAAAACAAACAAAAAACACCGTACCTTTGAAGCCGCAAAGGATTCTAAGGATCAAGGTGATGAAATGATTAATGTTGAAGGGGACCATATTGATAATGAACCTCCACATACTGAACCCCCCCCATACTCAATGAAACAACCCCTGATGAAGCATCACATACTGAAAGCTCCCCAATACCCAATAAAACAATCCATGATGAAACCCCTCCCGCCTCTCCTTGGAATATTCAAGCCTTTCAAGAAAGGGAGACAATTAAACATGATACAATGGGACGAGATATGACTGATATAATTCCTGACCCTGAGCCCAAAGTGTCATCGTCTGATAATTTTCAAGGAATATTTTTATCCTGCATGGAAGAGTTTGCAGGCATTTTGAATTATCATTCCAATATTACTCAACAATCATTGAAAAGGGGGCTTGATAATATCAATAGTATTTACAAAAATCAATGGGACAATTAACCAACAAAGGATGCTCATACATTCCTGCCCATTGGTATTAAGGTGATCAGTAACTGAGAGGTTAACATGTCGGCTTGGCTGGAGGACCTTGAGATGGCAGGTGAGTTTTATCTTTGTTCATGATACTTGATTATTGGCTGTTGACTGGTGATATAAATTGCAACATACAGGGTTAGATTTTTTTAAGCCAACAGAAACAGAAGCATTTTTTGATCACAACATTTGGAATCTCAAATTGATGAAGGAATCAGCTAAACCTCCAGAGAATCTCCCAAAATCTGAACACTCCTTCTTCAAAATGGTTCAGAGCCTTCTTTACCCCGCCAATCCAGTTAAACATTTTTGGGCAAATGTTATGTTTGAATCCATTAGTTTACTCTCTTACAATGTGATTGCACCCAAACCATATGTTGCACCAACATCAAATTTTACCGATCCTCTTGGACTCGAATGGGGAGGAGTTGAATACCTTGCCTCCTGCTTGAGTAAATTGAAGCAATGTGCAACCTAACTCAGCTTTGAAGGTGGTGGGGCTGACAATGAGATATCCACAAAGCCACACAAGAACCTGGAGGATCTAATAGATACAGTTATTTTGAAACTTTGAGATATGACCACATACCCAAAAAGGTCACAAGAAATATTTTGTATAATTATAAGCACCTTAAAAACTATAAAAATACCATAAATTGGTACAAAATTTGGTTTAACTTAAAATACAATGAATAAACATGTGAAATAAATCACCTCATTGGATTCCCCATGGTAAAATACACATATACCATTTTTATGGCATATCTGTAAAGTCAATATTTAATAAGTTATAAATAATAATACCTTATAAAAACCACAAATCCTTATTTATTTCAAAAACTAATGAAACAACATGTGGAATAAATGGTACCATTGGATTCTCCATAAAACTCCACACATAAAAAAATTAATAAGGTAAGCTTCAAAACCAATACTTAAGGAATTAACCTGAATATATGCACTTTTTTGGCCAATGCATATATTCAAGGAGTTTACCTAATATCTCTTGAATTATACATGATAGAGTGATGAACCAAAAATAAAGTCATCACGTAATTACTCCAAGAACACAGATCTGAGGTTTATTTCACAAGCTATAAACAATGTTAAAATATGTAAGGAATTATTGATTAAAATCAACAAAGCTGTTGACCACTTTGTTGTGAAAGTGGTCCAAACTTAAAAAAAAGTAGACAGTTGGATTCTACTAGTTCATTCGTCAAGAATGATGTATTCTTTATTATAATATTCAAGGTATAACCCCTTGAAATCATAGTTTGAAGTTTAAAATATTAAATTTCAACAGAAAAGATGAGTTACAAGAAAAATCATTAAAAATAGACCTTTGATGATGTAATGATATGCTCTTGGAAGCAGAATGAGGTTATGCCAAGCTATCAGAATTCACTCTCTGAATTGCTGTAGCGTGTAAATCTTAAAAGGTATCAAGGATCAAAGTTTGAGCTTAATTTGATCATTTATGATCACACACTGTAACCTTAAATTAAGTTTAACAGTCATATAAGTGTTAAAATTGGTGAATAATATTAGTTTATGATTAAAACTAATAAAATCCACGAAACTTGGGGTTCTGCCAAGCCTTGACGTCATCAGACTTAGAGTTATAGTGATAACTCTAAATAATGGCGTAATAGTGATGTAATGAGGTTTGATCATGATGTAATCATCACCAAACCTTAAAGTATTGATCAATTCCAGTGGATATGATCAGTACACGTCTACTAGAAGCCTGTTGGACTCTAGGGGGGAGGTATTTACTATAAATAGAGCTCTTTCTGCTCCGTTTTCCCCTCAGATGCATCAAAAACATTAAATTAATACAAACAAAAAGGTAATATCTTTATTCTTTATATATAAAGCTTTTATATTATTAAAGACCAAAGACCACCTTATTAGAATCATCAATTTTGACGTGATTAAATCATTTGTTTAATTGTTTGTGTTAAAAATCTCTCTAAAAACTTATTTCCATGTACAAAATAAAGAATATTTGTAATTTCTCTATTTTTTATTGTAAATACAATTTGTATAAGTTGTATTTACATTATTTGGCGTAAAATATCTCAAAAGTATTATATTAAGTGTTAAAAGTAGGTTATTTTCTCTTATATTAATAATTTTCTCTATATTATTCTTTTAATAATTCTATACTTAATATAAATAGTATTTATGTTAATTTATGACTTTAATATTGGTAATATTATTGTTATTAATTGTTTTTTATTAATAAAAAACAATTTTTGATGCCTTTATTATTTGTTTGTAACAATAATAATGTGCTATCAAATATATTAATTATTTTATATTAATATATTTATTTTATTATATTATATTTTATAATATAAATTATATTATTATATTTTATTAATAATATAGTTATTTTTACGCCATAATTATAATAGTTCTTTATTATTATAATTATTTTTATCTTATTTATTTCATTTATAAGGACATTCATAGTACAATAAGTAAAATATTAGTAATTTTTACTTATTGTTTCATAGTCAAACCTTACATTTGGGGGCCTGGCCATAATATTTACTCTAAAAGACCTTTAGAAAGATTCTAATTGGGCTTATCCTATAATAAATTATACTTATAATCATAAAATTATATAATAATTTTATATTTATTGATTTTAAAAGCTATTGAGGCATTTGGAAAGCAATTGTACTGTCTTACACATGGTTTTTCACATCCTTAGACTTGAAAGAACTTTCTTTGAGTGACTCTAGTGATTAAAAAAGATATTTTATAAATTAAAAATAATTTTATATTATAAATTAATTTAAAAAGAATCATATTCATTTTTATTTTATTCTTTAAAAATAAAAAACACAAAAAATAATAAAAGTATTAAAAACCAATAAAAAAGTTATTTTATTCTTTTTATTCTCATTTCTTTAATTATTTTAATTTTTTTTCCATAAAAAAAAGATATAAAAGCAATTTTTACGTGGAAAATTGCCATATCTTACCAAAAAATAACACTTTGATATAAAAGACTTATATTTATTTGTCTTTTTTAGTGTTTGAAGAAAACCCAACAGAGGATAACCAAACCACTGTTGAAAGATTGGTGGAAGAAACTTGTCAAAGTTCTCCAACGCCAATAATTTCCAAAAGAAAGAAAGCCAAGAAATTGGACTTTCCAGGACCCACCATTCAAGACTCTGAAGGTGAGTACCTCATCTATAAGTTACCATAAGAAATTTCCTGTTCTGAAATCCTCTTATTTCTTATTTTTCTTATAATATGACTACCAGAAGAGGCTCCCAATACTCCATCCAATCAGATGGAGCTGGACTCAGAGGTAGAATTGATTCCTCAAAAGGGAAAAGGAAGGGCAATATCCCCAGTGGAACAGAATCCACACAAGGAAGTGCCTTATCCCAAAGGCAAGTCCCAGAAATGCCCATGATATCTGAACCTGAATTGGAACTAAGTATGAGTGACTCAAACAGGTACAAATCACATTCAGAGGGCTCAAATAGACATTTAAATGAGCCAATACAAACAGTACTACACAGTGTACAAGGACAAAGATTGGGAAATGTTGCCTCAAATACACCAAGGAGTGATGAACTCCTGGCACATCCTGAAAAAGTTCCTCAAAGAGGAGGAAATAGTGAAATACTCCAATGGATGGAATCCACTATCATCCAAACCTCAAATCAAAAAGATCAAGGAGTATCATGACAAAAAGAAGGAGGCAACCAAGGAAGAAGCCCCAAGTCACCACACTTCCCCAAGAAGGGAAGAAGAACAAGAAAAAGAATTGGAGAAAACGATATTCCCCAAGCTACAGGATCCCCAAGATCCAAAAAGATGCCATGGACAATGTCTTCAACATGGCCAGAACTTTGATGGAATTCAAAGACAAAGAGGAACAAAGAATGAGATAACCCCATTTGCCAAAGAAATAACCTTGTCTCCTGATGTTGTAAATACTTTAACAGAGCTTAAAAATAGTATCTTACCTCTTAAAGACATTAAAAATAGTTTATTATCTTTCCAAGAAATAAATAACAGTTTATCATCTTTAACAAAACTTGTTGTACAAAATGAGAAAGAAATTGATAACATAAAATTTATGATTGAAAATAATAAATCAAAAGTATTAATTGAAAATACTCAGAAATTAATACAAGGACAAAAAGAGCTGTATAAATACATAAGTGATATCAAAGAAAAAACTTTGACAATCAATTATGACATGAGTATTGATAATCTTACAGAAAAATTAAGCAAATTAAGTATTTCTGTAGAATAACTTGAAGAAAAGACTTCATCACACCAAAAGTTACTTTTGGACCATGTGGAAAAAAGTGATTAAGCAAGAATGCATCTGAAAGATGACATTCAAAGTGAAATCAGGCTTATTACTGAAAAAATGGATAAAATTAATGAGGCTAATATAAATATGCCAAAGTTATCAACACCATTTTCTCACATAAGAAGCCCTGTTAAACCAAAAGAGGAATTAACAAATCCATTCATAACAGACTTGAGTCACCAAGATAATAACCAAGTCTTAATGAAGGAAGCACCTCAATTGAAAGAATGGCCAACATTCACAGGAGAAGGTGAATATGACCACATATCATTTATCAAAACAATTGACATGCTACAAGAAGATTATGCCATACCAGATGAATTAATCACTGCAAGATTACATTCATTGTTTGAAAAATCTGCAGAAAGATGGTATTATGGCATAAGGAAAACAAATGGAAAAAATACCTGGTCTTGGTGCAAAAAAGAAATAATCATCAACTGAGCTAATGATGCCTGGAGGTACAAAATAGAAAATTCATTTGAAAATTCTTTCTTTGACCCAGACAAAGACAAACCTTTAACTTGGTTCTTGAAACAAGTTGAAAGACTTAATGCATTGTACCCAGAAATGTCACAAAAAATGGTGCATATGAAAATATTCAAGAAATGTGGAGGAGAGCTAGAACATGCCCTAAGAAGCAGGTTTATAGAACCATGCTCCACAGAAGAGTATATTAATGCACTAGAAGACATAGTGACAAGAACAAAAATTGGCAGGACTTGGAAGAAATTGGACATTAAAAGCCCAAATAAACCATTTATCAAAAAAGATAAATCAAAAGAATCCTTCAAGCCCAATACATCCAATAATAATGAGCAAAGAAAATGCCATAAATGTGGAGGTATTGGACACTTAGCCAATAATTGCCTTAAAAAGGCAAAGATTAATGAAATTTTGGAAACAGAAAACCACAATGACAAAGAAGAGGAATGTGACTCTGAAAAAGAGACAGAAGAGTCAGAAATCTCTGAAAGTGATTAAATCAATATAATTAATGCACAAATTAATGATATTGATATAATTTATGAAGTACTGGATGTTAACTCAAACTTACCTCAAGTTGGGACATCTGACGCAAACCTGACAAACATACAAGATTCCAAAATGTATAGGACCAAACCTGCAAGAGGAATGGGATATACAGCTGGAAAGTCAAGTATAGGTATTGTTATGGTTGATAACCAAGAAGGAAAAGTCAACTTAGATACAGGAGCATATTGCACCTGTGTTGGTAAAAGTCATTTAAAAACCATTGTCCCAGACTGGCAAGATAAAATTATGCCAATACAAGGTGTCAAATTTAGTAGTGCAAGTGAGAGAATGAAGCCCCTTGGAATAATTGATTTAACACTAATTTTTCCTCATCCCTGACAATGTGTCAGAATCAAAGTAGAGTTTGTAGTAATGGACAACTGTACTAGTAATCACTTCATACTTGGAAATGATTACTTATCAATTTATGGTATAGATATCTCCAACCAAAAGGATAGATATTTTACCATAGGAGACAACAAAAGACAAAAGTTTGGCTTCTTAAATAACAAAAAACAAATGGCAGTTATTAAGAATGAAGAAAAAATTCCAGATAAGGAACTTTTTATATCTGAAAAACTTAAAGAGGCAGAATTCAATCAAGAATTAACAGAAAAAATGAAAGAAAAATTGATTGACCTCTTATTTAAGTATAAAAATGCCTTTGCAACTGACAAAGAGCCACTAGGTGCCATAATTGGACATGAAGTGGATATAATTCTTAAGGTGGAAAAACCTTACCCACCTCTACTAAGGAGACCTGCTTACCCAGCTAGTCCAAGGGCTAGAGAAGCCTTAGAGGTACACATTAAAGAATTAATGGACCTTGGAGTATTAGTAAAGGTAGGAAATAATAAACAGGTAAACGTCATTACACCTGTCATTATAACTTGGCATAATGGAAAATCAAGGATGGTAGGAGACTTCAGAGCTCTGAATAGCTATAACATTCCAGACAGGTATCCAATACCCAGGATCCATGAGACATTGACACAACTGTCACAGGCTAAGTTCATCACAGCCATGGATCCCTTAAAGGGTTTTCATCAAAATGTCTTAACAGACAATGCCAAAAAACTACTGAGGATAATAGTCCACTGTGGAATTTTTGAATACTTAAGAATGCCATTTGGCATAAAAAATGCACATTCCCATTATCAAAGAATGATGAATACCATATTTCCTGAAGGATTATCAGAAGGATGGTTAATTATCTATATTGATGATATCATAGTTTGCTCAGAAACTTGGGAAAATCACCTTACAAGACTAGAAAGGGTACTACAGAAAATAGTCCAAGTGAATATGAAAATTTTCTTGAAAAAGTGTCATTTTGCATATAGTGAACTAAAAGCACTAGGACATGTTGTATCTGGACTTAGTCTAGGCATAGACAAAAATAAAGTAGCAGCAGTACTACTTAAACCAATTCCCCAAACCAAAAAAGAAATACAATCATTTCTAGGATTTTCTGGTTACTATAGACAGCATATAAAGGACTTTGCAAAAATTGCTAAATCCTTGTATAAGCTATGTGACCAACAAGCAGTCTATGAAATGACAGAAGAAAGAGTCAAGGCATATGAGGAATTGAAAAATTCCTTAACAAATGCCCCATTTCTTCTAATGCCAGATTGGAAACTACCCTTCAAACTTTACATTGATGCTTGTGGAGAAGGACTGGGTGCTGCACTACACCAGACACAAATCATCAATGATAAACAAGTGGAAGGACCAATTTGTTTTGTTTCAAGACAGATAAAGCCAACAGAAGCGAGATATGGAGCAAGCCAAATGGAATGCCTCTTCTTAGTGTGGGCTTTAGAAAAATTACATTACTATTTGTATGGAACAGTATTTGATGTGATTACAGACTGTAATGCTGTAAAATCTCTATTAAATATGAAAACTCCAAATAGACATATGCTGAGATTCCAGATTGCTATCCAACAATATAGAGGAAATATGACTATTGTTCATAAATCTGGTAATATTCACAAAAGTGCAGATGGTCTTAGCAGATGGGCTCTAGCAAATACCCCTGGCAATCCAGCATGGGTACCACAAGAAGAACACCATATAGAAGGAATATGTGTCACAGACATTGGCACAGAATTCTTTAACCAAGGTAAAGAAAGCTATAAGATAGACAAAAATTGCCATATCTTAAGCCAACTTCTAATGAAAGACTGAAAAGACCCATCACTTTCATCAAAACTAGATGAAATATGGAAAAAGGCATATGATGAAGGAAGATTCCACCTGCTTGATGGAATCCTTTACCATAGAACAAAACACACATGTGTTATGGCCTTAACAGATAGAACCCTGATAAACACTATTTTACATGAGTTTCATGATAGTGTTGCAGCTGGACACCTTTCAGAAGACAGGACACTAGAGAGGGTGAAAACATGCTCTTGGTGGCCAAATTGGAAGAACGATGTTATAGAATACTGCCAAACCTGTGACAGATTTCAAAAAGCCAACAGAGCCTCAGGAAAGAAATTTGGAATGATGATCCAAATCCAAGAACCAAAATCCCCTTGGGAAATAGTTCATATGGATTGGGTAACAGCATTACCTCCAGGAGGAGACAGAAGCTACAATGCATGCCTAATATTGGTTGACAGATATAGTAAAAATCCCATGTTCCTATCATGTCATAAAGATGACACAACTATGGACACAGCCATAATGATATGGAATAGAGTTATTAGCCATACAGGCTTATTCCAGAATATTATAAGTGACAGAGACCCAAAGTTCACTTCAGCATTATGGACAAATCTCCATAACTTGTTTGGGACAAAGTTATCATTCTCAACAGCTTACCATCCTCAAACTGATGGTTTAGCAGAAAGAATGATACAGACCCTAGAGGCCAAGATCAGAAGATTCTGTGCATATGGGCTAGAATTCAAAGATTCTTATGGCTTTACCCATGATTGGTGTACACTAATACCAGCTCTTGAACTGGCATATAAGACATCAATCCATTCTTCTACTGGAAAAACACCAGCAATGCTAGAAAAAGGCTGGAATCCAGGACTTCCTTATGACACCCTCAAAAAGGACTTAGTGGATATACATCCAAAAGCAAGCAGCTTTAAGATAATGCTTGATAAGGCAAGACACCATGCAAATAGATGTATGGAAGATTCTCTCAAATATGCAAAAGAAAGATGGGATAAAAGTCATAAGCCACCTGACTTCGAAATAGGAGACTTGGTCCTAGTATCAACCCTTAATTTCAATAACATAAAAGGTCCAAAGAAATTGAAAGATTCCTTTGCAGGACCATTTATGATAAAAGCACTTCATGGACCTAATGCTGTGCAATTGGAACTCACAGGTGAAATAATGAACAAACACCCAACCTTCCCTGTAATTCTGATAAAACCTTACAGTTCAAGTGACAAGGAGCTATTTCCACTAAGAAATAAACCCCCACTTGAGATTCCCCCCTTGGAAGAAGGAGAGGAGAAGAAAATAGTAAAAGTCCTTAAAGAAAGAAGGACAAGAGACAACAAAGACAGGGAATACCTTGTAAGGTATAGAAATTCAACTCAAGAAGATGAATGGCTACTTGAGAAAGATATAACAAATGCTGATAAACTACTAAGAAGGTTCAGACATTAAAGAAAGCCTGAAAAATAGAAAATTTAAGCATTATTGAGCTTCAAGACTGACAAATTCTATTGAAGAGGTAGGACAGTGGATGATACCCTAATTACACATATCAGATTGTGGTACAATCTTTTTTGGTGGTAGGGAATGTGAACCTTTGAGATAGGACCACATACCCAAAAAGGTCACAAGAAATATTTAATATAATTATACATTAAAAATAAGTACCTTAAAGCTACAAAAATACCATAAATTGGTATAAAACTTGGTTTAACTTAAAAACCAATGAATAAACATGTGAAATAAACTACACCATTGGATTCCCCAAGGTAAAATTCACATATACCATTTTTATGGCATATCTGTAAAGTCAATATTTAATAAGTTATAAGTAATAATACCTTATAAAAACCACAAATCCTTATTTATTTCAGAAACTAATGAAACAGAATGTAAAATAAATGGTAGCATTGGATTCTCCATGAACATCCACACATAAAAGAATTAACAAGCTAAGCTTGAAAACCAATACTTAAGGAATGAACCTGAATATATGCACTTTTTTGGTCAATGCATATATTCAAGGATTTTAGCTAATAACTCTTGAATTATACATGATAGAGTGATGAACCAAAGATAAAGTAATCACGTAATTACTGTAGGAATATAGAAATGAAGTTTATTCCACAAGATATAAACAAGGTTAAAATCTGTAAGGATATATTGATTAAAATCAACAGAGCTGTTGACCACTTTGTTGTGAAAGTGGTCCAAACTTAAAAAAAAGTAGACAGTCGGTTTCTAGTAGTTCATTCGTGAAGAATGATGTATTTCTTATTATAATATTCAAGATATAACCCCTTGAAATCATAGTTTGAAGTTTAAAATATTAAATTTCAACAGAAAAGATGAGTTACAAGAAAAATCATTAAAAATAGAGTTTTAATGATGTAATGATATGCTCTTGGCAGCATAAAAAATTGCTACAACTCATTGGGGGTTCCATCTTTTGATCAAGTCAACTATGAAGGAAATATTCCCGCAAATCCGGGTGCATGCAAGTCTATCCGCATGTCATGGGCTCATTCAGGTAGTGTGGGCCAGTAGTACATTTGTTGATTATACTGATCCAGCACAGGAAAACGAAAGCACGACACTAGTGGGTATGTCTGCACAATGCTCAAGTAGTTTAGCAAAAACAATGTGGCAAAAAAGCCAAGGCTATTATGAGATTGGCTAGCGAGCGGGCTATCAAATCAGGGATGGTAATACAATCTGATGCCAATTCAAAGAATGAGGAGATTTGCATGTGTGTTGGGTAAATAATGGTGGGGTAAGGCAGAGGACAATATACACCAGGATTGGATGGTTTTGAGTGCAGGAGATGGGGTGTCTCACATGAAAAAGGGGTGAAGTGGATTATGTACGGTGGCATGCCATCGTACATATGTCCTGGTTTGTTGCTCTTGGCCAGGATGCCGATTCTTCAAATGCAAATCCTTATGCTTGAGCAGGTTCCAACAATGCTAAAAGTTCCTTACGCCTATGCGGGCTGCCAACGCTTCACACGCCAATCCTTACGCCTGTGCAGGCTCCCAACAATTCACATGCCAATCCTTACACTTGTGAAGGTTCCCAAAAATGCTAAAAATTCCTTACGCCTGTACAGGCTTCCAAAGATTCACACACCAATCCTTACGCTTGTGAAGGTTGCCAAGAATGCTGACAATTTATTATGCCTGTGCAGGCTCCCAAGCATTCACATGCTAATCCTTACACTTGTGAAGGTTCCAAACAATTCACACTCCCATCCTTAGGCCTGTGCAGGCTCCGGAAAATTCACACGCCAATCCTTACACTTGTGAAGGCTCCCAAAAATGCTAAAAATTCCTTATGCCTGTACAGGATTCCGACGATTCACACGCCAATCTTTATGCTTGTGAAGGTTGCCAACAATGCTGACAAATTCTTACGCCTGCGCAGGCTCCCAACAATCCACACGCCAATCCTTATGCCTGTGCAGGCTCCCGACAACTCACACGCCAATCCTTACACTTGTGAAGGTTCCCAACAATTTAAACAATTCAATACATGACTAAGATTAATAGGGTGTGACCATAGGAAAGGCAATGTTTCACGAATCTGGAGTGGATTTCTCACATGTGGGAACCTCCCGCTTTTTTACAGTTAAGAATTGATATGGCTCTAAACCATGGAAGAAGAAAATATAGGAGACGGTAATGGCAACTATTGGCACATTTTTGGCAAAAGAGGGTCACAAAAACAAATACTCACTCAAACGTTTGGTGGGGCACTTATATAATTTTTTCTCACGCAATAGTATATTTGAGCCATTGAGGAAAATATAATTTCACATGAGCAAAGAATGTAACAGAAATGGAAAATAACAAACATTGGATACAAATACTGTATTTGAAAGAAAGTATTACAAATAATAAAAAGAGGAAATAATGAGATTTTTTTTAAATTTTTTTATTTGTCTAAGTATTTTGAGACTATCCTGGTGATGTCCTCATTTGGATAAGCCTCCAGTGCCTGGGCAAGGAGGGAGTTTAGTTCCTCCCGGAATTCCCAGCCCATCTCATTTTGATGAGTTGTATCCACGAAAGGAATCATGTGATCAAGTGGCGATGCTCCAACAAGATTTGATTGATTGATTCGTGGACAATGGCTCAAGGAATCATCAAAGTCAGTCTTAAGTCAGTGAGTTCCTGGCAAGCGTCATCGTGGGAATGAGAGGGGCTTTGCACCTGGGTTCTTGGGGGCACTGGGGAGGGAACCGGGGTTGGAGTGGAGGGGGGGAACAGAATGGGAAGGTGGGCAAGTCGGGGGAGGGGGGGATCCAGCGGGCGTATCGTTGATAATAATGATGGAGCGGGGAGTGGGGGGACAAGCTGGAGATGGTCGAAGAAAAGGTGAGGGAAAGCTGAGAGGAGTGAAGAAAGGGAAGTGGTGACTTACCAAAAGGTTCCTCCGTGGATTTTGTAGGAGCCACGTCAGGTTCTGGCTCACAAGTCATATCGTCCTCAGGTGGTTGGGAGGATGGACTTGGGCCAGGAATAGGTGGCTCTTCGGCTTGGGAGGGTTCTAAAAAAGGAGTAAGAGTCAGTTAATTTGACTTGAAAGTGAAAGTGAAAATGAAATGAAACTTTTGCTGCTTACCGCAGAATAATGCCTCTGACCATCAGGCACCACTCGGGCCTGGAGTGGGTTGCCGCGGGGTTTGCTTGTGAGGCAAACTAGGAATGGGAGAGTATTGTCGGGGGGGATTTTGGGGGTTTTCTTCTATGAGTAATAGAAAAAATTCAGTATTATTGCGTGAAGATAAATGAGATAAGGAGGAGAAAGAAAACTTACTTTGGCATTTGGATCCCATTGGTGACAAGACATGGTGACAATAGGCCCAAGTTCAAATGTCCTCTTGCCATTGCCATCCTTCATTGGCCAGATAATCACTTCGCTCAGGTCAAGGAGTGAAGTAACCATCGGATGGTGGCCTAGGAGGGGGGGTGGACAAATCGATGCTTGAGGGGACAGGGCTAATTGTCCCGAATCATTCCCCTTGGCCTGCTTAAGGTCGCAGTTTCCATTCGCGCTCGGATATGGTTTCATCATTGTCGACCACAAAGGAGTCCTCGCGAGGGGGTCTTGGGCAAGAACTCCTCTGGCCTTGTGGTCGGAAGGGGCGGACAGCAAACGAGCATTTCTTGTGTGCTTGTCGGAAAGCATCACAAGCCTTGGTCATTGTTGAGGAACAAATGCAGGGGATACCCCGCTTGGTGCAAAAAGTGCACAACATCTAAAAACAAAACAATTGAGGTTAGTAGCTGAATAGAAAGCAAAAAATCAAGAAAGAAAATGAAGACGTACAATGAATTAGATCAATTTAAAATAGAAACAAAATAGAACCGCTCTAGTACGAAGTTTTTAAAAGTCTGGAAGAGGAGAAAAAAAAGTATTAAGTTCGGGACATGAGCACGACCAAAGTTTAAAATGGAGGTAACCCACAAGGTGGATAGAAGTGGGGGTCTGAAAGGATAAGCAGGAAAAACAAACAGGCAAAAGGAAGGGGAGTTGGTTCAGTGGAGTGCGAAAGAAAATAATGGAAATGCAGGAAGACCAAGGGGAATATGCACAAGAAGGACAACAGCGGGTGAGCTGGAACAAAGTGGAGCGGGTGAGAAAGAAAGTGAAGGGCTTGTCGTGTGAAGATGGTCTTTTATACCATGGTGAAGCTGAGACAATCTCAGCAGTTGCAGCACCCGCAAAAGTCTCAGATTCAAGGCGTGTGGGCAAAATTGAAGCTCAGTCGCAGCAAATGCTGGTGTGAGGCAGAAGAACAATGGGGTTCTGGCTGAGTATTGCTATTGATTTAATTGTCAAGCTCAGTCAAATCCCCTTTGTTTCCTTAAATAGCCACCCAATCACCCAGGAGGGTGGTTGTGAGGCCCTCGTTGAATGTGCATTGTGGGTGCAATGCACAAGTGCCCCATGCAGAAATCCACCCGGTGCATTTGGTCACAAGTGATCGCGGCGATATTACTGGCCGTATGGCCTGGTAATAGTGTTTTAACAAAGGGGGGGGCTGTGAGACAAGTGAATACAGCATGAGCTTGCCTCGACCAATTGCTCAGGTTTGCTTTTGGGTCATAATTGAAATTCTCAGTGGCTGAACATTTTAATTGCACAGTAATTGAACCATTGATATAACAATATCAAATGCACTGTGCTGAGCCATTGCTCAGGCCTTTTTGTATGCACACAATTTGAGCATTTGGCACTGCATCAGATGACATTTCAGCCAGGTGCAGCATTTCACATGCTTTGGTGGAGTGCTCCAAACTGAGCCTTCCAATGAAATATCGCAAAATGGTCTGGACCATGGCTTTACTGAGCAATTCCACACGGTGCTTTTGACCATGACATTCTCAGCTTGCGTGTGCAAATCGGGTGAAACGCAATGCTGAGCATGTGGCACATGAGCTACGTATAAGCAAACAATCGGAAGGTGCATGCACATTTGCTATATGCATGCAGGCTCAAGTAGTATTACACCTTCCTAATCTGTACAGCCAACACTGTAGTACACAGTACACCTTTGTAAATGTATGCTGCGGGGCAGAGCGAAAGCTGTTCAGCAATGTAACATCCAATCACGTCAAGCCATTGAGTCATATATCTCAACTGCATCCCTTTGATGCACCTTGTTGGAGAGCTCTGTCTAACTACGGCACAGATGTGGGTGTAATCCAAGTTAATGAAAGTGGGTCATAATGAGATGACTTATTATTTGGGTCATACACAAACAGTGGATTCACTCCGGTGCCATTGTCGGGCAAACTTTGACTGGCATTGCTTATTCATCGCGCGTGCTCATTGGCGGGCAGGCACACGCTTTCATATGCACCCCCTGACGGGTCATACGCAGACAACTTTCACACGCCTGGAAGACATTTTACTGCCAGTCTTCTGACTGGCTATTTTCTTGGTCAGGTGGCCAGCTTGACTGCAGACGCTCACCTGCTCGTGCATGGAAAACTGAGGCCAATCAGTGTGGATTTGCTTCAGCCTCATCCACATTAGAATAATCCTGGCCTATGATTGCTGAGGCTGGTAATGTTTGCATGGGGAACTCCCACCGCGGGTCATTTTCTGCACATTCTCACGTGCGCTGCGCATGTTGTGGCCCCTGGCTTGCAGCCAAAACATCCCTTGGGCGGGTGGCCTCTTTCACCGGAGTTTGGTACATGTGTGAGGCAAAGACCCTGATGCCAATCTTGGAGGATTCGTACCCGCCTCAAACGCAATAGGGGTGAATGTATATGTGGATCATGGTTCACGGCCCGCGCCCCCTTTGATGATGCCACACATTCCTCCCTGGAAGCCCAGTACGCATCAGTCAGCAAAAAACTTCAGGCAAAACCAAGATCATGTTTGGTGGCACGCCACCGAACATATCTCACCCGCCCACACACAAACATCCCCACAGAGAGATTGCCCTTTGAAACTGCCAACATTGCCCAGGAGGTCCCTGTGCGACAATTAACCTGGGGAAGATATGCTCATTGTTCGCTGTCATGCCAGCAAACATGGCTGCATGCCTCTAATATGCCCCTCCACAATAAGTTGCTACAACTCACCCAATTTTGGAGTGAGGAAAAATCCTTATCCCTAACTTTGAGTAGGAACAGGCAATGGGCATGTACTGCTGGTCTCATTCCATGGACATTATCTGGAAGTTCTGCTTTCATCCATTTTTGTTGCTCCTTCTGGCTTGCACATTTCGCCACATTGTGAGCTTTACAAGCCTGGTTCCTTTGCTGTCTGACCTCAGATTGTTCAAGCATACTCTGGGCAAGGGGCATTTGAGGATGGGTGAGCTCACTATTTGACTGAGTGCCATTCTCATGCGCCGTGAAATTTTTCCTCCTTGGTTCATAATTTGTTTCCATTTGAGTCGGAGACATGTTCTCAGCCTCATCATCCATCATTTTTACTCTTGATTAACTGGCATGAGCTGTTCTTGGTTTGGAGGCATATGGATGATGACGTCCAGTGAATTTCCCTTTATGGACCAAAGGTGAAGATGCATAAAGTTCATCACCTGCCATGCACATCATCAGTTAACACAGCAAAAAATTAATGTAACTGGTCATACTCACAATCTTCTATTGGCTTCTGAGATCAGACTGACTTGCCTCTAGGTGCCATATCTAGCCCATGAAACAAACATCAAATTGTGAGAAAGGTTATACTCCAAAATTGAAATGACTTACTTTGATGACGTGTCAATCCTGGATTTCCCTCCCACAGACCACTCCAAGTTACATTCTCCAATGGTCTTTTTTGTTGCCCCCCATCCATGCCCCTTTCATTGCCCACATGAACCTGAGATCCTGATAGAATATTGAGAGTTGGCTGTTTACTTTGGCCAAAGGGATCCTGGGATGCGACTGGATTCTGACCAGCATGAAGGAGGAACTCACGTGGAAATTTGGATTGGGGATTAGCATTTGATGAGATTTGAGGTGTGCCTTCTGGCCCCTGAGACACATGTGTTTGTGTATTAGTGGGATTCGGGGGAATTGGAGTGACGGAAATATTTGGGATCGACCAAGTGCTTGAAGTTGGAGCCTTTGGATTTCCCACATCAATGTTAAGACCTGATACATTCATTGAGGAGGTGATAGGGGTTGTGAGAGGAATGTTGGTACTCAATGGTGACTGTGTTTGAACATATTCTATGCTAGATTCACTATCTGAGTCATGAAGAGAATCTGAACAGGATTTATGTGACTTGGAAGATAACATAAGGGCCAAAAAAGTACAGTAATATTTTTAACTAGATAAAACACCTCAGTATTATGATAAAATAGAGTCATATGAGATGAAATCTTTTCAAATTTAGAATAGAGATATTCTATGAATATTTCTAAAAAGAGTCTTATTGGAAGTCCAAAAAGCCTCTACTTAGGAGAATCCTCCCTGCCTCCTTTTGAGCTCCTGCACTTTTGTCGGAAACCACCCTGCACGGACTGCCACCATATAATGTAATATTCCCTTGATCTCAAAGGGTACCCATCATCCATAAGTAATCATATTTGGTAACATTTCCGCCTCCCCATTGTCACATTTTGTGAATTATCCAAACTGACAATGTATGCATTGAAATTTCACAGCATTGTACATCTTTAAAGGGGTATATTCATGAAGGATTTACCCACAAAAGAGACATCACCTTTTCAAGAAAGGCGAGACAATCCAAATCACATTCCAACCAATTAAAATCCTGCTGCCCTCAAACCAAATACCAAGACTTTAGCTGCACTCCAACCCCTTATGTAATAGAGTTATATCGTTATGTCTGTAATAAGGCTTAAGCCAGGTACAATGTTGTGCCAGCGTATATGGTTTGAATGTCAATCCTGTCACAACCAAGAGTTTGACCCTTCTCCTTGTGGTTGCGGCAATCCACCCTGGAGCCAAGTTGGGGCCAATTGGTCACATCATATCATTTGTGGCCAATTGGCCCCCTTGGGTGTTCTATGGCATCCACACCATAACATCTTACAATGGCCATTTTATGGCCTCAGGCCATATCCTGCCGTCCTTGGCCTTCTTGGCCAAATCCCACTTCACCAACCCCCAGGCCTTCATCTTTGATTTTGGGCCTGGGGGGTAATTTTGTCTTCTAGGGGCCTCCAGGCCCCCTAGCCATCATCCTTGGGTTCAGGGCCACCCCTTTCATTATTGGGGTTTTGGCCTAAATGGCCTTTTTGGGCCATTTAGGCCCCCTACGGCTCCTATCGCCCGTGGACCATGAATCATGGTCCACGGTCTGGAGTATGCGGTCCGTAGGCCAGGTGGGTCCAAAACCACAATTGGGCCCACCTGAGCCATTTTTGGCCACCACTTCCTTGGACCCAAAAGTGACCAAAAACCTCATGGACACCATTTTGGCCATAAATCCCGTAGGACCCAATTTTGGCCATGGACCACCATGGCCTCTGGAAACCACCAGAGGCCACCAGATCAGCTCAGTCCGTCTTTCCCCTCAACTCCAGGGGATTTCTTCCTTTCCTTCATACCATCCGTACTCAAGGTTGCAGGCATGGTGCATATATGGTATTACATACCATTATGCACCATTTTTGCTCAGCAATCTAATGGTGACGTTTTCAGGACCCAATTCCACCTTTCCAACTCAAGGTCTCAAATCCCAACGCCCATTTCAAAGGAGGATTAATCAGCTCATCAGTCTGACAAGTTATGGCGGCAATCAGGAGACTCTTCAAGGATCCCAACCACCTGTATCTGCAGGAGCTGGGTTGGCCCAATTCATTCAGGATTATTCAAGGGCAATTCACAAGAGGTATTACATCATTTTAATCATTTGTCAAGGAATCAAGTATTCAATACTCCTTGGACAACTCAATTCATCCGTACAGGCCTCATTCAATCAAACTGTATGGTCTTGGCCCAATTGGGCCATTCCATATTCCACTGTGTGAATTCAATCACACAGTTCAAATTTCAAGATGGCCAGAACTGTATTTCCCGATTTGGACAATACAGTCATTGATCCACCTTCCAGGATCAATCTTTCAGTTTTCACATATAACGGCTACCTTTCATCACCTGGGGACTTTTTCCCCAGTTAATTAATATATTGGATTTATTTTTATCCTTATTTTCTTTTACCTTATTAAAGTTAATACTGATAATCTTAAGTCAGTCATTAGCACCCTTTTCTCTTTTCTTCCTTGCCTGTCAGTGGATATTGGTGGTCATATCCTTTACTAATTCCATTCCTTTTCTGGCAGGTTTAAACAGTGAATTGAGGATTCACTTGGTTGGCTTCTTGGCCTTTGGCTTTCTTTTATCTTTGGCCTCTGGCTTCATTCTTATTATTCTTTGTCATCTTTAGCATATATGTCCTTTCTCTTATTCCTGCTTAAGAAATATATTCTGTAGTATTTCTTGTCATCTTTTGGAGCCCTCCAAGTGAGTTCTTGATTCCTGAGTGCCAGGCCCTCTTGCTTCCATAAGAGCCCCTGTGACATTATATGAATTAACTCATAATTTCTTTTCATTCTATTCATTCATCCTTCATTATTTTTATTCATTGATTCTTCATCAATTTCATTCATTCCGTCATCGAAATTATGACTCTTTAACACTTATGAATTTAATGATTCTTTGCCACCCCTCAATTTTCTCTCACTCACTCTTCATTCTGAAAATTGAAAGCTGACCCAAATTTTTTTTTATGTCTATGTTTTTCAATCTTAATCTCAATCATCAATCCCATTTTTATCCTTCATTTCAAGCATCTTATCATTTTGATTTTTCAGATTATTCATCAAATTATTCAGACACGTTCTTCATATCAGGATTCAATTTGATTTTCTCTTCAAGAATTTTGATTTCAGGAAGAATTCACTTGATAATTGATTTGATTGACTGATTTGATATATTTGACATTAACTTCAAGAAAATTGATTGACCTGAAGAATACTCATTGATTTTGATGAATTTCACATCAAGACTTTGACATAAATTGATTTTGACTCAAGATTTCTTTTGACTGATTGATTTTCACTGCAAGATTTGTTTTCATTGATTTTGATTGATTGATTTTATTGACTTCAAGATTTTCATTGATATTGATTTTTGACTTCAAGACTCATTTTATTTTGATTGGTTGACGTACCTGAAGATTTTAATTGATTAATTGATTTTTTCCCTCATGATTTGATTTGATTTTGCCTCAAGTTTTTATTCAAGTTTTGATCATATTCATTTGAATTTTATTCTTATTCTTATTCAATCATGCCACTCCAACACTCGCCTCCTGCAAGGCAGACCAGATCGTAGGCTTGAACTCAAGCTGTTCTTACTCCTACTCTAAGAGTTCCTCTTGATGGCACCTCAGCAGTTCCTCAACTGAGCGCCCAATTAGATGGAGGACCCCGCATGGAAGGAGCAGCACCATGCAGGAAGGAAGGAAGAGTGGCAAGAAGATCAAATTCGTTCTTAGGAGTAGTTGACAGTTTTCCAGGCATTTCAAGGACTAGTCTCAAAGGTCCAGGTGAAGATGGTGAAGAGGAGGAGGGGAATTCTGTGGAAGAGGAAGAGTCTGATGGTACTGAAGGTGTTCCTGCTCCAGTGGGGGCATCCCAAGGTACTGGAGGACCAACTCTAGCCCAGTCTAATCAGCCTGTCTCTCATCAATCTGAACCCTCTTTATTGGCCATTATGCATCAAATGACTCAGATTATGGCCAATCTTCAAGAAGCTTCTTCTTCTGATTCATCAAGACCACCAGACTTCAAGACTCCATCTATGAAGGCACCAGAATGCTTTGATGGGACTCAGCCCTTCAAAGTCAGAAGCTTTATCCAGTCTTGTAAATTAATTTTTCATAATGATCCGGAAAACGTCTCTCAGGACAGGAAGAAGGTTCTTTATGCCACTTCATTTCTTATTGGCGGGGCTGCAAAATGGATTGAGCCTTATCTTTCCAATCTCACCAATCAAGATCCCAAATACCTTCTCAATTCTTGCAATTTATTTGAATCACAACTCTTCACTTTGTTTGGGGACCCGAATAAAGTCAAAAAAGCAGAAGCAGAGTTGGATTTCTTAAGAATGAAAGAAGGAGGGCATGTATCACTATACATTGCTGATTTTAGAAGCTTAGTCTCAAGAATTGAGTATTGGGGTGAAAGGGCTCTCATCCATCATTTCAGGAAGGCATTGCCATCCAGGATTCTGGATCAATTGGCCTCCCATCCTTCAAATATTGATTCTCTTCAAGACTTAATGGATGTTACCCTGAAACCTAATACCAGGTACCATGAGAGGCAAAAGGAGAAGAATCATAATCAAGAGAAGAAGCCTGAAACCTCAAAGTCAAGTTCTTCTCCTCATCAGAATTCTTCAAGCTCAAGTCACAAGAAGATGAATTTTCATGCTCAAAAGAGGGACAAGCCACACTCTTCCTTGTTGAATAAGGACTTCAAGCTGAAAGTTTCTGAAAAAGAAAGAAGAATCAAGAAGGGCTTGTGTACTTATTCTGGTGGGAAGCATAGTCTTGAGTCTTGTTTCAAAAGACCTCAAAACAAGTGTACCCAACTGTCAGGCCAATTTCCCAGCCAGGGAAAAGCCTGAGTGGAGACCATGTTGTGTTCAATGGTCTTCACAGTTTTCCTTCCAGAGCACAATTGTGCATTCTGAATACTGGTGTCAAAAATTCTCTTAAATTTTTTGTTTTTTCTTCTCTTTCTGATGTTTTTTACAGTATTCTCATTGATTCTGGTGCTACACACTCATTTATTGCAAAGCAGTTTGTTCACAAGTACTCATTGACTACGTCAGAACTTCCAGAGAAGATTCCCCTTATCATTCTTAACTCCTCGGAGTCTCCTTCCTTCTTTGTGACTCACCATACTAGATATATGGTTGCGCTCCCTTCCTTCCCAAGCTTTGAATGGGACTTTTTAGTCATTGATACTCCCAAGGGAGAAGACCTCATATTGGGCTTTGACTTTCTCAATCATTTTGATCCTTCTATTGATTGGAGGCAAGGGCTGATCACCTTTAATCCTGATCATTTGGACTATTCTGATCATTCTAAATCTTTCCATAATGACTTTTCTTCTGCCAAATCATGTGCAGCTCTGGTTGGTGATTCTAGAACACCATCATTTCTGTCTTCTGTCCATATTCCTTCCCTTAATTCCCCACAGTCATTAATACCTCCTAGAAATGAAGTCTTCAAAGAGATTCAAGATGTTGGAGAAGATAATTCTGTATCTTCACTTCATCTCTTATTTGGGAATATGGACCTTCCTCCTCCATCTTATCATGACTCCCTGGAGGAGTTGTGGGACAAAGAGGAAGACCCAGAAGAAGTAGAAACTGTGATGAAGGTTGTTCCTTCTGTCTATAGCCAATATTTGGATGTATTATCCAAGGTGAAAGCAGAAAACCTTCCTCCTCACCGCGCCTGTGATCATCATATTGAGCTGGAGGGGTCTCTACCTCCAGTTGGGGTGATCTACTCTTTATCCAAACAAGAGTCAGATACACTCAGGGCCTACATTTCAGAGAATGTAGAGAAAAGTTTCATCCGGTCAAGCTCCTCTTCAACAGGAGCACCAGTCCTCTTTGTCAAAAAGAAAGATGGTTACCTCCGTTTGTGTGTTGATTACTGCAAACTCAATGCTGTTACTAGGAAGAACAGGTATCCTGTTCCTCCTATGAATCAGCTTCTCAATGTCTTTAATGGTTCTTCTATCTTCTCCAAGATTGATTTGCGTGGTGCATATAACCTTCTCAGAATCAAGGAGGGTGATGAACATTTGACTTGTTTTAGAACTAAATATGGCAGTTATGAGTACTTGGTTATGCTGTTCGGGCTCACCAATGCTCCTGCTTCTTTCCAAAATCTTGTCAATGATATATTTCAAGATCTTCTTGATTTTTATTTTGTGGTTTATTTGGATGACATTATGGTCTTTTCCAAATCTGATGAAGAACATGTCACTCATGTGTCCACTGTCCTTTCCAGACTCAGAGCCAATAACCTTTTTGCTAAGGCATCCAAATGCCTGTTTCATGTTTCAATTGTGGAATATCTTGGTTATTTAGTTTCTTCTGAAGGCCTCAAGATGGACCAAGAAAAAGTCCAGCAGATTCTAAATTGGCCGCCTCCAAGAAAACTCAAGGCTCGTCAATCCTTCCTTGGCTTTGCCAACTTCTACCGCCGTTTCATCAAGAATTATTCAAAGAAGATCAGTTCACTAACCAGTTTCCTCAAGAAAGATTCATGTTTTCCCCTTAATGAGGAAGCTCTCAGTCAGTTTCACCAACTCAAAGAGGTTTTCACCACCGCTACAATCCTTCTCTACCCACCATTGTAGAGACCGATGCATCAGATTATGCTTTGGGTGCAGTACTGAGTCAGGTCTCTGACTCAGGAAAACATCCCATTGCATTCAACAGCCGCACGCTTATCCCAGCAGAGCTCAATTATGAAATTCATGACAAGGAACTCCTTGGCATCGTCTGGGCTCTCAAGCACTGGAGGGCTTTTCTTCTTTCACTGTCTTCCCCTTTTGAAGTTCTCACCAATCACTCTTCCTTCAATAATTCATGACCTCCAAAGTACTCACTCGCAGTCAAGCCCATTGGGCTGAATTCCTTTGTGAATTTCATTTTTCAATCACTTACCACCCTGGCCGCCTAGCTACCCTTCCAGATGCCTTATCACGTCGGGACGACATCTATCCGGAGAGGGGGGAGGATTTAATCAGCAAGAATCCAAAGAATTTTCAACAACTCATTAAGCAAGATGAAGTTCTACCCTCAAGGTATTTTGCAGTCAAGGTGGAATCCTTTTCAAATCTGATTGATTCAATCCAGAAGAAATTATGGCAAGATCGCCAGTACAGAGGTATCCTTGAAGATTTGGGTAAAGGTAAATCTGTGCAAGATTATTCTCTTTATTCCTCTTCCCAACTTCTTCTCTTCAAAGATTGAGTGGTAGTCCCAAATGACTCCACAATTCAACTTAGTATTCTTCAAAAGCGTCACGATTCTCCTCTAGCTGGCCACCCTGGCCAAGAGAAGACTCTCAAAGTTGTCAAGCGGGATTTCTACTGGTCCGGCATGACTCAATTTATCAAGGATTACGTTTCATCCTGTCAACAGTGCTCAAGAAACAAGAATATTCACCATAAGAAGTTTGGATTCCTCAAACCTCTTCCAATTCCAAATGGTCCTTTTTCTATGGCCTTCATCACTCAACTGCCGCTGTCCAACTCCTTTCATTCAATCCTGGTAAAAGTGGACAGATTCTCAAAAATGACAGTTTTTATTCCAACAATGTCTCCAATCACTTCCCTGGATTGGGCCCATTTATTCATGAAGAATATCTTTTCAAAGCATGGCCTTCCGTTAAGCATTGTCAATGATAGAGGTTCACTCATTGTTTCTTCTTTTTGGACCAATCTTTGTCAGCAGCTCAAGATTTCAAGAGACTTGTCAACTGCTTACCATCCAGAAACTGATGGACAGACAGAGAGGGTAAATCAGATACTAGAACAGTATCTTCGGATGTATGTCAGTTATCATCAAGATGATTGGAACACCTGGCTCCCTCTGGCTGATTTTTCCTACAATAATTCTGATCACTCTTCAAATAAGCAATCCCCATTCTTCACTGTTTATGGAAGAGATCCACATTTTGATTCAGCTCACATCACTCAAGATCCTCCTGCTGTAAAGTTATCAACAAAAATTCAATCAGTACAGCAAGATGTCAACAGAAAACTTGAAGCTTCCATAAAGTGGTTTAAGAGGTATGCAGATAAAGGTAGAGAAAGTCCACCTGTTTTCAATCCTGGTGACATGGTATGGCTTTCTTCCAAGAATATCAAATCAACCAGACCCACCAAAAAACTATCTGAAAGATGGTTGGGTCCTTTTCCAATCTTGAAGAAATTCAGTTCTCATGCTTACCACCTCAATGGAAATATGTCCACCCAGTCTTCCATATTTCCCTTCTGGAACCAGTCAAGACATCAACAATCCCAAATCGTCATCAAGAGCCTCCTCCTCCAATTACCATTGAAGAAGAAGAGGAATGGGAAGTCGCTCAAGTACTGGATTCAAAGCTCAAGAGGAGAAAGCTATGGTATCTGGTGGAATGGAATGGTTTCAGTCAAGACCCAGAAATATCCACTTGGGAACCAGCCAAAAACCTCAAGAATTGTCCTGATCTTGTCAAAGATTTCCATTCTTTGTATCCTGACAAGCCAGGACCCAATTCTTCAAAAGCTTGATCTTTTATGGTGCTTGGTGGGGAGAGGAATTACAAAAAGGAAGTCCCACTCCTGGTATTCACCTTTAGGGGTGTTCTACTCTTCTTTGTTGTAAGCATCACCTTGGCCACTCTGTGAGCACTTTCCAATTTGGACACAGATTTTTTGGCCTGGCTTTCAACATCAATTCCAAAATTATGGCTATTTTTCACTTGGGCAAATGGACTATTCACTTTCATTTTCCTTTCCAAGTTTTCCAATTCAAGACATTCCTTCATCAAATTTATATTCTTATTTATGGCACTGGCGGGATTGGAAACTTCTAAAAGTAAGTTCCTCTCCTGGTGTGCAATTCTCTGAGGGGTCTACAATTCTTCAAAACATCACCTTGGCCACTCCGTGAGCACCTGGCATCAAATTCTTTTATCCAGGTCCTTGGCCACTTTCAAATCAACCGTCAAAATCAATGATGAAGATTGGATCTCCCCTTCAAAATTTTTCCTTTTTATTTTCTTTTTATGTTTCTTTATCTTTACTTTTCTTTAAATTTCTTTTATTATAATCTTTGAGCCAAAACTCTACGTCAAATTCAATCCTTCAACATTTTCAAAGCCAAATGCCAAGAGAAGACTACGTCAACCTCAATTCATATGCCAACATTATTATCAGTTCAAAATTTTCTTTTCAAGATCAAATACCTCTGGAACACCTCTGTCCAATCCGTCTCAACAGCCTCAACAGGTTTCTACCTTATCATGGTGCTCAGGAACTCACCATTCAAGGTAGGGGGGTACTGTCACAACCACGAGTTTGACCCTTCTCCTTGATGGTTGCGGCAATCCAACCTGGAGCCAAGCTGGGGCCAATTGGTCACATCATATCATTTATGGCCAATTGGCCCCCCTAGGTGTTCTATGGCATCCATGCCATAACACCTTCCAATGGCCATTTTATGGCCTCAGGCCATATCCTTCCGTTATTGGCCTTCTTGGCCAATTCCCACTTCACCAACCCCCAGGCCTTCATCTTTGATTTTGGGCCTGGGGGGTCATTTTGTCTTCTAGGGGCCTCCAGGGCCCCTAGCCATCATCCTTGGGTTCAGGGCCACCCCTTTCATTATTGGGGTTTTGGCCTAAATGGCCTTTTTGGGCCATTTAGGCCCCCTACAGCTCCTACAGCCCGTGGGCCGTGATTCACGGTCCGCAGTCCATAGGCCATTTAGGCCCCTTTTGGCCTAATCCAATGAGGCCAAAAGGGGCCAAATGGGCCAGCCACCTAGGCCTCAAGGCCAGGTGGGTCCCAAACCACAATAGGGCCCACCTGAGCCATTTTTGGCCACCACTTCCTTGGACCCAAAAGTGACTAAAAACCTCATGGACACCATTTCGGCCATAAAACCTGTAGTACCCAATTTTGGCCATGGCCTCTGGCAACCACCAGAGGCCACCAGATCAGCTCAGTCCGTCTTTTCCCTCAACTCCAGGGAATTTCTTCCTTTCCTTCATACTATCGGTACTCAAGGTTGCAGGCATAGTGCATATATGGTATTATATACCATTATGCACCATTTTTTCTCAGCAATCTAATGGTGACGTTTTCAGGACCCAATTCCACCTTTCCAACTCAAAGTCTCAAATCCCAAGGCCTATGTTGAAGGAGGATTAATCAGCTCATCAGTCTGACAAGTTATGGTGGCAATCAGGAGATTCTTCAAAGGTCCCAACCACCTGTATTTGCAGGAGTTGGGTTGGCACAATTAATTCAGGATTATTCAAGGGCAATTCTCAAGAGGTATTACATCATTTCAATCAGTTGTCAAGGCATCAAGTATTCAATACTCCTTGGACAACTCAATTCATCCATACAGGCCTCATTCAATCAACCTGTATGGTCTTGGCCCAATTGGGCCATTCCATATGCCACTGTGTGAATTCAATCACACAGTTAAGATTTCAAGATGGCCAGAACTGTATTTCCCGATTTGGACAATACAGTCATTGATCCACCTTCCAGGATCAATCTTTCAGTTTTCACATATAACGGCTACCTTTCATCACCTGGGGACTTTTTCCTCAGTTAATTAATATATTGGATTGATTTTTATCCTTATTTAATTTTACCTTATTAAAGTTAATACTGATAATCTTAAGTCAGTCATTAGCACCCTTTTCTCTTTTCTTCCTTGCCTGTCAGTGGATATTGGTGGTCATATCCTTTACTAATTCCATTCCTTTTCTGGAAGGTTGAAACAGTGAATTGAGGATTCACTTGGTTGGCTTCTTGGCCTTTGGCTTTCTTTTATCTTTGGCCACCGGCTTCATTCTTATTATTCTGTGTTATCTTTGACATCTTTGTCCTTTCTCTTATTCCTGCTTAAGAAATATATTCCGTAGTATCTCTTATCATCTTTTGGAGCCCTCCAAGTGAGTTCTTGATTCCTGAGTGCCAGGCCCTCTTGCTTCCATAAGAGCCCCTGTGACAAATCCCCTCAATTCAATGTTGACACATCCCTATTGGAACACCCCTCAAGGGTCAAAACCGCAGTATCACCATGTGTAAATAAAATAGAATATGTATGAGCATTGAGCAGCATGGCATTTTACCCAATTAAACTCCTAACCAATTCCGCCATCCAGATGAGACATGTTACGCTTTATCAGCTGCAGCTCATGCACCATTACAAATGGGATAAAACTCTCAGATGGCTCAAATCATCTCCCCCTTCATAAATAATCAATCAATTTTTTTTCCAATTAATAACACTCCTAAACACTTTCACATCAGCCATAGATATTTATACACAAACCAACGATACTCCCAATTCCTGCAACAATGACAACCCGCCGCTATTCCTCAATGCGTATATGCATGTGTCAACACTGCTCAGCTCAAACACACTCTTCCCCTGAGGGTGATAGGCATGGAGTGGCCTTCACACCTTTCCAATATAAACAGCACATTAAAAAGCTGAAATCACCCGTTGCACCCAAATCTCTTCCAAAAATCCCTACTTCTGCATCAGGATCTGAGTGCCACAACTTATATTGGATCAAATATTCCCAGCTGATTATTCACCATTGACCCGAAGCACCTTCTCCACGGCACTGGGTCTCAATTCAAATGCACAGAAACCATACAGCAGCAGTCAAACCCCTCCCCCACAAGACCTTGCAATGATAATATCAGCCATTCTATCATTAAGGTATAATATACCCCACAGGGCTTCACGCATTCTCAACCCCTCCCTAAACCTGCTGATCAAGTCCAGCATCTCAAGCTCCAGTGGTCCCCCCACTCCTGCATTGCATATACCTCAAGATCTGAGTACCATATTTGAACATCTCCAATTGGAACCAGTGATTCAAAACTATATATATTGTCCTCAATTTTTCTCTCTTAATGGCCTTACTGAATCAGTCACAGCTGACCAACCCCACTTTCAATGCCATAATGACCCAAATGATCATGATCCCCCTTGCACACAATCATTAGGAGAATCCATCTATTCCTTTGAACCCCGCACCCAAAACACAACCAACATGAAGCAAACATTTATCCCAACAAAGCATTTCATTTATCAACCATTCAAAAATTGGCTTTCCAGATTTCTCCAGCAGGCTGGAATTATGGAAATTCTGCATCAACATCAAGAATCCCAAACTCCCAAAGGTTCCCCAAAATGTGACATCTGGGATGGATTGGTCTGGAGATGCTTCACTGGCACTAGAAATATCAATGACGCCCCATTCATGTCCATTCCTGGTGCATTGGCCTTCTCCATTTATTTGGACTGGTTTAATGCACATGGAAAGTCAACCTGGTTGGCCAGCATTGGACCTATCATGCTTATTTGTCTTAATCTCCCCCCAAGTGAAAGATTG
This sequence comes from Austropuccinia psidii, assembly GCA_023105745.1. Classification (NCBI taxonomy): domain Eukaryota; kingdom Fungi; phylum Basidiomycota; class Pucciniomycetes; order Pucciniales; family Sphaerophragmiaceae; genus Austropuccinia; species Austropuccinia psidii. The sequence goes on from JALGQZ010000007.1 coordinate 39,539,686, forward strand.
AAGCCAGAGAATGTCTATGTTTCAGGAATCATCCCTGGTCCGAAGAAGCTAACTTCCCTTCAATTGAATTACCTATTAATGCTACTCATCAAGGAGCTCAAAGAGCTATGGCAAGGTTACCATTTTTGACCCACCTCAACAGGTCCTTCAGGATCCTTTATCCATGTTGCATTTCTCACAGCCATTGCGGATGTGGTTGCCATGCGCAAGATTACTGGATTTATTTCCCATTCAGGCAACCACTTTTGTAATTTTTGCACCATTCACAAAGATCACATTGAAGAAATTGGTACTCAATTTCACTAAACACGCTCATATCAGGATCATAAATCAACCATCGCCAAATGGCTTTGGGCAACCCCACAACAAAGACAAGAAATTTTCTCTGAGTATGGAGTGCGATATTCAATTTTAGAAGACCTTCCGTATTGGGATGCAACCAGAATGGTTAATCTTGACATAATGCATAATTTAATACTGGGAATTTTGAAGGATCATGCAACTTTCAAATTGTGCATTCCAGAGTCCAAATCAAAAATTTACCTCAGGTCTCGCAGGGAATCCAATGACACCAACAGTTCAGACTCAGATTCCATGACCTCCAACAGCTCTTTTGATAAAATCACATTGAGAGAGGCCCGCTCCCTGAGAAGAGACGCAGCAAAAATAATGAATGAGCCACTCCCCACTACTTCCACCCGAAAAAACTACTTCCCAATGCCCACCCCTCACACGGAACATCCATCTAGTGGTTCTGCAGAGATTCCTTCATTTGATGCGGATTACATCCCCACTTCTGAAATACCCTCTGAATTGGATATCACTGCACTTAGTGATTACCAGATCAAGGGTGAGGCTCTGGAGCATCTCCGACAAAGCATATCTGAGACGATAATTCCCTCATCATGGACAAGAGTACCTCGCAACATGGGTTCCCCCTCTCATGGTAGCTAAAAAGCCGCTGAATAGGCTCTCTGATATAAGGTCTATATTCCATTTTTAATGCTCAGTCAACAGATGCCATTAGATGTACACCAATTTGCCAACATTCAAAGAAAAATTGGTCAGTCAGAAGAACTTGCAAATGAACTAACCAAGACTACATTCCATTTGATTAGTGCTATCAACATTACCACAAGTTGGACTGTTTCAATGGATTATGCGACTGCATTTGCTGAACATTGGAAAAAATTCCGCCTTTCGAATCAACTCTTGTTCCCAAAACAGAAAAGTAAACCAAATCATCATTTTGCTGATCATATTCCCAAACTCTTCCAACGTTGGGGCCCAGCACAAGCCTCAGCCACATGGGGTTATGAGTGCTTGATTGGAGTATTTGCAAAAATGCCAACAAATAACGAAATATGTACGTCAATTAATAAGATCAATATATTCACATTGATTAAACGCCTGAACTTAATAAGACTAACTTCTTGCAACTCTGAATAGATGATAAAAAAAAACCTTCTTTCAACATATCTGTCGATGTTCCAACCTTTCCATTCTCCTGAAATCCCCGTCCGTGCCATGTGAAATAAAAGAGCTTTTTGAATCACAGCCACCTGACCTCTTCAATCACCATAAATATAACAAACCATCCCGCCATGACCAAGAAAATTATGATTGCCTGATTGAGTACTTACAGAATTTTCATGCAACAAGGGAAATAGTTGATTGGATCAGCTTAGACATTACCGTGCAATCCACAAGTCATCCCACTTCAAGGATTGTGTCACCTTGGTATTTTCCAGTTTCAAACATTAATATTGGGAACAATATATTTTCAACTGAATCCAAAAATGTCAGCAACAGTGTGATATGTTTTCTGAGGGGCAACTAACGACAATTTGGTATTATTAATAGCATGTTTAAAGTCTCTGAGCCATCTAGCATACTGAACAATAACTTTCTGATCTTAAAAACTTTGAAGATTGATGTGAATTTCTTACCAGATTGGCCGCATCTGAATATTTATAAAGCTGTTGGTTTTGATGATGGACACTTGATTATATCCAAAGAAGAAATAGAAGGTAACTGTGGATTGTATGATAACAAAGCTCTGTCATGTGGACTGCTTGTAATGATAAAGCCATTAATTCATGATATTTAGTCTACAAAAATGCAAATCTCTCAGATTCATTAGCAATTTTGCTAGTGAAAGAACTGCCTGGAAATTTAGTGACAGAGACATGCCAATGTGACAAGCAAAGCCCATTCTTTCACATTGCCACAAAGAAATTACTATTTTGACATTGGGTACAATGTGAATAAGTCAAGCTCAATGATCAAATGACCCACACACTCACCTTTCACAGCATCCAAAATTTCTAACTGAGCCATCATCATGTTGGAAGGGGAATCGGCCCTTGTGCACCCGCACCCGCACACGCCAATGCACATGCAAGCGCTCCCGCACCTGCCAATGCACACACAAGCGAACCTGCACCCGCCAATGAACACGCAAGCACACCCGCACCCGCGGTATTGTGCGGAGGGTTCTACCAGTGTCATCTGCAAAACAACAATCCCACTCAGGCGGAGTCCTTTCATGGATGACCTGGTGAAGTCAAACCCCCTGCCTAAATCAAGACTGGCTGAAGGACCTCTTTGCTGTGTGTTTGTGCAAAGAGGCGGGTCTTGTGTAATTTTTACCAACCATCGGACGGTTTTGGGATGATCAGGTGGTGAGGAATCTGAGTTGAAGGCACATGGGAACCAATATTGGTGGATGTCACAGGATTTGGCGTAAGAAAAGAGTGGTACGTGTGCTTGACGTTTGCTTGATTTTTGCTTGACATGAGCTCAACTTTTATCCTGCTTGATGTTTGCTTGACGTGAAGTCAATCGCCGACAATTGACACGAGATTTGCCCTGGTGATTTCTTTTCTGATCTGGTAAATAATGAGTGTAATCTGGCACTTATGTATTCATCTGGTATGTTAAAGTCTTCTTTGAACATATCAATTGTTTTCATAAATTACATATGATTATATTCTCCTTCACCATTGAAGGCTGGCCATTCCTCTAATTTTGGAATGTCTTTGAAATTGCAAGCAGTTTCCACCTCATTACTTGAAATGGTACAATGTAAATCATTAAGCACATTTCTGTCAAGAATTGGTGTGGATTGCCTTGGCAATTCATTTTTCAGTGATATATCATTAATACTTGATTGAATGTCTTCTTTCAATTCAATTATTACTTTATCACTTTTTTCCAATTTTTCTTGAAAAAGAGCTGCATTGTGACCAGTTGAATTTTCCAAGTTTTGAACTTGTAATTTCAATTCTCTTAAATGTCCAGCTATAAAAGAAATCGAATTGTCATCTGGTTGCTTCAACAAAGTAACTTTAGACTCGATTCTTGCACAAATTTGCATCAAATACACAATATTGTCTTTATTAACATTTTCAAGGAAAATAATGGTTTTTTGTTGGTCTTTCACTTGTAATATCTCATTACCCAACTTTTGTTGGATATACTCGAATGTTTTAAGCTTTGCCATAATTTGTTCATTACAAGATTCAAATTGAGTTACAAGCTTAACAAGATCTATTTCTTTGGGAAAGATTGGTTCAATCTTTCCTCCTCCTTGTTTTTTTAATTCCCTCAGAGTTCTTGCCATATTGAACACATTGTCCATGGCTGTCTTTTCATTCTTTGGGATTCTGTAATTCTGTGGGTAAGGCTTGTTCCACTTGGGCTTTGCCTTTCCCTTTGCCTTTTTCTTGCCCTTCTGATTGGTCTTTGGGGCTTTCTTGGGCTTGCTTGGCACTTGCTGAGGCGCACTTTTGCTGGTGGATACTTGGGGAGCTTCCACTGGGATGTTTTCCTTGCCTTGGGCCAACTTCTTCTTCTGATCCTCTGATAACATGCTTTGGTTTTTCAACCAAGCTTTTATCTGTTGGACTTGTCCTTTGCAAGACATTGGGGTCCAGCCCTTCAGAAGATCTTCTGTATTTTCTGGCCCCATGAACTTCTTTACTTGAAGATAAGAGTTCATGGTGCCTATCCAAAGACTTGGGAGAAGTTCCCACTCTTGCTGTTTGGCGGCCATAAACTAGTTCTTGTACTGAGATTGGTAACTCTCCAATTCTGCCTATTGGAAATTATTCAGGTATAACAGCAATAGCAGTCATGTCAGCTTCTGGACTCAAAATAAGAGGTTCAAAGGTGCTGGCTTATCTTTGGGAACTGGTGGAAGTTCTGGCATCCTCCATTTGTGCCTCTCCTCTGGGCTGACATTCTTGTCTTTTTGATTTGTGACTGGAATGTCCTGGTCCAGATCCATTTGATTGGATTGAGTAATTACTTCCACTTCTTGTGAGCCTTTGAGATAAGACCACATACCCAATAAGGTCACAAAAAATACTCAGAATAATTATACCTTTAATATAATTATATTAAAATTACTTAGAATAATTATACATTAAAAATAATTACTTAAATATACAAAAAATACCATAAATTGGTACAAAAATTGGTTTAACTTAAAAACCAATGAATCAACATGTAAAATAAATTACACCATTGGATTCCCCATGGTAAAATACACATATACCATTTTTATGGCATATCTGTAAAGTCAATATTTAATGAATTATAAGGTATAATACCTTATAAAAACCATAAAACCTTATTTATCTCAGAAACTAATGAAACAACATGTAACGTAAATTGTACCAGTGGATTCCCCACAAAACTACACACATAAAACAATTAATAAGCTCATTTCCAAAGTTAATACTTAAGGAATTAACCTGAATATATGCACTTTTTTGGTCAACGCATATATTCAAGGATCATAGCTAATATCTCTTAAACTATACATGATAGAATGATGAACCAAAAATAAAGTTACCACGTAATTACTGTAAGAACACAGATATGAGCTTTATTTTACAAATGATAAACAAGGTTAAAACCTATGATGAAATATTGATAAAAATCAACAGAGCTGTTGACCACTTTGTTGTGAAAGTGTTCCAAACTTAAAAAAAAGTATACAGTTGGATTCTAATAGTTCATTCGTGAATAATGATGTAATTTGTATTATTAAATTCAGGGTATAACCCCCTGAAATGAAGGTTTGAAGTTTAAAATATTGAATCTCGACAGAAAAGATGAGTTACAAGAAAAATCATCAAAATTAGAGTTTTGATGATGTAATGAAAAGCTCTTGGCAGCATAATAGGGTTATGCCAGGCTATCAGAATTCACTCCCTTAATTGCTTTAGCGTGTAAATCTTAAAAGTTATTGAGGATCAAACTTTGAGCTTAATTTGAGCAGTTATGATCCCTCACAGTAACCTTAATTCAAGTTTAACAGTCTTAAGAGTGATAAAATTGGTGAATACTATTAGTTTATGATTAAAACTAAGAAAATACACGAAATTTGGGGTTCTTCCAAGCCTCTGATGTCATCAACTTTAGAGTTATAGTGATAACTCTAAATAATGGTGTAATAATGATGTAATATGGTTTGATAATGATGTAATCATCTCCAAACCTTAAAATATTGATCAATTCCAGTGGATATGATCAGTACACATCTACTAGAAGCCTGTTGGACTCTATGAGGGAGGTATTTACTATAAATAGAGCTCTTTTTACTCTATTTTCCCCTCAGACGCATCAAAAACATTAAATCAATTAACTCAAAGGGAATTTCTTTATTCTTTATATATAAAACTATTATATTATTAAAGACCAGAGACCACCTTATTATAATCATCTATTTTGACGTGATTAAATCATTTATTTAATTGTTTTTGTTATAAATCTCTCTAAAACTCATTTCCACGTAAAAATCCAGAATAATTTGTAATTTTCTTTATTTTTATTGTAAATACAATTTGAAAAGGTTGTATTTATATTTTTTGGCGTAAAATATTTCAAAATTATTATATTAAGTGTTAAAAGTAGGTTATTTTCTCTTATTATAATAATTTCTCTATTATTACTCTCTTAATAATTCTCTAATTAATATAAATAGTATTTATATTAATTCATAACTCTAATATTAGTAATATTATTGTTATTAATTGTTTTTTATTAATAAAAAGCAATTTTTTATGCCTTTATTATTTGTTGGTAACAATAATAAAGAAGCTTTTTAAATATATTAATTATTTTATATTAATATATTTATTTATTATATTATATTTTCATAATATAAATTATATTATTATATTTATTTAATAATATAATTATTTTACGCCATAATAATAATAATTATTTATTATTATTATATTTTTAATCTTATTTATTCAATTCATAAGGACATTCAGAGTACAATAAGTAATAAATCAGTAATTTTTACTTATTGTTTCATAGTCAAACCTTACATTTGGGGGCCTGGCCGTGATATTTACTTAGAAGACCTTTAAAAAGATTCTAATTGGGTTTATCCAATAACAAATTATATTTATAATCATAAAATTATATAATAATTTTATATTTTATTGATTTTAAAAGCTATTGAGGCATTTGGAAAGCAATTGTACTGTCTTACACGTGGTTTTTCACATCCTTAGACTTGCAAGAACTTTCTTTGAGTGACTCTAGTGATTAAAAAAGATAATTTATAAATTAAAAATATTTTTTTTATAATTTAATTTTGTAAAAGAATCATATTCATTTTTTATTTTATTCTTTAAAAATAAAAATATAAAAAATATTAAAAAGTTTTAAAAACCAATAAAAAAGTTATTTTTATTCATTTTTATTTATTTCTTTATTCATTTCAATTTTTTAAAGATATATAAGCAATTTCTACGTGGAAAATTGCCATATCTTGCCCAAAAAAAATAACACTTCTTATAAAAAGACTTATATTTATTTGTCTTTTTTAGTGTTTGAAGATAACCCAACAGAAGACAACCAAACTACTGTTGAGAGATTGGTGGAAGAAACTTGTCAAAGTTCTCCAACACCAGTTATCACCAAAAGAAAGAAAGCTAAGAAATTAGACTTTCCAGGACCCACCATTCAAGACTCTGAAGGTGGGCACCTCTTGTATAATTGCCATAAAAAGAATTTTTATTCTAAAATACTTTTATTTCTTATTTTCTTAAATTATGACTAACAGAAGAGGTTCCCAATACTCCATCCAATCAGATGGAGCTGGACTCAGAGGTGAAACTGATCCCTCAAAAGGGAAAAGAAAGGGCAATATCCCCAGTGGAACAGAATCCACACAAGGAAGTGCCTTATCCCAAAGGCAAGTCCCAGAAATGCCCATGATATCTGAGCCTGAATTGGAACTAAGTATGAGTAACTCAAATAGGTACAAATCACATTCAGAGGGCTCAAATAGACATCTACATGAGCCAGTACAAGCAGTATTACACAGTGTACAAGGACAAAGATTGGGAAATGCTGCCTCAAATACACCAAGGAGTGATGAACTCCTGGCACATCCTGAAAAAGTTTCTCAAAGAGGAGGAGATAGTGAAATACTCCAATGGATGGAATCCACTGTCATCCAAACCTCAAATCAAAAAAATCAAGGATTACCACGCCAAAAAGAGGGAGGCAACCAAGGAAGAAGCCCCAGTAGCTTCTACCAGAAAGCCCCAAGCCAGCCCACTTCCCCAAGAAGGGAAGAAGAACAAGAAAAAGCATTGGAGGAAACCATATTCCCCAAGCTACAGGATCCCAAGAATTCAAAAGGATGCCATGGACAATGTTTTCAACATGGCCAGAACCTTGATGGAATTCAAGGACAAGGAAGAGCAAAGAATGAGACAACCTCATTTCCCAAAGAAATAACCTTGTCCAAAGATGTTGTAAATACTTTAACAGAAATTAAAAATAGTATATTACCTCTAAAAGAAATTAAAGATAGTTTATTATCACTACAAGAAATAAATAACAATTTATCTTCTTTAACAAAAATTGTTGTGCAAAACAAGAAAGAAATTGACAACATTAAGTTTATTGTTGAAAATAATAAACCAAAGAATTTAATTGACAATACTCAAAAATTAATACAAGGACAACAAGAATTGTATAAATACATAAAAGACATCAAAGACAAAACTTTGACAATCAATTATGATGTGAGTATTGACAATCTTACAGAAAAATTAAATAAATTAAGTATTTCTGTAGAAAAATTTGAAGAAAAGACTTCATCACACCAAAAATTACTTTTGGCCCATGTGGAAAAAAGTGATGAAGCAAGAATGCATCTGAAAGATGATATTCAAAGTTAAATAAGGCTTATTACAGAAAAAATGGATAAAATTAATGAGGCTAATTTAAATATGCCAAAGTTATCAACACCTTTTCACATATAAGAAGCCCTGTTAAAACAAAAGAGGAATTATCAAATCCATTCATAACAGACTTGAGTCACCAAGATAATAACCAAGTCTTAATGAAGGAAGCACCTCAATTGAAGGAATGGCCAACATTCACAGGAGAAGGTGAATATGACCACATGTCATTTATTAAAACAATTGACATGTTACAAGAAGGCTATGCCATACCAGATGAATTAATCACTGCAAGATTACATTCATTGTTTGAGAAATCTGCAGAAAGATGGTATTATGGCATAAGACAAACAAATAGTAAAAATACCTGGTCTTGGTGGAAACAAGAAACAATCACCAAGTGGGCAAATGATGCCTGGAGGTATAAGATAGAAGATGCATTTGAAAACTCTTTCTTTGACCCAGAGAAAGACAAACCTTTAACTTGGTTCTTGAAACAAGTTGAAAGGCTTAATGCACTGTACCCAGAAATGTCACAAAAGATGGTGCACATGAAAATACTTCAAAATGTGGAGGGGAACTAGAACATGCCCTAAGAAGCAGGTGTATAGAACCATGCTCCACAGAAGAGTATATAAATGCACTAGAAGATATAGTGACAAGAACAAAAATTGGCAGGACTTGGAAAAAATTGGACATTAAAAGCCCAAATAAACCATTTATCAAAAAAGATAAATCAAAAGAATCCTTTAAGCCCAATACATCCAACAATAATGAGCAAAGAAAATGCCATAAATGTGGAGGTATTGGACACTTAGCCAATAATTGCCTTAAAAAAGCAAAAATTAATGAAATTGTGGAAACAGAAAAGCACAATGACAAAGAAGACCAATCAGACTCTGAAAAAGAGACAGAAGAGTCAGAAATCTCTGAAAGTGATGAAATCAATATAATTAATGCACAAATTAATAATATTGATATAATTTATGAAGTACTGGATGTTAATTCAAACTTACCACAGGTTGGAACATCTGACACAAACCTGACAAACATACAAGATGCCAAAATGTATAGAACCAAACCTGCAAGAGGAATGGGATATACAGCTGGAAAATCAAGTATAAGCATTGTTATGGTTGATAACCAAGAAGGAAAAGTTAACTTGGATACAGGAGAATATTGCACTTGTGTTGGCAAAAGTTATTTAAAAACCATTGTCCCAAACTGGCAAGAAAAACTTATGCCAATACAAGGTGTCAAATTTAGTAGTGCAAGTGAGAGCATGAAGCCCCTTGGAATAATTGATTTAACACTAATTTTTCCTCATCCCTCACAATGTGTCAGAATTAAAGTAGAGTTTGTAGTAATGGACAACTGTACTAGTAATCATTTCATACTTGGAATGACTACTTATCAATCTATGGTATAGATATCTCCAACCAAAAAGATAGATATTTTACCATAGGAGATAACAAAAGACAAAAGTTTGGCTTCTTAAATAACAAAAAAAAATCACAGTTATTAAGAAGGAAGAAAAAATTCCAGAAAAGGAACTTTTTATATCTGAACAACTTAAAGAGGCAGAATTCAATCAAGAATTAACAGAAAAAATGAAAGAAAAATTGATTGACCTCTTATTTAAGTATAAAAATGCCTTTGCAACTGACAAGGAGCCACTAGGTGCCATAATTGGACATGAAGTGGATATAATTCTTAATGTAGAAAAGCCTTACCCACCTTTATTAAGAAGACCTGCTTATCCAGCCAGCCCAAGAGCTAGAGAAGCCTTCGAAGTGCACATTAAAGAATTAATGGACCTTGGAGTATTAAGAAAGGTTGGACATAATGAACAAGTAGAATTTACTACACCTGTCATTATAACTTGGCATAATGGAAAATCAAGGATGGTAGGAGATTTCAGAGCCCTGAACACCTATACCATTCCAGACAGATATCCAATACCTAGAATCCATGAGACATTGGCCCAATTGTCACAAGCTAAGTTCATCACAGCTATGGATGCTCTTAAGGGTTTTCATCAAAATTTCTTAACAGACAATGCCAAGAAACTACTAAGAATAATAGTCCATTGTGGAATTTTTGAATACTTAAGAATGCCATTTGGGATAAAAAATGCACCTTCCCATTATCAAAGAATGATGAATACCATATTCCCTGAAGAATTATCAGAAGGATGGTTAATTATCTATATTGATGATATCATAGTTTGCTCAGAAACTTGGGAAAATCACCTTACAAGACTAGAAAGGGTACTAAAGAAAATAGTCCAAGTGAATATGAAAATTTCCTTGAAAAAGTGTCATTTTGCATATAGTGAATTAAAAGCACTAGGACATGTTGTATCTGGACTTAGTCTAGGCATAGACAAAAATAAAGTAGCAGCAGTACTACTCAAACCAATGCCTCAAACCAAAAAAGAAATGAAATCATTTTTAGGATTTGCTGGTTACTATAGACAGCATATGAAGGACTTTGCAAAAATTGCCAAATCCTTATATAAATTATGTGACCAACAAACAGTTTATGAAATGACTTAAGAAAGGGTCAAGGCATATGAAGAATTGAAAAATTCACTAAAAAATGCCCCATTTCTTCTAATGCCAGATTGGAAACTACCTTTCAAACTATACATTGATGCTTGTGGAGAAGGATTAGGTGCTGCACTTCACCAAACACAAATTATCAATGATAAACCAGTGGAAGGACCAATTTGTTTGATTTCAAGGCAAATAAAGCCAACAGAAGCAAGGTATGGAGCAAGCCAAATGGAATGCTTATGCCTAGTGTGGGCTTTAGAAAAACTGCATTATTATTTGGATGGCACAGTATTTGATGTAATCACAGACTGTAATGCTGTGAAATCACTATTAAACATGAAGACTCCAAATAGACATATGCTGAGATGGCAAATTGCTATCCAAGAATATAGAGGAAATATGACTATTGTACATAAATCTGGAAATATTCATAAAAATGCAGATGGTCTTAGCAGATGGGCTTTAGCAAATCCCCCTGACAATCCAGCATGGGTACCACAAGAAGAGCACCATTTAGAAGGAATATGTGTCACAGACATAGGCACAGAATTCTTTAACCAAGTTAAAGAAAGCTATAAGACAGACAAAATTGCCATATCTTAAGCCAACTTCTAATGAAAGACTGCAAAGATCCATCACTTTCATCAAAACTAGATGAAATATGGAAAAAGGCATATGATGAAGGAAGATTCCACCTCCTTGATGGAATCCTTTACCATAGAACAAAACACACATGTGTTATGGCCTTAACAGATAGAACACTAATAAACACTATTTTACATGAGTGTCATGATAGTGTTGCATCTGGACATCTCTCAGAAGATAGGACACTAGAGAGGGTGAAAACATGCTCTTGGTGGCCAAATTGGAAGAAAGATGTTGCAGAGTACTGCCAAACCTGTGACAGATGTCAAAAATCCAACAGAGCTACAGGAAAGAAATTTGGAATGATGATCCAAATCCAAGAACCAAAATCCCCATGGGAAATAGTTCATATGGATTGGGTAACAGCACTACCTCCAGGAGGAGACAGGAGCTACAATGCATGTCTAGTGTTAGTTGACAGGTACAGTAAAACTCCCATGTTCTTACCATGTCATAAAGATGACACAGCTATGGATACAGCCATAATGATATGGAATAAAGTCATTAGCCACACAGGCTTATTCCAAAATATTATAAGTGACAGAGACCCAAAGTTCACTTCAGCATTATGGACAAATCTCCATAACTTATTTGGGACAAAGCTATCATTCTCAACAGCTTACCATCCCCAAACTGATGGTTTAGCAGAAAGAATGATACAGACCTTAGAGGACATGATCAGAAGATTCGGTGCCTATGGGCTAGAATTCAAAGATTCTGATGGTTTTACCCATGATTGGTGTACACTAATACCAGCACTTGAACTGGCATATAAGACATCAATCCATTCTTCTACTGGCAAAAAACCAGCAATGCTAGAGAAAGGTTGGAATCCAAGACTTCCTTATGATACCCTCAAAAAGGACTTAGTGGACATACATCCAACAGCAAGCAGTTTTAAGATAATGCTTGACAAAGCAAGACACCATGCAAACAGATGCATGCAAGACTCTTTCAAATATGCAAAAGAAAGATGGGACAAAAGTCATAAACCATCTGACTTCAAAATAGGAGATTTGGTATTAGTATCAACTCTTAACTTTAATAACATGAAAAGACCAAAGAAATTGAAAGATTCCTTCACAGGACCATGTATGGTAAAAGCACTTCATGGACCCAATGCTGTACAATTGGAACTTACAGGTGATTTAATGAATAAACACCCAACTTTCCCTGTAAGTCTTATAAAACCTTACAGCTCAAGTGACAAGGAACTATTTCCACTAAGAAATAAACCCCCACTTGAAATTCCCCCTTTGGAAGAAGGAGAAGAAAAAATAATTGCAAAAGTCCTTAAAGAAAGAAGGACAAGAAACAAAAAAGAAAGAGAATACCTTGTAAGGTATAGAAATCCAACTCAAGAAGATGAATGGCTACTTGAGAAAGATATAACAAATGCAGATAAACTACTGAGGAGGTTTAGACGTGAAAGAAAACCTAAAGAATAATAAAATCAAGCATTATTGAGCTTCAGGACTGATAAAGTCTAATGAAGAGGTAGGACAGTGGATGATACCCTAATCACACATATCAGATTGTGGTACAATCTTTTTTGGTGGTAGGGAATGTGAGCCTTTGAGATGTGACCACATACCCAATAAGTTCACAAAAAATACTCAGAATAATTATACCTTTAAGATAATTATATTAAAATTACTTAGAATAATTATACATTAAAAATAATTACTTAAATATACAAAAAATACCATGAATTGGTACAAAAATTGGTTTAACTTAAAAACCAATGAATCAACATGTAAAATAAATTACACCATTGGATTCCCCATGGTAAAATACACATATACCATTTTTATGGCATATCTGTAAAGTCAATATTTAATGAATTATAAGGTATAATACCTTATAAAAACCATAAAACCTTCTTTATCTCAGAAACTAATGAAAAAACATGTGAAATAAATTGTACCAGTGGATTCCCCACAAACCCCACACATAAAACAATTAATAAGCTAATTTCCAAAGTTAATACTTAAGGAATTAACCTGAATATATGCACTTTTTTGGTCAACGCATATATTCAAGGATCATAGCTAATATCTCTTAAACTATACATGATAGAATGATGAACCAAAAATAAAGTTACCACTTAATTACTGTAAGAACACAGATATGAACACTATTTTACAAATTATAAACAAGGCTAAAACCTATGATGAAATATTGATAAAAATCAACAGAGCTGTTGACCACTTTGTTGTGAAAGTGTTCCAAACTTAACAAAAAGTATACTGTTGGATTCTACTAGTTCATTTGTGAAGAATGATGTAATTTTTATTATTAAATTCAGGGTATAACCCCCTGAAATCAAGGTTTGAAGTTTAAAATATTGAATTTCGACAGAAAAGATGAGTTACAAGGAAAATCATCAAAATTAGAGTTTTGAGGATGTAATGAAACGCTCTTGGCAGCATAATAAGGTTATGCCAGGCTATCAGAATTCACTCTCTGAATTGCTGTAGCGTGTAAATCTTCAAAGTTATTGAGGATCAAAGTTTGAGCTTAATTTGAGCAGTTATGATCCCTCACAGTAACCTTAATTCAAGTTTAACAGTCTTAAGAGTGATAAAATTGGTTAATACTATTAGTTTATGATTAAAACTAATAAAATCCACGAAATTTGGGGTTCTGTCAAGCCTCTGATGTCATCAACTTTAGAGTTATAGTGATAACTCTAAATAATGGTGTAATAATGATGTAATATGGTTTGATAATGATGTAATCATCTCCAAACCTTAAACTATTGATCAATTCCAGTGGATATGATCAGTACACGTCTACTAGAAGCCTGTTGGACTCTATGAGGGAGGTATTTACTTTAAATAGAGCTCTTTTTACTCTATTTTCCCCTCAGACGCATCAAAAACATTAAATCAATTAAATCAAAGGTAATTTCTTTATTCTTTATATATAAAACTATTATATTATTAAAGACCAAAGACCACCTTATTATAATCATCTATTTTGACGTGATTAAATCATTTATTTAATTGTTTTTGTTATAAATCTCTCTAAAACTCATTTCCACGTAAAAATCCAGAATAATTTGTAATTTTCTTTATTTTTATTGTAAATACAATTTGAAAAGGTTGTATTTATATTTTTTGGTGTCAAATATTTCAAAATTATTATATTAAGTGTTAAAAGTAGGTTACTTTCTCTTATTATAATAATTTCTCTATTATTACTCTCTTAATAATTCTCTAATTAATATAAATAGTATTTATATTAATTCATAACTTTAATATTAGTAATATTATTGTTATTAATTGTTTTTTATTAATAAAAAGCAATTTTTTACACCTTTATTATTTGTTGGTAACAATAATAAAGAAGATTTTTAAATATATTAATTATTTTATATTAATATATTTATTTATTATATTATATTTTCATAATATAAATTATATTATTATATTTATTTAATAATATAATTATTTTACGCCATAATAATAATAATTATTTATTATTATTGTATTTTTAATCTTATTTATTCAATTCATAAGGACATTCAGAGTACAATAAGTAATAAATTAGTAATTTTTACTTATTGTTTCATAGTCAAACCTTACACTTCTAGTAGGAGTCATTGCACATCAATTCTAAGAAAAAATGGACTAAGAATGGATTGAATTCACCTGATGCACCTTTAAAGAGTTCTTTGGTTATTAAACCCCTTGGTGCTGGGCTGGTTTGAATTTCAATACCAGACTCTGAAGAGCTGTGTCTAATTGATGACACGAGAGAAAAAATAAAAATATACGTTATTTTATCAAACAATAAAAATAACTTATAAATTCAACTTATTGAATAAAGTTTTTTTAATGTAATTTATGGCAAATTAGGTCAAAAATAAAGAAAAATGTCGAAGATAAAAGAAAAAATGTTTTTAGTAAAGATTTTGAATTTTTGAATTTTTTATTTGATTTTGTATTTGATTCAAAGAAATAATAATTATGCAATTAATAAGCTTATTAATCAAAATTATATTATTCTGCACTTTATACTAGAATAACTCGAAGAATAAATTTCAAGTCTGTGATGTGAAAACGCCACTAGCTAGACAAAAGAAATTTATTCCACGTCACTCAATAGTATATTGTTTCAAACAATATTCTTAAGAAAAAATAACTTTATTAATATTATAAAGATTATTTTTAAGGGATAAGTCCCAAAAAAGCCAATATTAAGACAAATATGGCAATTTTACGTCAAAAAGTAGTAAAATAAGGTCTAGAATATGATTTATGTCCCCAAAATTGGTTAAAATCACAGCCAGGCCCCCATATGTAAGGTTTGTCTATGAAACCCTTGATAATAGTAGCAATATCAAGAGTACTATGACTGTCCTCAGTAGAAATATATAATATAACAAAATATTATAACCACAAATTTGAATATAATTATTAAAAATAATCATATATAAAAAAATAAATTTAACTATTATTATAAAAATATAATAATAAAAAAATAATAATTATAATAAATTATAATTATTCTATTATTGTTATAGTCACTGACAGTTGTAACAATAAGAAGTGTAAACCTCTTAATGAGACAATTACACATTGAAAATATGGATATTAACCACCTATAAATAATATAAATATTCTTTATAAAAGAATTAAGACACACACTATGCAGAAATAATTCTTATAGAATAAAATTATATATAAAAAAACTAATACTAGAGAAAAAAGATATAGAACTTTAGAGAAAACTTACTTATAATATTTATTTAATACAACAAGTCAAACAGCAACAGTTATGATATTAAATAATAATTATAAGTTAAAAACACCCCAAAAATCAATATTTTTAAAGATAAAACAACTTTTTATAATAAAAATTATGATTTAAAGAGTTTTTAAGAGGAATTTGTGGATTTTTAGAAGATATTTAAGACGATTAATTTTATATAATAAAATATATTATTGGTGATTACAACAATAATATAAATTCTATGATTTCAATTATTTAGTTTTAAAGAATAAAATAACTTAAGAATTACTATAATAATAAGATTTTATATCTAAGAAAACTTTACCTGTTTAAATTTCTAATACGATTAGATTGATGATGAATGATGGACAAAAACAGAGATGAAAAGACTCTTTTAATGTCTTCAGAGCAGCTCTCATGATTCATAATGAATATAGAGGGCGTGCTGAGGTAAAAACTAAAATACCATGCTTAAAAATAGAGTTCTTAACTTAAGGTAACTTATTTTTAATTCCAATTTAAAGTTATCAGTGTTATTCTTAACTCCATGTAGCTTTAATCCTCATTTAAACTAATTATTTTAAGTTTTTAATATTAATAAACTTATTTATATTAAAGTTAATCAGATGAACAACTTAAAAATAGAGTTTCAAGCAGAAATCTCTTAAACTCAATTTTTAATTAATTTTTAAAGAAATTATTATTTTCTTTGAGCTTTAATTAAAAGAGTAAATTTCCAGGCTAATTACCCAGGAAATTTATTTATAAAAGATACTTAAAATTTAATTCATATGTAGATAATATTAAATTGTAAGCTGTGTGAAATTTTCAAGCAAATCCATTAAGAATTGGATGTTTAATGAATTTTTGAAGTTATTGTATTTTTCCACGTAAAATAGCAATACACACCAAACCTTAACTTTTGATAAGGTTTTAATGCTTGTAACCCAAAATTTTCAACCTTATTTAAGCTTATTTAAGCTTAATTAAGCTTTGACAGTTCTTAAAACCTTAAATTCAAGCCTGCATATTGGGATTTACCCTTTGGAAGCTTGAAATTCCTGTCTAAATTGGGATAAAACCAGTTTAAACTTTAATTTTGGATCAAAGTCTAATCTTAAAGTTTAAATAAGGTTGAAAATCTCCCAATACAGGTGGACAACCTTAATTGAATCCTTGCAGATCCAAAAAGCTGGGTACCCCAGCTCTGTTTGGTCTTTTTCCTTTGTCCCACCTTTTTGCATGGATTTTGCCCTTTTATTTATTTAAAGCCATACTATGGCCTTAAACAATTTTAAATTGAGCTCACGCAGGAGTTACATTCTGTATGGCAAATCCTTAGCCAATTCAGTAAATATACACCACACCTCAATTTTAACCAAAATTTTGGTAAGTTTGCATAAACCTTATGCAACTTTAAATTTAAGCTTATTTAAGCTTAAATTTAACAATTTTTAAAAAAAAAGTAAAAAATTTACACTTGTACTGTGAGATTCCTAAATATTCTAATAACATAAGAAATAAGTGTTTTTGGGTATAACACCTTATGGATGTACCCTAGGTTATTTTTGGTGTAGAATCCAAAAATGACATAATATTTATAACTTTGTTTATCCAAAAAACATTTATACTTATTTTTTGTTATTTTTTATTCTAAATTCAATTAAAAGTCTGTTGAAGACAGTTTAAACTGTGTATAAAGTTATTTGTGGCCCTATGGGTATGTTATACATACCCCACAGGCTCACAGTTAGCTTCATCACTTTGTTTCCAAATCTACTCTGGTCACTTTTGGGTGTGTTTTCTCTTTAATATTCCCTTTAAAAACTCTTTTCTTACATTAATTGCCTGAACTTCTTTGCTAATTGATTCCAATTGAAATTATTCTTGAAGAATATTCTTTGTTAGCCTTAAATATCTCTTGTAGAGTATTTTTGGATAAATTTTTATTGTTGGTAAAACAATAAATCTTTAAAATATTATTGTTCTATAGTAATCAGGTTAAAAGCAATAAAATGGGTGTTTTTTTTCTTAAAAATCTTATTTCATACTATTCTTAATCAACTTTTACCTTAAATAAGTTTTGATCACAGGAAAAGTACTTGATTTTTAATCAAAGCTTCATATCCACACCTTACATTTGGGGGCCTAGCCATGATATTTTACCAGTGAAATCTATTTTTTCTGTTTTTAAATCCCTTTTTTTATATTGGAAAGTTGAGAAGACCCATAAAAAATACTTATAATTCAAAAATTCCATAAAAAATACAACTTTTACGTATTATAAGTGAGGCTTTATTTTTGATTTTTCTTTTGAGAAATACTTTTTTTTAATTAATTTTAGTGTCTGACAATGTGTTAAGAGAAGAAAATATTCAAACTGAATCAAC
This sequence comes from Austropuccinia psidii, assembly GCA_023105745.1. Lineage (NCBI taxonomy): Eukaryota > Fungi > Basidiomycota > Pucciniomycetes > Pucciniales > Sphaerophragmiaceae > Austropuccinia > Austropuccinia psidii. Next base: position 39,558,241 of record JALGQZ010000007.1, read on the forward strand.
AGCTACTAGCATTATTCCTGACAGTACTTCCAATTCTGACTATAATAGCACACTTATTATAGCTCAGAAAAATCAACCAGAGCCAATTTCTTCTGTATCAATTGACTAGGACATAAGTAATACCCTTCAAAGGCAAAGAAACTGGCCAATAGTATGTTTTTTGAGGTAAGATGACTATTTTTAAGCTTGTAATCATACAATATGCCTTCAACAAGATCAGGAGCCAGCTATAACCCCTCAAGCAGCTTCCAAAAAGGTTATAGACATGATTATGACAGAAGCCAATCAGCTACAGAACAACAAGGTTCCGTAAATGGATCCCAAACTGACAAATTATGCCATTACAAAGCTGACAGGACTGTTTTACCTTCAAAAAGAGCTGAAACTGCTACAAGAAGCCTCAGTGGACATATACAAAGCCAGCCAGAAAGCCTACAACAATGCATTGCAGCACAAAGAGTACCAGATCCTTACATATCTGTGGAAAAACTGCATGAATTATTACCTGACTGTGAGAAAATTTCTGGGCCATCCCAGCACTAGCAAATTACTCAATAGATGGCATCCATTGATGCAAAAGAAAAAAAATGATGCTTTTAACAGCATAATGGAGAAAAAACAACCCTCCACAACCCAAGCAAGTGCCAAAAACAGCCCCAGTATTCAGAAGCAGCAATTCCAATGTGAAACAGTAGCCACAAGCTCAGAACAAGGGCAAAGGCAAAGTAACAGCCACAAAACCTTACAAACAGGGCTACATAATCCCAAAGATTCAGAAAGATGCCATGGAAACTGTATTTCAGATGGCCAGAACAATGATGGAATTGCAGAAAAATGAAGAAGCCAGATTAAAATATCAGACATTATTTCTGATATTCTAGATGGCATTTGAAACTTGCGTATAGCTACAAATGGTGTGAAAAGTCATATTCCTGATAAAAATGCATCAATTTGTAACAATTGTAAGACAAATAACTGAAGTCTGAGCCAAATAAATGAGAAACTTATGTATTTTGAAAAAGTTCCAAGAACAATTATAAATTTCAATAATGACAATTCATTTGGAAATAAGTTAAATGAACAATCTGCCATTACTAAAGGATTAACAGACAAATATTCTAAATTCAATATTGATGACATAATTGAAAAAAGAATAAAACAAGCCATAAATATTATCAAAGAAGATAATAAGAGAGTCCTTGATGATATTTAAAATTCATTTACTGAAGTAAAGACATATAAAATTTCCTTGAAAAAGTGTTTTGACACCTCACAACATGAAGTATCAAAATTAACAATTAAATTCAATCAAGTCACTTCTAATAGTAATATACAGACAGAATTATGGCAAGAATTAACACATAAGAAATATATGTATGAAATTGAATTAATGAATTTAATAAAGAGCTTCCAACATGAGTTCAGAAATTCTCAAAGGTGTAGCAAGAGTAAGATGAATGATATTGAACAATTGCTGCACACCTTATGTGAGCCTGCAAGCATGAAAAGAATCACATGCTACACAAGCTCCAGAGACTTTTATTAAATTTTCTTTGAATTATTTCAATTCATCTGTGTAAATTCACTTTTAATTTGGTTTTCTTCTATCTTTGTTTACAAGTCACTCATTCAAGATATTTTACTATAATCATCTTGTTACCAAGTCAAATCTTCAAGACTTTTAGCTATAGAAATCTTGTTTATATAACACCATTTTTACTTCGCTGATATAGTAAATTTGCTTCTATAACAACAGCATATGCTTTGTTACATATCTTGTTACTATAAAAATAACCTTTTTGCTAAAAAAAATGTATTAGTCTATTTGTGTTTTATTTTGATTTTGTACCTACAGCATTTAAAGTGGAACATTCTCCTTGAGAATTATTCCTCAGAGCTCTTACAATATATTTTTTTGCAAGTAAATTCATAAATATCTATTGATATTAGATCTCTCAAATATAAGTAGTTACAAATGACTTTTACTATTTTTCATATTGTTGAAGCCCATTCCACCAATTGTATACCTTTTTAATAGTAACCTCTCAATTAATTTAGCTTAATAGCATTCCATGGATACTTTAGTTTATTAAAATTCCTAGTAATTAGACTGGAAGTCAGGTTAGAGGCCCCAGGCTAACACCTTACCCAAAATTTCTACACCTCTGAATTAAAATGAGGGTGCAGGAATTCCCAATCCACAGGTATTGGATGTGGAAAATTCACAGTTGAAAAATGAATTTTTCACTTCTTTTCATAACTTGGAGCCATTAATGGGCCAAGCACTCGCGAAAGAAGTAAAAAAACTCAAAGAATGGAACTTATGAAATTCAATAGAGGTATTCACATGATTACAGAAGATATTGAATTACTTGACAGATTGGTAACGGCAAGATTTAACACCTTGTTTACCAGATCAGCCCACAGATGGTGTAAGGTTTGACTATGAAACAATAAGTAAAAAATTACTAATATTTTACTTATTGTACTATGAATTTCCTTATAAATGAAATAAATAAGATAAAAATAATTATAATAATAAACAATTATTATAATTATGGCGTAAAAAAAAGTATATTATCAATAAAATATGATAATATAATTTATATTATAAAATATAATAAAATAAAATAAATATATTAATATAAAATAATTAATATATTTCAAAGCACTTTATTACTGTTACAAACAAATAATAAAGGCGTAAAAAATTCTTGTTTATTAATAAAAAACAATTAATAACAATAATATTACCAATATTAAAGCTATAAATTAATATAAATACTATTTATATTAATTAAAGAATTATTAAAAGAATAATATAGAGAAAATTATTTTAATAAGAGAAAATAACCTACTTTTAACACTTAATATAATAATTTTGAGATATTTTACGCGAAATAATGTAAATACAACTTATACCAATTGTATTTACAATAAAAAAATAGAGAAAATTACAAATATTCTTGATTTTTATGTGGAAATGAGTTTTAGAGATATTTTTAACAAAAAAAGTTAAACAAATGATTTAATCACGTCAAAATTGATGATTATAATAAGATGAACTTTGCTCTTTAATAATATAAAAGTTTTATATATAAATAATAAAGATATTACCTTTTATTTGTATTGACTTAATGTTTTTTGATGCGTCTGAGGGGAAAACAGAGCAAAAAGAGCTCTATTTATAGTAAATACCTCCCTCCTAGAGTCCAAAAGGCTTCTAGTAGACGTGTAATGATCATGTCCACTGGAATTGATCAATATTCTAAGGTTTGGTGATGATTACATCATGATCAAACCTCATTACATTATTATTACGCCATTATTTAGAGTTATCACTATAACTCTAAGTTTGATGACGTCAAAGGCTTGGCAGAACCCCAAATTCCGTGGATTTTATTAGTTTTAATCATAAACTAATAGTATTCACCAATTGTATCACTTATATGACTGTTAAACTTAATTGAAGGTTACAGTGAGTGATCATAAATGATCAAATTAAGCTCAAACTTTGATCCTTAATAACCTTTAAGATCTACACGCTACAGCAATTCAGAGAGTTAATTATGATAGCTTGGCATAACCCTACTATGCTGCCAACAGCATTTCATTACATCATCAAAACTCTATTTTTGATGATTTTTCTTGTAACTCATCTTTTCTGTCGAAATTTAATATTTTAAATTTCAAACTATGATTTCAAGGGGTTATATCTTGAATATTATAATAAGAAATACATCATTCTTGACGAATCAGCTAGTAGAATCCAACTGTCTAATTTTTTTAAGTTTGGACCACTTTCACAACAAAGTGGTCAACAGCTCTGTTGATTTTAATCAATAATTCCTTACAGGTTTTAAGCTTGTTTATAACTTGTGAAATAAACTTCATTTCTGTATTCCTAAAGTAATTCCGTGATGATTTTATCTTTGGTTCATCACTCTATCATGCATAATTCAAGAGATATTAGCTAAAATCCTTGAATATATGTGTTGACCAAAAAAGTGCATATATTCAGGTTAATTCCTTAAGTATTGGTTTTGAAGCTTAGCTTATTAATTGTTTTATGTGTGGATTTTTATGAAGAATCCAATGGTACCATTCATTTTACATGTTGTTTCATTGGGTTTTGAAATAAATAAAGATTTGTTTTTTTATAAGGTATTATTACTTATAACTTATTAAATATTGACTTTACAGATATGCCATAAAAATGGTATATGTGTATTTTACCATGGGGAATCTAATGGTGTAATTTATTTCCCATGTTTATTCATTTGTTTTTAAGTTAAAACAAGTTTTATACCAATTTATGGTATTTTTGTAGCTTTAAGGTACTTATTTTTAATGTATAATTATATTAAATATTTCTTGTGACCTTTTTGGGTATGTGGTCATATCTCAAAGGTTCCCAGATGGTATATAAAACTGAGACAGGAACATGGACACCAAAGTTGGACTTGGTGGAAAGCCCAAATTATCAACAAATTGGCCAATGATGCTTGGAGATTTCAGGTTGAAACAGCCTTTGAATCTGCTGCATTTAATTCTGACAAAGACAAAGCCTTACCATGGTTTTGCCAAGAAAAAGATAGATTAACAGCATTATATCCTGACATGTTGGGATTTATGATTCAAATAAAAATTCTAAGACAATGTGGAGGTGATGTGGAGAATTGTCAGCCTGTGACTCAAAACCAGGGCACAAGCATGACAGCTAAAATACCATAAACCAATGGTATAGCCAAGATACCACCAAAACATGGAGCTGAGCCAAATAAGCTCAAAAGGTATCAAAAGAAAGAGGAAACTCACCTCTTCCTGAAAATATAAGTCCCATCACCATAGGACAAGAAATAACAACGTTATTCCTGCTCAAAGTTATTGCTGAGCATAAACCTTAATTTTCACCTCTCATCTAAAATCTAGAAGGAGAGGCTTAACCCCATCAAATGGGTACTCAAAATGAAGCTCTAAGCCAGGGCTATCCAATGGTACCAGCCAAACTGAGCTAGCACCAATATTACTGGAGTTATGGTCAATTTCAGGCCAAATAAGGGTGAACAAAACATTCACCTCTCATCTAACTTCTACAGTTTTAGTGTGGGATACCTGAAGTGGGGTCTTTTTGGAAAGAGCACAATAAGGGATATCTGATGGTGTCATCCACTTCCTCATATCTCAACTACTGCAGAAGTTATGGGGCAAACAAGCTCAATACAGCTTATTGCCTAAAACACGCAAATGTACAAAAATCTTGTACATGGGATAACTTTGCCATATTTAATGATACCCATATCAAATGAGGTACCATTTTGTAGAGCACATACAGGGCTACACACTGAACCAATCTTGAGGTTGATATCTCAAGAATTGACAAATTTATGGCTGTTTTAAGGTCAAAATACCACCTGCTGTCATATACAGCCTTACCATGGGATAATATCCCATAATCATGACTATGAGGTGTCAAATAGACAAACAAACATGTTTTTACTTCAATACCTCATAATTAAGTCAATACTGGGGTCCCATACAGTTCTTGTACAGCATTCTACGCGTCACACACGTCAGAATCAGGCTGTGAGGTCCCCAGATGAAAATTTTCACCCTGTATTGGTGAAAACCGCCCAGATGTGGTTTCAAAACCACATCTGAGCCCAATACAGGCTATACAGGCTGTTTGCAAACCACAAGCCAGCACTAGAAAGTGAAAAAATCTTCACTTCCTCTACGTGGAAAGGTCTAGCACCCTTTCCACCCCATTTCAGGATAAAAAGGAGGCTTTTCACAGCCAGAATTGTCTCCTCATCCTTCTCTTGAATTCCTACGTAGTACAACTGTCCAAAACAGTTATACTCTTGGAAAATAATCAGGTATACTTTAAAATTTTCTCTTTATTATCATTTTATTGACACTTGTTTTATCTTTTTAGGCATCATTTTCTTTGAAAATATGTATTTTTATATATTTTTACTTTATTTTTCAAGAATACTCATATTTTAACGAGTATCTGTCACGTGGCTGATAACCACAGACCAGTATTTTTGGCGTGTTTTGTAGATAAAAACACTTTTAGCGACTAATACAGTCTTAATTCTTAATTGAATCAAGACAGCTCATACTGATAAACCAACAGTTGAGGCGTGTTTGGGCACATTGTCAACTCAATTGCCCTGTAATACACCATCTTTTGACAGATTATACTTGCTAATTACAAGTATTCTGTGAGATATTGGTATACAAACAGTATACCACATATCAGTAAGCTGTATTTGTGACGTGGAATTGTTAATTCAATTACATTGTCATAATACAAGGGCATATTGTAATAATATACAAGCCCAGAGGCCATTCTTAGACGTGCAAAACCAGCCTTTTAAGAATTCTTAACTGACATAAGCCCTCTTTTTCCTGTTTGATTCAGTGGAAGAAAACTTCATACCACTTGAGACCCAGTCACAGGCCAACGCACCAGTGACACCCTCAGAACCAGAGGGGAGCAAGGGCAAAGGGAAGAGGCTTAGTGAAGGCCAAATTACAGCGAAGAAGTGGACACCAATAGCCACTCAGAGGAGTAGAAAACCTCAAAACTCTGCTTCAATACAAGGTAAACCAACCTTAACCACTTTTACAGGAAAGATTACAATTATTAACCCAGTTGTAACTTCCAAAGGCAAACTGCCCAAGTCAGAAGACAATAAATTTGTACAAGGCACAGTCCAACGTAAATACCCTAAGAACATAAAGTTTTTGACTGCTTGCAAGCACTGATATGTCCCCTGCATACCTCAGAGATCTTGGCTTCCAAAGGAACCAGCCAGAGGACAGAGAAGGATTGTCCAGAACCAGAAGACCAGGAAGAGGACACCTTGGACACAGTGGTGGATGGCAAAACAATGAGGGAGATAATATCAACCTTGCCATTCACACTCCAATTCAACAGAAACATCAAACCAGAGGACTGGAAGGATATGGATCAAGTTCTTCAGATCCACCAACTCCTCAAAGACTTATTTCAATGGAGCATGGACAACAAGAGGTTCAACCTAGCAACTCACTGGGCAGAACTTGGATCAAGTTGCCAGAAGATCTGTCTCAAAGAGATAGACTTCAAAGACCTTATGGTAATCACCAAAGGTTAGAATCCTACCAGGCAGCACAGACTCCTGGAGGCAAGGGCACACAGGATAAAGGAGAATCAAGCCACTATCCAAGCAATAGAAGAACAATTAACCCAGACAGGGCCTACTCAGATTCCTTCAGGTTCACAAGGAGCAGGCCAAATCAGCTCTCCAGTATTCAGAAACCAGCAGATCAGTGGCCAGGAGTCACCATTCCTCACAATTCCAGGAAGTGTCCAGAAGAAGACAAGGAAACAAGGGCAAGAACAAAGCCTCCTTCAACCAGAGGAGGAAAGAGTCAGACCCTATGATCCAGAGGCTGTTAGATTTGGTAAAAGAAGTAAATAAGAACCAGAAGTAGTTGTAAACCACTCTAGAATCTGTAGTCCTAGTAATAGAAACATTACCCCCCCCTACAGACTGAAAATAACATTTTCACATCTGAGAGTAACATCACCAGTGATACACTGTGGTTACAAATGTCCCAATATGCTGAACAATCTGCAAAGCAGTTTGCAGAAATTAAAGCTGGCCAAGAGAGGATGAGACAAACTCAAGCCTCCTTGGAAAAGATAGTTAAACTTTTTCAAGAAGGGTATGCTCAACTGAGCAAAGCCTCTGAAGAAACCAACAAAAGACGGAATATAGTTTTTGAAGAACAACACCACAGCACAATGGACAGGGAGTGTCTGGACCAAGAAATTAATAAATTGCTTAATGCCTACCATACCTTGAAGCCCCAACCACCAGGCCAAGTTATGGATAATCCATATCAACCAGATGACATTAAACCAGATGCCATGTTGATGAATAAGGCAAGATCCCCATCACAATACCAAGATGGAGATGGCATGTCTTATTCAGAGAAGGAAGCCTTGAAACAGCTTCCTGAGGCCTCAAACTGGCCCAAATTCTCTGGATCAGGTGAATATGATCATATGTAACTCATAGATTATATTGATGGACTCTTCATTGATTTACCAAGCATACCAGACTACTGGATCACTGCTAGATTGAATACTGCACTTAAAGGCCATGCTAGTATATGGTACACAGAAATGAAAGAAATCCATGGCAGGAGAAACTGGCCATGGTGGAAGAGTCAAATCATCCAAAAGTACAGTAATGGAACTTGGATATGGCAAAAGACCCTGTCATTTGAAAATGACAAGTACTCTGTGGACAAAGATCCATATGAGTGGTGTCTTAGACAGTCTAAAAGACTTCAAGCCATTGATCCTCAGATGAGAGGAAACCCCACTAGAAATTCAGGACATACAGTTGGAAGCAGGCATGCCACAGGACACTGCTAATAAAAACTTGTGCAAACACACACAAGAGGCAAAATCATTCCTGGTTACACCAACCAAAGGAATGGCATATATACATGGAACAGCCACAAAAATCACTGTTTGTATTGACAATGCTCAGCATCCACTGATCATTGATAGTGGAGCACACTGCTCCATAGTGGCTAGAAACTATCTGGATACCCACTTCCCAAACTGGGAAAAACAGCTCTTGCCCACTAAGGCAAAGAACTTTAAAAGTGCATCAGGGAAGATGACTTCCATTGGGACAATTATCAAATAGATAATTATACCCCAAAGGAATGGTAATATCAGACTCAACCATGAGTTTGTAGTGCTTAATGATGCCCACATCCATGGGTTATTACTGGGAACAGATTACCAGAGGATGTATGGCATAGACATTTACAACAGTAAAAATAGGCACATCACCATTGGTACTAATAAGGAAAAGAAATTTTCACTTGACATATAGCAGATATCTTCTCAAGATCCACTAGAAGAACTTCTGAAGGAATTCAGAGAGGGACAGTTTAGCACTACCCTCACCAGTAAACAAAAATTAAGTCTACTGAAGATGCTGAGAAAGAACAGACCAGCAATTGCCATTGGTGAAGAACCATTAGGCAACATCAAAGGCCATGATATAGAACTATGTCTGGAGGTGGAAAGGCCTTATCTACCCATGCTGAGGAGACCTCCTTATCCAGCAATCCTAGAAACCAGGAAAGAAATTGAGAAGCATATCAATGAACTCCTGGATATGGATGTCATCAGGAAGATTGGACATAATGAAATAGTGGAAATCACCACCCCTGTCCTAATCACCTGGCATGATGGCAAGTCTAGACTGTGTGGAGATTTCAGAGCTCTGAATAACCACACAAAAGCAGACAGGTACCCCATACCTAGGATACCTCATGCCTTAGATAAACTGGCTAAAGCCAAATACATAACCAAAATGGATTGTATGAAAGGCTTCCACCAAAATGGAGTTAAACCAAACTCCATGAAATTACTCAGGATAATATTCCATATGGGCATATATGAGTACACCAGAATTCCATTTTGCATCAAAAATGCACCAGCCCACTTCCAAAGGATGATGGACACAATATTTCAAGATGAAATATTGGAAGGCTGGATGGTAGTATATATTGATGATATCATTATATACTCAGAGACATGGGAAGACCATATGCAATACATAGACAGAGTGCTAAGTAAATGCACACCCATAAATCTGAAAATTTCACTTAAAAAGTGCAATTTTGGCCAACAAGAGCTACTGGCTCTAGGACATAAAGTCTCAGGTCTTAGTTTGGCAATTGACCAGAATAAAGTAGCCGCAGTACTGCAAAAACCAGTACCAAAAAGCATCAAAGAGATGCAATCCTTTCTTGGGTTTGATAGCTACTATAGAAACTATATCAAAAGGTTTGCACACATAACTAGTAGTTTATACAAGTTATGTTCAAAAGATGTAGTTTTTGAAATAACCAAGGAAAGGAGGGATGCATATGAGAGGATCAAATATGAACTCACTAATTCACCTGTGCTCATCTTACCTGAATTTGAACTACCATTAAAGTTATATATAGATGCAGCATGCAGTCAAGGCCTAGGAGCAGCCCTTCACCAAAGACAAATTGTGGATGATGAACCAAGAGAAGGAGTAATTTGCTACATCTCAAGGAAGCTGAAAGATTCAGAAGCCAGGTATGGGGCCACCCATACCAAATGTCTATGTCTAGTCTGGGCTCTAGAAAAACTCCATTATTATCTGGAGGGTGCAGTCTTTGAAGTCTACACAGACTGCACAGCCTTGAAGTCTTTACTGAACATGAAGACTACTAATAGACACAAGCTGAGATGGCAAATAGCCATCCAGGAGTATAGAGGGAACATGACCATCATATACAAAGAAGGTGAAAGTCATACCAATGCAGATGGCCTTAGCAGATGGCCACTGGACAATGTCAAAAGCAATCCAGCTTATGACCCTGAAGTTGCAGCCAAGATTCCTATCCATTTGATGGAAATAGATAGAAAAAAGAGCTTCAGGTTTTCTGAATGGGCACCAGAGAGTGGTACCCCTGACAGTGGGAACACTGACTCAGAGGAGACAGAAACTCCAATATTGGGAATAAGCTCCTCTGAACTGCACAATGAATTTTTCAGTGCATTACTGAAGTCTTATTCCAAACACAAACAGTGTGGCATACTACTACAACTCCTTAAACAAAAATACAGGAGTCCAGAACTGGAAGGCCAGCTGGAAGAACCCTGGTTGAGGGCCTATAAGGATAACAAGTTTTTCCTCATAGATGGCCTGCTCTACCACAGATAAAAGCACACAAGTGCACTCACAGTAGTAGACAGAGACCAAATTTCATTGATCCTACAAGAATGCCACAACTGCCCCTATATGGGACACATGAGTGAAGACAGGACCAAAGAAAGGGTAGCAAGCACAGCTTGGTGGCCCAAGTGGGAACAAGAGTTGAGTGAATACATCAACACTTGTGAAAGATGCCAAAAGGCAAATAGGAAACATGGGAAGAAGTATGGGTTACTTCAACACATAGAAGAACCCAAGAACCCATGGGAAACCATCAACATGGACTGGGTTACAGGACTTGTCCCAGGAGGCAAAGAAAACTACAATGCCTGTTTGATCATAGTTGATAGATTCAGCAAAAGCATGAGGTGTTTACCATGCCACAAAGAGGACACAGCCATGGATACTGCCCTGTTATTTTGGAATAAAATCATATCCACCTGTGGAGTCCCTAAGATCATAATTAGTGATAGGGACCCAAAATTCACATCTGAATTTTGGACCAAGTTGTATGACATGCTTGGTACCAAGCTTGCTTTTTCCACAGCTCACCATCCCCAAACAGATGGCCTAGCTGAAAGGATGATCCAGACTATGGAGGACATCCTTAGAAGGTTCTGTGCCTACGGCATGGAGTATAAGGACCATGAAGGATATACCCATGACTGGGTTACCCTCCTACCAGCTGTCCAACTGGCTTATAATACAAGTCAGCACTCTACAACAGGAAAAACACCTGCAGTGGTAGAGAAACGGTGGAATCCCCTGCTGCCTGTGGATGACTGGAAGAAGAATCTTCTGACCATCCACCCCACAGCCAAAGACTTCCATGATATGTGGAAGAAGGCTTGTGACACAGCTTCCAAATGCATAGCTGAGGCAAAAGAATACAACAAACAGAGGTGGGACAAGACACACATGGAACCTAACTTTAAGGAAGGGGACCAGGTGCTAGTGTCCACACTGAACTTTAACAATCTTAAAGGACCCAAGAAGATGAGGGACTCATTTGTAGGGCCTTTCACTATCATTAGGCTGATAGGAAAGAACGCAGTGGAAGTCAAACTTACAGAGGAATTTTTCAAGAAGCACCCAGTCTTCCCAGCAAGTTTGGTTAAACCATACTTCCAAACAGAGGAGGACAAATTCCCCTCCAGGAAGAAGAACCCCACAGCACCTTATATAGTGGAAGTGGAGGACTTCCCAGGACCTGTGAGTAAAATCATCAGAGCCAGGAAGATCAGACTTAATGGGAGGGATCAAAGACAATACTTAGTCAGATTCAAGCACCAAACAGCTTATAAAGACAAATGGTTGGCAGAAGATGCCATACCAGATGGGAACCTTCATCTAAGGAGATTCAGGGCCTCTAGGAGGACTGAACAGTCTCATCAATGATGAGCCTTTTTTGGAGGGAGGGTATGTCAGCCTGTGACTCAAAACCAGAGCACAAGCATGACAGCCAAAATACCATAAACCAATGGTATAGCCAAGATACCACCAAGACATGGAGCTGAGCCAAATCAGCTCAAAAGGTATCAAAAGAAAGAGGAGACTAACCTCTTCCTGAAAATATAATTCCCATTACCATAGGACAAGAAATAACAAAGTTATTCCTGCTCAAAGTTATTGCTGAGCATAAACCTTAATTTTCACCTCTCATCTAAAATCTAGAAGGAGAGGCTTCACCCTATCAAATGGGTATTCAAAATGAAGCGCTACGCGAGGGATATCCAATGGTACCAGCCAAACTGAGCTAGCACCAATATTACTGGAGTTATGGTCAATTTCAGGCCAAATAAGGGTGAACAAAACATTCACCTCTCATCTAACTTCTACAGTTTTAGTGTGGGATACCTGAAGTGGGGTCTTTTTGGAAAGAGCACAATCAGGTCTATCTGATTGTGTCATCCACTTCCTCATATCTCAACTACTGCAGAAGGTATGGGGCAAACAAGCTCAATACAGCTTATTGCCTAAAACACGCAAATGTACAAAAATCTTGTACATGGGATAACTTGGCCATATTGAATGATACCAATATCAAATGAGGTACCATTGTGTAGAACACATACAGGGCTACACACTGAACCATATTTGAGGTTGATATCTCAAGAATTGACAAAGTTATGGCTGTTTTAAGGTCAGAATCCCACCTGCTGTCATATACAGCCTTACCATGGGATAATATCCCATAATCATAAATATGAGGTGTCAAATAGACGAAGAAGCATGTTTTTACTTCAATAACTCATGTCAGCCTGTGACTCAAAACAGAGCACTAGCATGACATCCAACATACCATAAATAATGGTATGACAAGTATTGAACAAACACAGTCAATACAGGTAATAAATAAGAGGAAAAACTCCTCTTAAATTAAACACCAACCTTATCCAAAAAGAATAAGGAAACCTAGAGGATAATAAAAAAGTCAAAACCCTTATTTTCACCTCTCATCTAACTTATGCATATTTAAGTTATTCTATACCAAAATGGTATTTTTCTTAAAGCCCACATAGAGAGCTACACAATGGTATCATCCATGTTGCTGTAACACCACTACAACTGGAGATACCATATGACCTTTATTTTAAAACCAAGACCCCCCTGAAAATCAAAGAGGGCTTGTACAAAACTGTACAAAGGTATAACCAAATTAAAGATCTAAACAAGAGCTTTAATTTGAGACACCTTAGACCTCTGTATCTCTTAAATTGACTGAGGGATCTTGGTTCAAAGGTTTAACAACCTAAATACAGATATTCTGAAAACAACAAGGTAAACCAACCCCTGTATATTAGGCATACGCTCATACAACTCTACGGTGTAATATACCAAACTGTAGAGCAAATCAAGCCCTACAAAACTGTATCATCAGAATACAGATATCTTCCAAATTGAAGAAGATATCTGGTATGGAAGTTTTTGAAGCCTCATACTGATGTACAAAAATACATCCAAAAACTTAAAACCCTTATAACCTTTGCTATTTTAAAGAAGGGTAAACATGAAGCATACCAAATTGAAGATCTCATTAAGCCCTTCAATTCTGTGCTCTTGGTTTCTTGATATCTTAAGAACCGGCTGAGATATCTTGATTGGAATGTTTTTGTAGCAATACATGACAGTATCAAACTTGTATCAAACAGTATTGCTCCCATACTTAAAATAATATACTTATGAAGATATAACCTCTCTAAAATCATCATTATTGATCATACAGACACCAGATCAACATCATCCAAGTGCTGACGTGGCAGGTGAAAAGTTTTTTCACCCTGTATTGATCCAGAATGATCACTTGTGGTTCCAAAACCACAATTCTGCCTCTATTGACATCAGAATTGATGATCCAGAACCACAGGCTGATCATTGGAGTGAGAATTTTCACTCTTCTGACGTGTTAAGAGTTAATAACCCTTGACAGTCTTGAAAGATATAAAAGGAAGGGTTTTTTCCTTGAAAACCCATCATCTTATCTCATTATCCATATTCTTACGTGACAAAACTGTTATCAATCAGTAGTGTCCTTAGAATTATTATTAAAGATATAAATAAAATATAATCATTGTAGTATTTCTTTAAAGTAAAAGATATTAGAGTATTGCAACCCAGGTCCTCAATAGACTCATCACCACTGTTACCATGTAGCAGTAGGACCTGAAGATTTAATTTTATTTGTTTTTGACGTGTCACAGTCATAATACTAGCTTGTAACTACTTTTTATAGCTACTATATAGACTCACCCTGACATTTTGGGGGCCTGGCCGTGGGTTTTCAACCTTATTGGATGTGTTTTGAACTGAATTAGGCGTAAAAATCCAGTTATTTAAAAGGTATTTTACTAACAGTGAGTAAAATATTGAATTTATCGTATTTTCTATTATTATCATTTTTTTATATATATAATATAGCACCATATATTATATACATAATTCTTTTCTCCAAAAATATATATTACAAATACTTTTGTTGAGAGTAAGAGTACAAATACTCTTTATTTCATTATATTGCAATGATTTTCACGAAATTTGATAATAATACAACAGTATTATTTAAATTTCAATATAAATAATAATATACAAACAGTATATGACTTATTTTTCACTATTATTTTTCACCAAAGTGTGTGAAAATTAATAAAGAAGCATTTATTAGTAAATAATTAATAAATATTAAATAATACAATAATTTTTTATTATTTATAAGGAATAGTTTAACTGAATATTTCCTTTGAAACAAGACATCAGTCAAATTGACGTGAAAACTTGTACTTGATTGATATTTTAATCAAAAATCAAGTGTTAAAATAAATATTATTTATAATGTTTATAATAATAAATCTGACATGTTTTTTGCAGAAGAAAAACAATAGTATCCAAGTGAATCATTCACAAAACACTTGGATATTAAAGTTTGAATTCATAAAGACTCACATTAAGAAATATTAGTGATAATATTTATAACCAAATTTATTATAAGTTAATAAATTTGACGTGGTTATACAAAAACATAATAATATCCAAGTGAATCATTCACAAAACACTGGGATCTTACAGTTTTCACTTATAAAACATAAGTGAAAAACTCAAAAACTGTTATTTTTCAAAAAAAAACATATAAAAAAAAAAAAAAAAATTATAATAAGAATACTTAAAAATCTCGAAAAATAACAGTAGAATTGAATAAAATCATTTTGTTTTATCATAAAATACTGATATACAATTTGAAATATCTTTTTTGAATAGTGGAAAAAGACTATATTCCATTAGAAACCCAGTCACAAGGAAATCCATCTGTGACAGCCTCAGAAGACAGAGAGGTGCTGCCAAAAACCAAAGGCAAGCAGAAAAGACACAGTGAAGTGACAATCAACTCAAAAGACTGGACACCAATAGCCATGCCAATGGCCAAAAAACCCAGAAAAGCTCCAACAAAACGAGTTTGATCACCAAAACAAATTGAAAAACAAAAAATCACTGTTATCAACCCAGTTGTAAACTCTAAAGGCAAATCGCCAAAGAGTATAGATCATAAATTTGTACAAGGGCCTGCTAAAGGTAAATAAACCTTAAAACATACAACATTTTTCATTGTCTGTCATTTTTTAACATTGTTAACATGACACCTCCACTTCTTAGAGATCTTGGATTCCCAAGAAATCAACCAGAACACTGGCCAAGAAGACACAGAGGAAGAAGACAGCCAATTACTGGATCAAATGACCAGCAAAGGACTTACCATCAGGGAACTCCTACCCAAGGTCTTATTCCAAATCAAATTAAACCCAGAAGTCCAACCAGGAGATTGGACAGATGCAGAACAGGTCCTTCAAATATACAAACTCCTGAAAGACCTCTTCACATGGAGCATGGACAACAAAATGTTCACTATGGCAGCATCATGGGAAGAAGTGGGGATAACACCTCAGAAGATCTGTCTCAAGCAAATGGCTTGGATGGAACTTATGACAGAAATGCAAGGTTGGAATCCCAACAAGAATTTCAAACTCTTAGAAGAAAGAGCAATCAGAATCAAAGAGAACCAGGCAGCCATACAAGCCATAGAGAGATCTTGGCACAAGGAAGAGCCCAGTCAGATTCAGGTACCCCCAGAAATGGAAGGAGAAGTCCCATCTTCCCCACAACAATCCAGCAGTTCCAGGCCTTACAAGCCAAAGGAAACTTCATCCAAGGCTCCCCAACCATTCCAGGTAGTTTCCAACAGGAGAAAAGGAGCCCAAGGGAGAAACAAAACTTCTTTCAACCAGAGGAAGAAGGAAGCAGACCCATTGATGTAAAATCTGAGGGACTTAGTCCAAGAAGTACACAAAAGCAAAAAATAGTTGTACCTACAAATAGTTTTGATAGTTCTGTCTCAATTGACCCAGAATTAATAACTGAGACTAAAATCCACACTCATGAGTTTGAAAACAAATTCACATGGACCAAATTGGCCCAATTCATGGATTGGACACATGAAACCTCAGGAAAAATGAGGACAGAAGTGGAAACATTGAAAGAAGAAAACGCTTTCCAAGCAACAGTCATAAAAGACTTGAATACAAATCTGGCCAAAATTTGGACAGAATTTGAAAAAACTAACAGACAGTTGAATTCAATTCTAGAAGAACAACAAACTGTGAGGAGAGATCTGAGGAGTATCCAGCAGCAACAGGATAGCTTTGATAAAGAAATTGATTACCTCTATGACAGAGAAGACAATCAATACCCTCCAACACAAGGTCAACCCACTACCTCTACAAAATTGAAAGAAGAGGATAAAGACTATGACCAGGAACCTGAATATCAGATTCCAAAGTCAAGATCAGAGTCAATGTACCAAGATGGGGAAAATCTCAGCTATTCAGAGAAACAGGCACTAAAACAGTTACCAGAAGTAGAAAACTGCCCAAAGTTCTCAGGAATTGGGGAATATGACCATATGGAAATCATTGACTATATTGATGGACTCTTTGTTGATGTCCCAAAGATACCAGATAACTGGATTACAACAAGACTTAACACAGCATTCAGAGGCCATGCAAACATATGGTATACTGAGATGAAAGAAACACATGGCAGGAAAAGCTGGCCATGGTGGAGGAACCAGATTATACAAAAGTATAGCAATGGTAGTTGGATCTGGCAAAAGACCATGTCCTTTGAAAGTGATAGATACTCCACAGAAAAAGACCCATATGAATGGTGTCTCAAACAAACAAAAAGGCTAAAAGCTATTGATCCCAATATGACAATAGAAATGAGAAACAATAAACTCCTAACAAAATTTCCAGGATACCTAGAACATGCAGTCAAATGCAGGTGCAACAACATCAGCAGCATTGATGACATAGCAAATGTCATACAAGATGTGAGAAAAAAAACCTCCATAGGAAGGTACACATCCTATAAACCAAAATTCAAAGACAAGAAGTCTGAAGTTAAAGAAACTGTAAGATGTGACTATGAAACTGATGATAACATTACTATTAATCAACAGTACTATGTCTGTTCTTATGAAATATAATAATGAAATATTACTATAACCACAATTAAATAATTAAAGAATTCTTTCTTTCACGTGTTAATCACTACTAGTGATCTTAACAGTGAGAAAGTAATTGTCTACAAGAATCAATTACAAGAAGAATTTAATAATAAAAACTTCTTTTATTAAAATAATAAATTATCTTAATATATAATTATCTTTTACAAGAATAATTATAATGATAATCCTTGAAGAAAACTATTACTAGAGAAAAACTTTAGGAATTAAAGATAAAGGACTCACTAATACTCCAAAGAACTTATTGATAGATAAAAGTAGAGAAATATGACGTAGAATTGTGGATTTAAGAGATCAAAATGATTTATAGCAAGATTACAACAATATATAGTTGGATTCTATGATTTCACGTCTTTCTTATTGATTCTGAAAGATTTAAAACACTTAAGAACATTTTAACTAATACTTACTTGTTGGTAACAATGATATAAAATGATAATAAGATGATGATGATATGGAAAAAACAGCAAGAGAAAGCCTCTTTTAAGTCAACAACAGCTCACAGAGGCGTGCCATGGAGCAAACTGAAAAACCAGTTAGTGAGAAAGCAATAAACCCTTTTGGATTATTGATTGCATTATCTGTTGTCACGTAAGATTATCATAATTACTTAATTGATGCTTTTACGTGACTACCAACCCCAATATGGTTAAGAATAAAAGGAGTAACATTTGTAAATCTTCTTTTATTCCAAAGTGATCATTGATTTCCCAAAGTTATCAATTTTATTGACAATTTCATCACAGGTTGTAATTACTGTGAATTCTTGAAGATTCAGTGTTTCACGTAGAATAACCAAAAATGGACTGTAAGTAAAACTTTTAATTTTACTAGTAAAACTGTAATTCTTCTTGGTGTTACCATAGATAATACAGTTCTCAATTGGTCCTGAAAGTTTCAGAAAGATTAATTAAGAATTGTATTTTTAATGAATTTTTGAAGTTTTTACCTCATTTCTACGTAGAATTGCAAATATCAGTGTTTGACTGGTTGCTATGAGGTAAATCAATGGATACAAGTCCAAAGAGGGTTTTAATGACTCTTTTGGGGTTTATCCATGGAAAGTCATTAGTAATTGACATGGTTACAGGAGTGTAAGTAGCTCTTTACCTCCTTGGCACGTCAAAATAGCAGGTTATTTGCTATTTTCTGGTGTTTTACAGTAGTTGTAACTTGGTAACCAAGTTCCCAAAGAGGTTTAGTTTACCAATTGGGTCAAGATCAGCCATGGAACCAAGCTTTGGAGCTATCCACGCCTCTGGGACCTCAGAAGTTGGGAACCCTGGCTCTCTTTGATGTCTTTTGTCCCCCTTGCTTATTTTTCACGTCAAAATAGAAATTTAAGCTTAAAGTGAGATATCCACCATGGGTGTACCAAAAGTGCATTTAAGAATACCATGATATTAAGTGCTCAAAACATGTATAACACTATTCTTAGTGTATATGTAACTTGGGATTTCTCACTTTCCCATTATTTTGGCGTAAAATCAAGAAAAACAAAAATTTTCACGGATCTTTTATGTGGTATTAATGATGTGGTGTTGAAGTATTTTCCATATTACCACCTCAAAGAGTTAATTTGAGCTTATTCACTCTATGGAGCTACCCTAGGTGAACTTTTGTGTAGAATCCAAATCTGGCCTTAAATCTATGGATTTACTTACTCAATAAAAAGTTATTCATCTTTTCTGAAATCAAAAATGATGAATTTTGAATATATGCATTATTTATGAGTTATGTATAATTCAAAATTTCTTTTTAAGATAATTGTGGCCTATTTGGGTATGTAAAATATACCTCAAGGCTCACAGAAACAAACAAAGAGAAAGGGAAAGAAACCCCAAAAAAGAAATATGTGTGCCACAACTGTGGATCACCAGACCACTATGCCAACAATTGCACAAAACCAAAAAAGAAAATATATGCAATTGATGAAGAATCAGAAGAAGAACAAACAGGTGACAAATCTGATTCTGACAGTATGGGAAATGGTATGAGAGCAGAATCACAAATTGAACCCAATACCAAGGAAGAATACATAGTGGAATGCAATGAAGGAAGTTCACTTGACATACAAGACATTGAATTAGATTCAGAAATACCACAAATAGCAACAGACAAAGAGCTCTGTAAGCACACACAGAATGCACAAACATTCCTGGTAACCCCAAATAGAGGGATGGGATTCATTCATGGAACACCTACAAAATTGACAGTTTACATTGAGAACTGTAAACATCCAATGATCATTGACACAGGAGCAAGTTGCTCCATAGTGGCAAAAGAATACCTAAAACAACACTTCCACAAATGGGAAGAGGAGATAATCCCAACAAAAGCTAGAAAATTTAAAAGTGCATCAGGAAAAATGCACTCACTGGGGACAATAATCAAAGAGATAATTATCCCACACCAAAAAGAAAATATCAGACTAGAACCTGAATTTGTAGTTCTAGAGGATGCACATGTACAAGGATTCTTACTAGGTACAGAGTACCAAAGAATGTATGGTATGGACATTTGCAATAGTAAAAATAGATATCTTACCATAGGTACAAACAAAGACAAAAAATTTTCTTTTGAAATAAATCATATAACAAATGATAACACCCTGAAAGAACTAGTAGAAGAATTCAAAGAAGCCCAATATGGTACTCAACTCACCAGTAAAATGAAACTCAGCTCACTAAAATTATTGAGGAAGCATAGAGGAGCTTTTGCAATAGGAGATGAACCACTAGGAAAAATCAAAGGACATGATATAGAATTATATTTGGATGTAGAAAGACCATATCCACCTATGCTTAGGAGACCACCATACCCAGCCAGCATGGAAACTAGAAAAGAAATTGAGAAACATATCAATGACATCCTAGAAATGGGGGTCATAAGGAAAATAGGACACAATGAGATAGTAGAAGTCACTACACCAGTCCTTATAACTTGGCATGATGGTAAATCCAGACTATGTGGGGACTTCAGGGCTTTGAATAATTACACCAAAGCAGATAGGTACCCCATCCCAAGGATACCACATGCACTAGATAAGATAGCAAAAGCCAAGTTTATTACAAAAATGGATTGCATTAAAGGCTTCCACCAGAATGGGGTGAAACCAGATTCCATCAAATTGCTAAGAATTATATGCCATATGGGCATATATGAATATACTAGAATGCCATTTGGCATTAAGAATGCACCAGCCCATTTTCAGAGGATGATGGATACCATATTTCAAGATGAAATAATGGAAGGGTGGATGGTAGTGTACATTGATGATATCATAATATACTCAGAAACATGGGAAGACCATGTGAGGAAAATTGATAAAATATTGGGAAAATGTACACCAATCAACATGAAGATATCTTTTAAAAAATGTAACTTTGGACAGCAAGAACTGCTAGCCCTATGACACAAAGTTTCAGGTCTAAGTCTATCCATAGACCAAAATAAAGTTGCTGCAGTACAGAAGAAACCAGTACCAAAGAACATTAAAGAAATGCAATATTTTTTGGGCTTTGCTAGTTACTACAGGAGCCACATGAAAAACTTTGCACACATCACAAGTAGCCTATACAAACTGTGCTCAAAAGATGTAGTCTTTGAAATTACCAAAGAAAGAAGAGATGCATTTGAGAAGATCAAATATGAACTGACCAATGCCCCTGTCCTAATGATGCCTGATTTTGAACTACCATTCAAACTATATATAGATGCAGCATGTAGCCAAGGACTAGGAGCAGCACTACACCAGAGGCAACTAGTGGATGGAATACCTGGAGAAGGAGTAATTTGCTATATATCAAGACAACTGAAAGACTCAGATGTCTCTGTTTGGTATGGGCATTAGAAAAACTCCATTACTACTTAGAAGGAGCAGTATTTGAAGTTTTTACTGATTGCACAGCCCTCAAATCACTGTTGAACATGAAGACAACAAACAGACACATGCTCAGGTGGCAAATAGCCATACAAGAATACAGAGGGAATATGACTATTATCTATAAAGAAGGGAAAAGTCATACTAATGCAGATGGTCTCAGCAGGTGGCCACTGAAGAATGACCAAGAGAATCCAGCATATGACCCAGAAAATGGGGCCAAAATACCCGTACAATGCATGGAGATAGATAGGAGAAAGAACTTCAAACTATCAAACTGGGCATTAGGGAATGACCCATCAAACCCAGCACAGAGCTATGGGGAGAGCAAAGAGATACCCATATTGGGAATCAGCTCCCCTAATCTAAATACAGAGTTCTTTAGTATAGTACAATCATCATACAATAAACACAAACAGTGTAGTATATTGATACAACTATTAAAACAAAAGTACAGGAGTCCTGAACTAGAAAGCCAATTGGAAGAGCCATGGCTCAAAAACTTCAAAGAGAATAGATTTTTTCTGATAGATGATCTACTATACCATAGGGAAAAACACACAAGTGCCCTGGTAATAATAAATAGAGAACATATTTCCCTGATACTACAGGAATGCCATGACTGCCCACACATGGGACATATGAGTGAAGAAAGAACTAAAGAAAGAGTCTTTAGCACAGCTTGGTGGCCAAAGTGGGAACAAGACTTGAGTGAATACATCAACACTTGTACCAGATTCCAAAAATCCAACAAAGGTCATGGCAAAAGATATGGATTACTCCAGAGTATAGAGGAGCCCAAACACCCCTGGGAAATAATAAACATGGATTGGGTGACAGGCCTGGTCCCTGGAGGGAAAGACAGCTTTAATGCACGCCTAGTAGTAGTAGACAGGTACAGCAAGAGTGTCAGATGTCTCCCCTGTCACAAAGAGGAAAAAGCAATGGGCACAGCCATATTGTTCTGGAACAATGTGATAGCAAACTGTGGAGTTCCAAGAATTATAATTAGTGACAGAGACCCTAAATGCACATCAGAATTTTGGACTAATCTATATGAGATGCTGGGAGCCAAACTAGCATTCTCCACAGCTTACCATCCACAAACAGATGGTCTAGCAGAAAGAATGATTCAAACATTAGAAGACATCATTAGAAGACTTTGTGCATATGGCATGGAATATAAAGACAATGAGGGATATACCCATGACTGGGTAACCCTCCTACCAGCTGTACAATTGGCATACAACACAAGTATACACTCAGTGACAGGAAAGGCCTCTGCCACATTAGAGGAAGGATGGAACCCACTACTTCCAGTAGACTACTTGAAGAAGAACCTCCTCTCAGTACACCCCACAGCTAAAGACTTCCACACAATGTGGAAAACTGCCTGTGAAAAAGCAGAACAATGTGTGGCTGAAGCTAAATTAAACAACAAACAGAGATATGATAAAACTCACCAAGAACCTGATTTCAAAGAAGGAGACCAAGTTCTCATCTCAACTCTTAACTTCAACAATCTGAGAGGACCCAAGAAGATGAGAGACTCATTCATAGGAACATTCACCATTATTAAATTGATAGGAAAGAATGCAGTAGAAGTCAACCTGACCAAAGAGTTTTCTAGGAAACACCCAGTTTTCCCTGTGAGCCTGGTCAAACCTTATCACCAAAGAGATGAGGAGAAATTCCCTGACAGAAAGAAGAAAGTCACCCATGAAAGATTGGTAGAGGAAGATGAATCACCTGGACCAGTGAAAAAGATCATTAAAGCCAGGAAAATAAGAATTAATGGGAAAGACAACAGGAAATATCTGGTTAGATTTAAGAATCAACCAGCAGATAAAGATAAATGGTTAACTGAGAAAGAAATCCCAGATGGAAAAATACACCTCAGAAGATTCAGAGCCTCCAGAAGGGCTGAAGAGCCTCATCAATGATGAGCCTTCTTTTGAGGGAGGGTATGTCAGCCTGTGACTCAAAACAGAGCACTAGCATGACATCCAACATACCATAAATAATGGTATGACAAGTATTGAACAAACACAGTCAATACAGGTAATAAATAAGAGGAAAAACTACTCTTAAATTAAACACCAACCTTATCCAAAAAGAATAAGGAAACCTAGAGGATAATAAACAAGTCAAAACCCTTATTTTAACCTCTCATCTAACTTATGCATATTTAAGTTATTCTATACCAAAATGGTATTTTTCTTAAAGCCCACATAGAGAGCTACACAATGGTATCATCCATGTTGCTGTAACACCACTACAACTGGAGATACCATATGACCTTTATTTTAAAACCAAGACCCCCCTGAAAATCAAAGAGGGCTTGTACAAAACTGTACAAAGGTATAACCAAATTAAAGATCTAAACAAGAGCTTTAATTTGAGACACCTTAGACCTCTGTATCTCTTAAATTGACTGAGGGATCTTGGTTCAAAGGTTTAACAACCTAAATACAGATATTCTGAAAACAACAAGGTAAACCAACCCCTGTATATTAGGCATACGCTCATACAACTCTATGGTGTAATATACCAAACTGTAGAGCAAATCAAGCCCTACAAAACTGTATCATCAGAATACAGATATCTTCCAAATTGAAGAAGATATCTGGTATGGAAGTTTTTGAAGCCTCATACTGATGTACAAAAATACATCCAAAAACTTAAAACCCTTATAACTTTTTGCTATTTTAAAGAAGGGTAAACATGAAGAATACCATATTGAAGAGCTCATTAAGCCCTTCAATTCTGTGCTCTTGGTTTCTTGATATCTTAAGAACTGGCTGAGATATCTTGATTGGAAGGTTTTTCTAGCAATACATGACAGTATCAAACTTGTATCAAACAGTATTGCTCCCATACTTAAAATAATATACTTATGAAGATATAACCTCTCTAAAATCATCATTATTGATCATACAGACACCAGATCAATGTCATCCAAGTTCTGACGTGGCAGGTGAAAAGTTTTTTCACCCTGTATTGATCCAGAATGATCACTTGTGGTTCCAAAACCACAATTCTGCCTCTATTGACGTCAGAATTGATGATCCGAACCACAGGCTGATCATTGGAGTAAACTTTTTCACTTTTCTGACGTGTTAAGAGTTAATAACCCTTGACAGTCTTGAAAGATATAAAAGGAAGGGTTTTTTCCTTGAAAACCCATCATCTTATCTTATTATCCATATTCTTACGTGACAAAACTGTTATCAATCAGTAGTGTCCTTAGAATTATTATTAAAGATATAATTAAAATAGAATTATTGTAGTATTTCTTTACAGTCAAAGATATTAGAGTATTGCAACCCAGGTCCTCAATAGACTCATCACCACTGTTACCATGTAGCAGTAGGACCTGAAGATTTAATTTTATTTGTTTTTGACGTGTCACAGTCATAATACTAGCTTGTAACTACTTTTTATAGCTACTATATAGACTCACCCTGACACCTCATATGTCAGTCAATACTGGGGTCCCATACAGTTTCTGTACAGCATTCTACACATCACACATGTCAGAATCAGGCTGTGAGGTTCCCAGATGAAAATTTTCACCCTTTATTGGTGAGAACCACCCAGATGTGGTTTCAAAACCACATCTGAGCCCAATACAGGCTATACAAGCTATTTGCAAACCACAAGCCAGCACTAGAAAGTGCAAAATCTTCACTTCCTTTATGTGGAAAGGTCTAGCACCCTTTCCACCCCATTTCAGGATAAAAAGGAGGCTTTTCACAGCCAGAATTGTCTCCTCATCCTGCTCTGGAATTCCTATGTAGTACAACTGTCCTAAACAGTTATACTCTTGGAAAATAATCAGGTATACTTTAAAATTAAGTATTGTAGCCTTTATTATTGTAACCCAACAGGTAAACGCTGCACCCAGGGCTTTCAACAGCGCTTGCCACCACTATATCTCTATAGTAAGGCCCTTAATATGTTAATTTAATCATTTATTATCAACTTTATCATCTTTTAAAACTATTTTTCCTGTGTCACAGTCATAGTTAAAGCTTGTAAATACTTATATACACCTTAATCATAGACTCACCCTGACAAGCATGCTGTCAAAAGCAGGACTACTGAAAAATCTTCAGAAGAAGATATAATTAATATATTGAAAGAAGTAACCACCAGAACCAGAATTTGTTTTAGTAGGGTGAATCTCAAAACAAGGTATAATACACCTTGGAAAGATTCTTTGGACAAGAATCCCAAAGAAAATTCTAATAATATTAAGCATAAATCTGCAGATGCAATGAGAAAGTGCCATATTTACGAAAGCACCACACATTTAGCTAATACATGTCCCAAGAAGGGTAAAATTAAGGAAATTGACATCAAGAAGGAACCAGATGTTGAAAAGGATGAGGTAAATGAAGATAATTCAGATGATAAATAATCAATATTTTCTGAATATTCAAAAGACATAGAAATTATCAATGCCACTTTTGATCTCATGGAATCTTATTCCCACTTGCCACAATTAAGCAACGGTTGAATTGATTTATCAAGAATTCAAGATGCACAACTAATGAAGACCAAACCAAACAGGGGAAAAGGCTATACAGCTGGTAAATCCTGTATAGCTGAAGTGATAATTGACAACAAAACTACTAAGATTTTACTTGACCCAGGAGCCTTCTGCTCTTGTGTTGGAAAATATTTTATTAAGACTTGTGTACCAAATTTTGAAGATCAATCATTTCCAATTGATGGAACAAAATTTAATAGTGCAATTAGTTCAATGAAAGCATTAGGAATATTTGAGACTACTGTCATATTTCCACACATAAATGGAAATCTAAGAATAACTGTTAAATTTGTTGTTACAGAAAATTGCTCTGGTACCCATTTTATATTGGGAAACAACTATTTGATCATGTATGGCATAGACTTACATAACAAAAAAGACAGATACTTTACTATTGGGGACAATAAGGGTCAAAAATTTGCCTTTTTACTATTTAAGAGACAAATTACAGTAAACAAAGTAGCACCAGTCAACTTATAGTTAGAAAAGCTCAAGTATGAACAGTTAAATGAAGCTGAAGTCAGTCCTCATCACACTGATAAAAAAGAAAGTGCAGTTTCTTCCCTTTTATATGACCACAAAGAAGCCTTTGCATCAGATAAAGAGCCCCTGGGAAGAATTGCTGGTCATGAGGTCACATTATTCTTAATATTGAAAGACAAGGGAAGCTCTGGAAATCTATATTAAAGAGCTTCTAGACCTTGGAATACTAAGAAAGGTTGGCCACAATGAAGAGGTAGAAATTACTACACCAGTCATAGTGGCATGGAATAATGGGAAATCTAGAATGGTTGGGGACTTTGGAGGTCTGAATACTTACACTGTTCCAGACAGGTACCCAATACCAAAAATCAAAATTTCCCTCACCCAAATATCTCAAGCAGTGTATATAAGCACTATGGATTCCCCTACTGGATTTCATCAAGATATGATGACACCAAGGCCAAGAAAATACTTGAGGATTGTTGTTGATTGTGGATGTTACAAATATTTAAGGATGCCTTTTGGTATCAAGAATGCACTTTCACACTTCCAAAGAATGACAAATGAAATCTTCAATGAAGAACTTTCAGAATGATGGTGAATAATTTACATTGATGATATTATTGTCTGTTCCAAGACCTTGGAAGAACAAATATACAGATTATCCTGAGTTTCGAACAAAATTCAATTTGTAACACGGGGGAGATTTCACTTGGCCCTGCCTGCAGGTCCATTATAAGGATTTTGTCTGATGTCTTCAAGTTAACTCAGCATTAACTCATAACATATCTCTATATTTCACTCAAAATTAACTCATCATTAACTTCAGTCATATCTCCATATGTATCTCCAAATCATTTGATTCTTCACTTGGTTCATATCTCAGTATAATGTTTGCGCTTTCTTTACTTAGAGCTGGGCTGATTAGGGTTGGCCTTTTTCAGATTCTTGAAGTAATACTATCAGATATTTTACATTTAAATTAAAACTGAGTACATAAGATCTTTAAATTTATTACCACCTTCTCCCAAGGCTTTTTTTTATTTTCTCTCACCCTTTATCTCAATTTCAACACAAGATTGGTCAAAATTATCTCAAACCACTACATGAAATTATTCACATAAGTTATAATATATCTTGAATAAATCATCATATAGATTGATTAATTATTGACATCAAAAATACTACACAGATAAAATACACATAGGATTATTTAATTTTAATTTGGATTCTGGTTCTATGAGGCTTTTATTTTCCTAGTTAGAGTTTGCATATAAATATTTATTTTGAGTGATTAAACAGTGAAAATTGGTTGCAAAATACATAAATAAATTGATTTTCAATCCTCTATTGAGATATAGCTATCAATGTCGACATGAATTTTTATTTAGCTAAATAATACTATTTAAGCTTATATTATTGTTTGATAATCATATTTAATAAAAACTAATCAATCTTCAGTAAAGGTTTTCTCAAATTGAGACCATATCAAATTATTTCAAATATTCCCATTTTTCATTTTCTGGTCTTCAATTTCTTCAAAATGAGGTTTTTTACCAAAAAAAGAACCTTTACAAATTATTTTATACAAAATATGTTTTAGAAACTTATGTATATTAAGTAAAGAATCACCAATTAATTGATAATCAAAGCCAAGATGAATCCCAAGAAACATTCTTTCAGTAAATTGGGATTCTGAGCCTTATTTCTTCAGTTGTGCTCAGTAGAGCTCTTATAACCTTTCTGTATCTACTTTCATTGTTAATTCCTGTAAATGTTTTGTATATATATAGTATACATACTTGAATAATGTATTTAAGCAATACATTTAATGGGAATAAATAAGACTAATGAGTTTTTCAGCTTATTATAAGACAATGGAACTTGGAATAAATAGATTACAGCTGAATTTATGGGAGATATTTACCATTAACAATGAATCTGATAAGAATTCTTTTTGAGTAATTTGTTTTTAAGTCACAGCTCAATCATATATATAAGATCTTCTATTACTTTAAAAGATCATTTACCAGCTAGCCTACTAATTGAATTAAATTTAGAAAGGAAGTTGTGTTCTCTTTTATGAAGGAGTTTTTACAAATAAATTGAGTATAAAATAATGAAATTTAAGGTTCTGATTCATATGTACAACTAAATCAACCTCAGAAGAAGGTGCTTTGAAGTGTATCTTTCACAATGGTAAGCCTTAGAGTCTCAATAGATCCTCAAATTACTCACATGTAATGATTTGGCTTTCCTCCAAAGGATAAATTCAAAGAAGCTTACAAGTGCCATCAATTTTAACAAAATTATTGGCTTAGAAAGAAAATTCATGGAATAGGAAATTATTTCATCATTCTAATGGTAAAATCTATTCAATTTGTCCATTAGAGTCTAAATTCTTTTTTCTAATAATTATTTTGCATCAAAAATCTATTTCTGTTCCTTTCTAAGACTTAAGAATTTTCAACAAAAGTCTTCTTCATTCACTCATAATTATTGAGCTATTACCTTCAGGCTTTTTGTCAAATGCTTATCATATTGTAAACTATTTAGAATATTAATAGGCATACACCTTACTTAAATAATTTGAAATCATTTTCATTTAAACTCACTTTAAAAAAAGCAGGAACTACATAGATACTATTATTATTACTAAATTAAACGGCTTTACATATTTAAAGAAACTAAATTGAAGAAGAGAAATAAAAAGAAAAAGAACAAGATTGTATCTACCACACACCCAGTCTTTTTTGACATGAAGGTCCTCTCATTTAGTTATTCACAGACCTCCCAAAATAATATTTGGCAAGTAATGTCAAATTAGGAAGATAATTCAACTTTAATGAAGAATATGGAAGCAATGATAAGGTTTCAAAAACTCATCTTAATGATATTTCAATTATAATTCTGATGAAAAGGGTTAAATCTTAGTTTATCATTATATTTCATACAAATCATATGGGTGAATTTTCTCTTGAGGATGGCCCCATGTGAAGTGGTAAAATATCCTCATATAGATACATTCAATTGATTATCAAACTGTTGGTATATGTTCCAGATCCATGTACCTCAATTTCTGAGTAATTTCTTGCTATAAATCTTCAAGAGTATACAAACAATTATGAGCTTGTAATCTGGGTAGTTCAGTGATGGACACGACTGATAGGAGAATGGAACACTCAATATTTAGAAAAAAATTAATATTTTCTTCTAATTCATCAGCTTTAATAAGAGAAATTCTCAAAAAGAAGTTTTAGTAAAACTGGCTTCAATGATCATT
Source organism: Austropuccinia psidii (assembly GCA_023105745.1). NCBI lineage: Eukaryota > Fungi > Basidiomycota > Pucciniomycetes > Pucciniales > Sphaerophragmiaceae > Austropuccinia > Austropuccinia psidii. The sequence goes on from JALGQZ010000007.1 coordinate 39,588,295, forward strand.
TTCACTGAAGAAACGATGGCTCAGAAGTATGTACTTGAGAGGGTAGGAAAATTCCTTGAAGACTTAATTGTGAATAATAATTTATATGAAATCATATTTCCATTTTTGGAGGTTTTATGAATTTTTGCAGTGACAAGTAAAGAAATTTGACCCCATTTTTTTCAAACATTTTTGGTCAACAAAAATCTCTGGAAATAAAATAAATATTATAGAAAGTCATCAAATATTTATTGTGAAAGTAATTCAGAATAGAAATCGATCTCACTCACTTTATGATATTATTTATTTTGCAAAATAAATGGCCATTACAGAAACCCCCAAGGAAGCTTCCTTGAGTATTTTTATCAGAAATAATTTCCTACTTCTTTTTAAAATTTATCGTTATGAATATTTATTCACTGAAAAGTCCAGTTTTAATATAATGAACTGCCTCAGTAAACTTACTGAAAAAAGTGATCCTTCATGCCTTTCCTGGGAAGACTATCAATAAATGAAATTGGATTTGGTTCAAAGAAATTTGAAGAACCTACACCAAGCTGAACAGCAGATATCACTCACAATAGGAGTACTAATATAGCAGTTTTTAAATCTTAAAAATGGATTTCTACTCATTATTTTACATAAAAAAGACAAGCAAAATGGTCTTTTCAATGAAAATTGTTAAATTTTTACAAAATTAAGAATAAATATGATCAAGGCATAAGTCTCAGTTACATACAAGAAGGTTGATTCAGAGTATATTTTGTCAATTCCCCTATTCTCAAACTAAGATTATCCAAGATTACATCTCAATATCTTCCTTAATCAAATCTCAATTAATCTAGAGGGTCTTGTGAAAATGAATAATTCTCAAAGAAAGGTTTTGAGAGGTGTGGATATTTATTCAACTTTAAGAAAAGCTATTATCATGTGGGAAACTATGCAGTTTATTATCAAATGATATATCAACATTTAAAGTGAAATTTATGGCTACATACATCAAGTCTAGCATGGCAAAGGAAAAAACAAGAGTTTTAATATTTGAAGAGCTGTGTGTAGATATGCTGCAAAGAAAAACCTGTTGGGCTTAATCATGTTTGTCTCATTGTTATGTAATTATTTGCAGATTTTGAAATAAAACTATATATTCATGTTGAATTGCTAATGTCAGACTCATTTCTTCTCATTTTAGGATTAATGTACCTGGGCTTCAGATTAGGTGGTGTGAGCACCCTAGCGCTAAAGGTGAAAAATAATAGTTTTTATGTAACTATATTGATTGATATTTAATTGAAGTTAAAAAAAACAAAAAAGTGCTATTTTACACTATTAAGCTGAGATATCATCTTTGATGTATGTATCTTGTTTCAAGAAAGTTAGATTACATTCATTAAAAAGTATAATTCATTTCAGACAATATAGTACAATTACCCAGTAAAAAGTGCTTAATTATCTCCTAACTTAAAATATCTTATTATTCAAGCACAGTCTGAGAACAATCAAAAATGAATAAATTTAAGTTCTGGTTGGTTACCTAATATCACATCATAATGATTGATTTTTTCATACAAAATATAGTCAATAATATTCTGATTTTCTTTATTTGAAACTCAAAACTAGAAATTTTATTTCAAAGGAGATTATGTATATGGAGACATATTTAAACAACATAATATCTCTTTTGCGCTTGATAAACATATCATTCCATTGCTTTCAATTTTTTGAAGATTCAAATATTTGAAAGGTATTTTTTGTTGTAAATTAACATCAAGTCCGCAATCAAATACTGATTGAAAAATCATCATTGTTTCTGTAATTTAAAGAAAGCTCTTAAGTCAATGTCTTGAATAATTCATTCAATTTCAATTTTCTTCACATGTTTTTTTAAATAAGAGAAAGAGCAGTTATCATGCATGAGGATAGCTAGATAAAGTAACTTGATTCTGTCTTTCTTGATTCATTGTAAAAATTTTGAAAGATGACAATTTTCATCATTAACATGTAAGTATTGAAGAAAAGACAATGTCAATAGTGCTTACTAATACAAGTTAGTCATCAAGTGCCAAGTGTTCCATTTTGCAGAAAAGGGTAGTATTTTGTTAAAAATCCAGAGATTAATATTTTTCAGGTATTTCTTAAAAGTTTAAATTTTTTATTTCAATATGGGTAGAATCAATATTTTCAATTTTTCTTCCAAGGAAAAAAAGCTGCTTTTGGAAGAAAAAAACTACAACGAGGGGCGGTAATAGAGTAATATGCATTTGAAGAAATGTGTTGGTTAGATTTAGTAGCAACTAACTCATGCTGATAATAATTAGGAAAGAGTGCGTAGAAAACCTCAGCATTGTCTGATCACTGATTACAAGTAGATTTCTTTGCATAATGAAAAGTGGGCCTCCCTCTCAGTGTGAAGGCGAAGTGGCACAAGACCCATCCATGCTCCCAATCACAAACCAATTCTCAAGCCAGCCTCAAGATTAAATAAGAAACTCTACTAACATAATTAAACTTGTTGATATGACAAAGCACCATATGTATAATTTATTATTTTGGCATTCTGTTGTTTTACGTTTGCTGTGCTAGTTGAATGAGTCAAATGTTAAGCAAAATGACAAAAAATAGCATTAGTAATAAATTCAACCTTGTTTAAGAGATTGGTGATTACAATCTCAAGTTAAACAGATGAACTTAGCAAATGTTCTCACAAAATCTCTGATAGTCAAGTTTCACAATTGGACTGCTCCGACTCCTGCCATATGCTTTTTCTTATTGTTATACTCTTATACAAGCCTAAAGAAAGTGGTTTGATATCATCAATTTTGTACAAACTTGGACTGAGGAAAAGTCTATATATCTCAGCTGTAGGTCAAAAAAAAACCTTCTCATGTATTTAAAAAACCACAATTTCATACTACTATCCAGTAGCATGACAAAAGGTCATGAATGGTCATCCTTCAACATGAGTTTGATTCCCACTGGTTCTAAGGTAATATCCTTTAATTCTGATAATTCTATTTGCCATGCTATCTTGAGCTTGTTAGTGTGAGTCATGCCAACACAAGTTGTTGTCAAGATACAAACTGAGCCGTTTTGATAATGTTGGACCAGCCTGGGCATGAGTTGGCCTTGAGACATTTGGGAATTTTTCACCTTAAACAACCAATAGTTCCAATGGCCATTGTGACCGCATCAAGAAGAAAGTATAAAGGATTATGAGAATCAAAAGTGCTGCAAAAAACAACAACCATGTTAGCAATAAAGCTATTTAACACTAGATAGAAAAATATTCACCATTCAGAAATGTCAACACTTTCTTGACGTTCAAATGAAATTACAATAAAAAATGGCTTGCGTACTTGATGTAAACCACACCATGTTCTGTCAAAATAAAGAATCAATTCGCAAAACAGGATTCAACTTAACTTCAAAAATCAAGTGGCTTACTATCATCCTTCATGACATGACTCTTTATTTGAAAAGTCAGCCGTGTCTCTGCATCTTGGAGAATTATGGGAAGATCAGTGGGATGAAACAATACAGGGAATGTCAGCCTGTGACTCAAAACCCGAGCACAAGCATGACAGCCAAATACCATAAACCAATGGTATAGTCAATATACCACCAAAACATGGAGCTGAGACAAATCAGCTCAAAAGGTATCAAAAGAAAGAGGAAACTTACCCCTTTTCAAATATACAAGTCCCATCATCATAGGACAAAGAATAACAAAGTTATTCCTGCTCAAAGTTGTTGCTGAGCATAAACCTTAATTTTCACCTCTCATCTAAAATACAGAGTAAGAGTCCTAACCCCATCAAATGGGTATGAAAAATGAAGCTCTAAGCCAGGGCTATCCAATGGTTCCAACCAAACTGAGCTAGTACCAGTATTACAGAAGCCATGGTCAATTTCAGGCCAAATAGAGGTGAATAAAATATTCACCTCTCATCTAACTTCTACAGTTTTAGTGTGAGATACTTAAAGTTGGGTTGTTTTGGAAAGAGCACAATCAGCGCTATCTGATGGTGCCATTAATTTCCCCATATCTCACCTAGAACAAAGGTTATGAGGAAAACAAGCCCAATACAGCTTTTTGCCTAAAACATGCATATGTACAAAAGTCTTGTACATGCCATAGCTTTGCCATATTTACTGATAACCATACCAAATGAGGTACCATTTTGTAGAAAATGCACAAGGCTACACACTGAGCCAATTCTGAGGTTGATATCTGAAAAACTGACAAAAGTATGGCTGTTTTAAGGTCAAATTCCCACAGTTTGGCCAATACAGCCTTACCAATGGACAATATCCCATGACCATGGTTATGAGGTGTTACACTAACAAAGAAGCTTGTTTTTACTTCAATACCTGGGTGCCATACAGGTTCTGTACAGCATTCTACGTGTCATACATGTCAGAAACAAGCGGTGTGGTCCCCAGACCAAATTTTTCACCCTGTATTGGTAAAAACTGCCCAGATGTGGTTTAAAAACCACATCTGAGCCCAATAAAGGCTATACAGGCCTTTGGCAAACCACAAGCCTGTCTCAGAAAGTGAAAAATCTTCACTTCCTCCATGTGGAAAGGTCTATCCGCTTTTCCACCCCATTTCAGGATAAAAAGAGGCCTTTTCACAGCCAGAAAAGGTTTTCTCATCCTGCTCTTGAATTCCTACGTAGTACAACTGTCAAAGACAGTCATACTTTTGAAAACAATCAGGTTATACTTTAAATTTAAGTATTGTTGTTCTTATTATAGTAATCCAACTGGTATGACTGCACCCAGGGTTTTCAATAGTGCTCACCACCACTTTTATTCAATAGTAAAACCCTTTTATCTCAATAATAAACCTTTATTACACCTTAATACTATTATTTCAATATTTACTACTGTGTTACAATCACATTTAGAGTTGTAATTAGCCTATTTACTCCTTTATCGTAGATTCAACCTGACATTTTGGGGGCCTGCCCATACTTTGTTGATCTTTTAGACCTTAAAAGTGAGTATTTTTACTTATTTTCTCTATTTCTGACATTTTGTTTCATCTTTTAGGTGTAAAAATTATCAAAAATATATATAAGACATATCTTGTAATATATATATTTTTTTGGTATATGTTTTATACCAACCTTTTTTAAATTATTATTAATAATAATACGTGGATAATAACCACCATAAGCTTTCTTTTGGCGTGTTTTGCATATAAAAAAACATTACAGCCATTAATATAGTCCAAGTTTTTAATTGAACAAGGACACCTCTTACTGTAAAACCAACAGTTGAGGCATGGTGAGGTGTATTGTTAGCTCAATTACCCTTTTATACAGATTATAATTGCTAAATACAAGTGAATCTGTGAGATACTGGTATACAAACAGTACACCAGGAATCTGTAAGCTGTGATTCTGATGTGAAAATGTTAATTCAATTACCCTGACATTATAAAGCGCACATTGTAGTGACATAAAAGCCCAGAGGCCATTTTTAGAAGTGCAAGCACCATTTTAAGAAGTCTTAACTGACAATAAACCCACTTTTTCCTGTTTGATTCGGTGGAAAAAGACTACATCCCACTAAAAACCCAGTCACAGGCCAACACACTAGTGACACCCTCAGAACCAGAGGGTAGTAAGGGAAAAGGAAAGAGGCACAGTGAAGGCCTTATCACAGCAAAGAAGTGGACACCCATTGCCACCCAGAGGAGTAGAAAACCATGAAACTCTGCCTCAATACAAGGTAAACCAACCTTAACAGCTTGTACAGGGAACATTACCATAATTAACACAGTTGTAACCTCTAAAGGTAAATTGCCTAATACAGCAGAAAACAAATTTGTACAAGGAACAGTCAAAGGCAAATACCCTAAGAACATAAAGTTTTTGACTGCTTGCAAACACTGATATGTCACCTGTATACCTCAGATGTCAGCCTGTGACTCAAAACCAGAGCAGAAGCATGACAGCCAAAATACCATAAACCAATGGTATAGCCAAGATACCACCAAAACATGGAGCTGAGCCAAATCAGCTCAAAAGGTATCAAAAGAAAGAGGAAACTCACCTCTTCCTGAAAATATAAGTCCCATCACCATAGGACTAGAAATAACAAAGTTATTCCTGCTCAAAGTTATTGCTGAGCATAAACCTTAATTTTCACCTCTCATCTAAAATCCAGAAGGACAGGCTTAACCCCATCAAATGGGTACTAAGAATGAAGCTCTAAGCCAGGGCTATCCAATGGTACCAGCCAAACTGAGCTAGCACCAATATTACTGAAGTTATGGTCAATTTCAGGCCAAATAAGGGTGAACAAAACATTCACCTCTCATCTAACTTCTACAGTTTTAGTGTGGGATACCTGAAGTGGGGTCTTTTTGAAAAGAGCACAATCAGGGCTATCTGATGGTGCCATTCACTTCCCCATATCTCAACTACTGCAGAAGGTATGGGGAAAACAAGCTCAATACAGCTTTTTGACTAAAACACGCAAATGTACAAAACTCTTGTACATGGGATAACTTTGCCATATTTCATGATACCCATATCAAACGAGGTACTATTGTGTAGAGCACATACAGGGATACACACTGAACCAATCTTGAGGTTGATATCTCAAGAATTGACAAATTTATGGCTGTTTTAAGGTCAAAATACCACCTGCTGTCATATACAGCCTTACCATGGGATAATATCCCATAATCATAAATATGAGGTGTCAAATAGACGAAGAAGCATGTTTTTCCTTCAATACCTCATATGTCAGTAAATACTGGGGTCCCATACAGTTTCTGTACAGCATTCTATGCGTCATACACGTCAGAATCAGGCTGTGAGGTCCCCAGATGCAAATTTTCACCCTGTATCAGTGAAAACCGCCCAGATGTGGTTTCAAAACCACATCTGAGCCCAATACAGGCTATAAAGGCTGTTTTCAAACCACAAGGCAGTACTAGAAAGTTAAAAAATCTTCACTTCCTCTACGTGGAAAGGTCTAGCACCCTTTCCACCCCATTTCAGGATAAAAAGGAGGCTTTTCACAGCCAGAATTGTCTCCTCATCCTTCTCTTGAATTCCTACATAGTAAAACTGTCCAAAAAAAGTTATACTTTTGGAAAATAATCAGGTATACTTTAAATTTAAGTATTTTAGCCTTTATTATTGTAACCCAACAGGTAAAAGCTGCACCCAGGGCTTTCAACAGTGCTCACCACCACTATATCTCTATAGTAAAGCCCTTGATATCTTAATTTAATCATTTATCATCAACTTTATCATCTTTTAAAACTATTTTTACTGTGTCACAGTCATAGTTAAAGCTTGTAAATACTTATATACACCTTTATCATAGACTCACCCTGACATCAGAGACCCTGGCTTCCAGAGGAACCAACCAGAGGACAGAGAAGGCTTGTCCAGAACCAGAAGACCTGGAAGAGGACACCTTGGACACAGTAGTGGATGGCGAAACACTGAGGGAAATCATACCCACCCTGCCATTCACTTTCCAATTCCACAGAAATCTCAAACCAGAGGACTGGAAAGATATGGATCAAGTTCTTCAGCTCCATGAACTCCTCAAAGATTTGTTTCAATGGAGCATGGACAACAAGAGGTTCAACCTGGCATCTCACTGGGCAGAACTTGAAGCAAGCTGCCAGAGTATCTTTCTCAAATAGATAGACCTCAAAGACCTTATGATAATCTCCAAAGGTTGGAATCACACCAGGAAGTTCAGACTCCTGGAGGTGAAGGCAAACAGGATAAGGGAAAATCAAGCCACCATCCAAGCTATAGAAGAACAACTGACCCAAACAGGGCCTACTAAGATTCCTTCAGGCTCACAAGGAGCAGGCCAAATCAGCTCTCCAGTAGCTTCAAACCATTCAGAAACTAACAGATAAGTGGCCAAGAGTCACCATTTTTCACAATCCCAGGAAATTTCCAGCAGAAGACAAGGATACAAGGGCAAAAACAAGACCACTTTCAGCCAGAGGAAGAGAGAGTCAGATCCAATAATCCAGAGGGTGTGGGACTTGGTGAAAGAAGTACACAAGAACCAGAAGTAGTTGTAAATAGCTCTAGAATCAGTAGCACCCTTAATAAAAATATTACCCCCACGCAGATTGGACATAATGTTTTTACACCTGAGAGTAACCTAAGCAGTGATGCACTGTTGTTAAAAATGTCCCAATTTGCTGAGAAAACTCAAAAGAAGTTTTCAGAACTCCAAGAAAGCCATGAGAGGATGAAAACATTAACCACCTCCATGGACAAAATTGTCAAAAATCTTCAACAAGGACATGCTCAGTTGAGCAAAGACTATGAAGAAACCAACAAAAGACTGAATCTAGTCTTTGAAGAGCATCACCACAGCAAAAGGGACAGGGATTGTCTGGATCAAGACATAAACAAACTGTTTAGTTTCTACTATAGCATGAAGCCCCAACCACAAGGCCATGCTATGGATCATCCATATCACCAAGATGACATCAAACCAGATGCCATGTTGATAAATAAAGCAACATATCCATCACAATACCGAGATGGAGATAATATGTCTTATTCTGAAAGGGAAGCCTTGAAGCAGATTCCTGAGGCCTCAAGCTGGCCCAAATTCTCTAGAACTGGAGAATATGATCATATGGAACTCATAGATTATATTGATGGACTCTTCATTGATGTACCAAGCATACCAGACTACTGGATTACTGCTAGGCTCAATACAGCATTTAAAGGTCATGCTCGTATGTGGTACACAGAAAGGAAAGAAATCCATGGCAGGAGAAACTGGCCATGGTGGAAGAGTCAAATTATCCAAAAGTACAGCAATGGCACTTGGATATGGCAAATGACCATGTCATTTTAAAATGACAAGTATTCAGTGGACAAAGATCTGTATGAGTGGTGTCTTAGAAAGTCTAAAAGACTCAAAGCCATTGATCCTCAAATGAATACTCAAATGAGGAATCACAAACTTGCGACAAAAATGCCAGGAGAACTAGAACATGCAGTGAAATTCAGATGCAACCAAAATTTCACTCTAGATGATATTGCCAATTCCTTACAAGATGTAAGGAAAAAAACTAACATAGGGAAATTCACCCCATATAGAAGCAGTAGTTTCAAAGAGAAAAAGACTTTCAGGGTAGGGTTTAAAGAAAAACCCAAGGAAGGAGTAGCAGAAGTGGCTAAAAAGAAAAATTCTTGTCACAACTGTGGTTCAACAGACCACTATGCCAACAACTGTTCAAAAACAAAGACAAAAGTCTATGCCATTGAAAAGGTTTCAGAGGAGGAAATTCCAACACAGGATTCAGACTCAGACTCCATGGGAGATGCTATCAGAGAACAATCTGATGAAGAGCAAGACCCAAGAGAAGAATTTCTGGTGGAATACCAAGAGGAAACCCCACTAGAAATCCAGGACAAACAGTTGGAAGCATGGATGCCACAAGACACTGTCAAAAAGAACTTGTGCAAACACACACAAGATGCACAAACATTCCTAGTCACACCAACCAAAGGGAGGGCATAAATACATGGAACAGCCACAAAAATGACTCTTTGTATTGACAATGCTCAACATCCATTGATCATTGACAGTGGAGCACACTGCTCCATAGTGGCGAGAACCTATCTGGATAACCACTTCCCAAATTGGGAAAACCAGCTCTTACCCACCAAGGAAAAGAACTTCAAAAGTGTTTCAGGGAAGATGACTTCTATTGGGACAATTATCAAAGAGATAATTATACCCCACAGAAAGGGTAATATCAGACTCAACCCAAAGTTTGTAGTGCTTGATGATGCCCACATCCAAGGGTTCCTCCTGGGGACAGATTACCAGAGGATGTATGGAATTGACATTTACAATAGTAAAAACAGGCACATTACCATTGCTACAGGATCCACTTGAAGAATTACTGAATAAATTCAGAGAGGAATGGTTTAGCACCACCCTCAACAGTAAACAAAAGCTAAGTCTACTGAAGATGCTGCGAAAGAATAGACCAGCATTTGCAATTGGTGAAGAAAAATTGGGAAAGATTAGAGGCCATGATATAAAACTATATCTGGATGTGGAGAGACCTTATCCACCCATGCGCAGGACACCTCCTTACCCAGCAAGTCTGGAAACCAGGAAAGAAATCAAAAAACACATCAATGAACTCCTGGACATGGATGTCATCAGGAAAATTGGACAGAATGAAATAGTGGAAATCACCACTGCTGTCCTGATCACCTGGGATGATGGCAAGGCTAGGCTGTGTGGATTTTTCAGAGGTCTGAATAACTACACCAAAGCTGACAGGTATCCTATACCCAGGATACCCCATTCCCTAGAAAAACTGGCAAAAGCCAAGTACATAACCAAAATGGATTGTATGAAAGGCTTCCACCAAAATGGAGTTAAACCACACTCTATGAAGTTACTTAGAATAATATGCCATATGGGCATATATGAGTACACCATGATGCCATTTGGCATTAAAAATGCACCAGCCCACTTCCAAAGGATGATGGACACAATATTTCAAGATGAAATAATGGAAGGCTGGATGGTAGTATATATTGATGATATCATGATATGCTCAGAGACATGGGAAGACCATGTGCAATACATAGACAGAGTGCTAAGTAAATGTACACCCATAAATCTGAAAATTTGACTTAAAAAGTGTAATTTTGGCCAACAAGAGCTATTAGCTCTAGGACATAAAGTCTCAGGTCCTAGCCTGGAAATTGACAAGGATAAATTAGCAGAAGTACTGCAAAAGCCAGCACCAAGAAACATCAAATAGATGCAATTTTTCCTTGGATTTGCTAGCTACTATAAAAACCACATCAAACATTTTGCCCACATAACTAGTAGTTTATACAAGTTATGTTCAAAAGATGTAGTTTTTGAAATTACCAAGGAAAGAAGGGATGCATATGAGAGGATCAAATATGAGCTCACAAATGCGCCTTTTCTCATCTTGCCTGACTTTGAACTACCATTCAAGTTATACATAGATGCAGAATGTAGCCAAGCCTTAGGAGCAGCCTTTCACCAGAGACAAATTGTAGATGGTGAACCAAGAGAGGGAGTAATATGTTACATCTCTAGGCAGCTGAAAGATTCAGGAGACAGGTATGGGGCCACCCAGACTGAATTTCTATGCCTAGTGCGAGCTCTAGAGAAACCCCATTATTATTTGGAGGGTGCAGTCTTTGAAGTCTACACAGACTTCACAGCCTTGAAGTCTTTACTAAACATAAAGACAACCAATAGACACATGCTGAGGTGGCAAATAGCCATCCAGGAGTATAGAGGGAATAAGAGTATCATATATAAAGAAGGTAAAAGCCATACCAATGCAGATGGCCTCAGCAGATGGCCACTGGATAATGTCACAAGCAACCCAGCTTATGACCCTGAAGCTTGAGACAAGATACCTATACATTTCATGGAAATAAATAGGAAGAAGAACTTCAGATTCTCTGAATGGGCACCAGAAATTAGTACCCTTGACAGTGGAAAGACTGATTCAGAAGGAACAGAAACCCCCATACTGGGAATAAGTTCCTAAGAACTGCACAATGAATTCTATAGTGCAGTCCAAAAATACTATGCCAAACACAAACAGTGTGGCATATTACTCCAACTGCTTCAACAAAAGTAAAGGAGCCCAGAACTGGAATCCCAGCTGGAGGAATCCTGGTTGAGGGACTATAAGGATAACAAATTCTTCCTTATAGATGGCATGCTCTACCATAGAGAGAAGCACACAAGTGCACTCATAGTGGTGGACAGAGACCACATCTCTCTGATCCTGCAAGAATGTCATGACAGCCCCTACATGGGACGCATGAGTGAAGACAGGACCAAAGAGAGGGTAGAAAGCACCGCTTGATGGCCCAGGTGGGAACAGGAGTTGAGTGAATACATAAACACTTATGAAAGATGCCAGAAGGAAAACAGGAAGCATGGGAAATTTTTTGAATTACTTTAACACATAGAAGAACCCAAACACCCATGGGAAACCATCAAAATGGACTGGGTTACCGGACTTTTCCCAGGAGGCAAAGAAAACTACAATTCCTGTTTGATCATAGTTGATAGGTTCAGAAAGAGTATAAGGTGTCCACCATGCAACAAAGAGGACAGAGCCATGGACACTGCTCTGTTATTCTGGAATAACATCATATCTACCTGTGGAGTGCCTAAGATCATCATTAGGGATAGGGACCCAAAGTTCACATCTGAATTTTGAACCAACTTGTATGACATGCTGGGAACCAAACTTGAATTTTCCACAGATTACCATCCACAAACAGATGGACTAGGTGAAAGGATGAACCAGACAATGGAAGAAATCCTTAGAAGATTCTGTGCCTATGGCATGGAATACAAGGACCATGAAAGATACACCCATGACTGGGTTACTCTTCTACCATAAGTCCAACTGGCTTATAATACAAGTCACCAATCTACCACAGGAAAAACACCAGAATTATTAGAGAAAGGGTGGAGCCCTTTTTTTCCAGTGGATCACTTGAAGAAAAACCTTCTAACCATCCACCCCACAGCCACAGATTTACATGACATGTGGAAAAAAGCATGTGACACAGCTTCCAGATGCATAGTGGAGGCCAAAAAATAGAACAAGCAGAGGTGGGACAAGACACACATGGAACCTGACTTTAAGGAAGGCGACCAGGTGTTAGTGTCTACACTAAAATTTAATAATCTTAAAGGACCTAAGAAAATGAGAGACTCATTTGTAGGCCCCTTCACTATCATTAAACTGATAGGGAATAATGCAGTGGAAGTCAAACTCACAGAGGAATTTTTCAGGAAACACCCAGTCAAGCCATACTTCCAGCAAGAGGAGGAAATATTCCCCTCCAGAAGGAAGAAGCCAACACCACCAGAAATAGTGGAAGTGGAGGACTCCCCTGGACCAGTAAAGAAAATCATCAAGGCAAGCAAGATCAGACTTAATGGTAAGGATCAGAGACAGTACTTAGTCAGATTCAAGAACCATACAGCTGATAAAGACAAGTGGTTGGCAGAAGATGCCATACCAGATGGGAACCTTCTTTTTGAGGAGATCCAGAGCCTCAAGGAGGACTGAACAGTCTCATCAATGATGTGCCTTTTTAGAGAGAGGGTATGTCAGCCTGTGGCTCAAAACCAGAGCACAAGCATGACAGCCAAATACCACAAACCAATGGTATAGTCAAGATAACCGCAAAACATGAAGCTGAGCCAAATCAGCTCACAAAGTATAAAACAAAAGTGAAAACTCACCCATTTCCAAATAAACACCTCTCATCATCAGAGGAAAAAGAATAACAAAGTTATTCCTGCTCAAAGCTGTTTCTGAGCATAAACCTTAATTTTCACATCTCATCTGAAATACAGAGTAAGAGGCCTAACCCCATCAAATGGGTATGCAAAATGAATCTCTAAGCCAGGGCTATCCAATGGTACCAAACAAACTGAGATAGGACCATTGATACAGAAGTTATGGTCAAATTGAGGCCAAATAACGGTGAATAAAATATTCACCTCTCATCTAACTTCTACAGTTTTAGTGTGAGATACTTAAGCTGGGGTCTTTTTGGAAAGAGCAAAATAAGGGCTATCTGATGGTGCCATTCATTTCCCCATATCCCATTTAGAACAAAAGCTATGAGGCAAACACCCCAATACATCTTTCTGCCTAAAACATGCATATGTACAAATATCTTGTACATGGTATAACATTGCCATATTTAATGATAACCATACCAAATGAGGTAACATTGTGTGGAGCACTTACAGGGCTACACACCGAACTAGCTCTGAGGCTGATATCTCAAAAACTGACAAAACTATGGCTGTTTTAAAGTCAAATTCCCACAGTTTGGCCAATACAGCCTTACCATGGGATAATATCCCATAAACATGATTATGAGGTGTCAAACTGACAAAGAAGCTTGTTTTTACTTCAATACCTCATAGCTCATTCAATACTGGGGTCCCATACAGGTTCTGTACAGCATTCTACGCGTCATACACGTCAGAATCAAGCTGTGTGGTCCCCAGATGAATATTTTCACCCTGTATTGGTGAAAACTGCCCAGATGTGGTTTTAAAGCCACATCTGAGCCCAATAAAGGCTATAAAGGCCTTTTGAAAACCACATGCCTGTCTCAGAAAGTGAAAAATCTTCACTTCCTCCATGTGGAAAGGTCTAGCAGCTTTTCCACCACATTTCAGGATAAAAAGAGGTCTTTTCACAGCCAGAAAAGGCTTCCTCATCCTGCTCCTGAATTCCTACGTAGTACAACTGTCAAAAACAGTTGTAATCTTGGAAAATAATCAGGTTATACTTTAAACTTAAGTATTTCAGCTCTTATTATAGTAATTCAACTGGTAAGACTGTACCAAGGGTTTTCATTAGCACTCACCACCACTATTATCCAATAGTAAAACTCTTTTATCTCAATAATAAACCTTGATTAAACCTTAATACCCTTATTTTTAATATTTACTACCTTGTCAAAATCACATTCAAAGTTGTAATTAGCCTATTTACTCCATTATCATAGATTCAACCTGACAGGGAAAAGGGAAATATGTGATTGATTATCTACCTGAATCCAACAAACAATAATCCTATATTCTTTGTGCAACTGGCTTTATTCATAGTTTATTTCAATACCTTGAAAGGAAGTATAAATTATTTCCCTGAGTGTCTTGTCAATGAATAAAATGCCATTGTCTTCCAGATTGATAGAAGAAACAAGTGATGTAATTGGGGTAATTGTGGTAGCTTCAAATACTCTATCCATGATGCTTCTGACAATATTGGAGCTTTGAAGCTGGGTGTTGGGCCTATTATTTTTTGCAACTTTGCAAATGCTTGTGGCTTCATAAGAATCAGATTTTACTAATACGTGAGCTTTGCCTTCAACTACAACATCAAATGCTAATTTGTGGCTCTTTTTCTCAGAGGTTCAAAGGACAAAAAGAAAGGGATTTTAGCATCCCAGTAAATCTTTTACTAAAGAAGTAATACTTACTTGTGTACACACAGGCTCCAACTGCCCACCTTCAAGCATATGAACATCACGTAAACTACAGGTGGAAGTGTCTTGGAAGAGGATTCCCCTTGTCCCTGTCTCTGAAGTAAAAACACTCAAATCAAGCTTTCAACTCCTGCAGAAGCCTCATCCCATGTGTAAGATATCTCAGTATCAGGCTGAGACTTGTAAAGACGTATAATTACATAATTGTTATTATGACTGCAATTAATTACCTGTGGATTGATATTTGCCATAAACACTGATCACTCCATTTAACAAGAAATTAAATAGCTTTAAGTTACAGTTTCACCAAAATGCAAGACACAACTGCTTTTATTGAAAATTAAAAATGGCCATTTATCTGCATTTATGTGGAGTTTAATAAAAATGTAAGGTCCCTGAAGCAAAATTTCAATGTGTACTAGCGTCTCCAAGTTGAGTGGACCTGCTACTCAAACATATATGTTGCCAACATCTTGAATTTGGAAAGATTTCAACCTATCATGTCATTGGAATGTTAACAGTTCTTGGGAATCAAATGTTGCGTGTTTATTCCTGACCACTGTTTTCCAAGAAGTGACTCAACTAGAATGCATGATAAGTACTCGAGAAACCATGTTGTATGAAGCAACAGTTGCAGTTTCATCAAGCACCATCCTATCAATGTCAAAGTCCGTCTTGAAAGATGTGAGTTCATTTTTGAATTGATCTAGTTGATGATTTGTCTTGAATATATTTTTCAAAATTTGATCCAGTTGGATCAGAGCGATTGATAGGTTTGGTAGCTGGTTGTGCTGTCAGATATAAAATTGTGTCATGGCTTGAATTGAGATCTTGAGATGAACTATATTGTTGTAGTTCAGTTGAAGCAATTGGTAGTAGTTGGGTTGGTAGTTTGAGCATCAGGATTAAATGATGATGATGAGAGATGAATTTGTGCTTGTATAGTGGGATGGCTGATTGAAATTGAAGTAGATTGATTATCTGTATTTGGATTTTGAGATTCAGGTGAAAGAGTAGCAGCTAAAATTAGTGGTGAGCTGGATTCACATCCTGTTTGTTTAAAAGAAAGAAGAATTTTAAAGATTAATATGACATTTAAAGAATTAAAAAACACCCAAATATGCTGTGGCCTTCAAAAAAAAATGGTTTGCCTTTTTTGATCATTTCTTTTTTCTGTTATCAAAATGATGACCAATTGTACTATTACTACTATTAACATTAGCTTTAGTACTTAGGCACGACGAAGGCAAAGTACTTGATGAGCTGATAGAAGGAGGTGATATAGATTTTTATAATTGATTATTACGGTATGACTTTGTATTATTACTATTTGATGATCTAATCCTTTGACCATTTTGATTATGCTGTTGGTAAGTACTTTGTATATTTGGATTAGTTAAATTCTTTGACATCTATGTTTTTTGTTTTTAATGAAAAATGAATGATCAGAATGTATAAAGATTATTGAAGAATTGAGAGAAAAAAGAAAATTGAGCCAATTTTTCTTTCTGAGAAAAACGGATGTAAGAATGTTTTGGTTAATTAAGCGCCTAATTGATGTAATAAATCATAACTAGATGACAGACTAACATTCTAACCACTGACACTAGCCACAACACTACGAGGACTTCCAGCTCAACTGCCGAGTGGGGTGCCAACACCTCAAACAAGATTATGAAAACCACAATTGGGTTGCTGTGATTGAAGCTGTAGTTGTAGTTGTGAATGAGGTTGATGTCATGGCTGCTGTTGGTGTTATCATGGGTGATGCTGTTGAAGTTGTGATGGGTGATGCTGTTGAAGTTGTTGAAATTGAATTTGTTGTTGGTGATTGAAATGATGTTGAAGATGAGCTTCTATGATAAAAGATACAAGCTGATGGTTGGTCAAAACTAATCTGAGAAGGAAAAACTGTGAGTGACTGACCAATTCCGATTATGGGAGAACCTTGATTACTACTGTTACTTCCACCACCAAGTGGGGTACTAGGGACAGAATTGTTAAGGGTATTAGTGTAAGGGACTGGCTGAGGGGCAGCTAGAAATCCAACATGGCCGCTACCGGTAATCAAGTTGGTGTAAAGATTTGGCATAGAAGGTGGTTGATTATAAAGAGTTGAAACAACATTTGTAGGACCATAAGATGAATCAGGATTGATTAGGAGTAGGAGAAGTTGGACTATTATTGGTTTTCTGACTAGTAGTATGACTAGTATTGGAAGATGGATTAGTTGGAATGTTTGGATGGTTGAAGATAGATGCAATTATTGAGGCGATGAAACTGTTGTTAGGGTTATTAGGCCAATTTGTTGAAGGATTTTGGAGGTGTTTTAATTAATTTGGAGATTGCAATGATGAAATGGTTTGACATTGCTGTTGTTGAGTAGGTTGTTGTCACAGGGGCTCTTATAAGTGAAGGGGGCCTGGCACTCAGTAAACTGGGACTCACTTATGGAGGGCTCAGGATATGGTAGGAAAGAATACACTTAAGAGTGTTAAGAGATGAATTACTCATAAAAGAAATATAAGAAAAGCAGCAAAAAAAGAATAAGAGTAAGAAATAGAAGAGCCAACCACAAACAATTCCAAGTCCACTGTTTCAACCTGTCAGAATGAAAAGAGAAGGGTTAATAAGGATATGGCCACACAACTCATACTGTACAGGAAAAGAAAGAAGATGCAAAGACTAACTTAATACTCAATAAATATAATACCCAAAATAAGGATAAGAATATTCATAAAATAATAAATAAACTAAATTAATTAACTGGGGAAAAGTCCCCAGGGGGGAGAAAGAGGGGCTGGTATATGTGAAAATCACCAGCCCTGATCCAGAGAGAGAATTTTCATGAGAGGATTGAATGATTGAATTGAGTCTGGCCAATACAGGTACTGTACAGTTGTACAGAGCCTGTACAAGAGGTTGTCACAGGGGCTCTTCTAAAATGAAGAGGGCCTGGCACTCAGTGAACAGAGTTACTTATGGAGGGCTCATGTCACAGCCAAGGAGGCAGGGGCATTACGAATCATATTCAACAAGCATTACTTCATTGATACCTCTCAAAACCCAATCAGCAAGGGGGTTTCATTCAACATTCTGCAAATACAGTTTTCAGACCTCAATACAGTTTCATACAGGCAAGACCCAAATACAGGATTCACCAAATACAGGCCTGTAATAGATACAGGCGTAAATACCTGTATTGACTGTATAACCTGTATTGCATTCACCAATACAGGATTCCATCCCACATCCAACTTCTTCCAGCATACAGACAAGTATCTCAACACTCAAACACCAGGGCTGGTATTTCTCACATATACCAGCCCCTCTTCATCCACCTGGGGGTTTTTCCCCCAGTTAATTAAAATATTGGATTTATTATTTAATACTATTTTATTTCTCATTAAGGAATATTATTTTATGATTTATTAAGTTAGTCTTTGCCTTCCCTCACCTGTTCAGTAGAGCCCTGGTGGCCATATCCTTTATTAATCCTTTTCTCTTTTCTGAACAGGTTGAAACAGTGGTACAGGATTATTTGTGGTTGGCTCTTTATAATTGCTTTTGTTTTCCTCTCATATCTTTTAACTCTTATTATTTTATGACTAGGAAATTATTATCTCATTTCATTACTCTTATCATTTGAGTATTTCTTCTGAGCCCTCCATAAGTAAGTCTGTTCACTAAGTGCCAGGCCCTCTTCATTTAGAAGAGCCCCTGTGACATTATTCTAATTAACTGGGGGAAAAACCCCCAGGTGGATGAAGAGGGGCTGGTATATGTGAGAAATACCAGCCCTGTAGTTTGAGTGTTGAGATACTTGTCTGTATGCTGGAAGAAGTTGGATGTGGGATTGAATCCTGTATTGGTGAATCCAATACAGGTTATTCAGTCAATACAGGTATTTGCGCCTGTATTGATTACAGGCCTGTATTTGGTGAATTCTGTATTTGTGTCTTGCCTGTATGAAACTGTATTGAGGTCTGAAAACTGTATTTGGAGAATGTTGAATGAAACCCCCTTGCTGATTGGGTTTTGAGGGGTATCAATGAAGTAATGATTGTTGAATATGATTGGTAATGCCCCTGCCTCCTTGGCTGTGAAATTATCCCCCTCTTGAAAGTGGTGAGCTCTGAGCACCATAAGTACAGTGAGTCTTGATGAGCTTGCAATCAATCCATACAGTTCTTTCCCCAAATGACTTAAATTTATTCCATTAAACTATCTTCTTCAATCAATACTCCAACAAAATCTTCATTTGATCACTTGTAGGTATTTTCCCCTTGATCTTGATTCTGAATTCCCTCTTTTCCTTCAAAATGCCTTCATTCTTCTTTAAATTTCTTTATTCTTGTCTTGAGTGTCTTCAAAAAACTTTTCTTGAGTCCTCATGGATTTTGAAAAGTGGGTGACCTGGGTTTATGTCCCAAGAACACCTGATTTCATCATAATTTTGAATCTTGAGAGTGTTGGCCTAAAATGGCCAATACTTGAGGTTTTGGACCATTTAAGAAGTCCTGGCCAAAATCCCTGATTTTGTGATTAAAGGGGTTTTTGGCCAATTTGCACAAAAATGCGCAAAATGCGCAAAATTTGCGCAAAGTGCGCAAATGCACATATATGCCATAATGGCATATATTGGTGAAAAAATTGAAAAAATTTGATGAATAATGAAAAAATGGCCTTATAAAGTGTTCTGGCCATTTTGCGCAAAAATGCGCAAAGTGGGCAAAATTTGTGCAAAGTGCGCAAATGCGCAATTATGATGAAGTTGGCCAAAAAGGCCTTTTGAAGCCTTTTGACAAGATAAACAGGCCTTTCGTGCAAAAGTGTGCAAAATGCGCACTTTTGCCAATATGCATAATTAAGCATATTTTGATGAAAAATGATAAAAATGAGCTGTTTTGAAGTTTTGAGGTCTGATATGGCCATTTGTGCCAAAGTGCATAAATTCATGAGATTGGCCAATTGGGCCATTTGAAGCAGTTTTTTTTCTTTTGATCTTGATTTATTCTTGAATTTCTTTCTTCTTATCCCCTCCTATTTTCTTTGATTCAACTCATTCTTGCAGTTCCAAATTGCCATAATTGTCTTGCTGACTTGGCATTGTCCATAATTCTCTTGGTCTTGAATTTGAAATTTTGACTTGAAGATGAGTTCAAGGCTGACTTCCCTTTGTGATTCCAATCACTCTGATTCCCCACCTTCTGTACTTTATGGTCCTGGTGTTTTTGATGACTTGAGGGAGCTTTCTGAAGAGAGTATGGCCCCTACAGAGATTTAGAACATCAAGAAAACCTATAATGGTTTTAAATCTGTCAGAGTTATTGAACCACCCTGCACCAATTGTAAGAGGAAAGGGATTCCTTGTGTGGAATCTGCTACTGCTAGGTCCACCGTGTTTCAGTTTTGCAATCTTGGAAAAAGAAATTGTTCTCAAGCCCACTATAGCTTTCCTGAAAATGCCAGAAGATTATGGAGCAGCATCAAGAAGGGTGGAAGATTTTGATTGGAAGCTCCTGTTGATGAACCTCCCACCTCTGATGCCACCTCTGGTCACTCCAATTGTGAGTTGATTGGCCATAAAATTGAGGGGTTACTGACTTCTATGTTTTCTTTTCTTCTTCTTCAGCGACTGGATCTAGAATGAGAGGTGTCCAACAATGGAATAAAACCAGTGGTTCCTGGGAAGCCATTGGAGGATCAATTCACCCCCAAGGAAATCCCATTGGAGTGGCCCCAGAGGTTCCCATTCTGATTACCAGAAAAGATGGAAGACTTGGAAAATTGAACAAAAATTTGGTGGTTCAAGATGAAATTGATACTGATGCTGAAGGCAGTGATGAGATTGATGGAGAAGAGCTTGAAATGACTACCCCAATCCAGAAAAGAAGAATCCAATCCACCTCACAATCCCCAGTCCAAGCCAGTACCACCAATAATGAAGTGATCAGGTCCCCCCAACCACCTCAGCTTCCAATTAGATCCCCAACCAGGCCCTCCACACTTGCCTCCACCTCTACCAATATCCAACCACCAGTGGCCAGCACTTCTAGAGACCCAATGTCTCCAGAGCCTGAATCAATCTTTTACTGGCAACTTCACTGATCAGAAAAGGGTGAACAAGAAGGTGGTCACCTCTCTAATTTCTGAAGTTGATGCTTTGACTGAGGTGTTTGTTGATAAGGCTATGAAGAGTGCTATTCCAGGGGAGCCCACTGCTGCTTTGGCCAGGGAGCCAGTTGCTTATGAAGATGCCATGGTTGTTAAGTTTAGAGAAGCCTTGAAGAAATTTTGATGAGGATTATCTGTAGCTGGTCTTTACCATTACTAGTATTTGATCTTGATTATTAAATAAATTGACTCCCCAAACAAGATATGGGAGTTATGATTTCTGCTTTTGAAACAAGAAATGAAAAATAAATCATACAAGTAAAAGAAATGAAATAAAAAATAAAAATGAAAAAGAATTGAGAGAAAAAGAGAGTAAAGAAAGAAATAAAAAATGCCTGAGGATTGTCCTTCTTGTGGTGAGTTGCTCGATTTTGGCCAAAATGTTGTGAAAGATAAAATTAAGCATCTGATGCTCACAGCGTGGCCAAGGTAATGTTTTACAAGAAGTAGACGCCTCAGGGATGCATACCAGGAGATGGAACTTACTTTCATAACTTCCACTCACCCCCAAGCACCATAAGTGAAAAAGAAATTATGCCATAACATGGATTGTGGTAATGAATGTCTTGAAAGATAATTTATGGCATGATTAAAGAAAGAAAAGAAAATAAGAGAAAGATTGGGCCATATCTTGATGAAAGGTCCCAATCTTGAGGGTATGATGTTGCAAGGCCTTCTGAACCTGTCCAAAGAACTGACAAGTGCTCACAAAGTGGCCAAGGTGATGCTTACAACAAATTTGGGTAGAATACCCCCTTAAATGTGCATGCCAGGAGAGGAACTTACTTTCATAAACTCCAATCCCCACCAAGCACCATAAATCAAACTCTTGAGGCATTTGGGCCAGGCTTGTCTGGATACAAAGTGTAAAATCCTTGAAAAGGTCTGGGGTGTTGGTAAGGTTGGAAGCTGGTTCCCAAGTTGTTCTTTCTGGGTCTTCATTGAATCCTTTCCACTCCACTAAATACCATAATGAACCTCTCTTGAGTTTTGAGTCCAGAACCTGAGCCACTTCCCATTCTTCTTGCTCTTCCACTATTACTGGAGGTGGTGGCAATTGGTGTTGATTTGGGATAGTTGATTGCTTCACTGGTTCTAACAAGGACACATGGAAAACAGGGTGAACTGACTTCCATTGTTGAGGCAACTTGAGGTGATATGCATGGCTTCCAATCTTCTCAAAACTTCAAAGGGTCCCAGCCATCTTTTTGAAATCTTTTTGGTGGGTCTTGTTGTCTTGATGTTCTTGGAAGCTAGCCATACTTTGTCCCCAGGTTGGAAATCAGGCGGAATTGCTCTATTTCTATCTCCATACTTCTTAAAATGCTTTATTGCTGACTCTAATTCTTCTTTGACAACTTGCTGTACTGATTGGAGTTTTGATGATAGCTTTCCAGCAGGTGTGTCTTGAGAAATGTGAATTGAATCAAATCTGGGATTTATTCCATAAATAGTGGAAAATGGAGACTGTTTTGTTGATGAATGTTCTGCATTATTATAGGCAAATTCAGCCAGAGGGAGCCAGGTGTGCCAGTCATCTTGATGGTAACTGACATACATCTGAAGATACTGTTCTAGAATCTGATTTACCCTCTCTGTCTGTCCATCTGTTTCAGGGTGAAAGGCAGTTGAAAGATCTTTTGATATCTTGAGCTGCTGACACAATTGAGTCCAAAATGATGAAACAAATAATGAACCTCTATCACTAACAATACTGATTGGAAGACCATGTTTGGAAAAGACATGATTAATGAATATTTGAGCTAAGTCCAAAGCAGTGATTGTTGAATAAGTTGGAAAAAATATTTCCATTTTTGAAGATCTGTCTACAACTACTAAAATTGAATCAAAGTTGCTTGACAGGGGCAATTGAGTGATAAAGTCCATTGATGAAGAATTCCAAGGACCAGATGGAATTTGAAGAGGCTTGAGTAACCCAAACTTCTTATGGTGGATGTTCTTGTTTCTTGAACATTGCTGACATGAGGACACATAGTCCTTGATGATTTGCTTCATGCCAGCCCAATAAAAATCCCTCTTGACGAGCTTGAGGGTCTTCTCCTGGCCAGGATGGCCAGACAACGGTGGGTCATGACGCTTTTGAAGAAGGTCCAATTGAATTTCATGATTGCTTGGAATGACTACTCTATCTTTGAACAATAATAAGTTTTCTTGAGGTTCAAGAGAATAGTCTGGGACTGATCCTCCTCTTGCTAATTTCTTGAGGATTTCCTTTAAATCTTTGTTTTTTAATTTGATCAACTACATCTCAAAAAATATCAACTTTTTTTGAAAAGAATCTTGAATCTTGAATTTCATTTTGCTTGAGAAATTGATGAAAATTTTGAGGATTCTTGCTGATGAAATCAACCCCCCTCTCTGGGTACACGTCGTCCCGACATTACAAGGCATCTGGTAAAGTTGCCAGCCTGCCTGGGCGGTAAGTGATGATAAAATGGAATTTGGATAAAAATTCAGCCCAACGGGCTTGACGACGAGTAAGGACTGTAGAGGAAATAAAATACTGAAGGGAAAAATGGTCTGTCAAGACCTCAAAGGAATCAGAAAGAGAAAGGAGAAAAGCTCTCCAGCACTTGAGAGCCCAAACTATGCCAAGGAGTTCGTTGTCATGAATTCCATAGTTGAGTTCAGCTGGTAAGAGCTTGTGACTATCAAATGCAATGGGATGCTTTCCTGAGTCATTCACCTGACTAAGTACAGAACCCAAGGCATAATCAGAAGCATCAGTCTCTACAATAGTTGGTAGAGAAGGATTAAAATGAGAGAGAATAGGAGAAGTGGTGAAAGCTTCTTTGAGTATTTGAAACTGACTAAGAGCTTCCTCATTGAAGATAAAGGGAGAATATTTTTTAAGGAGGGAAGTGAGAGCAGAGATTATTTTGGAATAATTTTTAATGAAACGACAATAAAAGTTGGCAAAGCCAAGAAAAGATTGGAGGGCCTTGTGTTCTTGGGCTGAGGCCAATTGAGGATTTGTTGAACCTTTGAAGGATCCATCTTGAGGCCATCACTTGAAACAACATAGCCCAAGTATTCCACACTTGAGCCATTGAATACACACTTGGAGGCTTTAGCAAACAAATTATTGTCTCTCAGTCTTTGGAGAACAGAGGCCACATGTTTAACATGTTCATCCAAAGAGCTAGAGAAGACCATAATATCATCCAAGTACACTACAACAAAAATATCCAAATAATCTGCAAAGATATCATTCACAAGATTTTGGAATGAAGCTGGAGCATTTGTTAAGCCAAATGGTATAACCAAATACTCATAACTAGCATATTTGGTTCTAAAGGCAGTTAAGTGCTCATCCCCCTCTTTAATTCTCAGGAGATTATAAGCACCATGCAGATCTATCTTGGAGAAGATAGTAGCACTGCTGAATACGGTAAGAAGCTGATTCATTGGAGGAACAGGATACTTGTTCTTCCTAGTGACAGCATTAAGTTTGTGGTAGTCAACACACAAACGAAGACCACCATTCTTTTTCTTAACAAAAAGGACAGATGCTCCTGTTGAGGAGGAGCTTGGTCTTATGAAACCTTTCTCTACATTCTCTGAAATGTAGGCCCACAGTGTTTCTGACTCACTCTTTGATAAAGAGTAGATAACACCAACTGGAGGTAGAAGACCCTCCAGTTTGATATGATGATCACAGGCACGGTGTGGAGGAAGTTTCTCTGCTTTCACTTTGGAGAATACATCCAAATATTTGTAATAAACAGGAGGGACTACCTTCAGCACAGTTTCAATCTCTTCTGGCTCTTCCTCCTCATCCCAGTGCTGTTCCAGGGAGGCATGAAAAGATAAAGGAGGAAGGTCCATATACCCTTGAAAGAGATGAAGGGAAGATATAGCAACATCTTCTCCAACATCTTTTCTATCTTTGAAGACTTCATCTCTTAATGGAAGTAATGACTGAGAGGGAAAAATGGAGGGGTTATGGACAGAAGGAGGAAAGGAAGGTTTCTTAAGTTCACCAACCAGAGCAACACTGTTGACAGCAGTGGAAAAGTCATTACTAGTAGAAGAAATAATACCACTAGAATCCTTATGACTAGAATCATAGGTGATCAATCCATTTTTCCAATCAATAATGGGATTAAAATGGTAAAGAAAATCATACCCCAATATTAGGTCTTCTCCCTGGGGTGAATCTATGATAAAGAAATCCCATTCAAAGCTTGGGAAGGAAGGTAAATCAACAACCCACTTGGTATACTTGGTGATGAACAGGGAAGTGGATTAATTGGAATCCAGAATGAAAAGAGGAATCTTTTCAGGGAGCTCTGACATGGTCAATGAGTACTTGAGAACAAAATTCTTTGCAATAAAAGAGTTTTTAGCACCAGAATCAATGAGAATACTATAAAAAATATCAGAGATTGAAGAGAAAATAAGAAATTTTAAAGATTTTTTGACACTAGTATTCAGAGGGCACAATTGTGCTCTTGAAGGAAATAAGTGAGAACCATTGAACACATCATGATTACCACTCAGGCTTTTCCCTGCTTGCTAGGGAAGCCTTTTGATGACCCTTGCCTATTCTCAGGCCTCTTGAAACATTTTTCAAATGGGTGTTTACCACCACAATAATTGCACAAGCCTTCTTTAATCCTCCTCTCCTTTTCAGAAGCAATTAATTTGTTGTCCTTATTGAGGAGAGCAGCATGAGGCTTGTCTTTGTACACTTGAAAATTCTTCCCCTTCTTATTCTTCCTGTGATAAGGCTTTTGTGATGATGAACTTTGAGGGGGCTTGGAGGACTTGGAGTCATTGATTGGAGGCTCCTTCTCTTGATGACTACCCTTTTCCTTCTGCCTCTCATGGTACCTGGTGTCTAATTCCAAGGTGATGTCCATGAGTTCTTGAAGACTATCAAAAGTTCCAGGGTGATGAGCCAATTGGTCCAACAATCTTGATGCCAAGCCTCTCCTATACACATGAATAAAGGCCCTTTCCCCCCAGTCTCCAATTCTTGACATTAGACTTCTGAAATCAGCTATGTACAAGGAAACTTGACCACTTTCCCTCATCCTCAAATTGTCCAACTCTTGTTCAGATTTTCTGACTTCATTGGGATCACCAAGCAGAGTGAATAACTGGGTTTCAAATAACTCGCCAGTCTTCATTGGAGATATTTGAGAGATAGGGTTCAATCGACTTTCCAGCTCTACCAGTAATAAAAGAAGTTGAGTAAATCACCTTCTTCCTGTCAGAGAAGAAGTTTGCTGGGTCATTATGAAATATTAATTGACAGGATTGAATGAATCCTCTCAATTTATGAGCTTTAGTATCATCAAAAGAATCAGGTGCCTTCATTGATGGTGTCTTGAATGCAGGGACTTTTTAAGTGTCCCTTGGGGCAACTGCTTGAGTGAGTTGTCCCATAAACTGAGTCATTTGCTCCATCATCTTGAGGAAATTTGGTTCAGCTTGAGAGACAGAAGGTTGATTAGAACGGGCTAGATTTGGAGCCTCAGGAGCTTCAGGAGAACCTGCCAAGGCAGCTGCCACTTCAGTCTCCTCAGATTCTTCCTCTTCCACAGACTCCTCCCCCTCCTCATCTTCAGCTTCCCCCAATCTACTCCTAGGCCCTTGAGAAACAACAGGATAACCACCCAATATTCCAGATAATGATCTTGATCTTCTAGACTTCACACCTCCTCTTCTGGAGGGTGCTGCTCCTTCCATTGGTGGTCCTCTGTCCAAATTTGCACTCAGTTGATGAACTGATGGTGTGCGGTCAAGAGGAGCCCTTGCTGTAGGAGTAAGAACAGCTTGATGTCTCTGGGATCTTGTATTCTTGGCTGGTGGGCTATGCTGAACTGGCATCATGAAAGAAGAATGGATAAAAACTTGATGATACTTTGAATAAAATAAGGCTTGACCAAATCAAATTAAATGAGAATCTTGATGATCTTGAGAAAACAATCAATAGTCTTGAAGTGAATCAATATGAATAAATCTTGAAGAGTGAAGATGACAAAGTCAAATTACTATGAATAATCAATTTCAATCAATAAGTCAAATCAAGTAAATCAAGTCAATTCAAAATCAAATCAATTAAGTCTTGAGGAATTCAACCAATATCTTCAAAAATCAATTCAATTTTCTTGAGGAATAAAATTCAAATCAATCAATCAAATCAAATCTTGAGGATAAATCAGCTATCTTGCGGAATCAAATCAGATCAATCAATTAAATCAAATAAGAGTCTTGAGTTCAGTCAATTTCTTGAGGAATCAATCAATAAATCAATTATCTTGAGAAATTTCAAAATCAACCAATGATAACCCCAATTCAATTAACTCCTGAAACTATAAATCAATTAATCCCAAATTCCAATCAATTAAGCCTGATAAAAAACCTGAATTCAGACAGAAAATGAAAATGAAATTTTATTGAGAATTAAGAGAAAATGAAATGGTCAGCAAAATTTTGAAATGAGAAAGAGAATCAATTTTCATTTGAATGAAATGAATGAGATGAAAATTGATGAGAGAGAAAAAATCATAAAAAATGATAAGATCATGAAAAAATCATAATTGATGAATGAGAGAAATGAATATAAAGGAATGAAAAGAAAGAATCAAATATGAGTTAATTAAAATAATGTCACAGGGGCTCTTCTAAAATGAAGAGGGCCTGGCACTCAGTGAACAGACTTACTTATGGAGGGCTCAGAAGAAATACTCCAATGATAGAGTAATGGAGTAAGAGGATAAATTCCTAGTCATAAAATAATAAGAATTAAAAGATATGAGAGGATAAAAAAAGCAATAATAAAGAGCCAACCACAAATAATCCTGTACCACTTTTTCAACCTGTTCAGAAAAGAGAAAAGGATTAATAAAGGATATGGCCAACAGGACTCTACTGAACAGGTGAGGGAAGGCAAAGCCTAACTTAATAAATAATAAAATAATATTTCTTAATGAGAAATAAAATAGTATTAAATAATAAATCCAATATTTTAATTAACTGGGGGAAAAACCCCCAGGTGGGTGAAGAGGGGCTGGTATATGTGAGAAATACCAGCCTTGGAGTTTGAGTGTTGAGATCCTTGTCTGTATTCTGGAAGAAGTTGGATGTGGGATTGAATCCTGTATTGGTGAATCCAATACAGGTTATTCAGTCAATACAGGTATTTGCGCCTGTATTGATTACAGGCCTGTATTTGGTGAATCCTGTATTTGGTTCTTGCCTGTATGAAACTGTATTGAGGTCTGAAAACTGTATTTGGAGAATGTTGATTGAACCCCCTTGCTGATTGGGTTTTGAGGGGTATCAATGAAGTAATGATTGTTGAATATGATTGGAAATGCCCCTGCCTCCTTGGCTGTGACAGAGGTGTGGTGGAGTTGAGTGAACATACAGTTTCATAATGGTGTATCCAAACTGTATTGGATGAATCCAACCTGTACAGATGTTGACAGGCTGTATTGAAGTACCAAGCTGTATGCATGTTTCAGCAAGGAAGATTTCTGAAACTGAATGCTGATGCAAGTAGTGGATCTGCTGATTTGAGGTGTTTGAGTGGGTGTATGAATGAATACCCTTGCCCCTGGTGAGTGGCTGTTACAGTATCCCCCTCTTGAAACTGGTGGGCTCCTGAACACCATAATACCCTGCCACTGTTGAGTGGCATCTCAATATCCCACATTTTTTTTCAAAAAGTTTCTTTTAATTTTCATTTCTTCTTGACCATTATCCTAAAAATCCCCTTTCAATTCATTCCTGCCAAATTAATTTGATTGCCCCCTTCTTTCAATTTGAGTAAGTATTCCACTTCAAATTATGCTTCTTTTCTTCTGATTAAATAAATCTTTTTTTCCTTGGGGTATGGCCTTGGGTTTTATCCCAAAATGATGTCCAAGGAGCTCTTGTGCTCAAAAAATGATTCCAAATGAGTATATGAATGTATCTCATTTGTCAAGGCCCATTTGAAAATGTCTTGAAATAAGTCTTCAAGGGGTCTTGTCCCCATTGGCCTTGGAAATTCCCCAAGGTCCCTTGCCATAGTGTTTTTTGGGCTTTGGCCCTTCCTATGATGATTTTGGATATTTCTTGATTTGATGGCCTTTTGGGCCCTTTTTGGGTCTTTGGTGATTTTATTGAATTTTTTGATATATGGCCATTTTGGCCATTGTGATGCTTTGGTGTCCTATGGTCCATGGGCCATGTGGGCTATTGGAGGCCCCCAGGACCAAAATGGACCCCTGGGCCCAATTTTTCTGGATATCCAGGGGTGTCATGGGACCATAAATTAGCCCATTGCCCCAACTTCACCTACATGGACTGGTCCCATTGAGGGGGTCCAGGACCATCAAGATCCTGGCCTCCCCAAAGTTGCAGGGGAGGCCCTTGGTGATGAATTCAGCCCCAAAGGGGTCTTTAATACTCACCTTAGAGGCTTTGAGGGGGGGCATAAATGAGTTATGGCCCCATTTCCTTGAGTTCAACTTTTTTTTGATTTGAAGTGGACTGATTCTGACATCTTGAATCTTCTGCTTGCATATTCTTCAGTTATGAGTTCCAAACTGACTGAACTCACTGAATCTTTTCCTTCTGCACCGCCAGAATCTGTTCTTTGTGGTTCTGGCGTCTTCAGTTGACTGTCTTCACCCTCCATGGCTTCTTCTGGTCACTTTGATCCCTCCCAAACCTATGATGGATATAGAGCAGTTGAAGTTCTTGCTTGTAAGGTGTGGATATGAAACTTTGATTAAAAATCAAGTACTTTTCCTGTCCTCAAAATTTGTATAAGGTAAAATTCTATTAAAAATAGTAAGAAATATTATTTTTAAGAGAAAACACGCCAAGTTTATTGTTTATAACTTTATTAGTATAAAACAATAATGTTATAAAGATTTATTGTTTTACCAACAATAAAAATTTATCCAAAAAATACTCTACAAGAGATATTTTAAGGCTACAAAAGAAATTTCTTCAAGAGCAATTTCAATTGGAATTAATTGAGCAAAGAACTGCAAGCAATTAATTAAAGAACAAAGTCTTTAAAAAGAATATTAAAGAGAAAACACGCCCAAAAGTGACCAGAGTGAATTTGGAAACAAAGTGACAAAGTTAACAGTGATGAAAGATGCTTTAATTCACTTTTGGGGTGGTTCAGGGGTAAAAATGATTATAAGAGTTACAAACAATGATTATGATGATTTTTTCACGTGGTTAAAAGTATTAAAATGATTTAAAAATGGTGGTTGGAATCTTTGATTGATTGGTTTAACAGTGTTTAAACTAATTAATAAAAGGAAAAGATTCTAACATGAAGAGAAAAGTGGGGCAAAGAAGACATTCTTTTATATCCATCAATTTTCTTACTGCAAAAGTAAAATTTACTCTTGTCAGTCGTGAAAAACAGCCTGACAACAGAAAAGCGAATTATGGCATCATTGAACCCTGGTTTAGACCAAAAAAGGGCTGGTTTAAGCCATTTTTAGCCATTTTTAGTCATTTTAGACCCTTAAATCAGCCATTACTATAGCAATACCAGGCCTAGAGCCTTCAAAACACGTCAGAATGTGTGTCAGAGGAGTAGAAACCAGTTAAAACTGTTCTTATTATCATTGTTTTATCTTAAGGGTAGTTTTACCCTCTTGGCAACAGCTAAAACTACCCCAGTTGGTATCAAAACCTCATCATCAATTGAGTCCACAGACCCTGTAACTCAATTCCAGGCCAAAAGTGATGAACTTTTGCGTGAATTTTGACATCCCACGCCTGTCAGCAAGGATTTTGGGGGTCTAGCTCCCCCTTAGAGCTGGAGTTCCTTTTCCCCCCCAAATTTAATCTTTCCAATTTATTTTTCCTTTAATTCCTCATCATGTATTATACTTATACTTTACATATGTAATTCAATTCAATTGTACAGTACAATACAGTAATAATTGACACCTCATATGTAAATCAAAGTTCACTTATGTAATACACGCGCACATTTTGACATTTCAATTGAATTCAATTGAAAATACTTCAATTCCTCATAACTTCTAAACTAAACACAACACCTCAATTTTAACACAAAAATTAATGGTTAACACCACATGTGGTGTGAATTAAATTAAGGTTTTGAGGATTTTCAACTTTTGTATTGAAAATACTAGAAACTTAATTTAAGCTTATTTAGAGTTGAGTTACAAGAATTTCATTCAGAGGTGACCCCACCTGATTTTTTATGAGGAATCCAATGGTGAAATAAATTTTATGTGTTTATTTATTGGATAAAAAGTTAAATAAATTTTATTTAACTTTTTTCCAAATTTATTTATTTTTTCACAATTTTGTTAAAATTTCATTTTTACTTAATTTTTTCAAGTATAAATGTAATTTTATAATTTCAAAATTTGATGTAATTTTATTTTTAAATTGTAATTAATTTTTTTTATTTTGAATATAATTTTATATTTATAGTTTGATTTTTATTTTAATAATATAAATAAATTTATTTTATTTATATTAATATGTTAATTTTGTATTTGTGGTCTTTTGGGTATATGAAATTACCTCTAAGGCTCACATTCCCTCCCCCTAAAAAAGAATATTACTTTGTAATATTGGTGTTTCTAGTGTGTCTGAATCTTCTGAGGAGTTTGGTAGCTTCTGGTATATCTTTTTCTTCTAACCATTCATCTTCACAAGTTGGGTCACTGTACCTAACAAGGTATTCCCTTACCTTCTTGGTTCTTAATTTCCTTTCTTTAAGAACTTTGGTAATTTTCTTAGCACCAGATGTCTCAATAGGAGGTACAACTTGGGGAATCTTATTCCTCAAGGGAAATTTCTCAGCATCACTAGATTTATATGGCTTTATCAAGCTCACTGGAAATGTAGGGTGCTTATTGCGAAGTTCTTCAGATAACTCTACTTCAACAGCACTTTCTCCATGGAGGGCCTTAATCACAAAAGGTCCTGCAAAGGAGTCTTTCAACTTTTTACATCCTTTGATGTTATTGAAGTTAGTGGTGGATACAAGTACTAGGTCCCCCACTTTGAAATCTGGAGTTGCATGTGATTTATCCCATTTATCTTTAGCATATGCAAAAGAGTCCTCCATGCATCTCACTGCATGCTTTCTAGCTTTGTATAGAATTCCTTTCAAGCTAGCAGCTGTGGGATGTATTTCAATTAAGTCTTTCCTCAAGGAATCTTGGGGTAACTTGGGGTTCTATCCTTTTTCTAGAATAGCAGGAGTCTGATTGGTGCTGGCATGGATTGATGTTTTATATGCTAATTCCAGTGCTGGCAACAGAGTACACCAATCATGGGTAAATCCATCACAATCTTTGAATTCAAGGCCATATGCACAAAATCTTCTCACCATGTCCTCTAAGGTTTGGATCATCCTTTCAGCCAGGCCATCAGTTTGTGGGTGGTAGGCTGTAGAGAAAGAAGGTTTAGTGCCAAATAATTGGTGAAGATTTGTCCATAGTGCTGAAGTGAATTTGGGATCTCTATCACTGATGATATTTGTAAATATCCCAGTCCATGACACTACTCTATTCCATATCAGAAGAGCTGTATCCATGGCTGTATCATCTTTGTGACATGGTAAAAAGATTGGAGTTTTACTGAATCTGTCCACAATTACTAGGCAAGCATTATAGCTCCTGTCACCTCCTGGTGGTAGGCCAGTTACCCAATCCATATGGACAATTTCCCAAGGTCTGTTTGGTTCTTGGATTCTTATCATATTTCCAAGTCTTTTGCCAGTGGATTTATTTGCCTTTTGGCATCTGTCACAGGTTTTGCAATACTCTGCAACATCTTTCTGCCACATTGGCCACCATATGCAGGTCTTTACTTTCTCTTTTGTTCTGTCTTCAGACAGATGTCCTGAAAAGGGACTATCATGGCATTCTTTCAGTACAAGATTGATTAATGACCTGTCTACAACTGTCATGACACATGTGTGCTTGGTTCTGTGGTAAATTATACCATCCAGTAGGTGAAATCTTCCTTCATTATAAGATTTTCTCCATACTTCATCCAAGGCATGTATTAGAGAGTTGTCTTTACAGTCTTTGTTAAGTAATTGGCATAAGATGCTACAATTCTTATCTTGAGTATAGCTGCTTCTGACTTCTTCAAAGAAGGTGGTGTTCAAGTCTGTAACACTTATTCCTTCTATTGGAATTTGTGGTGAAGTTTCTTCTGGCACATAAGCAGGATTATCAATATTATTTGGTAATGGCCATCTGCTTAGTCCATCTGCATTCTTATGAATATTCCCATCCTTATGAACAATAGTCATATTTCCTCTGTATTCTTGTATGGCTATTTGCCACCTGAGCATGTGTCTGTTGGGTGTTTTCATGTTCAAAAGTGATTTGACAGCTGTACAATCTGTTATTACTTCAAAAACACATCCCTCTAAGAAGTAGTTCAATTTCTCCAAGGCCCAGACAAGGCATAGACATTCCATTTGACTTGCTCCATATCTGGCTTCAGTTGGTTTGATTTGCCTGGATATGAAACATATGGGTCCTTCTACAGGCTTATCATTTATGCTCTGAACTTGGTGAAGTGCAGCACCCAGTCCATCCCCTGATGCATCAATATACAGTTTGAAAGGCAATTTAAAGTCTGGCATCAGTAAGAGTGGAGCAGTGGTCAATGCTTCTCTTAGAGACTCAAAAGCTTTGACTCTGTCAACAGTCATCTCAAACACTGTGTCTTTGTCACACAACTTATAAAGTGGTCTTGCTATGGATGCAAAATCTTTAATGTGTTGCCTGTAATATCCTGCAAAACCTAAGAATGACTGAATTTCCTTTTTATTCTGAGGCATGGGCTTTAATAATACTGCTGCAACTTTGTTTTTGTCAATTCCAAGGGACAAACCAGATACAACATGTCCTAGTGCTTTAAGTTCTTTAAATCCAAAATGACATTTCTTCAAGGAGATTTTCATGTTTACTGATTGGATTTTTGTCAAAACTCTTGATAATCTGTACATGTGCTCCTCCCAAGTCTTTGAACAGATAATAATGTCATCAATGTAAATGATTAACCATCCCTCTGAGAGTTCTTCAGGGAAGATTTCATTCATCATTCTTTGGAAGTGTGAAGGTGCATTTTTGATACCAAAGGGCATCCTTAAGTATTCATAAACTCCACAATGAACAATAATTCTCAAGTATTTTCTTGCTCTTGGTGTTACCACATTTTGATGGAATCCTTTAAGGGCATCCATAGTGGTTATATACACTGCTTGAGATATTTGAGTAAGGGCAATTTGGATTTTTGGTATTGGATATCTGTCTGGGACAGTGTAAGTGTTCAGAGCTCTTAAGTCCCCAACCATTCTTGATTTTCCATTATGCCACGCCACTATAACTGGTGTAGTTATTTCTACTTCCTCATTGTGGCCTACTTTTATGATTACACCAAGGTCTAGAAGTTCTTTGATATGAATTTCTAGAGCTTCTCTTGATTTTGGACTTGCTGGATAAGCAGGTCTTCTTAAGAGTGGTGGATAAGGTCTCTCAATGTTAAGAATGATGTCAACTTCATGACCAATAATTGCTCCCAGAGGTTCTTTGTCTGTAGCAAATGCTCCTCTGTGGTCATACAAAAGGGAAGAAAGTTCATTTTCTTGTTTATCAGTCAGATGAAGGCTTATCTCAGCCTCATTTAACTGTTCAGACTTGAATTTTTCTAACTCTAAGTTAACTGGTGATACTTTGTTTACTGTAATTTGTCTTTTAAATGGTAAAAAGGCAAATTTCTGGCGCTTATTGTCCCCAATTGTAAAGTATCTGTCTTTGTTATTATGTAAATCTATCCCATACATGATTAAATAGTCATTCGCCAATATAAAATGGGTACTAGAGCAATTTTCCATAACAACAAATTCAACTGTGATCCTTAAATTCCCATTTATGTGTGGGAATATGACATTGGTCTCAAAGATTCCTAATGCTTTCATTGGGTTACTTGCACTGTTGAATTTTATACCATCAATTGGTAACAATTGGTCTTCAAAATTTGGGACACAAGTCTTAAGAAAAGATTTTCCAACACAAGAGCAGAAGGCTCCTGGGTCAAGCAAAAGTTTAGTGGGCTTGTTGTCAATCACCACTTCTGTTATACAGGAGTTACCAGCTGTATAACCTTTTCCTCTGTTTGGTTATGTCTTCATAAGTTGTGCATCTTGAACTTTTGATAAATCAACTTGACCATTGCTCAATTGTGGTAAGTGGGAATAAGATTCCATGATGTCAAAAGTGGCATTGATATTTTCTATATCTTTTGAAGATTCAGAAAATATGGATGACTTATCATCTGAATTGTCTTCAATTATGTCTTCTTTTTCAACATCTGGTCCCTTTTCAATGTCAATTTCATTGATTTTCCCCCTTTTTGGACATGTATTGGCTAAATGGGTGGTGCTTTGGCAAATATGGCATTTTCTGACTGTATCTGCAGATTTATATTTAATATTACTAGAATCTTCTTTGGGGTTTTTGTCCACAGAATCTTTCCAAGGTGTATTAAACCTTGTTTTAAGATTCACCCTACTAGAACCAATTTTGGTTCTGGTGGTTACTTCTTCTAGTATATTGATAATATCCTCTGCTGAAGATTGTTCAGTAGTCCTGCTTTTGACAGCATGCTCTAAGTCACCTCCACATTGTCTCAGAATTTTTCTATAGACCATAAATTCTGACATGTCAGGATATAATGCTGTTAATCTGTCCTTTTGTTGGCAAAACCATGGTAAAGCTTTGTCTTTATCAGCATTAAATTTGGCCGATTCAAAGGCTTTTTCAGCTTTAAACCTCCAAGCATCATTTTCCCATTTGTTGATGATTTGGGTTTTCCACCAAGTCCAACTCTGGTGTCCATGTGCTTGTCTTATTTTGATGTACCATCTGTGAGCTGATCTGGTAAACAAGGTGTTAAACCTGGCTGTTACCAATCTGTCTGGTAATTCAAAATCCTCTTTGATCATGTCAATACCTCTAAGGAATTCCATATGGCCATACTCTCCTTCACCACTGAAGTGAGGCCATTCTTTAAGTTTTGGAACTTCTTTCAAGAGTGCTTGGCCCATTGATGGTTCCAAGTTATGAAAAGAAGTGGATAATTCATTTTTTAATTGTGAATTAGCAGGATCCAATACTTGTGGATTTGGAATTCTTGTGCCCTCATTTTGATTTAGAGGTGTAGACATTCTTGGTAAGGTGTTCAGTATTTGTTCAATGTCATTCATTTTACTGTTGCTACACCTTTGGGAATTTCTGTATTCATGTTGGAAGCTTTGTATTAAATTTATTACTTCAATTTTATACATGTCTTCCTTATGTGTCAGTTCTTGCCATAACTCTGTCTGTCTTGTATTATCAGCAGTGACTTCATTCAATTTCATTGATAATTTTGATACTTCTTCTTGTGAAGCATCAAAACACTTTTTCAAGGCAATGGTATATGTCTTTACTTCAGTAAATGAATTTGAAATGTCATCAAGGACTTTCTTGTTATCTGTTTTGATAATATTTATGGCTTGTTTAATTCTTGTTTCAATCATGTCATCAATATTGAATTTAGAATATTTATCTGTTAATTCTTTAATAATGGCAGATTGTTCATTTATTTTAATGTTAGAAGAATTGTCATTATTAGAATTTTTAATTGTTCTTAAACTTTTTCAAAACACATAAGTGTTTCATTAATTTGGCACACACTCAGGTTGTTTGTTTTAATGTTGTTACAAATCGGTGTCATTTTTATCAGAAAGATGTTTTTTCACGTCATTTATAGCATTATACAACTCTGGGATGGAATCAAATATGTCAGAAATCATTTCTGGAACCTTAATCTGGCTTCCTCCTTCTTCTATAATCCCATCATGGTTCTGGCCATCTGAAATACATTTTCCATGGCATCCTGCTGAATCTTTGGGATTCTGTAGCCCTGGCTGTAAGGTTTTGGGGCTGGTGCCTTCCCTTTGCCCTTGTTTGGAGTTTGTGGCTGTTTTTTCACGTTGGAATTGCTGTTGCTGGCCACTGGGGCTGTTTTTGGCACTGGTTTGGGTGGTGGAGGGTTGTTTTTCCTCCATTCTAGTGTCAAAAGCATCATGTTTTTCTTCTCCATCAATGGATGCCATCCATTGAGCAATTTGCAAGTGTTGGGATGGCCCAAGAATTTTCTTACTGTCAGGTAAGAATTCATGCAATTCTTCCACAGGTCTGCAAGGATCTGGTACTCCTTGAATTGAAGTGCATTGTTGTATGCACTGTGGCTGGCTTTGTATATGTCTACAGAGGCTTGTTGTGGCGGTGTCAGCTCTTTTTGAAGGTAAAATGGTATTATCAGCTTCAGAATGACCCATTTTAGTTGTTTGGAAGTCATCAACTGACCCTTTTCCTCCTGTACCTGGTTGGCCTCTGCCATAATCACGTCTATTACCTTTTTGGGAGCTGCTTGACGGGTTGTAGCTGGCTCCTGACCTGGTTGAAGGCATAATTATGGTTAAAAAAGGCTTTAAATAGTATTTTTACGTCAAAAACTTACTATTGGCCAAATTTTTAGCTTTCTGAAGGGTATTACTTATGTCCAAGTTAATTAATTCAGAAGATATTGGTTCAGGCTGGTTATTTTGAGTCACAATAACAGTGCTATTATGATCAGAATTGAGAGTACTGGCAGGGATAATGCTGGTTACTGTTGAGGCTGTTTCAATGTTTTCTTGTCTTACCACGTTGTCAGACACTAAAATTAATGAAAAAGCCAATTAATTAAGTAAAAAAAGGATATTTCAAAAAAAGAAATAAAAATTTAAGCCTCACTTATAATATGAAAAAAATTATTTTTTATGGATTTTTTGAATTATAAGTATTTTTTATATGTTTTTAAATTTTTCAATATAAGAAAAAAGATTTAAAAAGAGTAAAAAAATATGTCACAGGCAAAATATCATGGCTGGGCCCCCAAATGTAAGGTGTGGATATGAAACTTTGATTAAAAATCAAGTACTTTTCCTGTCCTCAAAATTTGTATAAGGTAAAAATCAATTAAAAATAGTATGAAATATTATTTTTAAGAGAAAACACGCCAATTTTATTGTTTATAACTTTATTAGTATAAAACAATAATATAATAAAAATTTATTGTTTTACCAACAATAAAAATTTATCCAAAAAATACTCTACAAGAGATATTTTAAGGCTACAAAAGAAATTTCTTCAAGAGCAATTTCAATTGGAATTAATTGAGCAAAGAACTGAAAGCAATTAATTAAAGAACAAAGTCTTTAAAAAGAGTATTAAAGAGAAAACACGGCAAAAAGTGACCAGAGTGAATTTGGAAACAAAGTGACAAAGTTTACAGTGATGAAAGATGCTTTAATTCACTTTTGGGGTGGTTCAGGGGTAAAAATGATTATAAGAGTTACAAACAATGATTATAATGATTTTTTCACGTGGTTAAAAGGATTAAAATGATTTAAAAGTGGTGGTTGGAATCTTTGATTGATTGGTTTAACAGTTTTAAACTAATTAATAAAAGGAAAAGATTCTAACATGAAGAGAAAAGTGGGGCAAAGAAGACATTCTTTTATAGCCATCAATTCTCTTACTCCAAAAGTGAAATTTACTCTTGTCAGTAGTGAAAAACAGTCTGACAACAGAAAAACCAATTATGGCATCATTGAACCCTGGTTTAGACCAAAAAGGGCTGGTTTAAGCCATTTTTAGCTATTTTTAGCCATTTTAGACCCTTAAATCAGCCATTACTATAGCAATACCAGGCCTAGAGCCTTCAAAACACGTCAGAATGTGTGTCAGAGTCGTAGAAACCAGTTAAAACTGTTTTTACTCTGATGGTTTTATCTTAAGGGTAGTTTTACCCTCTTGGCAACAGCTAAAACTACCCCAGTTGGTATTAAAACCTCATCATCAATTGAGTCCACAGACCCTGTAACTCAATTCCAGGCCAAAAGTGATGAACTTTTGCGTGAATTTTGACATCCCACGCCTGTCAGCAAGGATTTTGGGGGTCTAGCTCCCCCTTAGAGCTGGAGTTCCTTTTCCCCCCAAAATTTAATCTTTCCAATTTATTTTTCCTTTAATTCCTCATCATGTATTATACTTATAATTTACATATGTAATTCAATTCAATTGTACAGTACAATACAGTAATAATTGACACCTCATATGTAAATCAAAGTTCACTTATGTAATACACGCGCACATTTTGACATTTCAATTGAATTCAATTGAAAATACTTCAATTCCTCATAACTTCTAAACTAAACACAACACCTCAATTTTAACACAAAAATTGATGGTTAAGACCACATGTGGTGTGAATTAAATTAAGGTTTTGGGGATTTCCAACTTTTGTATTGAAAATACTAAAAACTTAATTTAAGCTTATTTAGAGTTGAGTTACAAGAATTTCACTCAGAGGTGACCCCACCTGATTTTTTATGAGGAATCCAATGGTGAAATAATTTTTATGTATTTATTTATTGGATAAAAAGATATAATAATTTTTATTTAACTTTTTTCCAAATTTATTTATTTTTTCACAGTTTTGTTAAAATTTCATTTTTACCTAATTTTTTCAAGTATAAATGTAATTTTATACTTATAAAATTTAATGTATTTTTATTTTTAAATTGTAATTAATTTTTTATTTTTAATATAATTTTATATTGATATTTTGATTTTTATTTTAATAATATAAATAAATTTATTTTATTTATATTAATATGTTATTTTTTATATTTGTGGTCTTTTGGGTATATGAAATTACCTCTAAGGCTCACAGTTGGTGAGGTGGAAATTGGCCAAGAGGGCCAATGACGCAGGATATGGCCTGAGGCCATAAAGGATGATGGAGGCCATAAGTGGCCAATGGAATGGGTTATGGCGTAAGAGCCATGGAACACCCAAAAGGGGTCAATTGGCCCCAACTTGGCTCCAGGTTGGATTGCCGTCGCCATCAAGGAGGAGGGTCAAAATACGTGGTTGTGATACTTCCCAAACCCCATTGAATACAACCACTCCAATTAATGCCACGACACCCCATGTTGTATCATCACAAATGCGAAAAAACCATGTAAAAAGCTCCCATACACTATCTGCTACTCATTTTGAAAATCCCAAAAACAATCTCCTGACTTCTCTATCAAATCCATCTACACCATCTCATGCTCCAACTCCTGGAATTAGGGACCCATCTAATTATCTCTCTCATGTGGGCCCATCTCCACCCATTTTGCATGAACCTCACCAAAATCCTCCTTCATCACTCATGCCTCCAGAATCACAGCCTCTTGACTCCCCCAATGATCAATTCTCTATTTTCACTGATGAATTTCAATCAAAATTTTATGAGCTTTTCAAAACATTCACCCATGGACACCCCACCCAGGCCAAATACCAAATGACATTTGAAGCAATTGACTCACTGGTTTCCTGGCACCACCAAAATTTGGGCTCCAAACGGCGTGCAAAGGGGAATTTCAATTTTAAACAGTGCTATTCCTCCTATAGCAAATGGATTGAAAAACTCTGTGATAGTAGTTAGTTTAAAATTATACCCCTCCAATGAACTCATTCTGATAATAGATTTCTCCAGGTGCTCCATTTCTCAATGCCACTAAAGATGAATTTTAGATCACATCCTCAACCTTTAATATGGGGATCTATGAGCAAGTCACTTCACCTGAAATTTAGATTTCACTACCATTTTCACCTGACCCCAGCTTTTGTAATGAAAAGAACCCTGAAACTCATTTTGTGCATCATCTAATCTATATGTTGCAGCCAAGATCATTAACCATCACTGCTTGGTCAAAAGTCATTGCAGCTGCAGTCTCAGCAGCCATGGGTGAATTTTGCATACCGAAACTTCCTGTACCCCCTCAAGCACAAATTGATGAGGTCAACATTTATCTGGACATTATTTCATACTTTGAAGGCCTCAAAAGACCCTCAATTTCACCAATGGAACTGATTTCCATGGCATGTCAAAGTCCAAGTGGCTCAAACAATGCTGAATAATAATACAATATTTCTTCCAACTCAGATAAACAGTTAAAGATTTTCCAAGATGCTATTTTAGATGTCTTATTCAAAGCACAAGCCACCATTGACGGGGTTTCCCCCAACCACACTGAACAATCTAAACATGTAAAAAAAAGAAATACCCTCCATTCTAATAACCAAACCTCTTCTGTAATAATTCACTCAGCTCCGCAAGTGGTAACCTCCAATGCTGACAATGATTTCCAAGTTGAAACTTCTAAGAAGAAGTTGGTTGAATACTGTAGCTGTCATAATTTCCTTCCTTTTGTTTACTATTTGATATTAGGTGTCAAGGGATTGTTCACTGCACAAAAGGATCATCGGAATTTTTCAATTTCCAATGCCATGCTCATACTATGCTCTTTTCATCTTACTCACCAACATGTTCAGCCACCTCCACCTGAAGAGACAGTTTGAAAAATATATCTTTTCATATTAAATCATTTTTTTCTAATGGTATGAAACCATTCACTGATGTCCA
The DNA here is from genome assembly GCA_023105745.1 of Austropuccinia psidii. Taxonomy (NCBI): domain Eukaryota; kingdom Fungi; phylum Basidiomycota; class Pucciniomycetes; order Pucciniales; family Sphaerophragmiaceae; genus Austropuccinia; species Austropuccinia psidii. The sequence continues at coordinate 39,630,084 of JALGQZ010000007.1, forward strand.
ACTTGTTCGCCCACCTTCACAAAATCAATTGGCTCAATATCTTACAAGTGATTTTTTAAACCAATGGGAAGCACAAGCAACTGTGACAGCACTCCTTCCACCCTTGCAAATCTGATGCTTTACCACCATTTCTTAATTTACTTATAAATGTTGTTTGAACCATTGTAATTACTTTCCTCTTACAAGAAAAAGTTGAATCTTTTCTTGTTTCATATTTTCCATTCTTTTAATTTTAGAATAGTTTGGTTTAAAAAATCCCTTTTCATTCATTACTCATGGTATTTTTCCCTAAATAAGACTTGACTCAGTGCACCAAGCAAGTTCCCTATTTTCAACATTCCTCAAAAACTCAAATTAAAACTATTATCCTTCACTACAAATAATTTCAATTTTTTTTCCATCAGCAAACACACTATTTATGTTTTATTCTCAATAATATTTAGAAGAAATTAAATGAATTGTGTTTTATTTCCCATCTGATTATACTCATACTAATAACATACTCACTGTGCTTATCTTCAATTGAAATCAAAAAACATAAGCTCTTCTAATCAAAATACCATGCTGACATGACTTGAATGAGTGCATATAAGTTAAGTTAATATCATACTTATTTTTATATACTTTGTAAGAAAAATTATATTCCCATCTAATTGTTCTTGTTATTAAATCTTTACCCTTTTTTAAATTTCTTAAGCCACATTTTCCAACCCCAAATCAACTTTCAAATCAACTCTGAACCAATTTTTCCGACACATTTATCTGAATATGTTTTTTTTCTTGCTTATATGTTATTTTGTTTTTATTATATTTTCCTTTTTTTTCATTCCAAATGAATGTTTGTTTTTGATTAAATTTAAGTAATTCAGAAACTTTATTTTTCATAAAATGAATTCCTTAACAATTTTTTTCCACCCCAATACCCATGTAAACCTTTTTTGTCTAACATTTGTTTTCAATGAATCATGAGAACTTCCTCATTTTCAAACAGTTTCTTATTATTTTATTTTAATGATGCCATTAATTTATAATATCTATAAATTTTTCAATTTTGTTTAAAAAACCTTAATTAAACTATTAGTATGATTAATTTAAGTTCATAACAGCTCAAATTCATAAATTTAGCATTTAACATAATCAATTCATTTATTTTCTCAATTAATAAATTTAATGAATTCACTTTCAATAATTTAAATGAATCCATTTTGATTTAATTTCAGTTGTAATTTTCAATTAGATCAGTTCATAAAATTTCCTTTTCACATAACCAAATCTTTTTTTTTCAATTAATTAAATTCCATTTTCAATAGTTAAATTTCATTTCCAATTAAATAAATTTGATTCTCAATGAATCGGTTTAACTAATTGATTGATTCATTGAGATTAGTTAATTAAATTAATTAAGTAAATTAACTCATTGACTCCTTGAAATTAATTCATTAATGAATTGATTCACTGAAATTTATTAATTAACTAAATTAATTAATTGATTCATTGAGATTAATTAATTAATCAAATTGATTCATTGATTCATTGAAAGTAATTAATGAATTAAATTAATTGATTGATTCATTGAAATTAATTAATTAATTGATTCATTGAGATTAATTAATAAATTCAATTTGAAATTTAACTAATTAAGTAAATTATTTGATTCAGTTCCATTTCAAATCCATTGAATTAATTCATTCAATTCAATTTCAAATCAAGTAAGTTAATTAATTGAATTTCACTTAATTAAATTAATGTGTCAAACTAATTATTTCAAATTCAATAATTCATACTTTCTCACTCAAGTTTCTTTTTGATTTCATTTGAAATGAGTTGAATTGCAGGATGTTTTTTAATTTTTTTGGAAAATATTTTTCTATATTACTTCTCAAACTCATCTATCAAATCTCATACTAACCGGAATCATAGCTTTTTTTAATTCTCTACTCTTAATTAAATTTTTCCAACTATCTAATTATTCTATCTATTACGCTTTTATCAAATAATTATATTAAATGATTGTTTTTAAAAAAACTGAATTTATGGGAGTACATCAAAGAGTGACTAAGCTCATTGTAAAATGGGGCTAATGTTATTCCGTTCTTTTTAAAAAAGCTCACTTCTCTTAATTCTTCTTTTTAGTTATTTTCAACTTTTTAGTTTTTAATTTCCATTATCATGCCTAGAAAGTTGAAACAAAAATCTTCTGGAATGCAAAATAGAAAGGCTATTTTTTCTGATTCTCAAACATATCATCAACACCCCTGCCAAAAAGAAACAAAACAATTAGGTGTTGATTTACAAATCCCTTATCTTAGAGAGTGTAAATTTATATATTTTGATTATTTCAATCCCATTCCTCTCAATGATAACAGTAGAAAAATTCTAAGACCTATTTTTTTAACCAAAACTCCTCTTTATAGAAAATGTATTCAAGAAAACTATTTTTCTTGGGATTTTGGTTTTACAATTTTGAATGATAATCATCTTTCATATTCTCCTTTTCAAAGGTTTGCAATAGTAAAATTTATACCTTCCACAAAGCTTAATAAATCTGAAAAGAATGAAATTAATTTTTATCTACCTTTTTATTTTAATATAAATTTTTTTTAAATAAACTCCAAGAATCAGGAAATAAAATTTCAGGCATTATGTATGCTATTGGATGGAGACCTCCTAGGCTTGGAGATTTCACTATTGGAAAATATATTAATTCCACTAATATTTCTAAAAACGTGGTTGCTTATAATACATTCATATTACAACTTTCTAAAATTCAGACTATACTCAAAAATTTATTTCAAAAGTTTTCCTCAACACTTCTTCAAAATAATTGTAATAAAATGCAAGAATTTTACATTCCTAGTTTTGATACATTAGATTTTTCTGATTTCAATTCCACTTCATTCACAAATAAATTAACGTTTTGTCAGCCTGTGACTCAAAAACAGAGCACAAGTATGACAGCCAAAATACCATAAACCAATGGTATAGCCAAGATACCACCAAAACATGGACCTGAGCCAAATCAGCTCAAAATGCATCAAAAGAAGGAGGAAACTCACCTCTTTCTGAAAAAATAAGTCCCATCACCATAGGACAAGAAATAACAAAGTTATTCCTGCTCAAAGTTATTGCTGAGCATAAACCTTAATTTTCACCTCTCATCTGAAATCTAGAAGGAGAGGCTTAACCCCATCAAATGGGATTTCAAAATGAAGCTCTAAGTCAGGGATATCCAATGGTACCAGGCAAACTGAGCTAGCACCAGTATTACTTGAGTTATGGTCAAATTCAGGCCAAATAAGGGTGAACAAAACATTCACCTCTCATCTAACTTCTACAGTTTTAGTGTGGGATACTTGAAGTGGGGTCTTTTCAGAAAGAGCACAGTCAGGGCTATCTGATGGTGGCATCCACTTCTTCATATCTCACCTATAAGAGAAGTTGTGAGGCAAACAAGCTCAATACAGCTTTTTGCCCAAACCATGCCTATGTACAAAAACCTTGTACATGGTATAGCTTTGTCATATTGAAATATAACAATACCTAATTGGGTATCATTGTGTAGGTCTCATACAGGGCTATTCAATGAACCAACCTTGAGCATGATATCTCAAAAACTGACCGAGTTATGGCCATTTGAAGGTTATAATCCCACAATATGACAAATACAACTGTATTATGACAGGATACAGTTGTACTCTGATTATGAGGTGTCAAATAGACGAAGAAGCATTTTAATACTTCAATACCTCATAAGTCAGTCAATACTGGGGTCCCATACAGTTTCTGTTCAGCATTCTAGGCGTCATACACGTCAGAATCAGGCTGTGAGGTCCCCAGATGAAAATTTTCACCCTGTATTGGTGGAACTGCCCAGATGTGGTTTCAAAACCACATCTGAGCCCAATACAGGGAATACAGGCTGTTTGCAAACCACAAGTCAGTCCTAGAGAGTGAAAAATCTTCACTTCCTCTACGTGGAAAGGTCTAGCACCCTTTCCACCCCATTTCAGGATAAAAAGGAGGCTTTTCAGAGCCAGAATTGTCTCCTCATCCTGCTCTTGAATACCCTATGTAGTAAACTGTCAAAAACAGTTTTACTCTTGGGTAATAAGCAGGTATACTCTTAATTTAAAGTATTGTAGTCTTTATTATTGTAACCCAACAGGTAAAGCTGCACCCAGGGCTTTCAACAGCGCTCACCACCACTATATTCCTTATAGTAAAGCCCTTTTATTATTAAATTAATCCATCCTTAACTCTTATAAAGGCATTTTTAAATCATTTCCATGTGTCACAGTCATAGTTTTAGTTGCAAATAGCTTTATTACCACTTCAACATAGACTCATCCTGACATGTTTACTTTTGATAACTTTTCCAATTTTCCTCATGTTGATAAAACTGATTGTTCTGACTATGCTTATTTTTTATCTATACCTATTTCCAAATTAGACAGTAGTTTGATTTTTTCTTATTTTGATTTTTTTAATGAGTTCTTTGTTTTTCCTGACTACTCTAAAAAAATTAATCTAACTGTTAAAGAACAACACATAGTACAGATGGTTTGGAAAGCTAGAAATACAGGACACTTTATATTATATCCTGAAGGTGGTGGTAGTAATTCTTTTAGAAGGTTATCTATTTACTTAAAAATCTCACAAAAATCTTATAATGTTTTCAAAAATTTACATGAAGGAAAGATTAAAAACTTTACTGTTGATAATCATTCTTCCATTATCAACCGACTTGCTTATACTTCTAAATAAATTAACTTATTCTATTCCCTATATATCAAACAAATATTAAACTTCATTTTTTCTATTTATTATATCTTCAGAAAATTCACTATTAAAACTTTAGAAAAAACTATAGAAATATTGTGAGAGATAAAGATAATCCAAAAAAAAGAAAATCAAAATTCATAGTGGTTGGTACTTCTTTTAATGCTCCTTGTCTAGAGCTTCAAGAAGCCTCTCTTTGGTTGTGTTCTAAATAGTACGTCATATTCTGAGTTCTTCTAGAAACAATAACTTTCAACTCAATAATCCTAATCCAAATTTTAATTCAACAGATAATCAAAATAATAATAATAATAATATGTTTGGTAATAATCTTAATTCAATCATCAATCCTTCCAATAATATCAACTTGAGAGCTCCTACTCCCGCCACTATAAAGAAAAATAAATCACAACAAACTCTTCATCCTATCAATTTACTCACTCAAAATCGTCTTTCTCAACCTACTATTTAACCCCTCTTACCACTTTTGACCTGTTTACCTAATCTTACTCCTACAACACTGATCAATAATCCTAAAAATCCTAATCATCTTAACTCAATCAATCTAAATAACTTTAATTCAACTTCTGCTCAACCTCAAAAACAAAATTAATTTAATCATAACAGTCCTCATATATTGAATCAACATCAACTACCCCAACCTTCTTCATCAAATATTTTGATGCATTTTTTGCAGCCTTCACCCTCTTCAATCAACCACTCCTCATCTTTGAATATCAATAATCAACCCTTAAATCAACAAGTCATCACCAGTAGATCCAGTCTTAATACTCATTCCAATCCTTTATCATCAAATCCTCTCAACCCTCACTCCACTTATAATCATACCCCTCATTCTAATTTAACCTCAAATACATCTTATCTCATCCCACGTCAATTACCCTCTCAAACTCAAAAATGTATTGGTCAAGTATCTTATTTCTTATCCAGATGCAATTGACACAGCTCTAAATTACCACTCCTTCCAATCATTAATAATCAACCAATTGATCTTTTCAAACTCTTTAGAACTGTTCAATCTTCAGGTGGATTTCAAACTGTCAATCAATTGAAAGCTTGGGCTCAACTTGCATCCATAATAGAACTTGTACCTTCAAATACTTCAATCGCAAGAAGAACTAGTCCCATAAATCTCAATGATGGTTCAAATGGGTATAGTCTTGAGCAACTTCAACAAATTAAATAAGTATTTTCTCAATATCTTCAACATTTTGAGACGGCTAATTCTGAAAGAAGCACCAACATCAAGCCATCCAACAACAACACTTGCTTCAGCAGTCACATCATCATTTAAAACCTCCTCAACCTCAATAATCTCAATCACAACAACAAAAAAACTGTAACAACCACTAACCAGTGGTAAGGGTGTTCATTAATACACCCACTCAAACACCTCAAATCAGTAGATCCAATATTTGCATCAGCATTCAGTTTCAGCAATCTTCCTTGCTGAAACATGCATACAGCTTGGTACTTCAATACAGCCTGTCAACATCTGGACAGGTTGGACTCACCCAATACAGTTTGGATACACCATTATGAAACTGTATGATCACTCAACTCCACCAGACCTCTTGTACAGTACCTGTATTGGCCAGACTCAATTCAATCATTCAATCCTTTTATGAAAATTCTCTCTCTGGATCAGGGCTGGTGATTCTCACATATACAAGCCCCTCTTTCTCCCCCCTGGGGACTTTTCCCCAGTTAATTAATTTAGTTTATTTATTATTTTATGAATATTAGTATCCTTATTTTGGGTATTATATTTATTTAATATTAAGTTAGTCTTTGAATTTTCTTCCTTTGCCTGTAAAGTATGAGTTGGGTGGCCATATCCTTATTAACCCTTCTCTTTCCATTCTGACAGGTTGAAACAGTGGACTTCGACTTTTTTGTGGTTGGCTCTTCTATTTCTTATTCTTATTCTTTTGTTGCTGCCACCTTATTTCTTGTTTATTAGTAATTAATCCTATTAAAATCTTAAGTGTATTCATCTCTTACCTTATCCTTGAGCCCTCCATAAGTGTGTCCCAGTTTACTGAGTGCCAGGCCCTCTTCACTTAGAAGAGCCCCTGTGACATTAAATTCTTTCTTTTCATTCATTTATATTAATTTCTCTCATTAATCAATTATGACTCTTTTATCATTTTATGATTTTTCATGATTATGATTATTCTCTCAATCATTTTCATCTCATTCATTTCGTTCATATGAAAATTTATTCTTTCTACCTTTTCTCAATCATTGCTGACCATTTTATTTCATTTCATTTTTTATATCTCAAATAAAATTCTTCTGTTATATTGTTCAGGTCTATCAGGAGCTATTTATTGGTTGTTTGATTGGGATTCATTTGGGTTATTGATTCAGAAATTCAGGATTTTATTTGGATTCCATTGATTGACCTTTGAATTCCTCAAGATAACTGACTTATCCTCAAGAATTGATTATTGATTATTGATTGATTTGATTCCTGAAGATATTGATTGACTAATTGATTCCTCAAGACCTTGAAGTGACCTTGAAAACATTTATTGATTTATTGATTGATTGATTGATTATTTAATTCTTCAAGATTTATTGATATTTGATTTGAACTGATTGTTGAATTGATTGATTCATTGCTGATTGAATTTGATTTCACCCATAACTGTTGATTTATTCCTCAAGATTATCAAGACTTTATTGATTATTGAATTGGTCAAGCTTTGATTCCTTATTATCTAGTATCATCAATTTTTTATTCTTAATTTCTCAATAATGCCAGTTCAGCATAGCCCTCCAGCCAAGAATACTAGATCTCAAAGAAATACAGCTGTTCTCACTCCTACAGCAAGGGTTCTTCTTGACTGCACACCATCAGTTCATCAACTAAGTGCAAATTTGGACAGAGGACCACCAATGGAAGGAGAAGCACCCTCAAGAAGAGGGGGAATAAAATCAAGAAGATCAAGATCTTTCTCAGGACTTTTGGGTGGCTACCCTGGCATGTCTGAAGGTGCAAGAGCAAGACTAGGGGAAGTTGAAGATGAAGAGGGGGAAGAGTCTGTGGAAGAGGAAGATTCTGGGGGGACTGAAGTGGCAGATGCTTTGGCAAATGCTCCAGAGGTGCCTCAGGGTTCTAACCTATCCCTTTCTAGTCAGCCTCTTGTCTCTCAAAATGAACCAAGTCTCCTCAAGATGATGGAGCAAATGACTCAACTCATGGGGCAACTCACTCAAGAAGTTACCCCCAGGGACAATTCCAAAGCCCCTGCTTTCAAGACTCCATCCATCAAGGCACCTGATTCTTTTGATGGTTCTCAAGCTCATAAATTGAAAGGATTTATCCAATCCTGTCAATTGATTTTCCATAATGATCCATTAAATTTCTTCTCTGACAGGAAAAAAGTTTTTTACTCAACTTCTTTTCTCACTGGTAGAGCTGGAAAATGGATTGAGCTCTATCTCTCAAATATTTACAATGAAGATCCTTCCTACCTCCTCAATAATTGTCAGTCATTTGAAACTCAATTATTCACTCTGTTTGGTGACCCCAATGAAGTCAGAAAGACTGAACAGGAGTTGGATAATTTGAGGATGAAGGAAAGTGGCCATGTATCCTTGTAAATTTCTGATTTCAGAAGCTTAATGTAAAGAATTGGAGATTGGGGGGGAAGAGCTTATATCCATGTTTACAGAAGAGGATTGGCATCAAGATTATTGGATCAGTTGGCTTCTCACCCTGGAAACTTTGACACTCTTTAAGAACTTATGGATGTCACTTTAGAATTAGACACAAGAGATCATGAGAGGCAAAAAGAAAAAGGTAGAAATCAAGAGAAGAAGCCTTCTTCTACTGGGACCAATCAATCTAGGCCTCCTCAGAACTCATCTTTAAAGAGGACTCACCAAAAGAATAATAAGAAGGGCAAGAAATTTCAATCTTCAAAGGACAAGCCCCATGCTGCTCTCCTCAATAAGGACAATAAATTAATTGGTTCTGAAAAGGAGAGGAGGATTCAAGAGGGGTTGTGTACTTATTGTGGTGGAAAGAACCCAATTGAAAAATTCTTCAAGAGACCTCAGAACAAGCCTGCGTCATCATCAAGAGGCTTCCCTAACAAGCAGGGAAAAGCCTGAGTGGGGATCATGATGTGTTTGATGGTTCTCACTTATTTCCTTCAAGAGCAAAATTGTGCACTGTGAATACTAGTGTCAAGAAAACTTTAAAGTTTCTTATTTTTTCTTCTGTCTCTGATATTTTTTATAGTATTCTCATTGATTCTGGTGCTACAAACTCTTTTATTGCAAAGAATTTTGTTCTCAAGTACTCATTGACTCTGTCAGAGCTCCCTGAAAAGATTCCTTTTTTCATTCTGGATTCAAATGAATCCCCTTCCTTGTTCATCACCCATTATACCAAGTGAGTAGTTGACTTGCCTTCCTTCCCAAGCTTTGAATGGGACTTTTTTATCATAGATTCACCCAAAGGAGAAGACCTGATATTGGGCTATGATTCCCTTTACCTCAAGCTCATCAAGAGGGATTTCTATTGGGCTGGCATGAATAAATTCATCAAGGACTATGTGTCCTCATGTCAGAAATTTTCAAGAAACAAGAGCATTCATCACAAGAAGTTTGGATTACTCAAGACTCTTTCAATTCCATGTGGTCCTTGGAATTCATTATCAATCAACTTTATCACTCAATTTTCACTGCCAAAATTTTTGATTCAATTTTAGTAGTTGTGGACAGATTCTAGAAAATGGCAATCTTGATTCCAGCTTATGGAACAATAACTGCCCAGGACTTAGCCCAAATCTTCATTAGTCATGTATTTTCCAAGCATGGCCTTCCAGTCAGTATTATTAGTGATAGAGAATCTTTATTTGATTCATCATTTTGGACTCAATTGTGTCAGCAGCTCAAGATATCAAGAGATCTTTCAACTGCTTTCCACCCTGAAACAGATGGACAGACAGAGAGGGTAAATCAGATTCTACAACAGTATCTTTGGATGTATGTCCGCTATCATCAAGATGACTGGTACACCTGGCTCCCTCTGCCTTAATTTGCCTATACTAATTCAGAAAATTCATCAACAAATCAATCACCATTTTCACCATTTATGGAAGAAATCCCAGCTTTGACCCAATGAATATTTCTCAAGACTCACCTGCTGGAAAGTTATCAACAAAAATCCAATAAGTACAGAAAGTTATCAAAGAATAATTAGAGTCAGAACTAAGGAGATTCAAGAAGTATGCAGATAGAAATAGAGCAATTCCACCTGATTTCCAACCTGGGGACAAAGTATGGCTGGTCTCCAAGAACATCAAGATAACAAGACCCACCAAGAAATTATCAGAAAGATGGTTGGGAACTTTTGAATTCTGAAGAATATTGGCAGCCATGCATAGCACCTCAAGTTGCCTCAGCAATGGAAGTCAGTTCACCCTGTATTCCATGTTTCCTTATTAGAACCAGTGAAGCATTCAACTATCCCAAATCAACATCAATTGCCACCACCACCAGTCTTAGTGGAGGAGCAAGAGGAACAGGAAATGGCTCAGGTTCTGGACTCAAAACTCAAGATAGGTAAACTATGGTATCTCGTAGAGCTGAAAGGGTTCAGTGAAGACCCAGAAAGAACCACTTGGGAACCAGCTTCCAACCTTACCAACTCACCAGACCTTTTCAAGGATTTCCATTCCTTGTATCCAGACAAGCCTGGTCCAAATACCTCAAGAGTTTTATTTATGGTGCTTGGTGGGGAGAAGAAGTTATGAAAGTTGGTTCCGCTCCTGGAATGCACCTTTTAAGGGGGTATTCTACATAAATGTTGTTGTAAGCTTCACCTTGGCCACTTTGTGAGCCTTTGTCAATGCTTTGGACAGGTTCAGGAAGCATGAAACATCAACACTCTCTGTTTGGACCTTATCAAGATATGCTCAAATGTCTGTTTCTTTCTTTTTCTTTTCTTTTTTCTTTTTTCTTTATCATTATTTCAATTTATGCCAATCATCATAATTCAAGACATTCATTACTTCAAGTCATTTATGGCAATTTATTTCAGCTTTATGGTGCTTGGTGGGGAGTGGGAGTTATGAAAGTAAGCTCTATCTCCCGGTATGCATCCCTAAGGGTTCTGCTTCTTCCGAAACATTACCTTGGCCACTCTGTTAGCATCAAATTCTTGGTTTTCACTTTTTTCAGACACTTTTTGGCCAGAATCAAGCCACTCACTACAAGAAGTACCAGCCATCAGGATTTTCGTTTTTTCTTTTTCTCTACTCTCTTTCTCTCTCATTTTCTTTCTTTTCTTTACTTGTATAATTTTATTTTCTTTTATTTCTTTCAAGCAGCAGCATCCCCTCCCAAATTATGCCTTGGGAGGTTCCATTATTTTTTCATTTTTTAGTATTTATAAGACTGGGGATAGGAATCCAACTGTAAGGTGTGGATATGAAACTTTGATTAAAAATCAAGTACTTATCCTGTCCTCAAAATTTGTATAAGGTAAAAATCAATTAAAAATAGTAAAAAATGTTATTTTTCAGAGAAAACACGCCTATTGTATTGTTTATAACTTTATTAGTATAAAACAATAATATTATAAAGATTTATTGTTTTACCAACAATAAACATTTATCCAAAAATACTCTACAAGAGATATTTAAGGCTACAAAGGAGATTTCTTCAAGAGCAATTTCAATTGGAATTAATTGAGCAAAGAACTGCAAGAAATTAATTAAAGAACAAACTCTTTAAAAAGAATATTAGAGAGAAAACACGCCCAAAAGTGACCAGAGTGAATTTGGAAACAAAGTGACAAAGTTAACTGTGATGAAAGATGCTTTAATTCACTTTTGGGGTGGTTCATGGGTAAAAATGATTATAAGAGTTACAAACAATGATTATAATGATTTTTTCACGTGGTTAAAAGTATTAAAATGATTTAAAAATGGTGGTTGGAATCTTTTATTGATTGGTTTAACAGTGTTTAAACTAATTAATAAAAGGAAAAGATTCTAACATGAAGAGAAAAGTGGGGCAAAGAAGACATTCTTTTATAGCCATCAATTTTCTTACTGCAAAAGTAAAATTTACTCTTGTCAGTCGTGAAAAAAAGTCTGACAACAGAAAAGCCAACTATGGCATCATTGAACCCTGATTTAGACCAAAAATGGCTGGTTTAAGCCATTTTTAGTCATTTTTAGCCATTTTAGACCCTTAAATCGGCCATTACTATAGCAATACCTGGTCTAAAGCCTTCAAAACACGTCAGAATGTGTGTAAGAGACGTAGAAACCAGTTAAAACTGTTTTTACTATGATTGTTTTATCTTAAGGGTAGTTTTACCCTCTTGGCAACAGCTAAAACTACCCCAGTTGGTATCAAAACCTCATCATCAATTGAGTCCACCGACCCTGTAACTCAATTCCAGGCCAAAAGTGATGAGCTTTTGTGTGAATTTTGACATCCCATGCCTGTCAGAAAGTATTTTGGGGGTCTAGCTCCCCCTTAGAGCTGGAGCTCCTTTTCCCCCCCAAATTTAATCTTTCCAAATTATTTTTCCTTTAATTCCTCATCATATATTATACTTATAATTTACATATGTAATTCAATTCAATTGTACAGTACAATACAGTAATAATTGATACCTCATATTTAAATCAAAGTTCACTTATGTGATACACGCGCACATTTTGACATTTCCATTGAATTCAATTGAAAATACTTCAATTTCTCATAACTTCTAAACTAAACACAACACCTCAATTTTAACACAAAAATTGATGGTTAACACCACATGTGGTGTGAATTAAATTAAATTCTTGAGGATTTTCAACTTTTGTATTGAAAATACTAAAAACTTAATTTAAGCTTATTAAGAGTTGAGTTACAAAATCTTCACTCAGAGGTGATCCCACCTGATTTTTTATGAGGAATCCAATGGTAAAACAATTTTTATATGTTTATTTATTGGATAAAAAGTAATAATCATGTTTATTTAACTTTTTTCCAAATTTATTTATTTTTTTACAATTTTGTTAAATATTCATTTTTACTTAATTTTTTCAAGTATAAATGTAGTTTTATAATTTCAAAATTCAATGTAATTTTATTTTTAAATTGGAATTAAATTTTTATTTTGAATATAATTTTATATTTATATTTTGATTCTTATTTTAATAATATAAATAAATTTATTTTATTTATATTAACATGTTAACTTTGTATTTGTGGTCTTTTGGGTATGTGAAATTACCTCTAAGGCTCACACAAACCAAACACAAACAAGGATAAGGAAACTAGTTATCTCTACCTAAATCATCAAAGGTTCTCTGAAAATCATTTATCAATTCATCTTCATACCATGCAAATTTTGCAGCCATCTCTTCTGAAGCAGTACCCAGAATAGTCCTGTCATTTGCATACATAATCACCTCCCTGCTATTTCTATAAACCCTCCTGAATAATCTGGCCACAGCTTCTTGGTTTTCACTTGCCGCATTGGGATCTTTTCTGGTGATTTTGGATAGGCCAGCAATCTCTTCTTTGAAAAACTTGAGCAGCAGGAAATGGCAAAGGAGACAAACCATCCCTTCTTCTACTGGAACTGGCCACAGGTTGGAGTTGTTGGGAGGTGGTTATGGGTGAGTTCCTGGGTTGCTGGCTTGGTGATGGTCTTACTGCTGGATTCAAGGCAGGCCTGGCATGGGAGCAAGCACTGGTTGGAAGGTTCTGGGATTACTGGGAATCACTTGGCTTTGGAATCTTTTGGGAAGAGGCTGAGCAGAGGAATTTCTGTATGGATGGCCAGCCAAATGGGGAACAACTTCAACTTCTTCACCATCCAACTCATCACTACCTTTAGCATCTGGATCAGCTGGGGAATCAGCAATCCTTCTTATTCTTTTCACTACCCCTTCAGTATTTATCCTGGAGATTGAGACTTCTGAGCTGGAATATATTGGCCTACCATCAACTGGAATTGGCCCTCCAACATCAGTCCACCTGGCCACATCCCTCTGCCTGGAACCAGTCACTACATCAAGATATCAGTACCAATTTCAATCAATATATGCAAATCACTCACATTGAGAAAATCCTGAATTTCCATCAGGCTTAGGTGCCTCAGAGATTGGGAACTCTTTCCCAAAAGGCCCATCTTTTCTACTCCATAAATACCTCCTGACGTTAGAAGATGGCACCCCGGTACGACGACATGGTTTCTTTCCAATGAAGCAATAATGGAACTTTGAAGATCAGGGATTGTAGTGTTGAAAACAATCCTTACCCTTGATCAAACCCTCAGAACAAGCAGGAGCAATGTGAGCCTTAGAGGTAATTTCATATACCCAAAAGACCACAAATACAAAATTAACATATTAATATAAATAAAATAAATTTATTTATATTATTAAAATAAAAATCAAAATATGAATATAAAATTATATTCAAAATAAAAAAAATTAATTACAATTTAAAAATAAAATTACATCAAATTTTGAAATTATAAAATTACATTTATACTTGAAAAAATTAATTAAAAATGAAATTTTAACAAAATTGTGAAAAAATAAATAAATTTGGAAAAAAGTTAAATAAAATTTATTATAACTTTTTATCCAATAAATAAACATATAAAATTTATTTCACCATTGGATTCCTCATAAAAAATCAGGTGGGGTCACCTCTGAGTGAAATTCTTGTAACTCAACTCTAAACAAGCTTAAATTAAGTTTCTAGTATTTTCAATACAAAAGTTGAAAATCCTCAAAACCTTAATTTAATTCACACCACATGTGGTGTTAACCATCAATTTTTGTGTTAAAATTGAGGTGTTGTGTTTAGTTTAGAAGTTATGAGGAATTGAAGTATTTTCAATTGAATTCAATTGAAATGTCAAAATGTGCGTGTGTATTACATAAGTGAACTTTGATTTACATATGAGGTGTCAATTATTACTGTATTGTACTGTACAATTGAATTGAATTACATATGTAAAGTATAAGTATAATACATGATGAGGAATTAAAGGAAAAATAAATTGGAAAGATTAAATTTGGGGGGGGAAAAGGAACTCCAGCTCTAAGGGGGAGCTAGACCCCCAAAATCCTTGCTGACAGGCGGGGGATGTCAAAATTCACGCAAACGTTAATCACTTTTGGCCTGGAATTGAGTTACAGGGTCTGTGGACTCAATTGATGATGAGGTTTTGATACCAACTGGGGTAGTTTTAGCTGTTGCCAAGAGGGTAAAACTACCCTTAAGATAAAACAATCATAATAAGAACAGTTTTAACTGGTTTCTACGCCTCTGACACACATTCTGACGTGTTTTGAAGGCTCTAGGCCTGGTATTGCTATAGTAATGGCTGATTTAAGGGTCTAAAATGGCTAAAAATGGCTAAAAATGGCTTAAACCAGGCCTTTTTTGGTCTAAACCAGGGTTCAATGATGCCATAATTGGCTTTTCTGTTGTCAGACTGTTTTTCACGACTGACAAGAGTAAATTTTACTTTTGGAGTAAGAGAATAGATGGCTATAAAAGAATGTCTTCTTTGCCCCACTTTTCTCTTCATGTTAGAATCTTTTCCTTTTATTAATTAGTTTAAACACTGTTAAACCAATCAATCAAAGATTCCAACCACCAATTTTTAATCATTTTAATCCTTTTAACCACGTGAAAAAATCATTATAATCATTGTTTGTAACTCTTATAATCATTTTTACCCCTGAACCACCCCAAAAGTGAATTAAAGCATCTTTCATCACTGTTAACTCTGTCACTTTTTTTCCAAATTCACTATGGTCACTTTTGGGTGTGTTTTCTCTTTAATATTCTTTTTAAAGACTTTGTTCTTTAATTAATTGCTTGCAGTTCTTTGCTCAATTAATTCCAATTGAAATTGCTCTTGAAGAAATTTCTTTTGTAGCCTTAAAATATCTCTTGTAGAGTATTTTTTGGATAAATTTTTATTGTTGGTAAAACAATAAATCTTTATAATATTATTGTTTTATACTAATAAAGTTATTAACAATAAATTTGGCGTGTTTTCTCTTAAAAATAATATTTCTTACTATTTTTAATAGAATTTTACCTTATACAAATTTTGAGGACAGCAAAAGTACTTGATTTTTAATCAAAGTTTCATATCCACACCTTACATTTGGGGGCCCAGCCTTGATATTTTACCTGTGACATATTTTTACTCTTTTTAAATCTTTTTTCTTATATTGAAAAATTTAAAAACATATAAAAAATACTTATAATTCAAAAAATCCATAAAAAATAACTTTTTTTTCATATTATAAGTGAGGCTTATATTTTTATTTATTTTTTGAAATAACCTTTTATTTACTTAATTAATTGGCTTTTTCATTAATTTTAGTGTCTGACAACGTGGTAAGACAAGAAAACATTGAAACAGCCTCAACAGTAACCAGCATTATCCCTGCCAGTACTGTTAATTCTGATCATAATAGTACTGTTATTGTGACTCAAAATAACCAGCCTGAACCAATATCTTATGAATTGATTAACTTGGACATAAGTAATACCCTTCAGAAAGCTAAAAATTTGGCCAATAGTAAGTTTTTGACGTAAAAATACTATTTTAAGCCTTTTGTAACCATAATTATGCCTTCAACCAGGTCAGGAGCCAGCTACAACCCCTCAAGCAGCTCCCAAAAAGGTAATAGACGTGATTATGGCAGAAGCCAACCAGGTACAGAAGGAAAAGGGTCAGTTGATGACTTCCAAACAACTAAATTGGATCATTCTGAAGCTGATAATACTATTTTACCTTCAAAAAGAGCTGACACCGCCACAACAAGCCTCTGTGGACATATACAAAGCCAGCCACAGTGCATACAACAATGCACTTCAATTCAAGGAGTACCAGATCCTTGCAGACCTGTGGAAGAATTGCATGAATTCTTACCTGACAGTAAGAAAATTCTTGGGCCATCCCAACACTTGCAAATTGCTCAATGGATGGCATCCATTGATGGAGAAGAAAAACATGATGCTTTTGACACTAGAATGGAGGAAAAACAACCCTCCACCACCCAAACCAGTGCCAAAAACAGCCCCAGTGGCCAGCAACAGCAATTCCAACGTGAAAAAACAGCCACAAACTCCAAACAAGGGCAAAGGGAAGGCACCAGCCCCAAAACCTTACAGCCAGGGCTACAGAATCCCAAAGATTCAGCAGGATGCCATGGAAAATGTATTTCAGATGGCCAGAACCATGATGGGATTATAGAAGAAGGAGGAAGCCAGATTAAGGTTCCAGAAATGATTTCTGACATATTTGATTCCATCCCAGAGTTGTATAATGCTATAAATGACGTGAAAAAACATCTTTCTGATAAAAATGACACCGATTTGTAACAACATTAAAACAAACAACCTGAGTGTGTGCCAAATTAATGAAACACTTATGTGTTTTGAAAAAGTTTAAGAACAATTAAAAATTCTAATAATGACAATTCTTCTAACATTAAAATAAATGAACAATCTGCCATTATTAAAGAATTAACAGATAAATATTCTAAATTCAATATTGATGACATGATTGAAACAAGAATTAAACAAGCCATAAATATTATCAAAACAGATAACAAGAAAGTCCTTGATGACATTTCAAATTCATTTACTGAAGTAAAGACATATACCATTGCCTTGAAAAAGTGTTTTGATGCTTCACAAGAAGAAGTATCAAAATTATCAATGAAATTGAATGAAGTCACTGCTGATAATACAAGACAGACAGAGTTATGGCAAGAACTGACACATAAGGAAGACATGTATAAAATTGAAGTAATAAATTTAATACAAAGCTTCCAACATGAATACAGAAATTCCCAAAGGTGGAGCAACAGTAAAATGAATGACATTGAACAAATACTGAACACCTTACCAAGAATGTCTACACCTCTAAATCAAAATGAGGGCACAAGAATTCCAAATCCACAAGTATTGGATCCTGATAATTCACAATTAAAAAATGAATTATCCACTTCTTTTCATAACTTGGAACCATCAATGGGCCAAGCACTCTTGAAAGAAGTTCCAAAACTTAAAGAATGGCCTCACTTCAGTGGTGAAGGAGAGTATGACCATATGGAATTCATTAGAGGTATTGACATGATCAAAGAGGATTTTGAATTACCAGACAGATTGGTAACAGCCAGGTTTAACACCTTGTTTACCAGATCAGCTCACAGATGGTACATCAAAATAAGACAAGCACATGGACACCAGAGTTGGACTTGGTGGAAAACCCAAATCATCAACAAATGGGCAAATGATGCTTGGAGGTTTAAAGTTGAAACAGCCTTTGAATCTGCCAAATTTAATGCTGATAAAGACAGAGCTTTACCATGGTTTTGCCAACAAAAGGACAGATTAACAGCATTATATCCTGACATGTCAGAATTTATGATCCATAGGAAAATTCTGAGACAATGTGGAGGTGACTTAGAGCATGCTGTCAAAAGAAGGACTACTGAACAATCTTCAGCAGAAGATATTATCAATATACTAGAAGAAGTAACCACCAGAACCAAAATTGGTTCTAGTAGGGTGAATCTTGACACCGGGGCGAATCTCGTGTCAATCGTCGGCGATTGACTTCACGTCAAGCAAACGTCAAGCAGGATAAAAGTCGAGCTCACGTCAAGCGAAAATCAAGCGAACGTCGAGCACACGTCACACTCTGGTCTTACACCAAATCCTGTGACATCCAATAATATTGGTTCCCCTGTGCCTTCAACTCAGATTCCTCACCGCCTGATCATCCCACAACCGTCCGATGATTGGTAAAAATTACACCAGACCCGCCTGTTTGCACACACACACATCAAAGATGTCCTTCAGCCAGTCTTGATGTAGGCGGGGGGTTTGACTTCACCAGGTCATCCATGAAGTGTGCGTGTGCATGCGTGGGGGCGGGTGCGTTTGCGTGTGCATTGGCGTGTGCGGGTGGGTTTGCGTGTGCATTGGCGTGTGCGGCTGCGTGGGCGTGTGCATTGGCGCGTGCCGGTGGGTGTGCGTGTGCGGGTGCGTGTGCGTGTGCATTGGCGCGTGCGGGTGCACATGCGGGTGTGGGTACGCAAAAGCCGATTCCGCTTCCAACATGATGATGGCGCAGTTAGAAATTTTGGATGCTGTGAAAGGTGAGTGTGTGGGTCATTTGATCATTGGACTTGGCTTCTTCACACTGTACCCAATGTCAAAATAGTAACTTCTTTGTGGCAATGTGAAATAATGGGCTTTGCTTGTCACAATGGCATGTCTCTGTCACTAAATTTTGAGGCAATTATTTCACTAGCAAAATTGCTAATGAATCTGAGAGATTTGCATTTTAGTAGACTAAATATCATGAAATAACGGCTTTATCATTACAAGCAGTCCACATGACAGAGCTTTGTTATCATACAATCCACAGTTACCTTCTATTTCTTCTTCAGATATAATCAAGTGTCCATCATCAAAACCAACAGCTTTATAAATATTCAGATGCGGCCAATCTGGTAGGAAATTCACATCAATCTTCAAAGGTTTTAAAATCAGAAAGTTATTGTTCAGTATGCTAGATGGCTCAGAGACTTTGAAAATGCTATCAATAATACCAAATTGTCGTGAGTTGCCCCTCAGAAAACATATCACACTGTTGCTGATATTTTTGGATTCAGTTGAAAATATATTGTTCCCAATATTAATGTTTGAAACTGGAAAATACCAAGGTGAGACAATCCTTGAAGTGGGAGGACTTGTGGATTGCACGGTAGTGTCTAAGCTGATCCAATCAACTATTTCCCTTGTTGCATGAAAAGTCTGTAAGTACTCAACCAGGCAATCATAATTTTGTTGGTCATGGCGGGATGGCTTGTTATATTTATGGTGATTGAACACGGCAGGTGGCTGTGATTCGAAAAGCTGTTTTATTTCACATGGCACAGATGGGGATTTCAGGAGAACGGAAAGGTTGGAACATCGACAGATATGTTGAAGTAAGGTTTTATCTATATCATCTATTCAGAGTTGCAAAAAGTTAGTCTTATTCAGTTCAGGTGTTTAATCAATGTGAATATATTGATCTTATTAATTGACTTACATATCTTGTTATTTGTTGGCATCTTTGCAAATACTCCAATCAAGCGCTCATAACCCCATGTGGCTGAGGCTTGTGCTGGGCCCCAACGTTGGAAGAGTTCGGGAATATGATCAGCAAAATGATGATTTGGTTTACTTTTCTGTTTTGGGAACAGGTGTTGATTGGAAAGGCGGAATTTTTTCCAATGTTCAGCAAATGCAGTCGCATCATCTATTGAAACAGTCCAGCTTGTGGCAATGTTGATAGCACTAATCAAATGGAATGTATTCTTGGCTAGTTCATTTGCAAGTTCTTCTGACTGACCCATTTTTCTTTGAGTGTTGGCAGATTGGTGTGCATCTAATGACATCTGTTGACTGAGCATTAGAAATGGAATATAGACCTTATATAAGAGAGCCCATTCAGCGGCTTTTAAGCTACCATGAGAGGGGGAACCCATTTTGCGCGGAACTCTTGTCCATGATGAGGGAATTATGGTCTCAGATATGATTTGTCGGAGATGCTCAAGAGCCTCACCCTTGATCTGGTGATCACTCAGTGCAGTGATATCCAATTCAGAGGGTATTTCAGAAGTGGGGATGTAATTGGCATCAAATGAAGGAATCTCCGCAGAACCACTAGATGGATGTTCTGTGTTAGGGGTGGGCATTGGGAAGTAGTTTTTTCGGGTGGAAGTAGTGGGGAGTGGCTCATTTATTATTTTTGCTGCGTCTCTTCTCAGGGAGCGGGCCTCTCTCAATGTGATTTTATCAAGAGAGCTGTTGGAGGTCATGGAATCTGAGTCTGAACTGTTGGTGTCATTGGATTTCCTGCGGGACCTGAAGTAAATTTTTGATTTCGCCTCTGGAATGCACAATTTGAAAGTTGCATGATCCTTCAAAATTCCAAGTATTAAATTATGCATTATGTCAAGATTAACCATTCTGGTTGCATCCCAATACGGAAGGTCTTCCAAAATTGAATATCGCACTCCATACTCAGAGAAAATTGCTTGTCTTTGTTGTGGGGTTGCCCGAAGCCATTTGGCAATGGTTGATTTATGACTTTGGTATGAGCGCGTGTAGTGAAATTGAGGACCAATTTCTTCAATTTGAGCTTTGTGAATGGTGCAAAAATTACAAAAGTGGTTTCCTGAATGGGAAATAAATCCAGTAAGCTTGCGCATGGCAACCACATCCGCAATGGCTGTGAGGATGGCAACACGGATAAAGGATCCTGATGGACCTGTTGAGGTGGGTGCAAAATGGTAACCTTGCCATAGCTCTTTGAGCTCGTTGATGAGTGGCATTAATAGATAATTCAATTGAAGCGCAGTTGGCTCCTTCGGACCAGGGATGATTCCTGCAACATAGACATTCTCGGGCTTCAATCTTTCACTTGGGGGGAGATTAAGAAAAATAAGCATGATAGGTCCAATGCTAGCCAACCGGGTTGACTTTCCATGTGCATTAAACCAGTCCACATATATGGAGAAGGCCAATGCACCAGGAATGGACATGAATGGGGGGTCATGGATATTTCTAGTGCCAGTGAAGCGTCTCCAGACCAATCCATCCCAGACGTCACGTTTTGGGGAATCTTCGGGAGTTTGGGATTGTTGATGTTGATGCAGAATGTCCATAATTCCAGCCCGCTGGAGGAATCTGGCAAGCCAATTTTTGAATGGTTGATAAATGAAATGTTTTGTTGGTATAAATTTTTGCTTCATGTTGGTTGTGTTTTGGGTTTGGGGTTCAGATGAATAGATGAATTTGCCTAATGATTGTGTGCAAGGGGGATCATGATCATTTGGGTCATTATGGCGTTGACAGTGGGGTTGGTCAGTTGTGACTGATTCAGTAAGGCCATTAAGAGAGAAACATTGAGGACAACATATATAGTTTTGAATCACTGGCTCCAATTGGAGATGTTCAAATATGGTACTCAGATCTTGAGGTATATGGAATGCAGGAGCGGGGGGACCAGCTGAGCTTGAGATACTGGACTTGATCAGCAGGTTCAGGGCGGGGTTGAGTATGCGTGAAGCCCTGCGGGGTAAATTATACCTTAATGATAGAATGGCAGATATTATCATTCCTAGGTCTTGTGGGGGAAGGGTTTGACTGCCACTATATGGTTTCTGTGCAGTTGAATTGAGACCCGCAGGAGTTGAGAAAGTGCTTTGGGTCAAACGTGAATAATCAGCTGGGAAGATTTGATCCAATAGAATTTGTGGGCACCCAGATCCTGATGCAGAAGTAGGGATGTTTGGAAGGGATTTGGGTGCAATGGTTGATTTGAGCTTTTTAATGTGCTGTTTATATTGGAAAGGTGTGAAGGCAACTCCTTGCCTATCACCCTCAGGGGAAGAATGTGTTTGAGTTGAGCAGTGTTGACACATGCATATACGCATTGAGGAATATGGCCGGGTTGTCATTGTTGCAGGAATTGGGAGTACGGTTGGTTTGTGTATAAATATCTATGGTTGATGTGAAAGTGTTTAGGAGTGTTATTAATTGGAAATAAAATTCAGTGATTATTTATGAAGCGGGAGATGATTTGAGCCAGCTGAGGATTTTATCCCATTTGTAATGGAGCATGAGCTGCAGTGATAAAGTTTAACATGTCTCATCTGGATGGCGGAATTGGTTAGGCGTTTAATTGGGTAAAATGCCATGCTGCTCAATGCTCATACATATTCTAGTTTATTTACACATTGTGATAGTGCGGGTTTGACCATTGAGGGGGTTCCATTAGTGAAGTGTTACCATTGAATTGAGGGGATTAACATTTAATCCATGTACGCTGGCACGCCATCGTACATGGTTTAAACCTTATTACAGACATAACTATATAACTCTATCACATAAGGGGTTGGAGTGCAGCTAAAGTCTTGGTATTTGGTTTGAGTACGGCGGGCTTTGAATCAGTTGGAATGTGATTTGGATTGTCTTGCCTTTCGTGAAAAGGTGATGTCTCTTTTGTGGGTAAATCCTTCATGAATATACCCCTTTACAGATGTACAATGTTGGGGAATTTCAATGCATATATTGGCAGTTTGCATAATTCACAAAATGTGACAATGGGGAGGCGGAAATGTTACCAAATATGATTACCTATGGATGATGGGTCCCCTTTCAGATCAAGGAAATATCACATTATATGCTGGTAGGCCGTGCAGGGTGGTTTCCGACAAAAGCGGAGGAGCTCAAGAGGAGGCAGGGAGGATTCTCCTCAAAAGAGTCTTATCCGACTTCCACACAACACTTAGTTCCAACTATTCATAGAATTTCTCTATTCTAAATTTGAAAAGATTTCATCTCATATCACTCTATTTTATCATAATACTGAGGTGTTTTATCTAGTTAAAAATATTACTGTACTTTTTCGGCCCTTATGTCATCTTTCAAGTCACATAAATCCCGTTCAGGTTCTGTTCATGACTCAAATAGTGAATCTAGCATAGAATATGTTCAAACACAGTCACCATTGAGTCCCAACATTCCTCTCACAACCCCTATCGCATCCTCAATGAATGTATCAGGTCTTAACATTGATGTGGGCAATCCAAAGGCTCCAACTTCAAGCACTTGGTCGATCCCAAATATTTCCGTCACTCCAATTCCCCCGAATCCCACTAATACACAAATTCATGTGTCTCAGGGGCCAGAAGGCACACCTCAAATCTCCTCACACGCTAATCCCCAATCAAAATTTCCACGTGAGTTCCTCCTTAATCCCGGTCGGAGTCCAGTCGCATCCCAGGATCCCTTTGGCCAAAGTAAACAGCCAACCCTCAATATTCCATCAGGATCGCAGGTTCATGTGGGTGATGAAAGGTGCGTGGATGGGGGGCGACAAAAAAGACCTTTGGAAAATGTAACTTGGAGCGGTCTGTCGGAGGGAAATCCAGTATTGACGCTTCATCAAAGTAAGTCATTTGAATTTTGGAGTAGAAACTTATTCATGATTTGATATGTTTGTTTCATGGGTTAGATATGGCACCTAAAGGCAAGTCAGTCCGATCTCAGGAGCCAATTGAAGATCGTGAGGATGACCAGTCTTCATTAATGTTTTAATGTGTTAACTGATGATTTGCATAGCAGGGGATGAACTTTATGCGTCTTCACCTCTGGTCCATAAAGAGAAAGTCAGTGGACGTCATCATCCATATGCCTCCAAACCAAGAACGGGTCATGCCAGTACATCAAGAGAAACAATGGTGGATGATGAGGATGAGAACATGTCTCCGACTCAAAGTGAAAGAAATGATGAACCAAGGAGGGACAATTTCACAGCGCATGAGCAAGGCACTCAATCAAATAGTGAGTTCACCCATCCTCAGCTGGGCCTCGCCCAGAGTATGCTTGAACAATCCGAGGTCAGACAGCAAAGGAACCAGGCCCGCAAAGCTCACAATGTGGCGAAACGTGCAAGCCAGAAGGAGCAACAAAAATGGCTGAAGGCAGAACTTCCAGAGAATGTCCATGGAATGAGATCAGCAGTACACGCACATTGCCTGTTCCTACTCAAAGTTAGGGATAAGGATTTTTCCTCACTACCAACACCACCCAGCACAGAAGAGCGTGAAATTGCAATTCAAGTGGCTGGTCATCTCGGTTATGTCCCCGAGGATGTGTTCAATGAGCCATCAACACAGGTTCAGTCTCAGGGTTTCCAAAGCTACTGCGAAAATGAGCTCCACAAGCTAGGACTAAAGCGATTCACTTGGGACTGGGAGAGCTCATGGCAACATCCGTTCAACGAGCTGATGTCTATGGTGTTTTACCGTACATTCCGTCTCGCACTTGTCAGCACTGAGTATCATCACTACTGTTGGAAAAAGGATCATAACAACTATGGGGTCGTGGCGGCTTTAATGGAGCGATATTTCACTTATTTGAAAAGAGAATGGAAGTCTATTCAAAAGGATGCCGAGTATTTGGTAAAAAAGAAAGAGAATCAAAAGCTCGCAAAGATTCGTCAAAGAGTTAGTTACTGTATCTCTTATTCATTGTGGACCAAGTCTGATGATGATCTACTTGATTATGTGCAGACCTGTGAGCGCCGTCGTGAATGGTGTGATACGGCTAAATTTCCCATCCTAGCATCACAATTCAATGACCCTCGAGTATGCTCAGATACTGAGGAGGTACTGGAAAATGGCCGTCAAGTTTACCGCAAAGTGGGATTACGCTGGCGCTCCCAGTTATTTAATGATTTGGTATTGAAAATGGATAGAGACATAGAGTTTTGTAATCGGATTAAAAAAAAGGGTAAAAAAACTATTGATAGATTGCCAGAATTACGATCGACAGATGATGGTGATATTCCGGAAGGCCTATCATTTCAGGTATTTGATCAAGATTGGCTCAAAGGCTGTAGTAAGATGCAGACTAGCGCCCTCAAGATACTTGACATGCCAGTTATTAGGCCTAATGGTGATGCTCTGCAATAACTTAGTAATTGGTCACGGTATAGCACTGTGACAAATTAAAATTTTGTGAATTATTTGTGCAGGTGTAATAAAATCTGATTATTATCTCTTAAGGATGCAACAACTTGCTAAATATGTTAGAATATAGACAATATGAATTGAAATGTATCACCGTCTCCCTTAGCAATAATACTCTATTGCTCATTTTCATTGAGGAAATATTGAAGAAGTTTGATCCAGCTCATGGTGTTCATAATTGTGGACCTGTGCCAGAGTCAACAGGAGTTATCAACTTTGTCAATCACAAATTATATAATATCAGTAAGGCTCACGCAGTTAATGATTTTTTCTTTTCTTGGACCTATTGGTGATTGGAATATGGCATTCCCATAAGGAATGATTTCAGAATAGTAATACAATCAAGTGAAAGATGAGCTTGAAAGGTACCTTCCGCATGTTGACCTCAACTGAATGAGGAGTGATATAGTGGATGACCTGTACAGGTCGTTGTTGGCCAATACGATGTAGACGATCAACAGCCTGAGCCTCAATGGCTGGGTTCCAATTGGGCTCCTGGAAATGTGGATGTCAGGGTCCGAAAATCAGGGGAGAATTTTGGGGGGCCCCTCACCATTAAATAGACTACATTAGCACAAGTTATATTGAGGCCAGTTCCAGCCGCGGCAATGGATGCAATGAGTACTTCACATTCAGGATTATTGAAGAAATTCTCAAGCGCCTTGTCCTGCGCTCGTGGTGTAATTGTTCCATCAATTTGTGCTGAAAGGATAGAGTGATGGGCAAGAGCAATACCAATTCTACAATATAAAAAAGTCAGATGGAGTCAATTGGTAATGGATGCATATTAGAATTAACGCACAAATCTAGAAATTGGGTCCATTGGGTATAAACCACCGATTTCGTTGGACCACACCTTGTTTGTTTGTTCTTCATTAAGCTTTGTAGGAGGTGTGCAATTTTACTACTCATCATGCATGTTTCCACATCCACAATAGTTCGTGTGATTCTTGGGGAGTTATCCTGAGTGCTCCTGCCCTCGGGGTCTTCCAGCTCCGCCTCCGCAATTGTGTTAAGCATGATGTGATGGTTACAACATATTCGCAGCTTATTAATATTTCTGAAAAACTCTCCTGGTCCTTTGCTTTTGGATGATAGGAATTCTTCATATAATATGGAATATTCTTGCTGCATGGTCGGGTTGAGTGGGAGCAGCTCATAATGATGGCTAATAGTGGGGAGAGATTCGAGATGTGTGGTTTTGGTGCGGCGCAAACTTAAATGCCGCAATGCCAAATGCAAAATATCATTGCAACCTTTTGAAAGACTACTCAGGATGAATGGTGACCAGTTATCTTGATCGGCGCTCTGGGGTTGAGTGATGAAGGATATTATGCCCAAAAGGTCATAAATGGTGTTGTGAATAGGTGTGCCCGTTAAACATATTCGACGGGATGAAAGGAGGCTATTAATGGCACGGTGAGTGGCAGTGTATTGAGAGCGAATATAGCTATAAGAGGGGGCAAGGGTTATTGGATATAAAAGGTAATTTGAATCATTTAAGCTCAGCCACTCACTGTGCTTCATCCAAGATTATACGATGCCAATTGATTTGAAAAATGAATGATGTAGAGGGATTGGTTTGCTTAAATTCTTGGGTGATAGTATTGTAAGAAGTGATGATGATATCATATTTTAAGATGTCGGCTTGGGATAATGAGTGACGAGTGGGACCATGGTAGATTTTGGCATGCAGTGCTCCAGCCTGAGCATGCTTGGATATTTCTGATTGCCAGTTGGTAATTAAGCGAGGGGGGCAGATGATCATGGTGGGCGTGGAGCGATGGGGGTTTGCAATCATCCGCTCCTTGGAGGTACCAATTAGAGCAATGGCCTGAATGGTTTTACCTAATCCCATATCATCCGCAAGCAGTCCTCCAAGAGGGGTATTGGTCGAAAGGGATTCAAATGAGCTAACGACCTTGTTTGTAATGATGTGCCTGGCATTAAAAGTGGATCCTGGGGGTGAGGTTGCCCAAAGGTTACGGGCTGATTGGCCATTGGGGATTTCTCGATCCCAGAGAAAAGCTAGTCCGGTCTTTTGATGAGGGAGGAGGGGGGTTTGAATAATGGCATGGGGCGGGGTCATCATGGGGAGGTCTGATCCACTGGGTAATTGTATCAGTTTTTGCTTGGAAATCAATGATGAAACAGCAGGATATGAAGCAGGCGTCGAGTTTGAAGCGGGAAATGTCGGAGTAAAGAGTTGACATTGACAATGAGTAGTACAGTCATATTCTTTGGGCATTTTAAGCTTGAAATCTTGTGTTCGAAAGCTTTCCATTATGAATAGAACGTTTGGATACCATGTGAAGAACATCAATGCTAGATTGGGTTTCTGAGATGAGGAGGGATCATTGGCATCAGTCATAAATACTCCCTCAACAAATAATATTTGAGTAGGATTGGATTGGCAATTTTCAATCCATGCCCCACCAGGACCACAGTGCATGAACGTTTTGGGTGCCCCAAGGAATGGTATCAACGTTTGGGAAAGGGTTCCCGGGAGAGAGCCAATAGCATGCTGGTGATTGGGGAGATATACGAATATGTTGTGTTGATTGTGCCATAGGATAATCCAAGAACCTAAGTGGGAATTCTCAGGCTTTAAGGTTATATCACTATTTATTTGAATACGAATATTAATCATCCCAATGCAAAGTGGTTGTGAAGGGGTTGACATGATGGCTATTTTGAATTATTTGGGGACAGTTGGGAATTATATGATCGGGAAGGGTTAGCTAAAGGGAATGAAGAGGAATAAGCGCAGGTGGGGAACTTATATGAGTGGCAGCAACAGGCCAAAAGGGGGATGGCCTGTGGTTACGTGCATGGTCTTGATGGAGGTGGGCCTCTTGGGCTCATAATTTTCATATCCGATTTGGGGCATATATCAAGGCAAGGTGGCCAAAATGTGGGTGCACCATTTGACTGCTGGATCTGCAGCGAGTTACGAAACCTTTGGTGGAACAAGGCTGACATTAGCACATCCGAAATTGGGTGGGTTGTAGCAGCTTATTGTGGAGGGCATATTAGAGGCATGCAGTCATGTTCGCTGGTGTGACAGCGAACAATGAGCGTATCCTCCCCAGGTTAATTGTTCACAGGGAGCTACTGGGCAATGTTGGCAGTTTCAAAGGGCAATATCACTGTGGGGATGTTTGTGTGTGGGCGGGTGAGATATGTTCGGTGGCATGCCACCGAACATGACTTTGGTTTGGCCTGAAGTTTTTTGCTGACTGATGCATACTGGGCTTTCAGGGGGGAATGTCTGGGATGATCAAAGGGGGCGCCAGCCGTGAGCCGTGATCCACATATACATTCACCCCTATGGCGTTTGAGGCGAGTACTAATCCACCGAGATTGGCATTGGCCTCTTTGCCTCACGCGCGTACAGAACTCCGGAGAAAGAGGCCACACGCCCGAGGAATTTTTTGGCTGCAAGCCAGGTGCCACAACTTGCGCGGGGCGTGTGAGAACGTGAAGAAAATGACCCGCGGTGGGAGATACCCACGCGAACATGACCAGCCTCAGCAATCATAGGCTGGGATTGTTATTCTAATGTGGATGAGGCTGAAGCAAATCCACACTGATTGGCCTCAGGTTTCCACGCGCAAGCGGGTGAGCGTCTGCAGTCAAGCTGACAACCCGACCAAGAAAATAGGCAGCTGGAAGACTGGCAGTAAAATGTCTTCCAGGCGTGTGAAAGTTGCCTGTGTATGACCCATCGGGGGTGCGTATGAAAGCGTGTGGCTGCCCGACAATGAACAAGCGGGCCAGTCATTGTTTGCCCCAACAATGGCACCGGAGTGAATCAACTCTTTGTGTTAGACCCAAATATTAAGTCATCCCATTAAGACCCACTTACATTAATTTGGATTACATGCGCATCTGTGCCGTAGTTAGGCAGAGCTGTCCAACAAGGTGCATCAAAGGGATGCAGGTGAGAGATATGACTCGATGGCTTGACGTTATTGCATGTTACATTGTTGAACAGCTTTTTGCTCTGCCCCGCAGTACATTTACAAAGGTGTACTGCGTACTACAGTGTCGACTGTACTGTACAGATCAGGAAGGTGTAATACTACTTGAGCCTGCATCCATCTAGCAAATGTGCATGCACCTTCCGATCGTTTGCATTTACGTAGCTCATGTGCCACATGCTCAGCATTGCGTTTCACCCGATTTGCACACGCAAGCTGAGCATGTCATGGTCAAACGCACCGTGAGAAAGTGCTCAGTAAAGCCATGGAATGAACTCTTTTGCAATAGTTCATTGGAAGGCTCAGTTTGGAGCACTTCACCAAAGCGTGTGAAATGCTGCACCTGGCTGAAATGTCATCCGATGCTGTGCCAAATGCTCAGAGTGCGCGCATACAAAAACGACTGAGCAATGGCTCAGCATGGTGCATTTGATATTGTTATATCTATAGTTCAATCACTGTGCAATTCCAATGTTCAGCCACTGAGCATTTCAATTATGACCCGAAAGCAAACCTGAGCAATGGGTCGAGGCAAGCTCACGCTGTATTCACTTGTCTTGCAGCCCCCCCCTTTGTTCACATACTATTACCAGGCCATATGGCCGGTAATCTCGCCGTGGTCACTTGTGACCAAATGCACCGGGTTCTTTTCTGCATGGGTCACTTGTGGATTGCACCCACAATGCACATTCAACATGAGCCTCACGACCACCCTCCTGGGTGATCGGGTGGCTATTTAAGGAAACAAAGGGGATTTGACTCAGCTTGACAATTCAATAAATTGCAATACTCAGCGGTGCATTTGATATTGTTATATCAATTGTTCAATTACTGTGCAATTAAAATGTTCAGCCACTGAGCATTTCAATTATGACCCGAAAGCAAACCTGAGCAATGGGTCGAGGCAAGCTCACGCTGTATTCACTTGTCTTACAGCCCCCCCCTTTGTTCAAAGACTATCACCAGGCCATAAGGCCGGTGATCTTGCCGCGGTCACTTGTGCATTGCACCCACAATGCACAATCAATAAGGGCCTCACGACCACCCTCCTGGGTGATCGGGTGGCAATTTAAGGAAACAAAGGGGATTTGACTCAGCATGACAATTCAATAAATTGCAATACTCAGCTTGACAATTCAATAAATTGAAATACTCAGCCAGACCCCCATTGTTCTTCTGCCTCACGCGAGCATTTCACTTCTCAGTTGCAGCATTCGCTGAGACTCAGCTTCAATTTTGCCCACACGCCTTGAAGCTGAGACTTTTGCGGGTGCTGCAACTGCTGAGATCGTCTCAGCTTCCCCTTGGTATAAAAGACCATCTTCACACGACACGCACTTCACTTTCTTTCTCACCCGCTCCACTTCGCTCAACCTCACCCGCGTTTGTCCTTCTTGTGCGTATTCCCCCTCGTCTTCCTGCCTTTCCAGTCTTTTCTTTCGCACTCGACTAACCCCACTCCCCTTCCTGCTCGCTTTTTGTTTTTCCTGCTAATACTTTCAGAACCCCACTTCTATCTACTTTGTACGTTTTCTCCAATTAAACTTTAGTCAACATTATGTACCGATATTAATATTTTCCTTTCTTCACGACTTCCTTCCAGACTTTTAAAAACTTCCGACTAGAGCGTTTTTATATTGATTCCGTTTTAAATTTATATAAATCATCGTATGTCTTCCTTTTCTTTCTTGATTGCTTACTTTCTATTCAGTTACTAACCTGTTTTGTTTTGTTTTTAGATGTCGTGCACGTTATGCACCAAGCGGGGTATCCCCTGCATTCGCTCCTCGACGACGAACGACGCTTGTGATGCTTGCCGACAAGCACACAAGAAATGTTCGTTTGTTGTCCGCCCCTTCCGACCACGAGGCCAGACGAGTTCTCGCCCAAGACGCCCTCGCAAGGACTCCTTTGTGGTCGACGATGATGAAACCATTTCCGAGCGTGAATGGACGCCGGGCCCCCAAACAGGCCAACGGGAACGATTCCGGACGATTAGCCCTGTCCCCTCCAGTATCGATTTGTCCACTCCCCCTCCTAGGCCACCATCCGATGGTCACTTCACTCCTCGACCGGAGCGAAGTGATTATCCGGCCGATGAAGGATGGCGATGGCGAGAGGACATTTGAGCTTGGGCTGATCGTCACCATGTCTTGTCACCGATTGGATTCAAACGCCAAAGTAAGTTTTATTTCTCCTCTTTATCTCATTTCTCTTCACGCAATAATACTGACTTTTTTCCATTACTCATAGAACCAAACCCCCCGAATCCCCCCCGACACGACTCTCCCGTTCCCAGTTTGCCTCGCGAGCAAACCCCCCGGCAACCCACTCCAGGCCCGAGTGGCACCCGATGGTCTGAGGAATTATTCCGTGGTAAGCAGCCAAAGTTTCATTTCATTTTCACTTTCACTTTCGAGTCGAGTGAACTGACTCTTACTCCTTTTTTAGAACCCTCCCAAAGCGAAGAGCCACCTATTCCTGGCCCGAGTCCATCGTCCCAACCACCTGAGGACGATACAACTCGTGAGCCAGAACCTGAGGTGGCTCCTACGCAATCCACAGAGGAACCTTATGGTAAGTCACCCCTTCTTTCTCTTCGATCCATATTCACCTTTCCTCATTTTTTCTTTGACCGTCTCCAGATCGTCCCGCCACTCCTCGCTCGATCATCATCATCGACGATACGCCCGTGAGATCACCCCATCCCCCTCCCCCTTCTTCTTCACCGACTCCACCATCTTCCCCTTCCACTCCAACCCCGGTTCCCTCCCCAGAGATCCCTTCCAGTGCCCCCGAGAACCCCAACGCCTCCTCCCCCCCGGTGCCAAGCTTGTCTCATTCTCACGATGACGCTCGCCAGGAATTCACCGACCTGCGACCGACCCTAATGATTCCTCGAGCCATCGTCCACGATTCGATCAACCGAATCTTGTTGGAGCATCGTCGCTTGCTCCACATGATTCCTTTCGTGGATGCAACTCATCGAAATGAGATGCACCGGGAATTCCGGGAGGAACTAAACTCCCTCCTTGGCAAGGCAATGGAGGCTTATCCAAAGGAGGACATCACCGGGATAGTCTCGAAATACTTAGAAAAATAAAAAAATTTAAAAAAAAAATCATTATTTCCTCTATTTATTATTTGTAATACTTTCTTTCATATAAATTTTTTGTATTGAATGATTGTTATTTTCCATTTCTATTACATTCTTTGCTCACGTTAAGTTATATTTTGTTCAATGGTTCAAATATCCTATTGCATGAGAAAACGTTTTATAAGTGCCCTACCAAAGGTTTGAGTGAGTATTTGTTTGTGTGACCCTCTTTTTCTCAAAATGCCCCAATAGTTGCCGTTATCCTCTCCTATATTTTCTTCTCCCATGGTTTAGAGCCATACCCATTCTTAACTGTAAAAAAGCGGGAGGTTCCCGTATGTGAGCAATCGAGTCCAGATTCGTGAAACATGGCCTTTCCTATGGTCACACGCTATTAGTCTTACTCATGTATTGAATTGTTTAAATTGGCTAGAACCTTCACAAGCGTAAGGATTGGCGTGTGACTTGTCGGGAGGCTGCACAGGCGTAAGGATTGGCGTGTGAATTGTTGGGAGCCTGCACAGGCATAAGGATTGGCGTGTGAATTGTTGGGAGCCTGCACAGGCATAAGGATTGGCGTGTGAATTGTTGGGAGCCTGCACAGGCGTAAGAATTTGTCAGCATTGTTGGCAACCCCCCATGCGTAAGGATTGGCGTGTGAATCGTCGGAAGCCTGTACAGGCGTAAGGAATTTTAGCACTTTTGGGACCCTCCCCAAGCATAAGGATTAGCGTGTGAATTGTTGGGAGCCTGCACAGGCGTAAGAATTGGCGTGTGAATTCTTGGGATCCTGCACAGGCTAAAGAAAATTTCAGCATTGTGGGGAAGCTTCACAAGCGTAAGAATTGGCGTGTGAATCGTCGAAAGCCTGTAAAGGCGTAAGGATTGGCGTGTAAACTTTTGGGAGCCTGCACAGGCATAAGGATTGGCGTGTGTAGCGATGGCCCCCCGCATAGGCGTAAGGAACTTTTAGCATTGTCAGAACCTGCACAAGCATGAGGATTCGCGTGTGAAGCATTGGCATCCTGGACAATAGCAACAAACCAGGACCGATGTACGATGGCATGCCACCGTACATAATCCACTTCACCCCTTTTTCATGTGAGACACCCCATCTCCCGCACTCGAATCCATCCAATCCTGGTGTATATTGTCCTCTGCCTTACCTCAGCATTACTTACCCAACCCACTTGCAAATCTCCTCATTGTTTGAATCGGCATGAGATTGTATTACCATCCCTGATTTGATAGCCGGCTCTCTCGCCAATCTCATAATAGCCATTGCTTTTTTGCCGCATTGTTTTTGCTAACCTGCTTGAGCATTGTGCGGACATACCCACTAGTGTCGTGCTTTCGTTGTCCTGTGCTGGATCAGTATAATGAACAAATGTACTACTGGCCCACACTACCTGAATGAGCCCATGACATGTGGATAGATCAATCCAAAAATGCTCATTTGGGAAAATCAATTTTCCCCCTGTACACCGCTTTGACGCATCTCTTTGAATTTGGCCGGTCCGCTTATCAGCTTGAAACCACCATCCCGAAGCATACAGCGATGCATCCTTATCAACATGAGGTGCGTTTTTGAATCCATTCATGGTGAAAGTGAGTGCGGAAGCAAACTCGAATGCACCCTGATTTGCCGGAATATCGCCTTCATAGTTGACTTGATCAAAAGACGGAACCCCCAATGAGTTGTAGCAATTTTGAATCTTCTGAAATAAATTATCCCCAACATATCGTAAGGATTGACCTAGAATGCGACCCACCGAGCTAAGATTGGCACCTCGGTCCCGCCATTCATCTTTTGCATTTTCAATTTTGCCAGCACTACCATACAGACCAAATTGTTCATTCTTCGTGGTGCATTTGCGCCACCCAATCGCGAACATAAATCCCTCCAGTAATGCTCCATTTGTTGCAATAGGGTCAGTGAACCTCTTTTCGCGAAATAAGAATTGTGATAATTCATCCCATTGATTGACCTCGACTTCACTCATTGTTGTGAATGGTCGGAATTCAACAAGGGCAATGAGTAATCCGGTTGAAGAGAAAATTGCCACACGGCCAAAGTGAATGCGTTTGATCTGATTGACATCCACAACCCTCCGAATTTCACTTGGGGTGATATTTGCTGATACTGGCATTGATATTTGTGCTGTTGGGCGAGAGGAGGAAAAAAACCTATTCATTCGGGTCGTTTTGCGCCCATTTGTCTTTTGGGATCTGCTACTATTCCCGAGTGGTTGCGGGATCACTATGTGTTGAAGCACACAAGATATCAGATACTGCCAAGGAGCTTTCTTCGGCACACATCCTTTGACTTCCCTGTTGGAGCCCACATGACATTGGCACAATCTGAACCGACTAAAGCCCATGTTCTTCAGTGGGGCCCAATGAGGGTGCCACATAAATGTGGAAGCATATATATATATCTATATATATACACTGAGATTAAGCGAGTAACTCACACTTTCCTTCCTCAGCCCGACGCTTTCTCGCGAGTTCCCTTTTACGCTCTTTTCCTTTTTTCGTGAATGGCATGCTTTCAGCAGAAAATGAAATGAAACCGAATGATTACTGATTTCTTAATATCACCTAAATTGGATTGCGATGGATGAATCTTTTTTAATTGCGGCTAAAAAGAAAGCTCACGCCTGACCTTGGCAAATTCACGATCTCAAATACCTGAACCTGAAAATTGCAGTGGATAGTGCATTATTCAATTTTACACATTGATGTTCCCATGCAATCACTTTCCAATCCAGCAATTTGGAATATTGCAAGCACACGCAAATGCAATATGCATCCTGCTGCGGATCCCTAGTTATCCCACTCCTCTTGAAAGACACAGGAACCTTTTGCCTATTATGGGCTGGCGTGAAGTGATACACGCGACCTCCCGCAATGCCCCCGCGTGTGCTACTCGCGGGCACAACGCCTGACTCAGCTTGCGTCTTGTCGGAGTCTTCGCAATGATGTACGGAGGCATGCCGCCGTACAATTACTATTGGTACTCAGACTGTGGCATCCGGGCAGTAGTAGGATAGGAAGTCATGATTATTAAATTCATAAATCACTTTGCAAAATTAAATTACAATCTATCTAGTACAAAGCTAATCTAAAACGGGTCAATCCTGGTTGTGAGTTTAGCTGACCTGGGTACCGTCAAGGTGACCTCATCACTTGAACCAAGCCCGCGATTTGCCACCCAGGCATCACCAAAGTCTAATACTAAGCATCGTGCAAAATCAAATCTAAGAGGTACAGTGGGGTTAAAAGACTCTGATGAGAAGAAACTTTTATTCAGTAAATTACATATATACTTATTAGTACGTAGCCACACTGGCTCCACTAGATTTTTACCCTCTGAAAGTTTTGCGGAAATGTCAATTAGTGCTAAAGCCCCTTTAACTGAGCTTGTTCTCCAGTCATCTGAACATACCATCAAACCACGAACCCCCGCCGCACAGAATGCCGCTAATATACCATAGCAAATTCGATTGATTCCAAGATTCTTGTGACACGCCAAAAGATCTTTGATGGCCTCATTTTTTTTTGAGTTTGTGAGTTTGCCTTTGATGCCATTAACTTCGACCTTTGTATGTGCACGTACCATGTTGTATGCAATCATCAAATGGATAACTGTATCCATTAGATCCTCCAGGTTCTTGTGCGGCTTTGTGGATATCTCATTGTCAGCCCCGCCACCTTCAATGCTGAGTTGGGTTGCACGTTGCTTCGATTTACTCAAGCAGGAGGCAAGGTATTCAACTGCTCCCCGTTCGAGTCCAAGAGGATCGGTTGAATTTGATGTTGGTGCAACATATGGTTTGGGTGCAATCACATCGTATGAGACTAAACTAATGGATTCAAACATAACATTTGCCCAAAAATGTTTAACTGGATTGGCGGGGTAAAGAAGGCTCTGAACCATTTTGAAGAAGGAGTGTTCAGATTTTGGGAGATTATCTGGAGGTTTAGCTGATTCCTTCATCAATTTGAGATCCCAAATGTTGTGATCAAAAAACGCTTCTGTTTCGGTTGGCTTAAAAAAATCTAACCCTGTATATTGCAATTTATATCACCAGTCAACAGCCAATAATCAAGTATCATGCACAAAGATAAAAAAAAACTCACCTGCCATCTCAAGGTCCTGCAGCCAAGCCGACATTTTAAGATCTCGGTTACTGATCACCTTAATACCAATGGGCAGGAATGTATGAGCATCCTTTGTTGGTAAATTGTCCCATCTATTTTTGTAAATCCTATTGATATTATCAAGCCCCCTTTTCCATGATTGTTGAGTAATATTGGAATGATAATTCAAAACGCCTGCAAACTCTTCCATGCGGGATAAAAATATTCCTTGAAAATTCGCAGCGGATGACACTTCGGGCTCAGCGTCGGGAATTATATCAGTCATATCTCGTCCCATTGTATCATGTTTAATTGTTTCCCTTTCTTGAAAGGCTTGAATATTCCGAGGAGAGGCGGGAAGGGTTGCATCATGCATTGTTTCATTGGGTATTGGGGGACTTTCAGTATGTGGAGCTTCATCATGGATTGTTTCATTGAGTATTGGGGGGGGTTCAGTATGCGGAGGTTCATTATCAATATGGTCCCCTTCAACATTGATAATTCCATCACCTTGATCGCGAGAATTGTTTGCGGCTTCAAAGGTACGGCGTTTTTTGTTTGTTTTTTTGGTCGCATGTATATTTGGTCTTTTTCCTAATCCTTTGCCTGGAAATCCAATTACGACTCGAGATCCTTCAGGTAGAGATTCTCCCACCTCCACACCTACCCATATATTGTAAGCAGCTATTTTTATCAATTTTGTTTTGAATTAGTAATGGACTTACGGTTCAAATCCATTTTGAGCAGGCTCATGGCTTCAGCAATCTTTTGACGCACATAATCAGGAATTTTACTATCATTTTGGATTTTTTCGAGCCTTGGGATTGTTTGAGCAATGTTGGAGACAAATTGTTCCTTGGATATAATTTCCACCTCCCCACTGAAAATTACATCATCTTGCCC
Source organism: Austropuccinia psidii (assembly GCA_023105745.1). Taxonomy (NCBI): domain Eukaryota; kingdom Fungi; phylum Basidiomycota; class Pucciniomycetes; order Pucciniales; family Sphaerophragmiaceae; genus Austropuccinia; species Austropuccinia psidii. Next base: position 39,667,622 of record JALGQZ010000007.1, read on the forward strand.
ATCATCTTCTGTTGGTGCACAAGGTTCAACAGTCTTTTCCTTCTCATAACTTTTAAAATTCGGTTTCTGAGAGCTTGGAGGCTGCCCTGAAATAAAGGCTATGACACAATATCAGGTTTTGAGAGATTTGAAATATTAAAGATGGATGCATACTCACATTCCGGAAGAACTGGTGGATCTTGATTATCTTCATGTGACTGGCTCTCTACTTCAATGCCTAATTCACGACTACTGGCGATATCAGAGATTTCACTTCCACTCTCTGGGGCTGAAGTTGGTCGTTCATTGAATTCTGTTGAATTTCCCGGGGTTCGGGCCATAGCGGAGGTAGTTTATTAAGCAAATAGATGGTGACGAGTTGATTGCTAACTTGTTTGAAAATTTTTTGATAAAAGATCCAAATTCGAGAAAAAAGGTGCAAATGCGATTTGTCGGGAAATTGAAGGAGGCGATGTTTTGCAAATTATTTCATATCATGCAAATGAAATCACTTCCCTGTGAGACATTGAATAAAGCTGACTAGTGAGAAACCTACTAAAGTCAACTTTTGAACTATTCAATGCTCATGAGGTAAGGACTAAGCAAAGTGTTCATTTGATTGATATGAAATAAAATGGTTTTGTCGGCAAAACAGGAGACACAATTCTTGTCTTAAATAGTCCACTTATTAGGTTTTAATTTGTGAGTCTCATGATTTAAACCCTAGCCACAACATGGTGAATATACTGACCAATATCCCCTTAGGTCCTGTTGGCAGAGAAGGCCACTCAGCATATGTCGGCAATTGCGTTCATCGTGTACGCCAACAAGCCACCGTACTGTACACTGTGGATGTAATACGGAAGCGTGAGGAGGGTAAGCGTTGTCGGAGGCATGTCGGGAGGGCACTACATGAGCGTAAGGATGGTAAGCAGTGTCGGGAGAATGTCGGGAGGGAGGGTAAGCGTTGTCGGAGGCATGTCGGGAGGGCACTACATGAGCGTAAGGATGGTAAGCAGTGTCGGGAGAATGTCGGGAGGGAGGGTAACTGTTGTCGGAGTCATGTCGGGAGGGCACTACATGAGCGTAAGGATGGTAAGCAGTGTCGGGAGAATGTCGGGAGGGAGGGTAACTGTTGTCGGAGGCATGTCGGGAGGGCACTACATGAGCGTAAGGATGGTAAGCTGTGTCGGAGGCATGTCGGGAGGGCACTACACAAGCGTAAGGGTCATCAGTGGTGTCGGAGGCATGTCGGGAGGGCACTACATGAGCGTAAGGATGGTAAGCGTTGTCGGAGGCATGTCGGGAGGGTACTACACAAGCGTGAGGATGGTAGGGGCGGGGGTGTGAAAGCGTAAGGAGTGGTGAGGACGGAGAGGGGCGGGCAGTGTCGGAGTCTCATCCGGATGGAGGGCGGTGCGGGTGCGTAAGCATGCTAAGCGTCGGGGAGGCGGAAGCCAATGAGGTGAAATTACACGAACGTTGCGCATAGTGTTGAAATGGGTTTGGGCTTTGAGTGACATTCTCATGTGACACATGTGACGATTGACGTTGTCTTGACGCTGACGTGACGTGACCCACTAAATCCAGTGACTATAAAGTGACACTAACGCGACTGAAGCAAGATTTTATACTGACCGCGGTGCGACGTGAAGTCAATCGCCGACGATTGACGCGAGATTTGCCCTGGTGTGAAACAAGGTTTAATACACCTTGGAAAGATTCTGTGGACAAAAACCCCAAAGAAAATTCTAATAATGTTGGGTATAAATCTGCAGATACAGTCAAAAAGTGCCATACTTGCCAAAGCACCACCCATTTAGCTAATACATGTCCAAAAAGGGGGAAAATCAATGAAATTAATATTGGAAAGGGAGCTGATGTTGAAAAAGATGACATAATTGGAGACAATTCAGATGATAAGTCATCCATATTTTCTGAATCTTCAAAAGATATAGAAAATATCAATGCCACTTTTGACATCATGGAATCTTATTCCCACTTGCCACAATTAAGCAATAGTCAACTTGATTTATCAAAAGCTCAAGGGGCACAACTTATGAAAACCAAATCCCAATAGAAGGAATAAGTGTTACAGACCTGAACACCACCTCCTTTGAAGAGGTCAGAAATAGTTACATTCTAGATAACAATTGTGGAATCTTATACCAATTAGTGAACAAAGACTGTAAAGACAACTCTCTAATACATGCCTTGGATGAAGTATGGAAAGGATCATATGATAAAGGAAGATTTCACCTGTTTAATGGTATAAAATTCAACAGTACAAGTAACCCAATGAAAGCATTAGGAATCTTTAAGACCAATGTCATATTCCCACACATAAATGAGAATTTGAGAATCACAGTTGAATTTTTTGTTATGGAAAATTGCTCTAGTACCCATTTTTATTGGGAAATGACTATTCAATCATGTATGGGATAGATTTACATAATAAAAAAGGCAGATAATTTTCTATTGAGACATCTGGTACTAGGAAAATAACCAAAGTTCTTAAAGAAAGGAAATTAAGAACCAAGAAAGTAAGGGAATACCTTGTTAGGTACAGTGACCCAGCTTGTGAAGATGAATGGTTAGAAGACAAAGATATACCAGAAGCTACCAAACTCCTCAGGAGATTCAGACACACTAGAAACACCAATATTACAAAGTAATATTCTTTTTTAGGGGGAGGGAATGTGAGCCTTAGAGGTAATTTCATATACCCAAAAGACCACAAATATAAAAAATAACATATTAATATAAATAAAATAAATTTATTTATATTATTAAAATAAAAATCAAAATATAAATATAAAATTATATTAAAAATAAAAAATTAATTACAATTTAAAAATAAAAATACATTAAATTTTATAAGTATAAAATTACATTTATACTTGAAAAAATTAGGTAAAAATGAAATTTTAACAAAACTGTGAAAAAATAAATAAATTTGGAAAAAAGTTAAATAAAAATTATTATATCTTTTTATCCAATAAATAAATACATAAAAATTATTTCACCATTGGATTCCTCATAAAAAATCAGGTGGGGTCACCTCTGAGTGAAATTCTTGTAACTCAACTCTAAATAAGCTTAAATTAAGTTTTTAGTATTTTCAATACAAAAGTTGGAAATCCTCAAAACCTTAATTTAATTCACACCACATGTGGTCTTAACCATCAATTTTTGTGTTAAAATTGAGGTGTTTTGTTTAGTTTAGAAGTTATGAGGAATTGAAGTATTTTCAATTGAATTCAATTGAAATGTCAAAATGTGCGCATGTATTACATAAGTGAACTTTGATTTACATATGAGGTGTCAATTATTACTGTATTGTACTGTACAATTGAATTGAATTACATATGTAAATTATAAGTATAATACATGATGAGGAATTAAAGGAAAAATAAATTGGAAAGATTAAATTTTGGGGGGAAAAGGAACTGCAGCTCTAAGGGGGAGCTAGACCCCCAAAATCCTTGCTGACAGGCGTGGGATGTCAAAATTCACGCAAAATTTCATCACTTTTGGCCTGGAATTGAGTTACAGGGTCTGTGGACTCAATTGATGATGAGGTTTTAATACCAACTGGGGTAGTTTTAGCTGTTGCCAAGAGGGTAAAACTACCCTTAAGATAAAACCATCAGAGTAAAAACAGTTTTAACTGGTTTCTACGACTCTGACACACATTCTGACGTGTTTTGAAGGCTCTAGGCCTGGTATTGCTATATTAATGGCTGATTTAAGGGTCTAAAATGGCTAAAAATAGCTAAAAATGGCTTAAACCAGCCCTTTTTGGTCTAAACCAGGGTTCAATGATGCCATAATTGGTTTTTCTGTTGTCAGACTGTCTTTCACGACTGACAAGAGTAAATTTTACTTTTGGAGTAAGAGAATTGATGGCTATAAAAGAATGTCTTCTTTGCCCCACTTTTCTCTTCATGTTAGAATCTTTTCCTTTTATTAATTAGTTTAAAACTGTTAAACCAATCAATCAAAGATTCCAACCACCACTTTTAAATCATTTTAATCCTTTTAAACACGTGAAAAAATCATTATAATCATTGTTTGTAACTCTTATAATCATTTTTACCCCTGAACCACCCCAAAAGTGAATTAAAGCATCTTTCATCACTGTAAACTTTGTCACTTTGTTTCCAAATTCACTCTGGTCACTTTTGGGCGTGTTTTCTCTTTAATACTCTTTTTAAAGACTTTGTTCTTTAATTAATTGCTTGCAGTTCTTTGCTCAATTAATTCCAATTGAAATTGCTCTTGAAGAAATTTCTTTTGTAGCCTTAAAATATCTCTTGTAGAGTATTTTTTGGATAAATTTTTATTGTTGGTAAAACAATAAATTTTTATAATATTATTGTTCTATACTAATAAAGTTATAAACAATAAAATTGGCGTGTTTTCTCTTAAAAATAATATTTCATACTATTTTTAATTGATTTTTACCTTATACAAATTTTGAGGACAGGAAAAGTACTTGATTTTTAATCAAAGTTTCATATCCACACCTTACACCAACCCCCAGGCCTCCATCACTGTTTTTGGGCCTGGGGGGTCCCTTTGTCTTCCAGGGGCTTCCAGACCCCATGGCCACCTTCATTGGTTTCCTGGCCACCCCTTTCATTATGGGGGTTTTGGCCTAAATGGCCTTTTTGGGCCATTTAGGCCCCCCACAGCTTCTACGGTCCATGGTCCGTAGGCGGATTAGGCCCCTTTTGGCCTAATCCAATGAGGCCAAAAGGGGCCAAAGGGGGCAGCCACCTAGTCCCAAGGCCAGGTGGGCCCCAAACCACAATTGGGCCCACCTGAGCCATTTTTGGCCACCAATCCCTTGGACCCAAATTGGACCAAAAACAACTTGGATCCATTTTTGGCCATAAATCCCTCAGGACCCATTTTTGGCCCTGGACCACCATGGACCAACTTCACCGTCATGGCCTCTGGCAACCACCAGAGGCCACCAAATCACCTCAACAAGCATTTCCCTCAACTTAAGGGAGGATTGCTTCATTCCTCCATGCACCTTGTACTCAAGGTTGCAGGAGTGGTGCATATATGGTGTTATATACCATTATGCACCATTTTTGCTCAGCAATTCAATGGTGACGTTTTCAGGACCCAAATCAACCTTCTTAACTCAAGGTACCAAGATCCAACGCCCATTTCGAAGGAGAACCTTTGGGCTCATCAGTTTGGTAATCCATGGCGGCAATCAGAAGACCATTCAAGGACTCCAATCACCTGGCTCAGCAGGAGTTGGGTTGTCAATTTCATTCAGGGTTATTCTAAGGGCAATTCTCAAAAGGTATTACATCTTTTCAATCAGTTGTCAAGGCATCAAGTATTTCAATACTTCTTGGACAACTCAATTGGTTCATACAGGCGGTAATCAATCAACCTGTACGTACTTGGCCCAATTGGGCCAATTCATATTCTACTGTGGGAATTCAATCACACAGTTTCAAATTCAAGATGGCCAGAACTGTATTGGCCCGATTCGGACAATACAGCCGGTGATCCAACTCCAGGATCAATCTTTCAGCTTTTCACATATACTGGCCACCTTTCAGCACCTGGGGACTTTTTCCCCAGTTAATTAGTATAGTGGATTTATTTTTATCCTTATTTTCTTTTACCTTATTAAAGTTAATACTGATAATCTTAATTCAGTCATTCAGCCCCCTTTTCCTTTTATTTCCTCGCCTGTCCAGCGGATATTGGTGGTCATATCCTTATACTAATTCCATTTCCTTTTCTGGCAGGTTGAAACAGTGAATTGAGGATTCACCTGGTTGGCTTCTTGGCTTTTGGCTTCTTTTTTATCTTTGGCCATTGGCTTCATCTTCTCTTATCTCATCTTTTGGCATACTTGTTTTCTCCCATATTCTTTCTTAGAGAAAATTCATTCTTATTATTCTTTTATCTTTGGAGCCCTCCAAGTGAGTTCTTGATTCCTGAGTGCCAGGCCCTCTTCTTCCAAGAGCCCCTGTGACATTATATTAATTAACTCATAATTCTTCTTCATTCATTCATTCTTTTATTCTTATATTTTAAATTCATTCATTCATTTTATCAAACATATGATTCTTTAACGTTTTATGATCTTATGGTTCTTCGTCACCTCTCAATTTTCTCTCATTCATTCTTCATTCTGAAAATTGAAGGCTGACCCATTTTTTAATTTTTGTTATCTTTTCAATCTCATTCTCAATCTTAATCAATCTATTTTTATCCATAATTCAGGCATTTTTTATCTTTGGTTCTCAAGTTATTCATCAGGTTATTCAGACACGTTCTTCATATCAGGATTCACTTTGATTTATTCCTCAAGAATTTTTGATTTTTTGGAAGAATTCACTTGAAAATTGATTTGATTGACTAATTTGACATAATTGAAATTGACCTCAAGATAATTGATTTACCTGAAGATTTTATTGATTTTGCTGATTATTCACATCAAGATTTTTGACATAAATTGATTTTGACTCAAGAATTCATTTTGATTGATTGATTTTTTCTGCAAGATTTTGATTTGATTTGATTTTGATTGTTTGATTGATTGTTTTATTGACTTCAAGATTCTCATTGATATTGATTTTTACTTCAAGACTCATTTGATTTGATTGATTGACGTATTTGAAGAATTTTGATTCATTGATTATCCAATTTCCTCAAGATTTGATTGTTGATTTTGTACTTCAAGAAAATTTTGATTTTATTTCATTTATTTTGGTTGATTATTCCTGAAATCATGCCAGTTCAACATTCACCTCCAGCAAGACAGACTAGATCTCAGGCCAGAGCTCAAGCTGTTCTGACTCCAACTCCAAGGGCTCCTCTTGACGGTACCCCAGCAGTTTCTCAACTGAGGGCCAGATTGGACAGAGGACCCATTATGGAAGGAGCAGCACCATCCAGGAAGGAAGGAAGAGGGCCAAGAAGATCAATGTCTTTATCAGGAGTGGTTGGCGGATTCCCAGGATTTTCAAGAACCAGTCCCAAGGTTCAAGGTGAAGATGGTGAAGAGGAGGAGGAGAATTCTGTGGAAGAGGAAGAGTCTAATGGCACTGAGGCTGCTCCTGCTCCTGTGGGAGCATCTGAGGGCACCAGAGGACCAACTCTAGCCCAGTCTGATCAGCCTGCCTCTCATCAGTCTGAACCGTCTTTATTGGCCATTATGCAACAAATGACTCAGATTATGGCCAATCTGCAAGCAGCTTCTTCTTCTGAATTATAAAGACCACCAGCCTTCAAGACTCCCTCTATGAAGGCTCCAGAATGCTTTGATGGGACTCAGCCCTTCAAAGTCAGAAGCTTTATTCAATCTTGTCAACTCATCTTTCATAATGATCCGGCAAACTTCTCTCAAGACAGAAAGAAGGTTCTTTATGCCACTTCATTCTTAGTTGGCAGGGCTGAAAAATGGATTGAGCCTTATCTTTCCAACCTCAATAATCAAGACTCAAATTATCTCCTCAATTCCTGGCCATTATTTGAATCCCAATTGTTCACTTTATTTGGAGACCCAAATGAAGTTAGAAAAGCAGAAGCTGAATTGGATGGCCTTAGGATGAAAGAAGGTGGGCATGTTGCTTTGTATATTGCCGATTTCAGGAGTTTGATTTCAAGAATTGGGGATTGGGGTGAAAGGGCTCTTATTCATCATTTCAGGAAGGGCTTGGCCTCCAGGATTCCGGATCAATTGGCCTCCCATCCTTCAAACATTGATTCTCTTCAAGACTTAATGGACTTCAGCCTGGAACTTGATACCAGGTACCATGAGAGGCAGAAGGAAAAGAATCATCATCAAGAGAAGAAGCCTGAAGCCTCAAAATCTCACTCTTCTCATCATCAAGTTTCTTCAAGTTCAAGACCAAAGAAGAAATTTCATTCTCAAAAGCGGGACAAGCCCCATTCTTCATTGTTGAATAAGGACTTCAAGTTGAAAGGTTCTGAAAAGGAAAGAAGAATCAAGGAGGGTTTGTGTACCTATTGTGGTGGGAAGCATAGTCTTGAGTCCTGTGTCAAAAGGCCTCAAAACAAGCTTACCCAACCGTCAGGCAGTTTTCCCAGCCAGGGAAAAGCCTGAGTGAAGATCATGTTGTGTTCAATGGTCTTCACAGTTTTCCTTCCAGAGCACGATTGTGCATTCTGAATACTGGTGTCAAGAATTCTCTCAAATTCTTTGTTTTCTCTTCTCTTTCTGATGTTTTTTACAGTATTCTGATTGATTCTGGTGCTACACACTCATTCATTAAAAAGCAGTTTGTTCACAAGTACTCATTGACTACGTCAGAACTTCCAGAGAAGATTCCTCTTATCATTTTGGACTCCTCTGAGTCCCCTTCCTTATTTGTGACTCACCATACTAAATATATGGTTGAGCTCCCTTCCTTCCCAAGCTTTGAATGGGATTTTTTAGTCATTGATACTCCCAAGGGAGAAGACCTCATATTGGGCTTTGACTTTCTCAATCATTTTAATCCTTCTATTGATTGGAGGCAAGGGCTGATCACCTTTAATCCTGATCAAAAGGACTATTCTGATCCTTCCAATTCCTTCCGTAATGACTCTTCTTCTGCCAAATCATGTGCAGCTCTGGTTGGTGATTCTAGAACACCATCAGTTCCATCTTCTGTCCATATTCCTTCCCTTAATTCCCATCTGTCATTACCATCATCTGGAGATGAATTCTTCAAAGAGATTCAAGATGTTGGGGAAGATAATTCTGTATCTTCACTTCATCTCTTCTTTGGGAATATGGACCTTCCTCCTTCATCTTATCATGACTCCCTGGAGGAGTTGTGGGATGAAGAGGAAGAGCCAGAAGAATTGAAAACCGTGATGAAGGTTGTTCCCTCTGTTTATCACCAATACTTGGATGTATTCTCCAAGGTGAAGGCAGAGAAACTTCCTCCTCACCGTGCCTGTGATCATCATATCAAACGGGAGGGGTCTCTACCTCCAGTTGGGGTGATCTACTCTTTATCCAAACAAGAGTCAGATAGACTCAGGGCCTACATTTCAGAGAATGTAGAGAAAGGTTTCATCCGGCCAAGCTCCTCCTCAACAGGAGCACCTGTCCTCTTTGTTAAAAGGAAAGATGGTGGCCTCCGTTTGTGTGTTGATTACCGCAAACTCAATGCTGTCACTAGGAAGAACAAATATCCTGTTCCTCCTATGAACCAGCTTCTTAATGTCTTTAATGGTTCTTCTATCTTCTCCAAGATTGATTTGCGTGGTGCATATAACCTGCTCAGAATCAAGGAGGGTGATGAACATTTGACATGCTTCAGAACTAAATATGGCAGTTTTGAGTACTTGGTTATGCCATTTGGGCTCACCAATGCTCCTGCCTCTTTTCAGAATCTTGTCAATGATATATTCCAAGATCTTCTTGATGTTTTTGTTGTGGTTTATTTGGATGACATTATGGTCTTTTCCAAATCTGAGGAAGAACATGTCACTCATGTGTCCACTGTTCTTTCCAGACTCAGAGCCAATAACCTTTTTGCCAAGGCTTCTAAATGCCTTTTTCATGTTTCTAGTGTAGAATATCTCGGTTATGTTGTTTCTTCTGAAGGCCTCAAGATGGACCAAGCAAAAGTCCAGCAGATCCTTAATTGGCCTCCTCCAAGAAACCTCAAGGCCCTTCAATCCTTCCTTGGCTTTGCCAACTTCTACCGCTGTTTCATCAATAATTATTCAAAGAAAATCAGTTCACTCACCAGTTTCCTCAAGAAAGATTCCTGTTTCCCCCTCAATGAGGAAGCTCTTAGCCAGTTTCATCAACTCAAAGAGGCCTTCACTACCGCTCCAATCCTTCTCTACCCACCATTGTAGAGACCAATGCATCCGATTATGCTTTGGGTGCTGTACTGAGTCAGGTCTCTGACTCAGGAAAACATCCCATTGCATTCGACAGCCGCAAGCTTATTCCAGCGGAGCTTAACTATGAGATTCATGACAAGGAACTCCTTGGCATAGTCTGGGCTCTCAAGCGCTGGAGGGCTTTTCTTCTTTCTCTGTCTTCCCCTTTTGAAGTTCTCACCGATCATTCTTCTCTTCAGTACTTTATGTCATCAAAGATCCTTACTCGCTGTCAAGCCCGTTGGGCTGAATTCCTGTCTGAATTTCATTTCTCAATCACTTACCGCCCTGGCCGCCTGGCTACTCTTCCGGATGCTTTATCACGTCGGGACGATGTCTATCCGGAGAGGGGGGAGGATTTCATCAGCAAGAATCCAATGAATTTTCAGCAACTCATTAAGCAAGATGGAGTTCAACCCTCAAAGTTCTTTGCAGTCAAGGTGGAGTCATTTTCAAATCTGATTGACTCAATTCAGAAGGCAGTATGGCAAGATCCTCAGAACCGAAGTATCCTTGAAGATTTGGGTAAAGGTAAATCTGTCCAAGATTATTCTCTTGATTCCTCCTCCCAACTTCTTCTCTTCAAAGATTGGGTGGTAGTCCCAAATGACTCCACAATTCAACTCAGCATTCTTCAAAAGCGTCACGATTCTCCTCTAGCTGGACACCCTGGCCAAGAGAAGACTCTCAAACTTGTCAAGCGGGACTTCCACTGGTCCGGCATGACTCAATTCATCAAGGATTATGTTTCATCCTGTCAACAGTGTTCAAGAAACAAGAATATTCATCATAAGAAGTTTGGATTTCTCAAGCCTCTTCCAATTCCAAATGGTCCTTGGATTTGCCTCTCAATGGATTTCATCACTCAACTTCCACTGTCCAATTCCTTTGACTCAATCCTTGTCATAGTGGACAGATTCTCGAAAATGGCAGTGTTTATTCCAACAATGTCTTCAATCACTTCACTGGATTTGGCCTATTTATTCATCAAGAATATTTTCTCAAAACATGGCCTCCCATCAAGCATTGTCAGTGATAGAGGTTCACTCTTTGTTTCTTCCTTCTGGACCAATCTTTGTCAGCAGCTCAAGATTTCCAGAGACTTGTCAACTGCTTATCACCCAGAAACTGATGGACAGACAGAGAGGGTAAATCAGATACTAGAACAGTATCTTTGGATGTATGTCAGTTATCATCAAGATGATTGGAACACCTGGCTCCCTCTGGCTGAATTTGCCTACAATAATTCTGATCACTCTTCAACCAAGCACTCACCGTTTTTCACTGTTTATGGAAGAGATCCACAATTTGATTCAGTTCACATCACTCAAGATACTCCTGCTGGAAAGTTATCAACAAAAATCCAATCAGTACAGCAAGATGTCAAGAGAGAACTTGAAATCGCCATAAACCGGTTTAAGAGGTATGCAGATAAAAGTAGAGCAAGTCCACCTGTTTTCAATCCTGGTGACATGGTATGGCTTTCTTCCAAGAATATCAAATCAACTGGCCCCACCAAGAAACTGTCTGAAAGATGGTTGGGTCCCTTTCCAATCTTGAAGAAAGTCAGTACTCATGCTTACCACCTCAAGCTTCCATCTCAATGGAAATCCATCCACCCATTTTTCCATATCTCACTCTTGGAACCAGTCAAGACATCAAAAATCCCAAATCGGCATCAAGAGCCTCCTCCGCCAATCATTATTGAGGAAGAAGAGGAATGGGAAGTCTCACAAGTACTGGATTCAAAGCTCAAGAGAAGAAAATTATGGTATCTGGTGGAATGGAAAGGTTTCAGTCAAGATTAAGAAGGATCCACATGGGAACCAGCTGAAAACCTCAAGAATTGTCCTGAACTTGTCAAAGATTTTCATTCGTTATATCCTGACAAGCCAGGACCCAATTCTTCAATGGCTTGAATTTTTATGGTGCTTGGTGGGGAGAGGAATTACCAAAAGTAAGTCCCACTCCTGGTATGCACCTTTAGGGGTATTCTACTCTTCTTTGTTGTAAGCATCACCTTGGCCACTCTGTGAGCACTTTTCAATTTGGACACAGACTTCTTGGCCCGGCTTTCAACATCCGAATTCCAAATTTATGGCCATTTACACTTGGGCAAATGGACCATTCCTTTTTTATTCTCCCTCCCAAGACTTTATTCTTTCAACACATTCATTTATCAAGGGCTTTCTTATTTATAGCACTGGCGGGAGTGGCAACTACTAAAAGTAAGTTCCTCTCCTGGTGTGCACTTCCCTGAGGGGTCTACAATCTGTCAAAACATCACCTTGGCCACTCTGTGAGCACCTGGCATCAAATTCTTTTATCCAGGTCCTTGGTCACTTTCAAAATCAATTGTCGTAATCCGTGATGAAGATTGGATTCCTCCTCAAATTTCATTTTCTTTATTTTTTCTGTTTCTCTCTTTATATCTGTTTCCTTTTCTCTTTTACTCTTTATATTCTTTTAAAATTTCTTTTCTTATAACTCTTTAACGCCAAAATCTTTATGTCAAATCATGTCTTCAACTTTGTCAAAGCCAAATGTCAAGAGAAGATCAAGTCAACCTCAATTCATATGCCAACAAGCTTATCAGTTCAATTCTTCTTTTCAAGATTCAATACCTCTGGAATCCTTACGTCTCATTAGCCTCAACAGGCCTCTACCTTACCTTGGTGCTCAGGAGCTCACCATTCAAGGTAGGGGGGTACTGTCACAACCACGTATTTTGACCCTCCTCCTTGATGGCGGCGGCAATCCAACCTGGAGCCAAGTTGGGGCCAATTGGCCATATCATATCATTTATGGCCAATTGACCCCTTTTGGGTGTTCCATGGCTCTTACGCCATAACCCATTCCATTGGCCACTTATGGCCTCCATCATCCTTTATGGCCTCAGGCCATATCCTGCGTCATTGGCCCTCTTGGCCAATTTCCACCTCACCAACCCCCAGGCCTCCATCACTGTTTTTGGGCCTGGGGGGTCCCTTTGTCTTCCAGACCCCATGGCCACCTTCATTGGTTTCCTGGCCACCCCTTTCATTATGGGGGTTTTGGCCTAAATGGCCTTTTTGGGCCATTTAGGCCCCCCACGGCTTCTACGGTCCACGGTCCGCGGTCCGTACGGTCCGTAGGCGGATTAGGCCCCTTTTGGCCTAATCCAATGAGGTCAAAAGGGGCCAAAGGGGGCAGCCACCTAGCCCCCAAGGCCAGGTGGGCCCACCTGAGCCATTTTTGGCCACCAATCCCTTGGACCCAAATTGGACCAAAAACATCTTGGATCCATTTTTGGCCATAAATCCCTCAGGACCCATTTTTGGCCCTGGACCACCATGGACCAACTTCACCATCATGGCCTCTGGCAACCACCAGAGGCCACCAAATCACCTCAACAAGCATTTTCCTCAGCTTAAGGGAGGATTGCTTCATTCCTCCATGCACCTCGTACTCAAGGTTGCAGGAGTGGTGCATATATGGTGTTATATACCATTATGCACCATTTTTGCTCGGCAATTCAATGGTGACGTTTTCAGGACCCAAATCAACCTTCTTAACTCAAGGTACCAAGATCCAACGCCCATTTCGAAGGAGAACCTTTGGGCTCATCAGTTTGGTAATCCATGGCGGCAATCAGAAGACCATTCAAGGACTCCAATCACCTGGCTCAGCAGGAGTTGGGTTGTCAATTTCATTCAGGGTTATTCTAAGGGCAATTCTCAAAAGGTATTACATCTTTTCAATCAGTTGTCAAGGCATCAAGTATTTCAATACTTCTTGGACAACTCAATTGGTTCATACAGGCGGTAATCAATCAACCTGTACGTACTTGGCCCAATTGGGCCAATTCATATTCTACTGTGGGAATTCAATCACACAGTTTCAAATTCAAGATGGCCAGAACTGTATTGGCCCGATTCGGACAATACAGCCGGTGATCCAACTCCAGGATCAATCTTTCAGCTTTTCACATATACTGGCCACCTTTCAGCACCTGGGGACTTTTTCCCCAGTTAATTAATATAGTGGATTTATTTTTATCCTTATTTTCTTTTACCTTATTAAAGTTAATACTGATAATCTTAAGTCAGTCATTCAGCCCCCTTTTCCTTTTATTTCCTCGCCTGTCCAGCGGATATTGGTGGTCATATCCTTATACTAATTCCATTTCCTTTTCTGGCAGGTTGAAACAGTGAATTGAGGATTCACCTGGTTGGCTTCTTGGCTTTTGGCTTCTTTATTATCTTTGGCCATTGGCTTCATCTTCTCTTATCTCATCTTTTGGCATACTTGTTTTCTCCCATATTCTTTCTTAGAGAAAATTCATTCTTATTATTCTTTTATCTTTGGAGCCCTCCAAGTGAGTTCTTGATTCCTGAGTGCCAGGCCCTCTTCTTCCAAGAGCCCCTGTGACAGGAAGGAACATTTGGACTACTATTATTTTCTGCTATTGAAACATGTAATTCTTCTTGAATAATTTCATTTGTTGCAGTCAGTGTATGAACCTGAGCTGGAGAATTGGGGATGCTATTGGCTGGTACTTCCAAAGAGTGGCCATTGTTAAAATGAGGAGATTCACATTGTGAAGATCTGCTGGGGGTGACATTTGGCGGATGTTTGGGTATGGAAGAGTTGGGAATTTGTTGCTTGGTAATAATTGGGGGGGTGGTGGGAGTCTCAATTGGGATGTTTGAGTGAACAGGGGGTTCGACAATGGTATATAGTAAAGAATAGGGGAGGTCATTTGATTGGGGGTTGATTGTTTGGGGGGGTAGAATTGGTACAAAGTGTTGATGTAGTAGAAGACATATTCATGGAAACTAACTCTTGAGTATTATTAAAAGTAACAGTTTTCTGCATAAACCTACAAATATTTGGTGGTTGTTTGTTTTGAATTCTCCAATTTTTCTTGTGATTTCCATCAGGAACAACCTCCTCCAAAGAGGATGATTGGGATGAGCATATGGAAGGAACTTCTCTCTCAATAACTTCAACATTGCCATCTATGAGACCAATTGCTTGTCAAGAAGACAATTATACAAGAAGGGAGATGAAATTAATAAAAAATTGAGGACAGACATGAAGAATAATAATTACGATGTTCTTTTTGAGAAATCAATGTAAGGCTCTTTTTAAATAATTCTTAATCTCAATTGATACAGGATTCTTTTCAGCTTCAGAAAGGGAATTATTGAGAATTTTCTTGATATGGTTGTGATTGAGAGAAAATTTTTCACGGGAGAGGCAAGTTAGCTCAGAAGAAAGAATTGGTGAGATAGATTGTACTTGAGTGGGTGGGTTATTCATGTCAAATTCTATGAATAAGGGGGGTGGAAGGGTTTGTGGAGTATGTGGGTGTGTGTTACATAAGCTCATTTTTGGTGTGTTTGTGATATCTGATATGTTTTGTAAAAATATAACATTAAAAATTGTTGGGGATTAGATTACATGGGGAAGAAAAAATTTACCAAGTTGAAAGGGTCTTCTATTTGTGTTGTTTGGTGGGGGCAGGGAAAAATGTGATTATGAGTAATGGGAGCTGGTGGGACTATATTGGGAAAATTGAGGTAGTGAAAAAGATTGTAACATTCATGAGGTTCAGTACTTTGCTTTGGGGTGGACAATGAATTGATGGATGAATGAGATGGTCCCTCATCTTGATAAGATAATGATGAATTCAATTCTGTGGTATTTGAAAAATTCCTATGAAACATTTCATCAAATGAGACATCTGAATCAGGTGGTTGGGGTGGATTGATACACCAGGGCACATCTTGTGTCAATCATCGGCAAATGACTTCACGTCAAGCAAACGTCAAGCAGGATAAAAGTCAAGCTCACATCAAGCAAAAGTCAGACAAACATTGAGCACACGTCACACTCTTGTCTTACACCAAATCCTGTGAGATGCACCAATATTGGTTCCCCTGTGCCTTCAACTCAGATTCCTCACCACTTGATCATCCCGCAACCGTCCGATGGTTGGTAAAAATTACACAAGACCTGCCTGTTTGCACAAACACACATCAAAGAGGTCCTTCAGCAAGTCTTGATGTAGGCTGGGGGTTTGACTTCACCAGGTCATCTGTGAGCCTTAGAGGTAATTTCATGTACCCAAAAGCCCACAAATACAAAATTAATATATGAATATAAATAAAATAAATTTATTTATATAATTAAAATACAAATCAAAATATAAATATAAAATTATATTCACAATTAAAAATTTAATTACAATTTTAAAATAAAATTACATTAAATTTTGAAATTGTAAAATTACATTTATACTTGAAAAAATTAAGTAAAAATGAATATTTAACAAAATTGTAAAAAAATAAATAAATTTGGAAAAAAGTTAAATAAACATGATTATTACTTTTTATCCAATAAATAAACATATAAAAATTGTTTTACCATTGGATTCCTCATAAAAAATCAGGTGGGATCACCTCTGAGTGAAGATTTTGTAACTCAACTCTTAATAAGCTTAAATTAAGTTTTTAGTATTTTCTGTATGAAAATTGAAAATTTTCAAAACTTTGATTTAATTCACATCACATGTAGTGTTAAACACCAAAATTTGTGTTAAAATTGAGGTGTTGTGTATATTTTGAAACTTATGAGGAATTAAAGTATTTTCAATTGAATTCAATTGAAATGTCAAAATGTGCGTGTGTATTACATAAGTGAACTTTGATTTACATATGAGGTATCAATTATTACTGTATTGAACTGTACAGCTCAATTGAATTACATATGTAAATTATAAGTATAATACATGATGCGGAATTAAAGGAAAAATAAATTGGGGGGGGAAAGGAACTCCAGCTCTAAGGGGGAGCTAGACCCCCAAAAGGTGTGTGGTGTCAAAATTGATGCAAAAGTTCATTACTTTTTGCCTGGAATTGAGCCACAGGGTCTGTGGACTCAATTGATGATGAGGTTTTGATACCATCTGGGGTAGTTTTAGCTGTTGCCAAGAGGGTAAAACTGCCCTTAAGATAGAACAATCATAGTAAAAGAATTTTTAACTGGTTTCTACGTCTCTTACACACATTTTGACGTGTTTAGAAGGCTCTATATCAGGTATTACTATAGTAATGGCTGATTTAAGGGCCTAAAATGGCTAAAAATGGCTTAAACCAGCCCTTTTTTGGTCTGAACCAGGGTTCAATGATGCCATAATTGGCTTTTCTGTTGTCAGACTGTTTTTCACGACTGACAAGAGTAAATCTTACTTTTGGAGTAAGAAAATTGATTGCTATAAAAGAATGTCTTCTTTGCCCCACTTTTCTCTTCATGTTAGAATCTTTTCCTTTTATAATTAGTTTAAACACTGTTAAACCAATCAATAAAAGATTCCAACCACCTTTCTTAAATCATCTTAAAACATTTTAACCACGTGAAAAAATCATTATAATCATTGTTTGTAAATCTTTTAATCATTTTTACCCCTGAACCACTGCAAAAGTGAATTAAAGCATCTTTCATCACTGTTAGCTTTGTCACTTTATTTCCAAATTCACTGTGGTCACTTTTGGGCATGTTTTCTCTTTAATATTCTTTTTAAAGACTTTTTTCTTTGATTAATTGCCTGCAGTTCTTTTCTCAATTAATTCCATTTGAAATTTCACTTGAAGAAATTTCTTTTGAAGCCTTAAAATATCACTTGTAGAGTATTTTTTGGATAAATTTTTATTGTTGGTAAAAAAATAAATATTTATCATATTATTGTTTTATACTAATAAAGTTATAAACAATAAAATTGGTGTGTTTTCTCTCAAAAATAATATTTCTTACTATTTTTAGTTGATTTTTACCTTATTTGTCAGGCTGAGTCTATGTTGAAGTGGTAATAAGGCTCTTTACAACAAAAACTATGACTGTGAAACGTAGAAAATAGTTTAAAATACTTTTATAAGGGTTAAAGATGTTTTAATTTAATAATAAGAGGGCTTTACTATAAGGAATATAGTGGTGGTGAGCGCTGTTGAAAGCCCTGGGTGCAGCTTTACCTGTTGGGTTACAATAATAAAGACTACAATACTTTAAATTAAGAGTATACCTGCTTATTACCCAAGAGCAAAACTGTTTTTGACAGTTTACTACATAGGGTATTCAAGAGCAGGATGAGGAGACAATTCTGGCTGTGAAAAGCCTCCTTTTTATCCTGAAATGGGGTGGAAAGGGTGCTAGACCTTTCCACGTAGAGGAAGTGAAGATTTTTCACTCTCTAGGACTGAATTGTGGTTTGCAAACAGCCTGTATTCCCTGTATTGGGCTCAGATGTGGTTTTGAAACCACATCTGGGCAGTTCCACCAATACAGGGTGAAAAATTTCATCTGGGGACCTCACTGCCTGATTCTGACATGTATGACGGGTAGAATGCTGTACAGCAGCTGTATGGGAGCCCAGTATTGACTGAATTATGAGGTATTGAAGTATTTACATGCTTCTTTGTCTGTTTGACACCTCATAATCAGAGTACAACTGTATCCTGTCATAATAAAGTTGTATTGGTCATATTGTGGGATTATAACCTTCAAATGGCCATAACTCTGTCAGTTTTTGAGATATCATGCTCAGAGTTGGTTCATTGGATAGCCCTCCATGATCTCTAAACAATGATCCACAATCTGGTATGTTTATCTTTAAATATGACAAAGGTATCCCATGTACAAGGTTTTTGTACATAGGCATGGTTTGGGCAAAAAGCTGTATTGAGCTTGTTTGCCTCATAACTTCTGTTATAGGTGAGATATGAACAAGTGGATGGCACCATCAGATAGCCCTGATTTTTTGTTTTCCAAAAAGACTCCACTTCAAGTGTCCCACACTAAAAATCTAGAAGTTAGATGAGAGGTGAATGTTTTTTTCACCCTTATTTGGCCTGAATTTGACCATAACTCAAGTAATACTGGTGCTAGCTCAGTTTGGCTGCTACCATTGGATAGCCCTGAATTAGAGCTTCATTTTGAGTACCCATTTGATGGGGTTAAGCCTCTCCTTCTAGATTTTACATAAGAGGTGAAAATTGAGGTTTTTGATCAGCAATAACTTTGAGCAGGAATAACTTTGTTATTTCTTGTCCTATGGTGAGGGGACTTATGTTTTCAGAAATAGGTGAGTGTCCTCTTTATTTTGATACCTTTTGGGATGATTTGGCTGAGCTCCATGTTTTGGTGGTATCTTGGCTATACCATTGGTTTATGAAATTTTTGTAAGGTGTGGATATGAAACTTTGATTAAAAATCAAGTACTTTTCCTGTCCTCAAAAATTTATATAAGGTAAAATTCAATTAAAAATAGTAAAGAATATTATTTTTAAGAGAAAACACGCCAAATTTATTGTTTATAACTTTATTAGTATAAAACAATAATATTATAAAGATTTTCTTGTTTTACCAACAATAAAAATTTATCCAAAAATACTCTACAAGAAATATTTAAGGCTACAAAAGAAATTTCTTCAAGAGCAATTTCAATTGGAATAAATTGAGCAAAGAACTGCAAGAAATTAATCAAAGAACAAAGTCTTTAAAAAGAATATTAAAGAGAAAACACGCCCAAAAGTGACCACAGTGAATTTGGAAACAAAGTGACAAAGTTTACAGTGATGAAAGATGCTTTAATTCACTTTTGGGGTGGTTCACGGGTAAAAATGATTATAAGAGTTACAAACAATGATTATAATGATTTTTTCACGTGGTTTAAAGGTTTAAAATGATTTAATAAAGGTGGTTGGAATCTTTTATGGATTGGTTTAACAATGTTTAAACTAATTATTAAAGGAAAAGATTCTAACATGAAGAGAAAAGTGGGGCCAAGAAGACATTCTTTTATAGCCATCAATTCTCTTACTCCAAAAGTAAAATTTACTCTTTTCAGTCTTTAAAAACAGTCTGATAACAGAAGAGCCAATTATGGCATCATTGAATGCTGGTTTAAACCATAAAGGGCTGGTTTAAGCCATTTTTAGCCATTTTAGACCCTTAAATCAGCCATTACTATGGCAAAACCAGGCCTAGAGCCTTCAAAACATGTCGGAAAGTGTGTCAGAGACGTAGAAACCAGTTAGAACTGTTTTTACTATGATATTTTTATCTTAAGCGTAGTTTTACCCTCTTGGCAACAGCTAAAACTACCCCAGTTGGTATCAAAACCTCATCATCAATTGAGTCCACAGACCCTGTAACTCAATTCCAGGCCAAAAGTGATGAACGTTTGCGTGAATTTTGACATCCCACGCCTGTCAGCAAGGATTTTGGGGGTCTAGCTCCCCCTTAGAGCTGGAGTTCCTTTTCCCCCCCAAATTTAATCTTTCCAATTTATTTTTCCTTTAATTCCTCATCATGTATTATACTTATAATTTACATATGTAATTCAATTGCATTGTACAGTACAATACAGTAATAATTCATACCTCATATGTAATTCAAAGTTCACTGATGTAATACACGCGCACATTTTGACATTTCAATTGAATTCAATTGAAAATACTTCAATTCCTCATAACTTCTAAACTAAACACAAAACCTCAATTTTAACACAAAAATTGATGGTTAAGACCACATGTGGTGTGAATTAAATTAAAGTTTTGAGGATTTTCAACTCTTGTATTGAAAATACTAAAAACTTAATTTAAGCTTATTTAGAGTTGAGTTACAAGAATTTCACTCAGAGGTAACCCCACCTGATTTTTTATGAGGAATCCAATGGTGAAATAATTTTTATGTGTTTATTTATTGAATAAAAAGTTATAATAATTTTTATTCAAATTTTTTCCAAATTTATTTATTTTTTCACAATTTTGTTAAAATATCATTTTTACTTAATTTTTTCAAGTATAAATGGAATTTTATCCTTACAAAATTCAATGTATTTTTATTCTTAAATTGTAATTAATTTTTTATTTTTAATATAATTTTATATTTATATTTTTATTTTTATTTTAATAATATAAATAAATTTATTTTATTTATATTAATATGTTAACTTTGTATTTGTGGTCTTTTGGGGATGTGAAATTACCTCTAAGGCTCACACAAACCAAACACAAACAAGGTTAAGGAAACTAGTTATCTCTTCCTAAATCATCAAAGGTTCTCTGAAAATCATTTATCAATTCATCTTCATACCAGGCAAATTTTGCAGCCATCTCTTCTGAAGCAGTACTCGCAATAGTCCTGTCATTTGCATACATAATCACCTCCCTGCTATTTCTATAAACCCTCCTGAATAATCTGTCCACAGCTTCTTGGTTTTCACTTTCCGCATTGGGATCTTTTCTGGTGATTTTGGATAGGCCAGCAATCTCTTCTTTGAAAAACTTGAGCAGCAGGAAATGGCAAAGGAGACAAACCATCCATTCTTCTACTGGAACTGGCCACAGGTTGGAGTTGTTGTGAGATGGTTATGGGTGAGTTCCTGGGTTGCTGGCTTGGTGATGGTCTTACTGCTGGATTCAAGGCAGGCCTGGCATGGGAGCAAGCACTGGTTGGAAGGTTTGGGAGTACTGGGAATCACCTGGCTTTGGAATATTTTGGGAAGAGGCTGAGCAGAGGAATTGCTGGATGGATGGCCAGCCAAATGAGGAACAACTTCAACTTCTTCCCCATCCAACTCATCACTACCTTCAGAATCTGGATCAGCTGGGGAATCAGCAATCCTTCTTATTCTTTTCACTACCCCTTCAGTATTTATCCTCGAGATTGGAACTTCTGAGCTGGAATATATTGGCCTACCATCAACTGGAACTGGCCCTCCAACATTAGTCCACCTTGCCACATCCCTCTGCCTGGAACCAGTCACTACATCAAGATATCAGAACCAATTTCAATCAATATATGCAAATCACTCACATTGAGAAAATCCTGAATTTCCATCAGGCTTAGGTGCCTCAGAGACTGGGAACTCTTTCCCAAAAGGCCCATCTTTTCTACTCCATAAATACCTCCTGACGTTAGAAGATGGCACCCCGGTACGACGACATGGTTTCTTTCCAATGAAGCAATAATGGCACTTTGAAGATCAGGGATTGTAGTGTTGAAAACAATCCTTACCCTTGGGCAAACCCTCAGAACAAGCAGGAGCAAGAACTTCAACTGCTCTATATCCATCATAGGTTTGGGAGGGATCAAAGTGACCAGAAGAAGCCATGGAGGGTGAAGACAGTCAACTGAAGACACCAGGCTTATATTTTAATTTCTTTTTTGAAATATCCTTTTTTTACTTAATTAATTGGTTTTTTCATTAATTTCAGTGTCTGACAACGTGGTAAGACAAGAAAACATTGAAACAGCCTCAACAGTAACCAGCATTATTCCTGCCAGTACTGATAATTATGATCATAATAGTACTATTATTGTGACTCAGAATATTCAAACAGAGCCAATTTCTTCTGAATTAGTCAACTTGGAAATAAGTAATACTCTTCAGAAAGCCAAAGATTTGGCCAATAGTAAGTTTTTTGACGTAAAATTACTATTTTAAGCCTTTTTAACCATAATTATGCCTTCAACCAGGTCAGGAGCCATCTATAACCCCTCAAGCAGCTCCCAGAAAGGTAATAGACGCGATTATGGCAGAGGCCAATCCTGTACAGAAGGAAAAGGGTCAGTTGATGACTTCCAAACAACTAAAATGGGTCATTCTGAAGCCGATAATACCATTTTACCTTCAAAAAGAGCTTACACTGCCACAAAAAGCCTCAGTGGACATATACAAAGCCAGCCACAGTGCATACAAAAATGCACTTCAGTTCAAGGAGTACCAGATCCTACAGACCTGTGGAACAATTGCATGAACTCTTACCTGACTGTGAAAAAATTCCTGGGCCATCCCAATACTTGCAAATTGCTCAATGGATGGCATCCATTGATGGAGAAGAAAAACATGATGCTTTTGATAGTAGAATGGAGGAAAAACAACCCTCCACCACCAAATCAGTGCCAAAAACAGCCCCAGTGGCCAGCAGCAGTAATTTCAACGTGAAAAAGCATCCACAAAGTCCAAACAAGGGCAAAGGCAAGGCACCAGCCCCAAAAACCTACAGCCAGGGCTACAGAATCCCAAAGATTCAACAGGATGCTATGGAAAATTTATTTCAGATGGCCAGAGCCATGATCGAATTACAAAAGAAGGAGGAAGCCAGATTAAAATATCAAAAAAGGATTTCTGATACTTTTTATTGTATTCCAGAGTTCTATAATGCTATTTCTGACATAAAAAGTCATCTTTCTGATAAAAATACATCAATTTGTGACAATCTTAAAACAAATAACTTGAGTCTGAGCCAAATAAATGATACACTTAAATTCTTTGAAAGAGTTTTAAGAACAATCAAAATTTCCAATAATGATAATTCTTTTGGCATTAAGATAAATGAACAATCTGCCATTATTAAAGAATTAACAGAAAAATATTATAAATGCAATATTGATGACATAATTGAAACAAGAACAAGACAAGCCATAAGCACTATCAAAGAAGATAATAAAGAAGCTGTTGATGATATTTCAAAATTATTTTCTGAAGTAAAGACAAATATAGTTTCCCTGAAAATCATTTTGATACCTCAAGAGAGGAAATATCAAAATTAACAATAAAGCTAAATGAAGTTATATCTGATAATACTAAAAAAACAGAATTATGGAATGAGCTAAAATATAAAGAGGATGATTATAAAAAGAAATGTCATTTTGGATTTAAAGAACTTAAAGCACTAGGACATGTTGAATCTGGTTTGTCCCTTGGAATTGACAAAAACAAAGTTGCAGCAGTATTGCTAAAATCCATGCCTCAGAATAAGGAGGAAATTAAGTCATTCTTAGGTTTTGCAGGATATTACAGGCAACACATTAATGATTTTGCATCCATAGCAAGACCACTTTATAAATTGTGTGACAAAGACACAGTATTTCACCAGGGCAAATCCCGCGTCAATCGTTGGCAATTGACTTCACGTCGCACCGCGGTCAGTATAAAATCTTTCTTCAGTCGCATTAGGGTCACTTTATAGTCACTGGATTTAGTGGGTCACGTCAAGTCAGCGTCAAGACAACGTCAATCATCACATGTGTTACATGAGGATGTCACTAAAAGCCCAAACCCATTTCAACACTATTCGCAATGTTTGGGTAATTTCACCTCATTGGCTTGCGCATCCCAACCTAATCGGCCCCGACGCTTCGCATGCTTACGCGCCCGCACGGCCCTCCAGATGAGACTCCGACACTGCCCCCCATCTCTGTCCTCACCACTCCTTACGCTTTCACAACCCCACGCTTACCATCTTTATGCTCATGTGGTGCACTCCCGACATGCTCCCAACACCACTTATCCTTACGCTCGCGGAGTGCCCTCCCGACATGCTCCTGACACCACTTATCCTTATGCTTGTGTAGTGCCCTCCCGACACCACCTATCCTTACCCTTGTTTAGTGCCCTCCCGACACTGCTTACCATACTTACGCTTGCGGAGTGCACTCCCAACATGCTCCCGACACCACTTATCCTTACGCTTGTGTAGTGCCCTCCCAACATGCTCCCAACACCACTTATCCTTACGCTTGTGTAGTGCCCTCCCGACATGCTCCCAACACTGCTTACCATCCTTACGCTTGCAGTGTGCCCTCCCGACATGCTCCCGACACCACTTATCCTTATGCTTGCGGAGTGCACTCCCGACATGCTCCCAACACCACTTATCCTTATGCTTGCGGAGTGCCCTCCCGACATGCTCCCAACACCACTTATCCTTACGCTTGTGTAGTGCCCTCCCGAGATTCTCACGACACCACTTATCCTTATGCTTGCAGAGTGCCTCCCAACATGCTCTCGGAACGACTTATCCTTACACTTGTGTAGTGCCCTCCCGACATGCTCCCAACACCACTTATCCTTACGCTCGCGGAGTGCCTCCCAACATGCTCCCGACACAACTTATCCTTACACTTACGTACTACATTCATAATTTACGGTGGCTTGTTGGTGTACACGATGAACACAATTGCCGAAATATGCTCAGTGGCCTTCTCTGCCAACAGGACCTAAGGGGAAATTGGTCAGTATATTCACAATGTTGTGGTTAGGGTTTAAATCATGAGACTCACAAATTAAAACCTAATAAGTGGAATATTAAAGACAAGAATTGTGTCTCCTGTTTCCCCGACAATACCATTTTATTTCATATCATTCAAATGGAAGACTTTGCTTAGTCCTTACCTCATGAGCATTGAATAGTTCAAAAGTTGACTTTAGTAGGTTTCTCACTAGTCAACTTTATTCAATGTCTCACAGGGAAGTGATTTCATTTGCATGATATGAAATAATTTGCAAAACATCGCCTCCTTCAATTTCCCGACAAATCGCATTTTGCAAATGCGATTATCTTACTTCCACCTTTTTTCTTCAATTTTGATCTTTTTATTCAAAAATTTTCAAACAAGTTATCAATCAACTTGTCACCATCTATTTGCTTAATAAACTACCTTGACTATGGCCCAAACCCCGGGAAATTCAACTGAATTCAATGAACGACCAACTTCAGCCCCAGAGAGTGGAAGTGAAATCTCTGATATCGCCAGTAGTCGTGAATTAGGCATTGAAGTAGAGAGCCAGTCACATGAAGATAATAAAGATCCACCAGTTCTTCCAGAATGTGAGTATGCATCCATCTTGAATATTTCTAATCTCCCAAAACCTGCTATTGTGTCATAGCCTTTATTTCAGGTCAGCCTCCAAGCTCTCAGAAACCGATTTTTAAAAGTTATGAGAAGGAAAAGACTGTTGAACCTTGTGCACCGACAGAAGATGATGGGCAAGATGATGTAATTTTCAGTGGGGAGGTGGAAATTATATCCAAGGAACAATTTGTCTCCAACATTTCTCAAACAATCCCAAGGCTCAAAAAAATTCTAAATGATAGTAAAATTCCTCATTATGTGTGTC
Organism: Austropuccinia psidii; assembly: GCA_023105745.1. Classification (NCBI taxonomy): domain Eukaryota; kingdom Fungi; phylum Basidiomycota; class Pucciniomycetes; order Pucciniales; family Sphaerophragmiaceae; genus Austropuccinia; species Austropuccinia psidii. The sequence goes on from JALGQZ010000007.1 coordinate 39,693,441, forward strand.
AAAAGATTGCTGAAGCCATGAGCCTGCTCAAAATGGATTTGAGCCGTAAGTCCGTTACTAATTCAAGACAAAATTGATAAAAATAGCTGCTTCCAATATGTTGGCAGGTGTGGAGGTGGGAAAATCTCTACCTGAAGGATCTCGAGTTGTAATTGGATTTCGAGGCAAAGGATTAGGAAAAAGACCAAATATACATGCAAACAAAAAAACAAACAGAAAACGCCGTACCTTTGAAGCCACAAAGAATTCTCGGGATCAAGGTGATGAAATGATCAATGTTGAAGGGGACCATATTGATAATCAACCTCCACATACTGAACCCCCCCATACTCAATGAAACAATCCATGATGAAGCTCCACATACTGAAAGCCCCCTGATACCCAATGAAACAATCCATGATGAAACCCCTCCCGCTTCTCCTCGGAATATTCAAGCCTTTCAAGAAAGGGAAACAATTAAACATGATACAATGGGACGAGATATGACTGATATAATTCCTGACCCTGAGCCCGAAGTGTTATCGTCTGCTAATTTTCAAGGAATATTTTTATCCTGCATGGAAGAGTTTGCAGGCATTTTGAATTATCATTCCAATATTACTCGACAATCATGGAAAAGGGGGCTTGATAATATCAATAGTATTTTCAAAAATCAATGGGACAGCTTACCAACAAAGGATGCTCATACATTCCTGCCCGTTGGTATTAAGGTGATCAGTAACCAAGAGCTTAAAATGTCGGCCTGGCTGGAGGACCTTGAGATGGCAGGTGAGTTTTATCTTTGTGCATGATACATGATTATTGGCTGTTGACTGGTGATATAAATTGCAATATACAGGGTTAGATTTTTTTAAGCCAACAGAAACAGAAGCGTTTTTTGATCACAACATTTGGAATCTCAAATTGATGAAGGAATCAGCTAAACCTCCAGAGAATCTCCCAAAATCTGAACCTCCCTTCTTCAAAATGGTTCAGAGCCTTCTTTACCCCGCCAATCCAGTTAAACATTTTTGGGAAAATGTTATGTTTGAATCCATTAGTTTAGTCTCATACGATGTGATTGCACCCAAACCATATGTTGCACCAACATCAAATTCGACCGATCCTCTTGGACTCAAACAGGGGGCAGTTGAATACCTTGCCTCCTGCTTGAGTAAATCGAAGCAACGTGCAACCCAACTCAGCATTGAAGGTGGCGGGGCTGACAATGAGATATCCACAAAGCCGCACAAGAACCTGGAGGATCTAATGGATACAGTTATCCATTTGATAATTGTGTACAACATGGTACATGCACATACAAAGGTCAAAGTTAATGGAATCAAAGGCAAACTCACGAACTCAAAAAAAAATTAGGCCATCAAAGATCTTTTGACATGTCACAAGAATCTTGGAATAAATTGAATTTGCTATGGTATCTTAGCGGCATTCTGTGCGGCGGGGATTTGTGGTTTGATGGTATGCTCAGATGACTGAAGAACGAACTCAGCTAAAGGGGCTTTATCACTAATTGACATTTCCGAAAAACATTCAGAGGGTAAAAATCTAGTGGAGCCAGTGTGGCTACGTACTAATAAGTATATATGTAATTTACTGAATAAAAGTTTCTTCTCATCAGAGTCTTTTAACCCCACTGTACCTCTTAGATTTGAATTTTCACAATGCTTAGTATTAGACTTTGGTGATGCCTGGGTGGCGAAGCACGGTCTTGGTTTGAGTGATGAGGTCACCTTGAATGCACCCAGGTCAGCTAAACTCACAACCAGGATTGACCCGTTTTAGATTAGCTTTGTACTAGATAGATTGTAATTGAATTTTGCAAAGTTATTGATGAATGTAATAATCATGACTTCCTATCCTACTATTGCCCCGAGGCCACTGTATGAATCACAATAGTAATTGTACGGCGGCATGCCTCTGTACACCATTGAAAAGACTCCGACAAGACGCAAGCTGAGTCAGGCAGTTGTGCGCGCAAGTAGCACATGCGGGGGCATTGTGGGAGGTCGTGTTTATCACTTCCTGCCACCCCATAATAGGCCAAATGTTCCTGTGTCTTTCAAAAGTACTAGGATAACTAGGGATCTGCAGCAGGATGCATATTGCATTTGCGTGTTCTTGCAATATTCCTATTGATTGCATGGGAACATCAATATGTCAAATAGAATAATGCACTATCCACTGCAATTTTCAGGTTCAGGTATTTGAGATCGCAAATTCGCGAAGGTCAGGTGTGATCTTTCTTTTTAGCCACAATTAAAAAAGATTCATTGACCACAATTCAATTTAGGTGATATTAATAAATCAGTTATCATTTGGTTTCATTTCATTTTCTGATGCAAGCATGCCATTCACAAAAAAAGGGAACTCGCAAGAAAGCGTCGGGCTGAGGAAGGAAAGTGTGAGTTGCTCGCTTAATCTCAGTGTATATATATAGATATATATATATGCTTCCACATTTATGTGGCACCCTCATTGGGCCCCACGGAAGAACATTGGCTTTAGTCGGTTCAGATTGTGCCAATGTCATGTGGGCTGCAACAGGGAAGTAAAAGGATGTGTGCCAAAGAAAGCTCCTTGGGAATTGGGCACCATTCTGGACTCAAAACTCCTTAGCTTCAAATGGCAGGAAGCAGTATGTGATATCTTGTCTGCTTCAACACATAGTGATCCCTCAACCACTCGGGAATAGTGGGAGATCCCAAAAGACAAATGGGGGCAAAACAACCCGAAAGAATAGGTTTTTTTCCTACTCTCGACCAACAGCACAAATATCAATGCCAGTATCAGCAAATATGACCCCAACTGAAATTCCAAGGGTTTTGGATGTCAATCAGATCAAATGCATTCACTTTGGCCATGTGGCAATTTTCTCTTCAACTGGTTTACTCATTGCCCTTGTCGAATTCTGGCCATTCACAACAATGAGTGAAGTCGAGGTCAATCAATGGGGTGAATTATCACAATTCTTATTTTGCAAAAAGAGATTCACCCACACGATTGCAACAAATGGAGCATTACTGGAGGGATTTATGTTTGCGATTGGGTGGCGCAAATGCAGCACGAAGAATGAACAATTTGGTCTGTATGAAAGTGTTGGGAAAATTGAAAATGCAAAATATGAATGGCGGAACCGAGGTTCCAATATTAGCTCGGTGGGTTGCATTCTAGGTCAATCCTTACAATATGTTGGGGATAATTTATTTCAGAAGATTCAAAATTGCTACAACTCATTGGGGGTTCCATATTTTGATCAAGTCAACTATGAAGGCGATATTCCCGCAAATCAGGGTGCATGCGAGTTTGCTTCTGCACTCACCTTCACCATGAATGGATTCAAAAACTCACCTCATCTTGATAAGGATGCATTGCAGTATGCTTCAGGATGGTGGTTTCAAGCTGATAAGCAGACCGGCCAAATTCAAAGAGATGCGTCAAAGCGGTGTACAGGGCGAAAATTGATTTTCCCAAATGAGCATTTTTGGATTGATCTATCCACATGTCATGGGCTCATTCAGGTAGTGTGGGCCAGTAGTACATTTGTTCATTATACTGATCCAGCACAGGACAACAAAAGCAAGACACTAGTGGGTATGTCCGCACAATGCTCAAGCAGGTTACCAAAAACAATGTGCCAAAAAAGCCATGGCTATTATGAGATTGGCAAGAGAGCGGGCTATCAAATCAGGGATGGTAATACAATCTCATGCCAATTCAAAGAATTAGGAGATTTGCATGTGTGTTGGGTAAATAATTGTGGGTTAAGGCAGAGGACAATAGACATCAGGATTGGATGTATTCAAGTGCGGGAGATGGGTGTCTCACATGAAAAAGGGATGAAGTGGATTATGTACGGTGGCATGCCATTGTACATATGTCCTGGTTTGTTGCTCTTGTCCAGGATGCCGATGCTTCACACGCGAATCCTTTTGTCTGTGCAGCTTCCTGACGCCTATGCGCGGTGCCAACGCTTCACACACCAATCATTATGCCTGTGCAGGCTCCTGACAGCTCACACGTCAATCCTTACGCCTGTGCAGGCTCCCAAAAGTTCACACGCCAATCCTTATGCTTGTGAAGGTTCCCCAAAATGGTAAAAATTCCTTACACCTGTACAGGCTTCCAACGACTCACACCCCAATCCTTACGCTTGTAAAGGTTGCCAAAAATGATGACAAATTCTTACGCCTGTGCAGGATCCCGAGAATTCACATGCCAATTCTTACACCTGTGCAGGCTCCCAACAATTCACACGCCAATCCTTACGCCTGTGCAGGCTCCCGACAATTAACACACAAATCCTTACGCTTGTGAAGGCTCCCAAAAATGCTAAAAATTCCTTACGCCTGTACAGGCTTCCAACAATTCACACGCCAATCCTTATGCTTGTGAAGGTTGCAAACAATGCTGACAAATTCTTACACCTGTGCAGGCTCCCGACAATTCACATGCCAATCCTTACGCCTGTGCAGGCGCCCAACAATTCACACGCCAATCCTTACGCCTGTGCAGGCTCCAAACAACTCACACGCCAATCCTTACGCTTGTGAAGGTTCCTGACAATTTAAACAATTCAATACATGACTAAGATTAATAGCGTGTGACCATAGGAAAGGCAATGTTTCACGAATCTGGAGTGGATTGCTCACATGCGGGAACCTCCCACTTTTTTACGGTTAAGATTTGATATGGCTCTAGACCATGGAAGAAGAAAATATAGGAGACGGTAATGGCGACTATTGGCGCATTTTTGGCAAAAGAGGTTCACACAAACAAATACTCACTCAAACTTTTGGTGGGGCACTTACAAAAATAATTCTCACGAAAACAGGGATTTTCTCTAAGGAGGAAATAAATAAATTTTATGTGAACAAAGAATGTAATAGAAATGGAAAATAACAAACATTGGATAAAAATAATTTCTTTAAAAGAAAGTATTACAAATAATAAAAAGAGGAAATAATGAGATTTTTTTTTAATTTTATTTTTCTAAGTATTTTGAGACTATCCCGGTGATGTCCTCCTTTGGATAAGCCTCCAGTTCCTGGGCAAGGAGGGAGTTTAGTTCCTCCCAGAATTCCCAGTGCATCTCATTTCAATGAGTTGCATCCACAAAAGGAATCATGTGGAGAAAGCTGCGATGCTCCAACAAGATTTGGTTGATGGATTCGTGGACAATGGCTCGAGGAATCATTAAAGTTGGCCGTAAGTCACTGAATTCCTGGCGAGCGTCATTGTGGGAATGAGAGGGGCTTTGCACTGGGGGGGAGGAGGCATTGGGGTTCTCGGGGGCACTGGAAGGGAACCAGGGTTGGAGTGGAGGGGGGGGAACAGAAGGGGAAGGTGGGAGAGCCGGGTAAGCAGAAGGGGGAGGGGGAGGGGGGATCCAACGGGCATATTGTCGATGAATATTATGGAGCAGGGAGTGGTGGGACGAGCTGGAGATGGTCAAAGGAGGGGTGAGGAAAAGTTGAGTAGAGTTAAAAAAGTGAAATTGGGACTTACCAAAAGGTTCCTCCGTGGATTGCGTATGAGCCACCTCAGGCTCTGGCTCACGAGTCGTATCGTCCTCAGGTGGTTGGGAGGATGGACTCGCGCCAGGAATAGGTGGCTCTTTGGTTTGGGAGGGGTCTAAAAAAGGAGTAAGAGTCAGTTCACTCAAGTCGAAAGTGAAAGTGAAAATGAAATGAAAGTTTGGCTGCTTACCGCGGAATAATTCCTCAGACCATTGGGTGCCACTCGGGCCTGGAGTGGGTTGCTGCGGGGTTTGCTCGCGAGGCGAACTAGGAACAGGAGAGTATTGTCGGGGGGGATTCGGGGGGTTTTGTTCTATGAGTAATGGAAAAAAGTCAGTATTATTGTGTGAAGAGAAAGAAAACTTACTTTGGCATTTGAATCCCATCGGTGACAAGACATGGTGAAGATCAGCCCAAGCTCAAATTTCCTCTTTCCATCACCATCCTTCATCGGCCGGATAATCACTTTGTTCAGGTCGAGGAGTGAAGTGACCATCGGATGGTGGCCTAGGGGGGGGGTGGACAAATTGATGCTTGAGGGGAAAGGGCTAATCATCCGGAATTGTTCCCGCCAGCCTGTTTGAGGTCCCGGTGTCCATTCGCGCTTGGATATCATTTCATCATTGTTGACCACAAAGAAGTCCTCGTGAGGGCGTCTTGGGCAAGAACTCCTCTGGCCTTGTGGTCGCAAGGGGCGGACAACAAACAAACATTTCTTGTGTGCTTGTTGGCAAGCATCACAAGCGTCAGTCGTCGTCAAGGAACGAATGCACGGGATACCCCGCTTGGTGCATAAAGTGCACGACATCTAAAAACAAAACAATTGAGGTTAGTAACTGAATAGAAATTAAACAATCAAGAAAGAAAATGAAGATGTACAATGAATTATAAATTTAAAACGTGGACAAAATAAAGACGCTCTACTCGGAAGCTTTTAAGAGTCTGGAAGAGAGTTGTGAAGAAAAATAAGTATTAATATCGGTACATAATGTTGACAAAAGTTAAAAAAAGAGGTAACACACGAGGTGGATAGAAGTGAGGTTCTGAAAGGATCAGTAGAATAAACAAACAGGCAAAAGGAAGGGGAGTGGGTTAAGTGGAGTGTGAAAGGCAAAAGTACAAAGGCAGGAAGACCAAGGGGAATACGCACAAGAAGTACAAACATGGGTGAGGTTGAATGAAGTGGAGCGGGTGAGAAAGAAAGTGAAGGGCGTGTCGTGTGAAGATGGTCTTTTATACCATGGTGACGCTGAGACGATCTCAGCAGTTGCAGCACCTGCAAAAGTCTCAGCTTCAAGGTGTGTGGGCTAAATTGAAGCTCAGTCACAGCAAATGCTGCAACTGAGAAGGGAAATTCTGGCGTGAGGCAGAAGAACAATGGGGTTCTGGCTGAGTATTTCTTTCGATTGAATTGTCAAGCTCAGTCAAATCCCCTTTGTTTCCTTAAATAGCCACCCAATCACCCAGGAGGGTGGTCGTGAGGCCCTCATTGAATGTCCATGGTGGGTGCAATTCCCAAATGCCCCATGCAGAAAAGAACGTGGTGCATTTGGTCACAAGTGACCGCGGCAAGATTACTGGCCGTATGGCCTGGTAATAGTGTTTGAACAAAGTGGGGGGCTGTAAGACAAGTGAATACAGCGTGAGCTTGCCTTGACCCATTGCTCAGGTTTGCTTTTGGGTCAAAATTGAAATGCTCAGTGGCTGAACATTTTAATTGCACAGTAATTGAACTATTGATATAACAATATCAAATGCACCATGCTGAGCCATTGCTCAGTCGTTTTTGTATGCACACAATCTGAGCATTTGACACAGCATCGGATGACATTTCAGCCAGGTGCAGCATTTCACATGCTTTGGTGAAGTGCTCCAAACTGAGCCTTCCAATGAACTATTGCAAAAATAGTTCATTCCATGGCTTTACTGAGAACTTTCACACAGTGCTTTTGACAATGACATGCTCAGCTTGCATGTGCAAATCGGGTGAAACGCAATGCTGAGCATGTGGCACATGAGCTACGTATATGCAAACAATCAGAAGGTGCATGCACATTCGCTATATGAATGCAGGCTCAAGTAGTATTACACCTTCCTCATCTGTACAGCCAACACTGTAGTACGCAGTACACCTTTGTAAATGTATGCTGCGGGGCAGAGCAAAAGCTGTTCAACAATGTAACATGCAATCACGTCAAGCCACCGAGTCATATCTCTCACCTGCATCCCTTTGATGCACCTTGTTCTACAGCTCTGCCTAACTACGGCACAGATGCGCATGTAATCCAAGTTAAGGTAAGTGGGTCATAATGGGATGACTTAATATTTGGGTCATACACAAACAGTTGATTCACTTCGGTGCCATTGTTGGGGCAAACAATGACTGGCCCTGCTTGTTCATTGCGCGTGCTCATTGTCGGGCAGCCACACGCTTTCATAAGCAACCGCCAACGGGTCATACACAGGCAACTTTCACACACCTGGAAGACATTTTACTGCCAGTGTTCCGACCAGCTATTTTGTTGGTCGGGTGGTCAGCTTGACTGCAGATGCTCACCTGCTTGCGTGTGGAAACCTGAGGCCAATAAGTGTGCATTTGCTTCAGCCTCATCTTCATCAGAATAATCCCGGCCTATGTTTGCGTGGGGATCTCCCACTGCGGGTCATTTTCTGCACATTCTCACGAGCCCTGCGCATGCTGTGGCACCTGGCTTGCAGCCAAAAATTCCCTTGGGCGGGTGGCCTCCTTTGCTGGAGTTTTGTACATGCGTGAGGCAAAGACCCTGATGCCAATCTCGGTGGATTAGTACCCACCTCAAACACAATAGGGGTGAATTTATATGTGGATCACGGATCACGGCTGGCGCCCCCTTTGATCATCCCACACATTCCCCCCTGGAAGCCCAGTAGGCATCAGTCAGCAAAAAACTTCAGGCAAAACCAAAGTCATGTTTTGTGGCATGCTGGCGAACATATCTCAGCCTGTAAGATGTGACTATGAAACTGAAGATAATATTATTATTAATCAACAGTACTATGTCTGTTCTTATGAAATATAATAATAACATATTATTATAACCACAATTAAATAATTAAAGAATTATTTCTTTCACGTGTTAAACACTACTAGTGATCTTAACAGTGAGCAAGTAATTGTCTACATGAATCAATTACAAGAAGAATTTAATAATAAAAACTTCTTTTATTAAAATAATAAATTTTTTTAATATATAATTATCTTTTACAAGAATAATTATAATGATAATCCTTGAAGAAAACTATTACTAGAGAAAAACTTTAAGAATTAAAGATAAATGACTCACTAATACTCCAAAGAACTTATTGATAGATAAAAGTAGAGAAATTTGACGTAGAATTGTGGATTTAAGGGATCAAAATGATTTATAGCAAGGTTACAACAATATATAGTTGGATTCTATGATTTCATGTCTTTCTGATTGATTCTGAAAGATTTAAAACACTTAAGAATAGTTTAACTAATACTTACTTGTTGGTAACAATGATATAAAATGATAACAAGATGATAACAATACGGAAAAAACAGCAAGAGAAAGCCTCTTTTAAGTCAACAACAGCTCACAGAGGCGTGCCATGGAGCAAACTGAAAAACCAGTGAGTGAGAAAGCAATAAACCCTTTTGGATTATTGATTGCATCATCTGTTGTCACATAAGATTATCATAATTACTTAATTGAAGCTTTTACGTGACTACCAACCCCAATATGGTTAAGAATAAAAGGGGTAACATTTGTAAATCTTCTTTTATTCCAAATTAATCATTGATTTCTCAATGTTATCAATGTTATTGACAATTTCATCACAGGTTGTAATTACTGTGAATTTTTGAAGATTAAGTGTTTCACGTAGAATAACCAAAAATGGACTGTAAGTAAAACTTTCAATTTTACTAGTAAAACTGTAATTCTTTTTGGTTGTACATATATAATACAGTTCTCAATTGGTCCTGAAAGTTTCAGAAATATTCATTAAGAATTGTATTTTTAATGAATTTTTGAAGTTTTTACCTCATTTCTACGTAGAATTGCAAATATCAGTGTTTGACTGGTTGCTATGAGGTAAATCAATGGATACAAGTCCAAAAAGGGTTTTAATTATTCTTTTGGGGTTTATCCATGGAAAGTCATTAGTAATTGACCTGGTTACAGGAGTGTAAGTAGCTCTTTACCTCCTTGGCACGTCAAAATAGCAGGTTATTTGCTTTTTTCTGGTGTTTTACAGTAGTTGTAACTTGGTAACCAAGTTCCCAAAGAGTTTTAGTTTACCAATTGGGTCAAGATCAGCCATGGAACCAAGCTTTGGAGCTATCCACGCCTCTGGGGCCTCAGAAGTTGGGTACCCTGGCTCTCTTTGATGTCTTTTGTCCCCTTTGCTTATTTTTCACGTCAAAATAGAAATTTAAGCTTAAAGTGAGATATCCACTATGGGTGTACCAAAAGTGCATGTAAGAATACCAAAATATTAAGTGCTCAAAACATGTATAACACTATTCTTAGTGTATATGTAACATGGGATTTCTCACTTTCCCATTATTTTGGCGTAAAATCAAGAAAAACAAAAATTTTCACGGATCTTTTATGTGGTATTCATGATGTGGTGTTGAAGTATTTTCCATATTACCACCTCAAAGAGTTAATTTGAGCTTATTCACTATATGGAGCTACCCAAGGTGAATTTTTGTGTAGAGTCCAAATCTGGCCTTAAGTCCTTGGATTTACTTACTCAATAAAAAGTTATTCATCTTTTCTGAAATCAAAAATGATGAATTTTTAATATATGCATGATTTATGAGTTATGTATAATTCAAAATTTCTTTTTAAGATAATTGTGGCCTATTTGGGTATGTAAAATATACCTCAAGGCTCACATTCCCTCCCACCAAAAAATAAAATTGTACTACAATTTTATTAGTGATAAAAGAATAAGGCCCCAAAGGGGGTTAATGTCCACTTTCCAACCTCTTTACATCACTCAGATCAAGTAATTTAAAGCACATTTATAGACATATTCAGGCTTGTGGCCTTCTTTCATGTCTAAATCTTCTTAAAGGTTTATCTGAGTCAGGTATTTCTGATTCTGCCATCCATTCATCTTCATGTACTGGATTTCTATATCTGACAAGATATTCTCTTTAATTTTTACCCCTAAGTCACCTTTCTTTAATGACTTTCTTTATCTTTTTCTCTTCATTTTGTTCCACAGGTGGTACAGTTAAAGGAGTTGGGTTTCTTAAAGGAAACAATTCTTTATCAGCTGGTTGATAAGGCTTTATCAAGCTGACTGGAAAGGTGGGGTGTTTCCTTTCCAATTCACCACCCAATTCCACTTGAACTGCATTGGTTCCATGTAAAGCAACACTAACAAAAGGTCCTACAAAAGAATCTTTAAGTTTCTTTGGGCCTTTGATATTATTAAAATTCAAGGTTGAAGGTAAAACTTAGTCCCCTACTTTGAAGTCTGGTACTTTATGACTCTTGTCCCACTTCTGTTTTGCGTAATTAAAGGCATAATCCATACTTTGTTTTTCATGAAGTCTTACTTTATCAAGCATTATTTTGAAGCTGGAAGCTGTAGGATGAATGTCAATCAAGTCTTTCCTCAGTGTGTCTGCTGGAAGTCTTGGATTCCATCCTTTCTCTAACATAGCAGGAGTTTGTCCTGTGGAAGAATGGACTGATGTCTTATATGCCAATTCTAATGCAGGTACCAGAGTGCACCAGTCATGGGTAAAGCCATCTGAGTCTTTGAATTCTAATCCATAAGCACAGAATCTCCTGATCATGTCCTCTAAATTCTGAATCATCCTCTTTGCTAACCCATCTGTTTGAGGGTGATATGCTGTAGAGAATGATAGCTTAGTCCCAAACAATCTATGAAGATTGGTCCAAAGTGCAGATGTGAATTTGGGATCTCTGTCACTTATGATATTCTTAAATAATCCTGTATGAGAAATAACTCTACTCCATAAAAGAAGAGCTGTATCCATAGCAGTGTCATCTTTATGACATGGTAAGAATATGGGAGTCTGGCTATATCTGTCTACAATGACTAAACAAGCATTATAACTTCTGTCACCACTTGGAGGAAGTGCTGTGATCCAATCCATGTGAACAACTTCCCATGAGGACTTTGGTTCTTGAATATGTATCATAAGTCCAAATTTCTTTCCTGTACTCCTGTTTGCTTTTTGGCATCTGTCACAGGTATGGCAATATTCAATGGTTTCTTTCCTCCAAGATGGCCACCATGAACAGTTCTTGACTTTTTCAAGTGTTCTGTCTTCTGACAGGTGTCCAGAGTAGATGCTATAATGGCATTCATGAAGAATTGTATTGATAAGCAATCTGCTGAATAATGTTATTACACAAGAATGTTTGGTTCTGTGGTAAATAATCCCATCAAACAAGTGAAATCTTCCTTCAGAATAGGAATTTTTCCAAACTTCATCAAGTGCATTAGCTAAAGATGTATCCTTGCAGTCTTTATCTAATAAAGAAGTCAAGATATGGCAATTTTTGTCTTGTTTATAAGATTCTCTGACCTCCTCAAAGAATTCAGTCCCAATATCAGTTATGTTAATTCCTTCAATTGTAATCTGTGGTTCAGCTTCCAAAGGTACATTAGCTGGGTTATCAGGAGTGTTGGCTAAGGCCCATCTACTAAGTCCATCAGCATTCTTGTGAATGTTGCCTGCTTTATGAACTATAGTCATGTTTCCTCTATATTCTTGAATAGCTATTTGCCATCTCAACATATGTCTGTTGGGAGTTTTCATGTTAAGAAGTGATTTTACTGCATTACAGTCAGTTATCACTTCAAAATCACTTCCATCAAGGTAATAGTGTAATTTCTCAAGTGCCCATACCAAACATAAACACTCCATTTGGCTTGCACCATATCTGGCTTCTGTTGGTTTGATTTGCCTTGAGATATAACAAACTGGTCCTTCTGTAGTGTGGTATTCCATACCATTTTTTTTCACCAGGCTCAAGCTCATAGTACCCCAAAATAGCAGTCAATCCAGCCTACAGGCAGACTTACCCTCAAATTTTACACCAAAAGGTCAATTTTACAGCAAGAAGCTGGGTTTAACTCATAAAACCATGGCACAAGCACCAAAAGGCAGTGTATGTGTTTAAATAAATTATTCAATTTCATTATGCAGATGTAAAAAGTCAAGTTACATATAGTACACTAGTTACAACAAATAAGGTACCACCCTTTAAATTACACACCCCACCCAGCTTTACACCCCCTTACAGCCATAGGACTCATGCAGCAAGAAAATGACACAGGCATTAGTTATACAGCCAACTTGCATTCAAAGTCACATGATGCAAAGCCCAGCCCCATGGAATTCCTGCAGCTCATTGACAACACAGCAACAGGAGTACCTTATCTTATATCCAAAGTAACCCCACTTTAAACCTTAAAACAGAATCAGATTTATTTACACCACTCATCACCTCATGTAAACCAAATCTAGTTACAACAGACTGCATGCAGTACACAATTTTAATTAAATCTCAACCACATTACTATGCACAGCATGTGTCAAACTCAAAAATCACATCATCTCATACATAACAGTAAATTCACCAGTACAAGAAATTATCACTTGACTTCATTTTAAAGTTCAAAAAGAAGAAAAACAATCATGACACCTGCATAAATTACACAGCCACTTCTACCAAACCTAAAATAGGACCTATGCAAAGGAATTACAAGGTCATCATGTGATACTGCATCCACTAAGAGAATATCATGTGACAAGAAAGAGGCTGTGCACAACAAAACTCCCCAGCCAAAATTGAATCACCTCATGTATGCAAGCAAAATTCAAGAATATCAAATCATAATTAGTGCACCAAAAGACAATCATGTGATAAATGGAGGTTGTGCAGAGAGAAAATTATCACCAAACCTTAAATCACCCGACCCATGCAAGAAAGATCCTCACCAAAAACAGAGTCACATGATGAAATCAAGAGGAATTAAAGTGGAAAAAGACAGCTCCCATGGAGGGCCCTCTGGGCTCCCAAAAGGTATAAATAGAGGGGCTCTCTCCCCCAAATCTCAAAATCCCCCCCATGCACAATATATCCCCTGCTCATTACAAGCACAGGAATAAGTCATCCCTCACCTGGGAGGTAGTACAGCAAATTATAGTGAATTTACTTACCCAGTAGCTAAAGCTCAGTGGAAGTATAGTGATTGAAGATTGCCCAGTAGTTAAGCTCAGTGGAATCTTATTATTAAAAAAGAATTATTATTATTAAAAATTACCCAGTACCCAAGATTAGGGTTACTACTCTATTAAAATATTTTATCAAGTAAAATTAACACCATTTATCAAGACTTAAAATTAACTTACCCCTTTAAAAAAAAAATTTATCACAGAATCTTATCTCTTAAATTTAACAAATACTATTTTATCTCATTATTAACACTCTTAAAAGAAAATAATAACAAACCTTTCAAAAAATTACTTACTCTATTATAACTATACCTTAAACAAAATTACCTTTATCAACACCAATTAAATTTTCCAGAAAACCTTAAAAAATCCATCTTACAAAAAGACTTTTAATCAAGAAAGAACAACTCACCACAATTTCACTAAAAAATTAAAATTAAAACAGACAAGTATTTCATTAAATCTAGAAATCAACCAAATTACTGAAATTTCTTTTTATTATTATATATTGAATAGGTCTGATCTGAGACTGCTGAATTTTGTCTTCTGCAGTTGTAAAGCCACTTACTAATTTTATTTTGGTTTGTGAGCTCCAAGGATGATTTTGTTCAGTATTTTAGCAGGGGCAGGCAATACACCCTTGCCACCCTTGGTTACAGGAGTTATTAGCAATTCAAAACTAGTTACCTGTGATTTCCCCCTCTAGGTACTGCCTCATTTTAATCCCACACAAGAGGAGTTCTGACATCTGGTGTCCCAACAGTGGCAGACAACCTCAACTTCAAAAAAAATCAATTAAATTACAATCAACTAAAAAGTTCTTAACAACTCCAAGAATACTATTTTTATAACAAAAAACTGGATTCAAACAATCAAAATCAGCCAAAACCATCATCTCCAGAATCTGAATCATCAACTCACTCTGATAATTACTATTATCCACCAAAGCAAGAGACAGAACTAGGGGAGGAATCAAATAAATATTCTAATTTTCCTATTGCAACACCAAGAACAATAAAAGGGACTTGAAGGTTGTGGAGGAATTTTTCCTTGATCTCCTTGAAAGAAATAAGATCAATAACTCAACACCAAAATCAAAGGAAGAAATAAGTAAATCAAAAATGGATAAACCTTCATTATCAAAATTACCTGGTAGTATTGAAGAAATCCAGGAAGAAAACTGTAATGAGGAAACTGTTGAAGGACAGGAAAAAATGTCTTCAACAGAGAGACTTCAGCAGAAGATGCTAGAAATGAAAGCAGAATTACTCGCACTAATCAAAAAAGAAGGAAAAAATAAATCATCAAGTTATACTCCACAAAATAGTCCACTTGAAGAACAGACCACCCGTCCAAGATCATTCAGGCCACATGGATCACCTTCACCTTATCCAAGACCTATGGCCACATCAACACCTTATACAGAACAAAGACCAAGTACCTTACCAAGAAGAGTAAACATTTCTTCCCAAATGCCAACTCCATCACATCAAGAAATTCCAAGAAACACTACTCCAATAGTGAAAATCAGAGCCAAGGATTATAATCTGTGGCTTGATGGAAAGGATGCGGAAAGATTCATCAAGAAAGTTGAAAATATTGCAGAAATTGAAGGAGCAAGTGGAAGAGACATTGCAAGACAAATAGCATTCTGGAAAAAATATGAAGAAATCAGCTATCATATTGAAGGAATGCCAGGATATGAAACAGCTGATTGGGATCAATTGAAAGTGGATATGAAAAGAAGATGGGGAACAGTATCACCTGAAAGAAGATACATATTATCCTCAATAACTGATCTATTCACAAAAACTCAACAAGAAGGTGGAATAAGAAATATGACCCAATATAGAAAATTCATTGGAGAATATGAAGCAATACTCACTTACCTCAAAAGATAACAATATATCCAAGGTGATATCAATCATAATCAAGAAGTATTGGCCAGTCTTTCAACCAGTGTTCAAGAATCAATCTACAAAGAAATGATCAAAGACAGAGCTATGGTTCAAGCCTTGGATGGAGGTTACATCATTCCAAGATTGGATATTTTGAAATTATACATTGAACAAGACTTGGAGGTCAAGGTACTTATTCAACAAAAAGAATTTTCTAAACCAAAACCTCCAGAAAAGAAAACAAGATTTGAGGATGAAAGCTGGGATGAAGTTTTAAAAAAAGTAAAAGAACTCACCCAAAAGATCAAAAATCCTCCACAACCAGAGCCTCAACCAAGAAATGAGGGAAAAGAATCAGTTAAAGAAGTGTTAAATCAACTTGAAAGCCTTTCAGAAGCAGTTAATCCACCAAGAAGGAACTGGAACAACAATCAAGAGCAAATATTCCCTCAAAATAATCAGCCATATAGGCCAAGGAATCCCTTACCACCATTTTCATCCAGTTATCAACCTTACATACCAGCTCAAATGGCCCCAAGACCACCAATGAATTGTGCTTACTGCAAGGAAGAAGGACATTCAGCAACTAGATTCACTCACCTTGCTGAAGATTTGGATAAAAGAATTGTCAGAACTCAAGGAGCATCTTACCTCTTCCCCAATTATCAGAGAGTACCTATGGAAGGAAATGAAAGTGCCAAAAACATAGTCAGGGCTTTTGAAAAAGAAAAATCAGAGCTCAACAAGAAATTTGTGGAGAAACCTGTGGTAAAACAAAAACAAGAAGAAGAGGTTAAGCCCACTGAAAAGAAATCAGATGATAAAACAACCTCAATTTCTCATGTTGAAGATTGGTCAAATTGGAAACCACCTACCATTTCCTCAGCCAATGACCCTTTTGAATCACATATTGGGCTAAGACAGACAAAACAAAGGTTGGAAAGACAATCCCAAAATCAAGAGCCAAAGAAAAAAGCAGAAATTCCAGGAACCTACATTGAAGAAGAAAAAGAAGAGGAAAGAGTCATAATTCCTACCAAGTTCCAGAATTCAAATATTCCAAAACCAGAAAAACTTGAGGAGGAAATTGAAAATATTTCCAATAAGAATGAAGATGAAGAAATTCCTAAAGAAGAAAAGAAGTTCAGAAAACCTCAAAAGAAACAAGTTGAAACCAAATTGGAAATTGACAAAATTATTAAGAAAATTATGCAACAAAAGATCAACCTCACCATTGAAGAAATTTTGAGGATGTCACCCAATTTTGTCCATAAATTACAAGAATTATCAGAAAAAGACAAGGAAAAAATTAAATCACTCAACTCAATGGATCTTCAAGAAAGACTATTAACATTTGGATTCAAAGAAATACCAAAGCCCATGATTCATTATGCCTGTCCTTTGGGATTCATGGAAATCTTCATTGGAAAGGAAGAATATCCTATCAGAGCATTAGTGGACACTGGGGCAGAACTCAACATTATACCAGAAGAAATAGCAATTAAATCCTCACTCACAACAAGAAAACTAAACATGAACCTTAGGGGAATTGGAGGCCATACTACCTCACTAGTTGCACTTGCAGAATTTAATCCAATCATTTTGGCTTCAGGTGAAGAAACTCTAATTCACTTCTTCATTGCAAAAGGATATGTCCATACAGTGCTTGGAAGACCTTTCTTGGCAGACAACAATATCAGACTAGAGTTCTCCCATAAACAAGGTGAAATACTAAGCTATCAAGAACCTGATGGAAGAAGATTATGCATGCCAATATGCAAACCTCAATCACTTGGATGGCAAACTGGACCACCTAGAGGAATGGATTTATGCAATATGGCAAAATTGGTCAGAAATAACCCAGGAAAGAAGGATCAAAATGAAAAAAGAGACAATACCATAATCAATTTGACCCAGAAGACCCAACATTTATCCATATCTCCAAAAAGTGATGAATTTGGTCAAGATCTACAAAATAACAAAAAGCCAAACAGCTTCAAAAGACAAATTGAAGACTCAACCTCTGAAGATGAATTAACCGATATAAGTTACAAGCCAATTAACAATAATGAAGAAAAATTCCAAATCTTGGTGAATGGAAATGAGAAAATACATGGAAACCCTTTCAAACCTAAACCCAAAAAAAAGAAAGTCAGATTGAGTGAACATCATGAGCTTTCAGATGAAGAAATTATAAATGAAATTGAAAAAGATCTCAAAATTATGGAAGCAAGAGACAAAAACTTAAAAGACACATACCATATCAACTTCTTGGACAGACCATTGAACAACCAAGAAGAACCTTATGAATGGCAACTGGAAAACCCTGAATTTATCCAGCAACCTCCTAATGAAGAGGATGAAACAGAATCCATCTTAGAAAATGAATACAATTACATCTACCTGCCGTACATCACCTTTGAAGACATTTATGGAGATGAAGGTCAAGAAATTTCATGTGAAGATGAATATTTATGTCAACTTCCAGGAGCAAACTTGAACAAAATCCAATTCCTAGAACTATTAACTGAAGAGGGAATTAAAGGTAACCTTGAAAACAAATTCTGGGATGATATATTTGAAATGGCCACACTACCAAGAAGAGGACTTTACTTCAATCAAATTTGGGCCCAGTGGTACCTTGGATTAAATGGATCAACATATCAAAATAGAAGAATAAAATGGGTTGGAGATGGATATATATTCATTGATGAAGACTTATGGTGGTCAGAATTTCCATCAGAACCAGAAATTGAGGAAAGAAATAACTTTGTGGAAGCCCTCAAAGACCTTATTTCAGCCAGATTGCTCAACAGACACTTACCTTTCCCCCTTGGGGGAGCTCAACTTTAAATAACATCAACAAAATCAAGAAATTTTCCTTAAAATGTATTAGTATCATTCATCAAATGTATCATTAGTTTCTCTTTTTATTTCATTTTGCTCTCATAGGGCAGTGACTTCCTTCCTTAACAAAGAAGAAATTCATCAACAAATTATTTCTTCAAAAATCAAAAAGAAAATATAAAAAAAAACAAAAAAAAAAAAAATTACAAAAATAAATCAATCACTTCCACCATCCCCAATTCACCAAATTTTGGATCCTATGGGGAAGAATTAATAAAAGAAGATCAAATTCATAATGAATATTCAATTTTGGAAGTTGAAGATTATGATTTCAATAAAGAGAACCTTTGGCACTTTAAGGATACTTCATCAAGATCAAGAAACCAAGAAATTGAAGAAATCAAGGAATTGCTGAAAGTTTTGGAGGTTTCTGACAAAACCAATGATCAAATTACCCAAGAAGTAATGGACCAATGAAATGTCAAACTATCAAGGCCCATCTTAAAGACACATAACAGCTCTAAAAATCAAAAATTAAACAAAATAGTTAGATTTACACTCAATTGATCACTAGGCAGTGACCTCCTGCCTTATCAAAGAGGAAAATCAATTCTTATCAATAAAAATCATCAATTTCACTCACCCAAAATCAAGCATCACTAGGCAGTGACCTGCTGCCTTATCAAAGAGGAATATCCAAATTCTTACCCAAATTTATCATCAAAAATCCATTCAACCTACCCTCAAACTATTTTTGATAAATAAATTTGATATTATTCTCCATTCATCTTACCTTAACACTTCAAACCCACCAAATCCTTGAAAATGGAATCATGGCCATTACTGGAAGAAAATCCCTGGTCATTGGACACAGATATCAGCTGGATAGAAGAAAAATAAGTCTGGGCCAATTACATTAATCCACAAGAAATGGATGAAAATCCTGCCTGGTTCTTGAAAATAAAACCAGAACCCTATCCTGATATTTCCACCATTGTCCTTCCATATATTGAGTTTGAGGACATCTTTGAAAAAGAAAAATCACCATCAGAAACTGTCATATCTCATCCATGGAAAGAATTCCCTGGATTCAACCTTACAAAGTATGAATTCTTAGAGTTACTGACTTGGGATGGAATTGATGGAAACCTTGGAAATCAATACTGGAATGAAATATTCCACATGGATGAACACCTCAGGAAAACACTGTTTTGGAGGACCTGGGAATGCCAAGACTGGTTCAACCTCCAGGATTTTGAAATTAAAAATGGAAAAATTAGCAAAACCTCAGGAAGTTATATTGTAGAAGATGCCACATGGGATTACCACTGGGAAGAAACACTTATACCAGAAATCCTCACACTTAAAGGTGGCGCAACTAAGTTTGATTCAGGAGATTGGAAGGTCTTCTGTCAAGACTACCTTTTTGAAACTCATAAAGCAGAACAAAGGAGGGGAGGAAATTTTATCAAGAATGAATGAGTGAATAAAATACTTGGTAAAGGGAACTAATTAAAATAAATCTCACCTGCTAAGTCCTCAATTCTTTGCTTAATCATCAATCCAATTTCCATTGATATTATCATTATTTATTTCTTCAATTTTTTATTTTTTATTTAACAATTTCATCCTTCCTCTTTACAATTCAATTTTTCTTTCATACTAAAAGAAAAGAAAGAGACAAAAAAAAATAATAAAATATTAAAAATTCAAAAATAAGCTTCAATTAATATAAGCTTTGAAGGAAGAAATAAAATAGAAGCTTACCTGATATTGAAGATTTTATTATATATGTCTACTTATATTTATTCTTTATCAAGATCAATAATCATAATATTAATAATAATCATTATTAATTCTAAAAAAATGAAAAATAAAAAATTACTTGATATTGAAGATTGCTTTTATAATTGTTTTTGTTATTTTACTTAATCATTATAATAAAATTATAAAAAATAAAAATAAAAACAGAAAAATATAATAAATATTAGTTATAACATATAAAATATATAAAACAAAGGAAAAAACAATTAGTTTCAATCGATTTTATATTAAAAGATGATAACTATAAAGGAAACAATATCTTACATGATATTATAATTCTATTTTAGTCTTTCTTGATTTTATGATCTATTCTATCTCATTTCTAATTCTATTAGTTGAAAAATTTAATTAACAAAAAAAAACATTAATAAAAATTAGTTTCAATTCATATAAGCCCAGAAGAAAGAAATAAAATTTAAGCTGACCTGATATTGAAAATATTTATTATAGCTATGTTTATTTTTCTCAAAAAAAAAAAAGAAGCTAGAAAATATATATAACTTGCTAAGTCTTTAATTATTAATTTATGAATTTGCCTCTTTCTATTCTTCTGCTTTTTTGTTTTGAAATTATTCAAACCAAAAAAAAAAAAAAAAAAAAAAACCTATAAAAATGAATACTGTTGATAACTTATATTAGAAGTAACAAATAATCAATTCACATTCAAATAACTTTGATATTATTCAGATGTGATGTTTTAGATATCAAACTTATTTAACAAACCAGTATATTTATATTTTTCAAGAATATACCAAAAAGTCTTATCAACATCATTGAACATTAGTACAGGATATAATTTGAAGATTATTAGCTTTATTTCATTTATTTTCATTTTTTTTTTTAATAATTTTTTTTTTTTGATTCGATTAGATACAGGAAAAAGAAAATTGGTTTTTTTCTCAGAATTGGGAGATGAGGAAAACTTCAAGAAATACTTTATGCAGACTCACACTAGAAATACAAAGAATCACTCAAGCCTGTAGCTTACAAATACAGAAATAGGATCATATTTGCGAAGAAGTTACAATATGTGAAAATGATAGAATCTCTCGCGGTCCAAGAATTCGAATTGTGCATAGTTCTTACACGATCAGCAACAATGGTCGTGTATGATCTACCCAGCACCTCTCAGCTATAAAATAGCACCATCAAAATATAATTAAATAAATATTAATAGTGATTTTAGCACATCATGGCATTGACATTGAAATTCAAGAAATACAGCTAATGACAACCAGAAGAAACCAGGTTCAGAATCAAATAATTTAAATCCTTTCTGTATCACTATCCGGAACTATAGAAAAATAAAGGTATAATTATTGTAGCAAAAAAAAACAAAAAAGAAGAAGAAAAAGAAAAAGGAGCACACAAAATGCTGAATGGCTTCAGTATTTATAGTCGCTGACAAAACCACCTTAAATCCAGCTCATGGACCACCAAATCCACCTTAACTCCAAAAGGATCTCAATCCGGAGATCCGAACAGCTAAATTATTTCCGCTGGTGGAGACCTACTGGAGCTAACACATGAAGAATGCACTGCCGTAGCTACCAAGACAGAGAGTTACACAGCCTAGTTAAATAAGCAGCGAAAAAAATGAAATTTGAGATCGGAGAAGTTAAAGACCTCCTTGGGCCACTTAATTTTCCACAAAAAAAACAATTACAAACCAAAAAAATCTCATTATCAAACTAGAAGAACAGGGAGACCAAACTGTAGAAAACTTGTAAAGTGTCACACCAAAACCACCCAAAGATAAATTACCGTTGCAACCGATAAAGCTTGCTGCAAGTAGTTTTTACTCTTGGAAAGTAGACTTAGCTCTGTCATGAGATCCAATAAAATACAGTAGGCAGCACTGCTGTATTTGCTTGTTCCAGAAAGAAAAAAAAAACTGGGAGACATTCAAAGAAGAAGGGGTTAGTTGTAACTGGCAGTCCTCACCTGGCTCATGAAGAAATGTTTATCTACGCAGTATTGATGGAAGGGAGCTAAAGAGCACAGAACGTTGAGAGGAATAAAGCTTAATCTCAATCTACACAAAAAAACAGATGCACTATTTTGACCTGCTTTAAGTTTTTGGAGGACAACATCAACTTCACTTCCAAATGCTTACTTAAGCTGAAGTTGGAGATAAAACACCGCCATGCAGGGTATAGAGAAAGACTTAGCAAGCTAAGTCGGGACTGCAGCAATTTAACCTCTGCATGCATTCAGAGGACCTCGGCTGTCACCATCATGAACCTATGGACCCCAATTTAAAGATGCTTTCAGTTCAAAACCCGCTTATTACCAAAAATATAGGATAGGGAGTTTTGTGACAAGCTATTGCGCAGAAAAACTGAAACCTATCCTTACACTCTAACTCCAAGATTCAAGCAATAGGATCTCGCATCAGCACCTCATCAATCAATTTCCCAGCTGTCAATATCAGTGTACAGCCTCAGTATCATGCTAGAAGTACAGTGCCCTGCCATAAGTATGCAAACAAAAAAAATACAGGCAGCCAACTGTATTTTTTTTTTTTTTTTTTTTTGCTGCGCAGTTGGCATCTCACACGCATGGGGCATTTTTTCGCAAAGTCAATCGCAAACCATTTTTTTTCCATATTTCATCTTTTTGTAACTACAAGTAATCAAGCCTCTAAGACTTTGTAATAAAAAACATGGCCAGTATGAGCAATAGATAACAATTTTTTTTTTAAAAAACACAATGTAACAAAAAACGAACTGGACAAGACATGAGAAAAGAAATAGGAGATGGAGTCAGCAATCGGCAATTGATTGTTTACCATGAGCAAGGGAAAATCTCACCATTTATGAATGGAGGTCCTAGTAAGAAGTTGGACCTCCATTCATCTCAATGACCATCGCCATCCGTAGTGGCATTGAATCAAGGAGGTCGTTCAGGAGATTAAGGTGGAAATCGGTCCAGGCTGCGTTAATCGCCTGTCGTAGCTCATCGACCGTCTGTGGTTGGTAGAGTTTACTGATTTGGCTCTTCATTGCCTTCCAGACATTCTCAATTGGGTTCAAGTCGGGAGAATGTGCTGGCCAATCGAGTTTGATAATATCATGCCGATTTCGCCAATCGGTGCTTGCTCGGGCAGTGTGGATCGGGGCGTTGTCCTCCATTAGTAAGAGGCGGTGGCGACCACGAATCCAGGGGGCCTGCTCCATCCAGGCTATGAATGGAAGCAGGCCCGGCCGATAGACTTGCTGCACCATCTCGGTCGAGGTCATTTGACCGTTGAGGAAAACTAAGGGGGCTCGCATGGCTGCACAAAAAGCCCCCCAGACCATGACCGATTGACGTCCCGATCAATGATTGACTGCGAGGTTCTCAAGCTTCCACTTCTCTTGAGGCGTCCTCCAGACTCGCACCCGATCGACCTTCTTCCCGAGCTCAAACGCAGACTCGTCCGTCCAAATCACCCGCGCCCAATCGTTAATCGTCCAGTGGCGGTGGGCTTGGGCAAAGGCAAGGCGACGCTGGAAATCTTGAGGCCGGAGGTAGGGTTTTTTGGGAGCGATGCGTGAGCGTTTACCTAATTTGTGGATCTCGCGCTGGACTGTGCGAGTCATCAGGTCGGTGACCTGTGCGACTGTTAATCGACGACCTCGAGTTATGATACGGTCGAGTTCTCGTCGGTCTCGTTCGGTCATGATTGGTGGTCGGCCGGTTTTTTTTTGGGTCCTCACAGTCCCAATCATCTGGAATTTGGCGACCGTATCGTAGACAGTCGAGAGCGGTATCCCAACGAAATCGGAAATTGCTCGAAAAGGGAGGCCTGCTTGGCGCATCCCAACTATACGTCCCCTGGTTTCTATATCGAGGTAAGGCATGAAAATCTGTTATTATTAAAAAAAAACCATATTAGCTTTTCGCCTTTTGCAATGCAGACAAAGACGACGGCTTACATCGCGATCGTCCTCCTCAGTGTCGGTAGTTTCGAAGCAGGTGAGGTCGTCGATGGCCAGCACTGGTGAGTGCTGGCCATCTTTTATGTTGTCAGATGAAGGAGCCGTAGTTGTTGCTGTCATTGTTAAGATGACGAATAAGCGAAATATTAAAAAAAATAATAAAAGAAAACAAATAAGTAAAAAGTAAAAAAAAAAAAGAGAGTTGAAGTCCGGAGCCGGAGCGCGACCTCTGACAAATGCAAATGATTTTTTAACTGTTTCCGAGACACCTAATTACTTCCTGACGCCTGGAAACCAGCCCTAAGTGCCTACCTAAAATAAACCTACCCAAAGTGAATTTGAGCACAGTCCAGTACTTGACACCTCCCCTGACCAATTAAAAGTCAGTAGAACACCTCATCGTTGAGAAAGTATGAGGAAATGCCTTTTGACAAAACAAAACAACCTAAAAGTGACTATAGATGCCACAGAAAGCCTCAACAGATTATAAAAAAGCAAAACAACACCAACGCCAAGTAAAAGGATAAGGTACCCTCTATTAGTAAAAAGGAATGTAAACGACTCACTTTAAAGTATCAAAAAGGGGGTATTCAAGGTCTTCCAGCCAAAAAAATAACCCACCCGATTCAACTTGAAGGTGTTGGGGGGAAATAGTTCAATAAAACGACAATATTTTATAATCCGACCCATTTCAGAGGAACAGAGGATGTAAAAACTAACCCCGACCATCCTAAACGCCTTAGAAGGTCATGAAACACCTAGATGACCCCAGGAATACCCAGCATTTCAGTCCACTTTGATTTGAATATAGATGAAAAAGAAAAACACTCACCTAGACCCAAAACTAACCTACCCGAAGCTGTTTGAAGGCTCTGAAAGCCCCATTGATTAAGTACACCCCACGTGAAGAAGTTTTTGAGCACAATAAAAGTGCTTTTGAAGGAATTAGAAGGAAAGAAAAGAAAAAAAAAATTAAATCAAATTAAATTAAAAATAAAAGAAAGAAGAAAAAAAGTAATAAAATAAAAACAAGAAACTCACCCGATGCTGTTCTACACGGGGTAGGTGATGGGTAGTACAACCCATCTAAAGGTCTTTTCAAACAAGACAAAGTCACCCAAAGTGTTTTAAAGCTTCAATTAGGGTTTAATAACACCCATCAAGACTGAAACAGCCCACCCAAAGACTGTTGAGGAGATTTACAGGGCTGCGACTCTTTTTTTTATTAAAGAACTATACTACATGACATACTAGTAGAAAACAAACCATGCGAAGTGGTTAATAGCACCATAAAGTGCTTCTCAAAAGGATAAGAAATGGAAACAACCCACCCAAAGCATGGTAGCAGGTGTTAGGGTCTTTTAAATGAAACTTTCAATTGACAGAGAATACCAATTTATTTTTTAATATTTGCTCAAAAAAAAAAAAAAAAAAAAAAAGGGGCCCTCAGCAAGGCTTTAAACTGCTTATTTCTTTTTTTCATTCTTAATTTATCTTGGATATAAAATGGAGCTGACACATTTAATTGTGCTACAGGTCTTCAATATATAAAAGGGCCCTCAGCAAGGCTTTAAACTGCTTATTTCTTTTTTTCATTCTTAATTGATCTTGGATATAAAATGGAGCTGACACATTTAATTGTGCTACAGGTCTTCAATATATAAAAGAGCCCTCAGCATGGCTTTAAAATGCTGGGTTTGCTTACTTTAATTAAATTAATTTTTTTAATTTCTTATGCTACAGGGCTATAAAAAAAGAAAAGAGCCCTCAGCATGGCTTTAAACTGCTGGGTTTGCTTACTTTAATTAAATTAATTTGATGAATTTTTTATGCTACAGGACTACAAATAACAATACATGTCCTCAGCAAGACATTAAACTGCTGTATTTTTTGACTTTCCCCTTAATATTACATGATACTGACATATTTGATTTTGAATGCTACAGGTGTTCATCATGAAAGTATTTCTCTTATTTTATAGGATTAAAACTGCTTTTAATGTGAAAAAGGGTCCTCAATAAGACTATAAACTGTTTAAGATAACTACAACTTGGCTTTGAAGATAAATTACATGCCAGGAAACCCCAAGTGCAACAATAAGGTGCCTGGGCACAACATATGGCCCTTGGCAAGACCATAAACTGCCCACCATTAGAAATCTCCACAAGGACTTAAAGCTACAACACAATCAATCAAAGGTCCTTGGAAAGACCATAAACTGCCCACCATTAGAATTATCAACAAGGACTCAAAGCTAAAACACAATCAACCAATGGTCCTTGGAAAGACCATAAACTGCATATTTAAAATATTCAAAAAGATTGAACAAGGACTAACAAGACAGGATAAGTCCCAGGCAAGACTATAAACTACCTGAGGTTTCATTTTACTTCATTTTTTTCTACCTTCTAATTTTATGTCATTATAAAAAAGAATTGGAAAGATGTACTGACTTAAGCTTTTGAACATATTTTTTATTTTATTTTTTATCCCAAAATTCAACTATTTATTTATTTTCCCTAAGAATTAGGGGCATATCCCATTCATTATTCCAAGAATATTCCATTTATTTATTATCTTTATTATACTTCTCCTACTATCAGAACAAAAGCCATTAAATTGGCTTATTTTTTTTTCAACTCAATGATAATAATGATTAAAAAAAATAAAAAAAAAAACTCTAAATCAAGTCTTTTTTTTTAAAAAAAATAAAAGATCAATTTATTTGAAATATTTCTTCAATTACAAGAAAGTGATTGAAACGTGTTTGAAAAGAAGAAGTATTTGTGCCATGAAGGCATTAATTGAACTCTGAAGGAGCTATTTATATTAAAAAACTCATAAATTGATGACATAATTTGGGAAATTTACATATTAATAACGCCTCAATGTGCTATTTATTCCAAACAGAATTTAAAAGCCCCCAAAAAAGCAAACAAGAGTTTTTTTAAAATTGTACAAATTTTTAATTTCACTGTTTATATTTTTTAACAACTCAAATGCATTTATGGGTAACAGAAAATCTGAACCATAAAGGGGATGGACTTGAAATAAAGTCTGAGTCACAATGATGATTCCAAAAGGAAGAGTTGTGGCATCATAAGGGTCATTATATGAATAAAGGACTCAAACTATGATCATTCAATTATGGAATATTAATTATAAATATTTTCAAGAGCACCAATTTTTACTGATTGGCATAAATTACCACCTTTAACCAAACAGTTCCATGATATTCATTGTGATTCAGGTTTATTTCTTTTAAATTGTGATTTCTACTCAGATATCTCACTTAATGGTTATTTTATACTTAAAAAAAAAAAAAAAAAACTTATTATTGAATCATCATTAAAATAAAATTATGTATATCTACTGTATCATTATTTATCCTCATCAAAATCACTATAAAAAATAAGGGGTGGGTAAACTTACTTCCTACACTATCCCTTATAGTGGAAGTTTTGGGGGAATGAGAACATATCCTCTTCAAAATTTGAAAACCAACTCAAGATTTTTAAATGGAGAGGGGGGCCCTCATCCAAACAAATATTATTTTAAAAAAATAATATATCAATAAATTAATATTAAAATCAATTTTAAATCACCTCATTATTACATTTTTGATTTTTCATTTCTTTATAACAGGTATAATTCAGGAATACAAAAGAACAAAAGAACCTAAATTATTTTGGAGGAATAGCAAGAGAATTTGGAAACAACTTATCATAGGGCAATTATTCATAATACTAAAAATGAAGAAGATTATTTATGAAGAAAAACAGGAGTTCCTTATGGATTGACCTTTGGACAACACAAGACCTTGGACACTTCTTTGATTCTGGATTGAAGCTAATTTGGAATTCAAGAATAAGTGGTCAGGATTTATGGACTGAAGGATTACTCACTGGATTAATTAGGAACTCAGGACTCACTGAACATGATGGACCAACAAGATAATGTACAACACTCAACTCAAATTGCCCTTGGGATTTTAAAGAAGCTTGAAGACTCAAGAGGTCCTCAGCATGACACTAAACTGCTTCCCCTGTAGACTTGGGCAGGGAAAATTATAAAAAAAAGAAAAACAGCCAACAAGCTGGAGGGGATTGTCCTAGTCAGGAGAAGTGCTGAAGGACCATTTTTGTCCTTAGCATGACAGTAAACTTCTCCCTTTGTGTAACAGGAACAAGGGGGTTCATAGGTGTTTATAATTATCAAATTGGCCAAAATGAACAAAGTGAAGTCTCAAGCCATCAATTATGACAAGAAAATTCCTTATCAAGAAATAAAACAACCAGAAGAATCTTTCATCAAGTGGGAATCATGAATATTGAAGAATAAAACAAGAGTCAAGTGGAATCCAAAATCAAGCCCAAAGGAGCTCAAGAATCAAGATAAGCCCTTGGATTAGGCCAGGAGGTCCTTGCATGACTTAAAATGCAGGACTTGTATACCTAATATACAGGGGTTACACACCTAGTTGTAGGTCCTGTATGACCTTAAACTACATTTTTTATGGAAGAAAGAAGAAAGAAGAATTGTGAAGACCTCAAGATTTCAGGACACTAGCAAATTCTTAGAAATAAATAAAAAAAGAAAAAAGAAAAGAGAAGAAAAGAGAAGAAGAAAAAAAATAACTAATTGAAGATGGATCACCGGATTTTAGCAGCCAAATACAAATCAGTCCTGAAGAAGGTGAGACAAGTCAATGAGCCAATGCCTCAAGACCTTAACCCACCTTTGGAAAGACCACCTTTGTCAAGAGATCCTTATGAAACACCCTTATCACCAAACCCACCTATATTTCAAGAAACCTTCAAGGTCACCCATGAAAGACTCCAGGCAGTCAATTTTGGCCCACCCGGATGGTTATCAAATGAAGAAATCAATTTACTCAAAAATGTAATTACCTTAAGGGAAAAAGCAATAGCTTTCTGTTAAGAAGAAAGAGGATTACTCAAACACTCATATGGAAAACCTTACAAGATACCGGTAATACCTCATGAACCTTGGCAGAAGAAACCTATTCCTACACCCAAATCAATTTTACCTCAGTTTACTGAATTAATCAAAGAAAGAATCAGGACTGGACTCTATGAGCAATCCACCTCAAGGTACCCAAGCCCAATCTTTTGTGTGTCCAAATCAAATGGGAAACTCAGAATTGTCCATGACCTTCAAGAACTCAACAAAGTCACCATCAAGGATGCTGGCTTACCACCTCACATTGAAGAATTTGTAGATGCATTTGCAGGAAGAGCATGTTATGGACTAGGAGACATAATGGGAGGATATGATGAAAGAGAATTAGATGTCACTACAAGACCCCTCACTACTTTTGAATCACCCCTTGGAAGGATGCAACTAACAAGACTACCCCAAGGAGCCACCAACTCAGTAGCAGTATACCAAGCCCAAATGACCTGGATACTTCAAGAAGAAATACCAGAAAGTGTAGGAATTTTCATTGATGATGGAGGAATAAAAGGACCAAGATCACTTTACAATCAAGAAACACTACCAGAAAACCCCTCAATCAGAAGATTTATATGGCAATATGCCATAACCTTAGAAAGGATTTTATTCAGAATTGAAGAAGCAGGACTGACTATCTCAGGATCAAAGTTTTCATGCTGTGTTCCAGCTTTGGACATAGTTGGGAATGTTGTATCATTCAAAGGAAGAACAATTTCAAAACAAAAGATCAACAAAATTCAAAATTGGCCAACACCTCTTAAAAAGAAGGAAATAAGGGGATTTCTCGGACTTTGTGCTTATGTAAGGATGTTTATTGAAAACTTCTCACAAGTTGCATAACCACTCAGGAGGCTCACCAGAGAAGATGTTGACTGGGATTGGGATCAAAAATGTGAAGAAGCTTTCCATAAACTCAGAACAATAGTTGGAGAAGAAATAACTCTCAAGAAATTAGATTATGACAAAGGATCAGGAAAAATTAAGCTAGCAGTAGATTCAAGCTACATTGCTGCAGGAGCAGTACTCACTCAAGAAGACAAAGAAGGAAAAGACAGACAAGTATTATATGAATCAATAACCTTTTCAAAATTAGAATAAAAATACTCACAACCCAAATTGGAGCGCTGTGGAGTTGCAAGAATTCTCAAGAAACTTCAAACCATACTTTGGGGACAACATTTTGAATTACAGGTTGATGCCAAGGCCTTAATTGAAATGATAAACACCCCTTGCTTACCCAACGCCCCCATGACAAGATGGGTGGCTTTCATTCAACTATTTTCCTTTGATTTGGTACACAAACCAGGGAAAACTTTCACTATGCCAGATGGGCTATCCAGAAGACCAAAAAACTCAGAAGAAGAAGATGAAGATGCACC
This sequence comes from Austropuccinia psidii, assembly GCA_023105745.1. Classification (NCBI taxonomy): domain Eukaryota; kingdom Fungi; phylum Basidiomycota; class Pucciniomycetes; order Pucciniales; family Sphaerophragmiaceae; genus Austropuccinia; species Austropuccinia psidii. Next base: position 39,724,041 of record JALGQZ010000007.1, read on the forward strand.
AGAATTTGATGAAGAAGAAGATTGGATCAAGCCACACCCTGGATTTGGGGCCAAGAATGTAAATTCACTCAATTTTTCAGGAATACAAGTACCAACCAAACAAGAAGGATTTTGGAAGAGAATGCAAGAATACTTAAGTACAATGAAAAAACCAAAATCAAGTAAAGATGACGAATTTAGAAGGATAAAAAGAAGGTCATCCAACTTTTTCTTGGAAGATGGCCAGCTCAAAAGAAGAAATAACCCAAACCCTCAATTTGTTATATCAAGTCATGAAGCTCAAAGCTACATTTTGAAGTCACTTCATGAAAACATGGGCCACAGAGGGGAAAATGGAACTTACAGAAGAATTAAAGCAAGATATTGGTGGGAAGGAATGAAGAAATCATTCAAGAAATGGGTTCAATCTTGCCTGGCCTGCCAAAAGAGAAGTCAAAACTTACAAAGGGAACAAGGAAGGCCTACAGCAACATCAACAATCTTTGAAAGGGTAAGCATGGATGCAGTCCATATCAAATCTGGAAGATGGAAATGTATGGTTGTGGCCAGAGATGAATTTTCAGGATGGTCAGAAGCAGTGGGACTAGTCAAATTAACAGCAAAAGAAGTTTCAGAATGGTTCACCTCAGAATGGATATGCAGGTATGGCTCACCAAAGGAAATAACTGTTGATGGGGGGCCAGAGTTTGGAAAAGAATTGCAAGATGCAGTAAATAAAGCAGGATCAAGGATCAGAGTCACCACACCTTATTAGCCAGAGTCTCAAGGAATGGTTGAAAAGGGCCATAAGCAACTCAAAGATGCATTAATCAAAATGTGTGGAGAAAATGGAGGAAAATGGAAAAAATATCTACCTTTGGTTACATTGGCTGACAGAATCTCAACTAAAAGGACAACTGGTTTCTCATCATATGAACTCCAATTTGGACAACTACCAGTATTACCAATTGACATTGAAACAAAAACATTTTTAGCAGTAGAATGGCATAAAATATCCACAACTGAGGAATTACTGGAAGCCAGAGCTAAACAATTAGAAGGGAAAGAAGAAATGAGAATGAAAGCAGCAGAAAAAATCAAAAAATCAAGGGAAGACTCAATGAAATATTGGGATAGAAGAATGGCACACCAACTAAGGTCACCACCCAATCCAGGAGATTTGGTCCTGGTTTACAACAAAGCAATAGAAACTAATTGGGGACTACTTTTCAAAAACAAATGGAATGGACCCTACAGAGTAATCAGACAAATAAACAATGGACCATGTGAACTTGAGGAGCTGGATGGAACAGAATTAGCAAGAATATTTGCAGCCTCTCAAGTCAAAAGGTTTTACCCAAGAGGAAAGTTGATAGACACAAAAGAAGACACAGAAGAAGATGAATAAATAAATGAAGAGGAGGTATTGGAGGAAACCACAGAATAAGATGAAGAATAGAGAGCTCTCACCTGGAATGCTGGGGACAGCATTAAATGGAGAGGGGGATGTGGTATTCCATACCATTTTTTTTCACCAGGCTCAAGCTCATAGTACCCCAAAAAAGCAGTCAATCCAGCCTACAGGAAGACTCACACTCAAATTTTACACCAAAAGGTCAATTTTACAGCAAGAAGCTGGGTTTAACTCATAAAACCATGTCACAAGCACCAAAAGGCAGTGTATGTGTTTAAATAAATTATTCAATTTCATTATGCATATGTAAAAAGTCAAGTTACATATAGTACACTAGTTACAAAAAATAAGGTACCACCCTTTAAATTACACACCCCACCCAGCTTTACACCCCCTTACAGCCATAGGACTCATGCAGCAAGAAAATGACACATGCAGTAGTTATACAGCCAACTTGCATTCAAAGTCACATGATGCAAAGCCCAGCCCCATGGAATTCCTGCAGCTCATTGACAACACAGCAACAGGAGTAACTTATCTTATATCCAAAGTAACCCCACTTTAAACCTTAAAACAGAATCAGATTTATTTACACCACTCATCATCTCATGTAAACCAAAGCTAGTTACAACAGACTGCATGCAGTACACAATTTTAATTAAATCTCAACCACATGACTATGCACAGCATGTGTCAAACTCAAAAATCACATCATCTCATACATAACAGTAAATTCACCAGTACAATAAATTATCACCTGACTTCATTTTAAAGTTAAAAAAGAAGAAAAACAATCATGACACCTGCATAAATTACACAGCCACTTCTACCAAACCTAAAATAGGACGTATGAAAAGGAATTACAAGATCATCATGTGATACTGCATCCACTAACAGAATATCATGTGACAAGAAAGAGGCTGTGCACAACAAAACTCCACAGCCAAAATTGAATCACCTCATGTATGCAAGGAAAATTCAAGAATATCACATCATAATTAGTTCACCAAAAGACAATCATGTGATAAATGGAGGTTGTGCAGAGAGAAAATTATCACCAAACCTTAAATCACCCGACCCATGCAAGAAAGATCCTCACCAAAAACAGAGTCACATTATGAAATCAAGAGGAACTAAAGTGGAAAAAGACAGCTCCCATGGAGGGCCCTCTGGGCTCCCCAAAGGTATAAATAGAGGGGCTCTCTCCCCCAAATTTCAAAATCCCCCCCATGCACAATATATCCCCTGCTCATTACAAGCACAGGAATAAGTCATCCCTCACCTGGGAGGTAGTCCAGCAAATTATAGTGAATTTACTTACCCAGTAGCTAAAGCTCAGTGGAAGTATAGTGATTGAAGATTGCCCAGTAGCTAAGCTCAGTGGAATCTTATTATTAAAAAAAAATTATTATTATTAAAAATTACCCAGTACCCAAGATTAGGGTTACTACTCTATTAAAATATTTTATAAAGTAAAATTAACACCATTTGTCAATACTTGAAATTAACTTATCCCTTTAAAAAAAATATATCACAGAATCTTATCTCTTAAATTTAACAAATACTATTTTATCTCATTATTAACACTCTTAAAAGAAAATAATAACAAACCTTTCAAAAAATTATTTACTCTATTATAACTATACCTTAAACAAAATTACCCTTATCAACACCAATTAAATTTTCCAGAAAAACTTAAAAAATCCATCTGACAAAAAGACTTTTAATCAAGAAAGAACAACTCACCACAATTTCACCAAAAAATTAAAATTAAAACAGACAAGTATTTCATTAAATCTAAAAATCAACCAAATTACTGAAATTTCTTTTTATTATTATATATTGAATAGGTCTGATCTGAGACTGCTGAATTTTGTCTTCTGCAGTTGTAAAGCCACCTAATAATTCTATTTTGGTTTGTGAGCTCCAAGGAAGATTTTGTTCAGTATTTTAGGAGGGGCAGGCAATACACCCTTGCCACCCTTGGTTACAGGAGTTATTAGCAATTCAAAACTAGTTACCTGTGATTTCCCCCTCCAGGTACTGCCTCATTTTAATCCCACACAAGAGGAGTTCCCACAGTAGGTTTGTCATCAATAATTTGGACTTGATGTAGGGCTGCCCCTAATCCATCTCCACATGCATCAATGTACAACTTAAAAGGAATATTCCAGTCAGGCATGAGGAGTAAAGGTGCTTCTGTAAGGGCTTTCTTTATCTTCTCATAAGCTTTAATTCTCTCCTGTGTCATCTCAAATATAGTCTGTTGATCACAGATTCTATAGAGTGATTTGGCTAGAATTGCAAAGTCTTTCAAGTGTTGCCTATAATAACTAGCAAATCCAAGAAAAGACATCATTTCTTTCTTATTCTGGGGTATTGGCTTAAGTAACACTGCTGCTACCTTGTTTTTGTCAATACCTAAGCTTAAAACAGAAACAACATGTCCTAATGCTTTAAGTCCTTTAAAACCAAAGTTGCATTTCTCAACTCAAATTTTCATATTCACTTCTGCAACTTTGTGCAGTACTTTTGCAAGTCTTTCAAGGTGCAAAGACCATGAGTCAGAACATATGATAATATCATCAATATAAATGATAAGCCATCCTTCAGAGAATTCTGTGGGGAAGATGGTATTCATCATTCTTTGATAATGAGATGGAGCATTTTTAATGCCAAATGGCATTCTAAGATACTCAAAAATAACACAGTGAGTGATAATTCTAAGTAATTTCTTAGCTTTAGGCGTCAAAACATTTTGATGGAAGCCTTTCAATGCATCCATTGATGTTATATACTTGGCTTTAGACAATTGAGTCAAGTTTTCTTGGATTCTAGGGATTGGATACCTATCTGGAACTGTGTAGGTATTCAAAGCTCTAAAATCTCCAACCATTCTTGACTTATCATTATGCCAAGCAATGATAACAGGTGTTTTCACTTCAGCCTCCTCATTATGGCCGACTTTCCTTAGTACACCAAGTTGAATTAGCTCTTGGATATGTTTCTCCAAGGCTTCTCTAGCTCTGGGACTGGCTGGATAAGCTGGTCTTCTAAGTACTGGAGGATATGGCCTGTCAATATTAAGAGTAATATCAACTTCATGTCCCCTTATAGCACCTAATGGTTCATCATCAGAGGCAAATGAATTATTGTATGTGTATAACACATTAATAAGTTCATTCCTCATCTTTGGTGACAATGATGGATTAATTTGTGCCTAAACAAGTTGATTAGACACAAATCCATCTTTGTAAGTATCCTTGACAGAAGATATTACAGATATTTTTTTTGGCATATTGGAAAAAGCAAATTTCTGTCTTTTGTTATCCCCAATTGTGAAATATCTGTCTTTATGGTTATTTATGTCAATACCATAGATATTCAAGTAATCATTTCCAAGAATGATGTGCTGAGATGTGCAATTGTCCATTACAACAATCTCAGTTTTCATTCTTACACTTCCTGCTGGGTGTGGAAATACAAGATTAGTGTCTAATATACCCAAGGGGTACATATTGTTACTGGCACTACTAAATTGCACACCTTCTATTGGTAATAGATGATTTTTCCATTCAGGAAGTATAATTTGGGGATAACCTTTGCCCACACAAGTGCAAAATGCCCCTGTATCCAAATTTACTCTGGCTTCAATATCACTCATCAAAACTGATGTGATACAGGATGCTCCAGAAGTGTAACCCTTTCCTCTAGCAGGTTTTGTTTTACACCTTCTGGCATCTTGGATATTGATCAGGTTGCAGCAATCCTCACTGTACTGTGGCAAGTGGGTATGGACTTCTGTGACCTCAAAGAAAGCTGTAATGTTTTCAATGGGATAGTCCTCTACTGGTGTATCCTCAGAGATTGCAGAATCTTGATCAGATTCCTCTTTCTTTTCAGTACACTGAACTTCTTCAATGACTTGAACTTCATTGATTTTTGTCTTTTTTGTGCAAGTGTTGGCTAAATGTGAAATTCTTCCACATTTATGACACTTCAAGACGGGTCTTTCTGGTCTATTATCCTCTCTGGGAATCTTAGAGGTCATCTTGGATTCTGTTGGGATTTTAGACCAAGTTTTACCAATTCTTGTTCTGGCAATGCTATCTTCCATAGCATTAATGTAGTCCTCTGTTGAACAGGGCTCCACACATCTGCATTTGATAGCATGTGTGAGCCTTTGAGATATTACCACATACCCAATAAGGTCACAAAAAAGACTCAGAATAATTATACCTTTAATATAATTATATTAAAATTACTTAGAATAATTATACATTAAAAATAATTACTTAAATATACAAAAAAATACCATAAATTGGTACAAAAATTGGTTTAACTTAAAAACCAATGAATCAACATGTGAAATAAGCTATACCATTGGATTTCTCATGGTAAAATACACATATAACATTTTTATGGCATATCTGTAAAGTCAATATTTAATGAATTATAAGGTATAATACCTTATAAAAAGCATAAAACCTTATTTATCTCAAGAACTAATGAAACAACATGTGAAACAAATTGTACCAGTGGATTTCCCACGACAATCCACACATAAAACAATTAATAAGCTAATTTCCAAAGTTAATACTTAAGGAATTAACCTGAATATATGCACTTTTTTGGTCAACGCATATATTCAAGGATCATAGCTAATATCTCCTAAACAATACATGATAGAATGATGAACTAAAAATAAAGTTACCACTTAATTACTGTAAGAAGACAGATATGAGCTTTATTTTACAAATTATAAACAAGGTTAAAACCTATGATGAAATATTGATAAAAATCAACAGAGCTGTTGACCACTTTGTTGTGAAAGTGTTCCAAACTCAAAAAAAAGTATACAGTTGGATTCTACTAGTTCATTCGTGAAGAATGATGTAATTTTAATTATTAAATTCAGGGTATAACCCCTGAAATCAAGGTTTGAAGTTTAAAATATTGAATTCCAACAGAAAAGATGAATTACAAGAAAAATCATTAAAATTAGAGTTTTGATGATGTAATGAAAAGCTCTTGGCAGCATAATAAGGTTATGCCAGGCTATCAGAATTCACTCTCTGAATTGCTGTAGCGTGTAAATATTAAAAGGTATTGAGGATCAAAGTTTGAGCTTAATTTGAGCAGTTATGATCACTCACAGTAACCTTAATTTAAGTTTAACAGTCTTAAGAGTGATAAAATTGGTGAATACTATTAGTTTATGATTAAAACTAAGAAAATACACGAAATTTCGGGTTCTGCCAAGCCTCTGATGTCATCAAACTTAGAGTTATAGTGATAACTCTAAATAATGGTGTAATAATGATGTAATATGGTTTGATAATGATGTAATCATCTCCAAACCTTAAAATATTGATCAATTCCAGTGTGTATGATCATTACACGTCTACTAGAAGCCTTTTGGACTCTAGGAGGGAGGTATTTACTATAAATAGAGCTCTTTTTACTCTATTTTCCCCTCAGACGCATCAAAAACATTAAATCAATTAAATCAAAGGTAATTTCTTTATTCTTTATATATAAAACTATTATATTATTAAAGACCAAAGACCACCTTGTTGTAATCATCTTTTTTGACGTGATTAAATCATTTATTTAATTGTTTTTGTTAAAAATCTCTTTAAAAACTCATTTCCACATTAAAATCCAGAATAATTTGTGATTTTCTTTATTTTTATTGTAAATACAATTTGAAAAAGTTGTATTTATATTTCTTGGCGTAAAATATTTTAAAATTATTATATTAAGTGTTAAAAGTAGGTTACTTTCTCTTATTATAATAATTTCTCTATTATTACTCTCTTAATAATTCTTTAATTAATATAAATAGTATTTATATTAATTGATAACTTTAATATTAGTAATATTATTGTTATTAATTGTTTTTTATTGATAAAAAAAGAAATTCTTTACGCCTTTATTATTTGTTGGTAACAATAATAAAGAGCTTTTTAAATATATTAATTATTTTATATCAATATATTTATTTATTATATTATATTTTCATAATATCAATTATATTATTATATTTATTTAATAATATAATTATTTTACGCCATAATAATAATAATTATTTATTATTATTATATTCTTAATCTTATTTATTCAATTCATAAGGACATTCAGAGTACAATAAGTAATAAATTAGTAATTTTTACTTATTGTTTCATAGTCAAACCTTACATTTGGGGGCCTGGCCGTGATATTTACTTAAAAGACCTTTAAAAAGATTCTAATTAGGTTTATCCAATAATAAATTATATTTATAATCATAAAATTATATAATAATTTTATATTTTATTGATTTTAAAAGCTATTGAGGCATTTGGAAAGCAATTGTACTGTCTTACACGTCGTTTTTTCACATCCACAGACTTGCAAGAACTTTCTTTGAGTGACTCTAGTGATTAAAAAAGATAATTCATAAATTAAAAATAATTTTTTATAATTTAATTTTGTAAAAGAATCATATTCATTTTTTATTTTATTCTTTAAAAATAAAAATGTAAAAAATATTAAAAAATATTAAAAAACCAATAAAAAAAAAAAAGAAGTTATTTTTTTTATTAATTTTTATTCATTTCTTTATTCATTTCAAGTTTTTAAAGATATAAAAGCAATTTCTACGTGGAAAATTGCCATATCTTACCAAAAAATAACACTTCTTATAAAAAGACTTATATTTATTTGTCTTTTTTAGTTTTTGAAGATAACCCAACAGAAAACAACCAAGCTACTGTTGAGAGATTGGTGGAAGAAACTTGTCAAAGTTCTCCAACACCAGTTATCACCAAAAGAAAGAAAGCTAAGAAATTAGACTTTCCAGGACCCACCATTCAAGACTCTGAAGGTGAGCACCTCTTGTATAATTGCCATAAAAAGAATTTTTATCCTAAAATACTTTTATTTCTTATTTTCTTAAATTATGACTATCAGAAGAGGTTCCCAATACTCCATCCAATCAGATGGAGCTGGACTCAGAGGTAGAACTGATCCCTCAAAAGGGAAAAGAAAGGGCAATATCCCCAGTGGAACAGAATCCACACAAGGAAGTGCCTTATCCCAAAGGAAAGTCCCAGAAATGCCCATGATATCTGAACCTGAATTGGAGCTAAGTATGAGTAACTCAAATAGGTACAAATCACATTCAGAGGGCTCAAATAGACATCCAAATGAGCCAGTACAAGCAGGATTACACAGTGTACAAGGACAAAGATTGGGAAATGCTGCCTCAAATACACCAAGGAGTGATGAACTCCTGGCACATCCTGAAAAAGTTCCTCAAAGAGGAGGAGATAGTGAAATACTCCAATGGATGGAATCCACTGTCATCCAAACCTCAAATCAAAAAAATCAAGGATTACCACGCCAAAAAGAGGGAGGTAACCAAGGAAGAAGCCCCAGTAGCTTCTACCAGCAAGCCCCAAGCCAGCCCACTTCCCCAAGAAGGGAAGAAGAACAAGAAAAAGCATTGGAGGAAACCATATTGCCCAAGCTACAGAATCCCAAGAATCCAAAAGGATGCCTTGGATAATGTTTTCAACATAGCCAGAACCTTGATGGAATTCAAGGACAAGGAAGAGCAAAGAATGAGACAACCTCATTGCCCAAAGATGTTGTAAATACTTTAACAGAAATTAAAAATAGTATATTACCTCTAAAAGAAATTAAAGATAGTTTATTATCACTACAAGAAATAAATAACAATTGATCTTCTTTAACAAAAATTGTTGTGCAAAACAAGAAAGAAATTGACAGCATTAAGTTTATTGTTGAAAATAATAAACCAAAGAATTTAATTGACAATACTCAAAAATTAATACAAGGACAACAAGAATTGTATAAATACATAAAAGATATCAAAGACAAGACTTTGACAATCAATTATGATGTGAGTATTGACAATTGTAAGATGTGACTATGAAACTGATGATAATATTACTATTATTCAAAAGTACTATGTCTGTTCTTATGAAATATAATAATAAAATATTATTATAACCACAATTAAATAATTATAAAATTATTTCTTTCACGTGTTATACACTACTAGTGATTATAACAGTGAGCAGTAATTGTCTACTAGAATCAATTACAAGAAGAATTTAATAATAAAAACTTCTTTATTAAAATAATAAAATTATTTTAATATATAATTATCTTTTACAAGAATAATTATAAAGATAATTCTTGAAGAAAACTATTACTAGAGAAAAACTTTAAGAATTAAGAATAAATGACTCACTAATACTCCAAAGAACTTATTGATAGATAAGAGTAGAGAAATTTGACGTGGAATTGTGGATTGAAGGGATCAAAAAGGATTTATAACAGTATTACAACAATATATAGTTGGATTCTATGATTTCACGTCTTTCTGGATGATTTTGAAAGATTTAAAACACTTAAGAATAGTCTTAACTAATACTTACTTGTTGGTAATAATGATTTAATAAATTGATAAGATGATGATACGGAAAAAACAGCAAGAAGAGGCTTCTTTTAAGTCAACAACAGCTCACAGAGGCGTTCCATGGAGCAAACTGAAAAAATCAGTGAGTGAGAAAACAATAAACCTTTTTGGATTAATGATTGCATCATCTGTTGTCACGTAAGATTATCATAATTACTTAATTGATGCTTTTACGTGACTACCAACCCCAATATGGTTAAGAATAAAAGGAGTAGCAGCAGTAAATCTTCTTTTATTCTAAAATTATAATTGATTTCTCAAAGTTATAAATGCTATTGCCAATTTCATCACAGGTTTTAATTACTGTGAATTTTTGAAGATTCAGTGTTTCAAGTAGAATGGTCAAAAATGGACTGTATGAAAAACTTTTAATTTTACTAGTAAAACTGTAATTCTTTTTTGTTGTACCATAGATAATACAGTTCTTCATTGGTCCTGAAAGTTTCAGAAAGATTCATTAAGAATTGTATTTTTAATGAATTTTTGAAGTTTTTACCTCATTTCTACGTAGAATTGCAAATAGCAGTATTTTGCTGGTTGCTATGATGTAAATCAATGAATATGAGTCCCAAAAGGGTTTTAATTACCCTTTTAGGGTCTAGCCATGGAAAGTCATCAAGAATTGACGTGGTTACAGGAGTCTAAGTAGCTCATTACCTCCTTGGCACGTCAAAATAGCAGGTTATTTGCTATTTTCTTGTGATTACAGTAGGTGTGACTTGGTAACCAAGTTCACAAAGAGTTTTAGTTTACCAATTGGGCCAAGATGAGCCATGGATCCATGCTCTGGAGCTATCCACGCCTCTGAGGCCTCAGAAGTTGGGTACCCTGGCTCTTTTTGATGTCTTTTGTCCCCCTTGCTTATTTTTCACGTAAAAATAGAAATTTAAGCTTCAAGTGAGATATCCACTATGGGTGTACCAAAAGTCCATATAAGAATACCATGATATTAAGTGCTCAAAACATGCATAACACTATTCTTAGTGTATATGTAACATGGGATTTCTCACTTTCCCATTATTTTGGCTAAAAATCAAGAAAAACAAAAAATTTCACGGATCTTTTATGTGGTATTAATGATGTGGTATTGAAGTATTTTCCATTTTACCACCTTAAATACTTAAACTGAGCTTATTCACTCTATGGAGCTACCCTAGGGGAATTTTTGTGTAGAATCCAAATCTGGTCTTAAATCCATGGATTTACTTACTTAAAAAAAAGTTATTCATCTTTTCTGAAATTGAAAATGATGAATTTTGGATATATGCATGACTTATGAGTTATGCATAATTCAAAATTTCTTTTTAAGATAATTGTGGCCTATTTGGGTATGTAAAATATACCTCAAGGCTCACAACAATCTTACAGAAAAATTAAATAAATTAAGTATTTCTGTAGAAACATTTGAAGAAAAGACTTCATCACACCAAAAATTACTTTTGGACCATGTGGAAAAAAGTGATGAAGCAAGAATGCATCTGAAAGATGATATTCAGAGTGAAATAAGGCTTATTACTGAAAAAATGGATAAAATTAATGAGGCTAATTTAAATATGCCAAAGTTTCAACACCATTTTCTCATATAAGAAGCCCTGTTAAAACAAAAGAGGAATTGTCAAATCCTTTCATAACAGACTTGAGTCACCAAGATAATAACCAAGTCTTAATGAAGGAAGCACCTCAATTGAAGGAATGGCCAACATTCACAGGAGAAGGTGAATATGACCACATGTCATTTATTAAAACAATTGACATGTTACAAGAAGACTATGCCATACCAGATGAATTAATCACTGCAAGATTACATTCATTGTTTGAGAAATCTGCAAAAAGATGGTATTATGGCATAAGACAAACAAATGGTAAAAATACCTGGTCTTGGTGGAAACAAGAAATAATCACCAAGTGGGCAAATGATGCCTGGAGGTATAAGATAGAAAATGCATTTGCAAACTCTTTCTTTGACCCAGAGAAAGACAAACCTTTAACTTGGTTCTTGAAACAAGCTGAAAGGCTTAATGCACTGTACCCAGAAATGTCACAAAAGATGGTGCACATGAAAATACTTAAAAAATGTGGAGGGGAACTAGAACATGCCCTAAGAAGCAGGTGTAAAGAACCATGCTCCACAGAAGAGTATATAAATGCACTAGAAGATAGAGTGACAAGAACAAAAATTGGCTTTTGGAAAAATTGGACATTAAAAGCCCAAATAAACCATTTATCAAAAAAGATAAATCAAAAGAATCCTTTAAGCCCAATACATCCAACAATAATGAGCAAAGAAAATGCCATAAATGTGGAGGTATTGGACACTTAGCCAATAATTGCCTTAAAAAAGCAAAGATTAATGAAATTGTGGAAACAGAAAACCACAATGACAAAGAAGAGGAATCTGACTCTGAAAAAGAGACAGAAGAGTCAGAAAGCTCTGAAAGTGATGAAATAAATATAATTAATGCACAAATTAATAATATTGATATAATTTATGAAGTACTGGATGTTAATTCAAACTTACCACAAGCTGGAACATCTGACACAAACCTGACAAACATACAAGATGCCAAAATGTATAGAACCAAACCTGCAAGAGGAATGGGATATACAGTTGGAAAATCAAGTATAAGTATTGTTATGGTTGATAACCAAGAAGGAAAAGTTAACTTGGATACAGGAGCATATTGCACTTGTGTTGGCAAAAGTTATTTAAAAACCATTGTCCCAAACTGGCAAGAAAAACTTATGCCAATACAAGGTGTCAAATTTAGTAGTGCAAGTGAGAGCATGAAGCCCCTTGGAATAATTGATTTAACACTAATTTTTCCTCATAAAGTAGAGTTTGTAGTAATGGACAACTGTACTAGTAATCATTTCATACTTGGGAATGACTACTTATCAATCTATGGTATAGATATCTCCAACCAAAAAGATAGATATTTTACCATAGGAGATAACAAAAGACAAAAGTTTGGCTTCTCAAATAACAAAAAACAAATCACAGTTATTAAGAAGGAAGAAAAAATTCCAGAAAAGGAACTTTTTATATCTGAACAACTTAAAGAGGCAGAATTCAATCAAGAATTAACAGAACAAATGAAAGAAAAATTGATTGACCTCTTATTTAAGTATAAAAATGCCTTTGCAACTGACAAAGAGCCACTAGGTTCCATAATTGGACATGAAGTGGATATAATTCTTAATGTAGAAAAGCCTTACCCACCTTTATTAAGAAGACCTGCTTATCCAGCCAGTCCAAGGGCTAGAGAAGCCTTAGAGGTGCACATTAAAGAATTAATGGACCTTGGAGTATTAAGAAAGGTTGGACATAATGAGCAAGTAGAAATTACTACACCTGTCATTATAACTTGGCATAATGGAAAATCAAGGATGGTAGGAGACTTCAGAGCCCTGAACACCTATACCATTCCAGACAGATATCCAATACCTAGAATCCATGAGACATTGACCCAATTGTCACAAGCTAAGTTCATCACAGCTATGGATGCTCTTAAGGGTTTTCATCAAAATGTCTTAACAGACAATGCCAAGAAACTACTAAGAATAATAGTCCATTGTGGAATTTTTGAATACTTAAGAATGCCATTTGGGATAAAAAATGCATCTTCCCATTATCAAAGAATGATGAATACCATGTTCCCTGAAGAATTATCAGAAGGATGGTTAATTATCTATATTGATGATATCATAGTTTGCTCAGAAACCTGGGAAAATCACCTTACAAGACTAGAAAGGGTACTACAAAAAATAGTCCAAGTGAATATGAAAATTTCCTTGAAAAAGTGTCATTTTGCATATAGTGAATTAAAAGCACTAGGACATGTTGTATCTGGACTTAGTCTAGGCATAGACAAAAATAAAGTAGCAGCAGTACTACTCAAACCAATGCCTCAAACCAAAAAAGAAATGCAATCATTTTTAGGATTTGCTGGTTAGTATAGACAGCATATAAAGGACTTTGCAAAAATTGCCAAATCCTTATATAAATTATGTGACCAACAAACAGTTTATGAAATGACTGAAGAAAGGGTCAAGGCATATGAAGAATTGAAAAATTCACTAACAAATGCCCCATTTCTTCTAATGCCAGATTGGAAACTACCTTTCAAACTATACATTGATGCTTGTGGAGAAGGATTAGGTGCTGCACTTCACCAAACACAAATTATCAATGATAAACCAGTGGAAGGACCAATTTGTTTCATTTCAAGGCAAATAAAGCCAACAGAAGCAAGGTATGGAGCAAGCCAAATGGAATGCTTATGCCTAGTGTGGGCTTTAGAAAAACTGCATTATTATTTGGATGGCACAGTATTTGATGTAATCACAGACTGTAATTCTGTTAAATCACTATTAAATATGAGGACTCCAAATAGACATATGCTGAGATGGCAAATTGCTATCCAAGAATATAGAGGAAATATGACTATTGTACATAAATCTGGAAATATTCATAAAAATGCAGATGGTCTTAGCAGATGGGCTTTAGCAAATACCCCTGACAATCCAGCATGGGTACCACAAGAAGAGCACCATATAGAAGGAATATGTGTCACAGACATAGGCACAGAATTCTTCAACCAAGTTAAAGAAAGCTATAAGACAGACAAAAATTTCCATATCTTAAGCCAACTTCTAATGAAAGACTGCAAAGATCCATCACTTTCATCAAAACTAGATGAAATATGGAAAAAGGCATATGATGAAGGAAGATTCCACCTCCTTGATGGAATCCTTTACCATAGAACAAAACACACATGTGTTATGGCCTTAACAGATAGAACACTAATAAACACTATTTTACATGAGTGTCATGATAGTGTTGCATCTGGACATCTCTCAGAAGATAGGACACTAGAGAGGGTGAAAACCTGCTCTTGGTGGCCAAATTGGAAGAAAGATGTTGCAGAGTACTGCCAAACCTGTGACAGATGTCAAAAAGTCAACAGAGCCACAGGAAAGAAATTTGGAATGATGATCCAAATCCAAGAACCAAAATCCCCATGGGAAATAGTTCATATGGATTGGGTAACAGCACTACCTCCAGGAGGAGACAGGAGCTATAATACATGTCTAGTGTTAGTTGACAGGTACAGTAAAACTCCCATGTTCTTACCATGTCATAAAGATGACACAGCTATGGATACAGCCATAATGATATGGAATAAATTCATTAGCCACACAGGCTTATTCCAAAATATTATAATTGACAGAGACCCAAAGTTCACTTCAGCATTATGGACAAATCTCCATACCTTATTTGGGACAAAGCTATCATTCTCAACAGCTTACCATCCCCAAACTGATGGTTTAGCAGAAAGAATGATACAGACCTTAGAGGCCATGATCAGAAGATTCTGTGCTTATGGGCTAGAATTCAAAGATTCTGATGGTTTTACCCATGATTGGTGTACACTAATACCAGCACTTGACCTGTCATATAAGACATCAATCCATTCTTCTACTGGCAAAACACCAGCAATGCTAGAGAAATGTTGGAATCCAAGACTTCCTTATGATACCCTCAAAAAGGACTTAGTGGACATACATCCAACAGCAAGCAGTTTTAAGATAATGCTTGACAAAGCAAGACACCATGCAAACAGATGCATGCAAGACTCTTTCAAATATGCAAAAGAAAGATCGGACAAAAGTCATAAACCACCTGACTTCAAAATAGGAGATTTGGTATTAGTATCAACTCTTAACTTTAATAACATAAAAGGACCAAAGAAATTGAAAGATTTCTTTGCAGGACCATTTATGGTAAAAGCACTTCATGGACCCAATGCTGTACAATTGGAACTTACAGGTGATTTAATGAATAAACACCCAACTTTCCCTGTAAGTCTTATAAAACCTTACAGCTCAAGTGACAAGGAATTATTTCCACTAAGAAATAAACCCCCACTTGAAATTCCCCCTTTGGAAGAAGGAGAAGAAAAAAGAACTGTAAAAGTCCTTAAAGAAAGAAGGACAAGGAACAAAAAAGAAAGAGAATACCTTGTAAGGTATAGAAATCCAACTCAAGAAGATGAATGTCTACTTGAGAAAGATATAACAAATACTGATAAACTACTGAGGAGGTTTAGACATGAAAGAAAACCTAAAGAATAACAAAATCAAGCATTATTGAGCTTCAGGACTGATAAATTCTAATGAAGAGGTAGGACAGTGGATGAGACCCTAATCACACATATCAGATTGTGGTACAATCTTTTTTGGTGGTAGGGAATGTGAGCCTTTGAGATATGACCACATACCCAATAAGATCACAAAAAAGACTCAGAATAATTATACCTTTAATATAATTATATTAAAATTACTTAGAATAATTATACATTAAAAATAATTACTTAAATATACAAAAAAATAGCATAAATTGGTACAAAAATTGGTTTAACTTAAAAACCAATGAATCAACATGTAAAGTAAATTCTACCATTGGATTCCCCATGGTAAAATACACATATACCATTTTTATGGCATATCTGTAAAGTCAATATTTAATGAATTATAAGGTGTAATACCTTATAAAAACCATAAAATATTATTTATCTCAAGAACTAATGAAACAACAAGTGAAGCAAATTGTACCAGTGGATTCCCCACGAAAATCCACACATAAAACAATTAATAACCTAATTTCCAAAGTTAATACTTAAGGAATTAACCTGAATATATGCACTTTTTTGGTCAACGCATATATTCAAGGATCATAGCTAATATCTCATAAACTATACATGATAGAATGATGAACCAAAAATAAATTTACCACGTAATTACTGTAAGAAGACAGATATGAGCTTTATTTTACAAATTATAAACAAGGTTAAAACCTATGATGAAATATTGATAAAAATGAACAGAGCTGTTGACCACTTTGTTGTGAAAGTGTTCCAAACTTAAAAATAAGTATACAGTTGGATTCTACTAGTTCATTCGTGAAGAATGATGTAATTTTCATTATTAAATTCAGGGTATAACCCACTGAAATCAAGGTTTTAAGTTTAAAATATTGAATTTCGACAGAAAAGATGAGTTACAAGAAAAATCATCAAAATTAGAGTTTTGATGATGTAATGAATAGCTCTTGGAAGCATAATAAGGTTATGCCAGGCTATCAGAATTCACTCTCTTAATTGCTGTAGCGTGTAAATATTAATAGGTATTGAGGATCAAAGTTTGAGCTTAATTTGAGCAGTTATGATCACTCACAGTAACCTTAATTTAAGTTTAACAGTCTTAAGAGTGATACAATTGGTGAATACTATTAGTTTATGATTAAAATTAAGAAAATACACGAAATTCGGGGTTCTTCCAAGCCTCTGATGTCATCAAACTTAGAGTTATAGTAATAACTCTAAATAATGGTGTAATAATGATGTAATATGGTTTGATAATGATGTAATCATCTCCAAACCTTAAAATATTGATCAATTCCAGTGGGTATGATCAGTACACGTCTACTAGAGGCCTGTTGGACTCTAGGAGGGAGGTATTTACTATAAATAGAGCTCTTTTTACTCTATTTTCCCCTCAGACGCATCAAAAACATTAAATCAATTAAATCAAAGGTAATTTCTTTATTCTTTATATATAAAACTATTATATTATTAAAGACCAAAGACAACGTTGTTGTAATCATCTATTTTGACGTGATTAAATCATTTATTTAATTTTTTTTGTTAAAAATCTCTTTAAAAACTCATTTCCACGTTAAAATCCAGGATAATTTGTAATTTTCTTTATTTTTATTGTAAATACAATTTGAAAAAGTTGTATTTATATTTTTTGGCGTAAAATATTTCAAAATTATTATATTAAGTGTTAAAAGTAGGTTAATTTCTCTTATTATAATACTTTCTCTATTATTACTCTCTTAATAACTCTTTAATTAATATAAATAGTATTTATAATAATTGATAACTTTAATATTAGTAATATTATTTTTATTAATTGTTTTTTATTAATGAAAAGCTTTTTAAATATAGTAATTATTTTATATTAATATATTTATTTATTATATTATATTTTCATAATATCAATTATATTATTATATTTATTTAATAATATAATTATTTTACGCCATAATAATAATAATTATTTATTATTATTATATTTTTAATCTTATTTATTCAATTCATAAGGAAATTTAGAGTACAATAAGTAATAAATTAGTAATTTTTACTTATTGTTTCATAGTCAAACCTTACAACATGTTCCAATTCTCCTCCACACTTTCTTAATATTTTCATATTAATCATAGTGTCAGACATATCTGGTTGTAAAGCAGATAATCTGTCCTTTTGTTTGAATAACCAAGTAAGTGGTTTATCTTTCTCTGAGTTAAAAATGGCACTTTCCAAGGCATTTTCTATTTTAAACCTCCAAGAATTGTTGGCCCATTTGGTAATCACTTCAGATTTCCATCAAAACCAATCATGTTTACCATGATCAATTCTCATTTTGTAATACCATTTCTTTGCAGTTCTGGTAAACAGACAATGTAATTTTACCACTATGATTTCATCAGGTATATTAAAGTCTTCTTGAAACATATCAATAGTCCTGATGAATTCAATATGGTTGTATTCTCCTTCACCAGAGAATGTTGGCCATTCTTCTATTTTGGGAATATCTCTTGCAGAGTAGGCATTCTCTCCTAAGAATGGGGTGAGACTTTCTTTAACAGAAAGTTTTTCTTCAGTTAAAGGTTTAGAATGTCTTGGCATATGTGGTTCATGATTCTTATGAATTTGTTCCACACTTGCAATTATTTCATTCTTCAACTTCTGCCTTTCACTGTCACTTTTTGCTAAGTGTATAGAAAATTGATTGGTATTCTCAACTATCTTCAAGACATGGTCTTGCAGAGTCTTAAGTTGATCATTCATTTTAAAAATGGAAAAATCTTCCATCTCATCATGCTGCACTTGGCACATGTTTTCAATTATATTGCAAGAATTGGTAATTGAGTCGAGTTTGGCATTTGTTACTTGGTGCAATTCAATGTATTTCTTGTCATTTTTCTTTAATTCAATTTTATCTGATGCAATTTTAGTTAACTTTCCATCAAGTTTACCAATTTCTACATTAATACTAGTCTGTACACCAATTATTTGAGGGGAAAGTTTCTTTTCATCCTTTCCTGCTCCTTGGCTGTGAAGGCCATCAGAGTCCTGGCCATATTGAAGACACTGTCCACGGCTGAAGGCTCTAATTTGGGGATCCTGTAACTTGTGGGTAAGGTCTGTGCCAATTGGCTTTTCCTTTTCCTTTGACTTGATGGTTCTTGGGACCTTTCTGCTTCTTATGAGGTCCCTTGGGCTTGTCCTTGGACACTTCTGGAGCTGGTTTGGAGCTGGTAGACGCCACTGGTGCCTCTGTCTCCAAAGCTGGAGTCATTTCCAACTCTTTCTTCTGGTCTATGGATAAAAGACTTTGGTTCTTCAACCAATTCTTCATCTTTTTGACCTTGTCTTTGCAAGACAGGGGGCTCCAACCTCCTAAGAGTTCTATGGTCTTCTCCTGACCCAGAAAGCTCTTGATGTGTAAGTAGGAGTTCATGGCCCCCTGCCAAAGGCTTGGGCAGATTTCCCACTCTTCCTCTTTGGCTTCTCTGAACCAATTCTTGTACTGGCATTGATATATTTCTATTGCTGCCACTTGAAAATGGTTTAGCCATAGAAATAATATCATGAATTAGTTCAGGCTCAGAATTTACGTCAAAATCTGTAGGTACAGACCTTGGGGAATCGGGGGCAACTCTGGCATCCTCCAGATGTGTCTTTCTTGTGGAAGATTTGGTCTTGCCTCTTCCTTGTCCACATCCATCTGGTTGGACTGAATAGTTGCTTCCATTTCTGGTATGCACCATTTTTACGTCAATTTAAGGATAAAGAGTAAATTTAAAGATAAAAACACACCTTTTGGTGGTAATTTATTCTTTTATGAGTTAAATAAGGTGCCTCTTTTAGCAATTTGCACCTCAATACTTTCTTCAGATTCTGCTTCTGAAGATTCAGGACTATTGATGTATCTTTTACTGAGTCTGTTGCCAGCTGC
This sequence comes from Austropuccinia psidii, assembly GCA_023105745.1. NCBI lineage: Eukaryota > Fungi > Basidiomycota > Pucciniomycetes > Pucciniales > Sphaerophragmiaceae > Austropuccinia > Austropuccinia psidii. The sequence continues at coordinate 39,744,011 of JALGQZ010000007.1, forward strand.
ACAGTATTTGATTAAAGACACTTAAAGAGAAAATATGATAAAAGAAATTATTTTTTATGATTTAAGATATTCTTTTTAAAAAGATATTTTATAAGCTTTATCATTTTTTGATATTAAAAAAAAATTCTTTTCAAAGAAAAAGGTATGAAAATTCAAGAATTTGAATAAAAAAATTAAGTCAGAGTAACTCAAAGAATAATTTTGTAAGTTTTTGGATGTGAAAAAGCCATGTGTAAAAACAGTACAAAATTAAACCAAATTCCTCAATGAAATAAGATTTTAAGACAATTTCAAAAATAAAAATAATTTTTCCTTTAAATTGAGAAAAAAAAATATTAAACTAATATATTTTAGAATTTAAAAATGTATTAATTAAGGGTACAAGGTTCAAAAAACACGGCCAGGCCCCCAAATGTAAGATGTGGTAGGTATGGTGGTTTTTTAGAACACAAAAATGAAGTCAAGAATATGATTATATCCAAAACTCTGGTTACAATCACGGCCAGGCCCCCAAATGTAAGATGTGACTGTGAAACTGATGATAATATTATTATTAATCAACAGTACTATGTCTGTTCTTATGAAATATAATAATAAAATATTATTATAACCACAATTAAATAATTAAAGAATTATTTCTTTCACGTGTTAAACACTACTAGTGATTTTAACAGTGAGCAAGTAATTGTCTACAAGAATCAATTACAAGAAGAATTTAATAATAAAAACTTCTTTTATTCAAATAATAAATTATTTTAATATATAATTATCTTTTACAAGAATAATTATAATGATAATCCTTGAAGAAAACAATTACTAGCGAAAAACTTTAAGAATTAAAGATAAATGACTCACTAATACTCCAAAGAACTTATTGATAGATAAGAGTAGAGAAATTTGACGTGGAATTGTGGATTTAAGGGATCAAAAAGGATTTATAACAGTATTACAAAAATATATAGTTGGATTCTATGATTTGACATCTTTCTGATTGATTCTGAAAGATTTAAAACACTTAAGAATAGTTTAACTAATACTTACTTGTTGGTAACAATGATATAAAATGATAATAAGATGATAACAATGCGGAAAAAACAGCAAGAGAAAGCCTCTTTTAAGTCAACAACAGCTCACAGAGGCGTGCCATGGAGCAAACTGAAAAACCAGTGAGTGAGAAAGCAATAAACCCTTTTGGATTATTGATTGCATCATCTGTTGTCACGTAAGATTATCATAATTACTTAATTGAAGCTTTTACGTGACTACCAACCCCAATATGGTTAACAATAAAAGGAGTAAAATTTGTAAATCTTCTTTTATTCCAAAGTAATCATTTATTTCCCAAAGTTATCAATGTTATTGACAATTTCATCACAGGTTGTAATTACTGTGAATTTTTGAAGATTCAGTGTTTCACGTAGAATAACCAAAAATGGACTGTAGGTAAAACTTTTAATTTTACTGCTAAAACTGTATTTATTTTTGATTGTACCATAGATAATACAGTTCTCAATTGGTCCTGAAAGTTTCAGAAAGATTCATTAAGAATTGTATTTTTAATGAATTTTTAAAGTTTTTACCTCATTTCTACGTAGAACTGCAAATATCAGTGTTTGACTGGTTGCTATGAGGTAAATCAATGGATACAAGTCCAAAAAGGTTTTTAATTACTCTTTTGGGGTTTATCCATGGAAAGTCATTAGTAATTGACATGGTTACAGGAGTGTAAGTAGCTCTTTACCTCCTTGGCACGTCAAAATAGCAGGTTATTTGCTATTTTCTGGTGTTTTACAGTAGTTGTAACTTGGTAACCAAGTTCCCAAAGAGTTTTAGTTTACCAATTGGGTCAGGATCAGCCATTGAACCAATCTCTGGAGCTATCCACGCCTCTGGGGCCTCAGAAGTTGGGTACCCTGGCTCTCTTTGATGTCTTTTGTCCCCCTTGCCTATTTTTTACGTCAAAATAGTAATTTAAGCTTAAAGTGAGATATCCACTATGGGTGTACCAAAAGTCCATGTAAGAATACCATGATATTAAGTGCTCAAAACATGTCTAACACTATTCTTAGTGTATATGTAACATGGGATTTCTCACTTTCCCAGTATTTTGGTGTAAAATCAAGAAAAAGAAAACTTTTCATGGATCTTTTATGTGTTATTAATGATGTGGTGTTGAAGTATTTTCCAAATTACCACCTCAAAGAGTTAATTTGAGCTTATTCACTCTATGGAGCTACCTTAGGTGTATTTTTGTGTAGAATCCAAATCTGGCCTTAAATCTATGGATTTACTTACTCAATAAAAAGTTATTCATCTTTTCTGAAATCAAAAATGATGAATTTTGAATATATGCATGATTTATGAGTTATGTATAATTCAAAATTTCTTTTTAAGATAATTGTGGCCTATTTGTGTATGTAAAATATACCTCAAGGCTCACACACCCGCCCATGCACGAACATCCCCACAGTGAGATTGCCCTTTGAAACGGCCAACAGTGTCCAGTAGGTCCCTGTGCGACAATTAACCTGGGGAATATATGCAGCCATGTTCGCTGTCACACCAGCAAACATGACTGCATGCCTCTAATATGCCCTCCACAATAAGTTGCTAAAACGCACCCAATTTCGGATATGCTAATGTCAACCTTGTTCCACCAAAGGTTTTGTAACTTGCTGCAGATGCAGCAGTTACATCAGTGCACCCACATTTAGGCCACCTTGCCTTGATATATGCCCCAAATCAGATATGAAAATTATGAGCCCAAGAGGCCCACCCCCATCAAGACCATGGACATAACCACAGGCCATCCCCCCTTGACCCCATTGCTGCCTCTCATATAAGTTCCCCACCTGCACTTATTAGTCTTCATTCCCTTTAGCTAACCACTCCTGATCATATATTTCCAATTGTACCCAAATAATTTAAAATAGCCATCATGTCAATCCCTTCCCAACCACTTTGCATTGGGCTGATTAATATTTGTATTCAAATAAATAGTGATATAGCCTTAAATCCTGAGAATCCCCACATAGCTTTTTGGATTGTCATATGGCAAAATCAACACAAAATATTTGTTTATCTCCCCAATCACCAGCGTGCTATTGGCTCTCTACCTGGAACCCTTTCCAAAACGTTGATGCCATTCCTTGGGGCACCAAAAATGTTCATTCACTGTGTGTGGTCCTGGTGGGGCATGGATTGAAAATTGCCAATCCAATCCTACTCAAATATTATTTGTTGAGGGAGTATTTGTGACTGATGAAAATGATCCCTCCTCATCTCAGAAACCCAATTTAGCATTGATGTTCTTCACATGGTATCCAAACATTTTATTCATAATGGAAAGCTTTTGAGCACAAGATTTCAAGGAACTCTTTACTCCGACATTTCCCGCTTCAAACTTGACACCAGCTTCATATCCTGCTGTTTTATCATTGATTTCCAAGCAAAAACTGATACAATTACCCAGTGGATCAGACCTCCCCATGCCATTATTCCAACCCCCCTCCTCCCTCCTCAAAAGACCGGACTAGCTTTTCTCTGGGATCGAGAAATCCCCCATGGCCAATCAGCCCGTAACCTTTGGGCCACCTCACCCCCAGGATCCACTTTGAATGCCAGGCACATCATTACAAACAAGGTCGTTAGCTCATTTGAGTCCCTTTCGACCAATACCCCTCTTGGAGGACTGCTCGCGGATGATATGGGATTAGGTAAAACCATTCAGGCCATTTCTCTAATTGGTACCTCCAAGGAGCGGATGATTACAAACCCCCATTGCTCGACGCCCACCATGATCATCTGCCCCCCTCGCTTAATTACCAACTGGCAATCAGAAATATCCAAGCATGCTCAGGCTGGAGCACTGCATGCCAAAATCTACCATGGTCCCACTTGTCACTCATTATCCAAAACCGACATCTTAAAATATGATATCATCATCACTTCTTACAATACTATCACCCAAGAATTTAAGCAAACAAATACCTATACATCATTCATTTTTCAAATCAATTGGCATCGTATAATTTTGGATGAAAGACAGTGAGTGGCTGACCTTAAATGATTCAAATTACCTTTTATATCCAATAACCCTTGCTCCATCTCATAGCTATATTCACTCTCAATAAACTGCCACTCACTGTGCCATTAATAGCCTCCTTTCATCCCGTCAAATATGTTTAACAGGCACACCTATTCACAACACCATTTATGACCTTTTGGGCATAATATCATTCATCACTCAACCCCAGAGCACCAATCAAGATAACTGGTCACCATTCATCCTGAGTAGTCTTTCCAAAGGTTGCAATTATATCTTACATTTGGCATTGCAGCATTTAAGTTTGCGCCGCACCAAAACCACACATCTCCAATCCCTCCCCACTATTAGCCATCATTATGAGCTGCTCCCACTCAACCCAACCATGCAGCAAGAATATTCCACATTATATGAAGAATTCCTATCATCCAAAGCAAAGGACCTGGAGAATTTTTCAGAAATATTAATAAGCTGCAAATATGTTGTAACCATCACATCATGCTTAACACAATTGCGGAGGCAGATTTGGAAGACCCCGAGGGCAGGAGCACTCAGGATAACTCCCCAACAATCACACGAACTATTGTGGATGTGGAAACATGCATGATGGGTAGTAAAATTGCACAACTACTACAAAGCTTAATGAAGAACAAACAAACAAAGTGTGGTCCAACCAAATCAGTGGTTTATACCCAATGGACCCAATTTCTAGATTTGTGCGTTAATTCTAATATGCATCCATTACAAATTGAATCCATCTGACTTTTTTATATTGTAGAATTGGTATTGCACTTGCCCATCACTCTATCCTTTCAGCACGAATTGATGGAACAATTAAAGCACGAACACAGCAGAAGGCAATGGAGAATTTCTTCAATAATCCTGAATGTGAAGTACTGATTGCATCCATTGCCACAGCTGGAACTGGCCTCAATATAACCTGTGCTAATATGGTCTATTGAATGGTGAGGGACCCCCAAAATTCTGCCCTGATTTGCGGCCCCTGACATCCACATTTCCAGGAGCCCAATTGGAACCCAGCCATTGAGGCTCAGGTTGTTGATCAACTCCATCGTATTGGCCAACAACAACCTTTAAAGGTCATCCACTATATCACTCCTCATTCAGTTGAGGTCAACATGCGGAAGATACCTATCAAGCTCATCTTTGACCCTAATTGTATTGCTATTCTAAAATCCTTCCTTATGGAAATGCCATTTTCTAAACACCAATAGGTCCAAGAAAAGAAAAAATCATTAACTGCGTGAGCCTTACTGATATTATATAATTTGCATTTGACCAAGTTGATCACACCTGCGCACCCTGGCACAGGTCCACACTTATGAACACCATGAGCTGGATCAACCTCCTTCAATATGTCCTGAATTAAAATGAGCAATAGAGTATTATTTCTAAGGGAGACGGTGATACAGTCCAACTCATATTGTCTATATTCTGACATATTTAGAAAGTTGTTGCATCCTTAAGAAATAATAATCAGATTGTATTACACCTGCACAAATAATTCACAAAATGTTAATTTGTAGTGGTGCTATACATTTATTTTACTAAGTTATTGCAGAGCATCATCATTCCGCCTAATAAGTGGCATGTCAAGTATTTTGAGGGCGCTAGTCTGCATCTTACTACAGCCTTTGAGCCAATCTTAATCAAATACCTGAAATGATAAGCCTTCCAGAATATCACCATCATCTGTTGATCATAACTCTGGCAATCTATCAATAGTTTTTTTACCCTTTTTTTTAATGTTATTTCAAAACTCTATATCTTGATCCATTTTTAATACCAATTCATTAAATAACTGGGAGCGCCAGCGTAATCCCACTTTGCGATAAACTGGACGGCCATTTTCCAGTACCTCCTCAGTATCTGAAAATACTCGAGGGTCATTGAATTGTGATGCTAGAATGGGAAATTTAGCCATATCACACCATTTGCGACGGCGCTCACAGGTCTGCACATAATCAAGTAGATCATCATCAGTCTTTGCTCACAATGAAGAAGAGATACATTAACTAACCCTTTGATGAATCTTTGCAAGCTTTTGATTCTCCTTCTTTTTAACCAAATAATCTGCATCCTTTTGAATAGACTTCCATTCTCTTTTCAAATAAGTGAAATATTGCTCCATTAAAGCCGCCACGACCCCATAGTTATTATCATCCTTGTTACAACAGTAATGATGATACTCAGTGCTGACAAGTGTGAGACAGCATGTACAGTAAAACAACATAGACATTAACTCATTAAATGGATGTTTCCATGAGCTCTCCCAGTCCCAAGTGAATCGCTTTAGTCCTAGCTTGTTGAGCTCATTTTCGCAAAAGCTTTGGAAGCCCTGAGACTGAACCTGTGTGCATGGCTCATTGAAAACATCCTTGGGGACATATCCAAGATTACCAGCCACTTCAATTGCAATTTGACACTCTTTTGTGCTGGGTGGTGCTGGCAGTGAGGAAAAATCTTTATCCCTAACTTTGAGTAGGAACAGGCAATGGGCATGTACTGCTGATCTCATTCCATGGACATTCTCTGGAAGTTCTGCTTCCAGTCATTTTCGTTTCTCCTTCTGGCTTGCACGTTTCTCCACATTGTGAGCTTTACGAGCCTGGTTCCTTTGCTGTCTGACATCGGATTGTTCAAGCATACTCTGGGCAAGGGGCATTTGAGGATTAGTGAGCTCACTATTTGACTGAGTGCCATGCTCATGCGCCGTGAAACTGTCCCTCCTTGGTTCATCATTTGTTTTCATTTGAGTCGGAGACATGTTCTCATCCTCATCATCCACCACTTTTTCTCTTGATGAACTGGCATGAGCTGTTCTTGGTTTGGAGGCATATGGATGATGACGTCCAGTGACTTTCTCTTTATGGACCAGAGGTGAAGATGCATAAAGTTCATCACCTGCCATGCACATCATCAGTTAACACATCAAAAAATTAATGAAGACTGGTCATACTCACAATCTTCAATTGGCTCCTGAGATCGGACTGACTTGCCTTTAGGTGCCATATCTAACCCATGAAATAAAAATATCAAATTGTGAAAAAGTTTCTACTCCAAAATTCAAATGACTTACTTTGATGAAGCGCCAATCCTGGATTTCCCTCCGACAGACCACTCCAAGTTACATTCTCCATTGGTCTTTTTTGTTGTCCCCATCCATGAGCCTTTCATCGCCCACATGAACCTTAGAACCTGATGGAATATTGAGGGTTGGCTGTTTACTTTGGCCAAAGGGATCCTGGGATGCGACTGGATTCCAACCGGGATTAAGGAGGAACTCACGTGGAAATTTTGATTGGGGATTAGCGTTTGATGAGATTTGAGGTGTGCCTTCTGGCCCCTGAGACACATGCGTTTGTGTATTAGTGGGATTTGGGGGAATTGGAGTGACAGAAATAATTGGGATTGACCAAGTGCTTGAAGTTGGAGCCTTTGGATTTCCCATATCAATGTTAACACCTGATACATTCATTGAGGATGCAATAGGGGTTGTGAGAGGAATGTTGGGACTCAATGGTGACTGTGTTTGAACATCTTCTATGCTATATTCACTATCTGAGTCATGAACAGAACCTGAACGGGATTTATGTGACTTGGAAGATGACATAAGGGCCAAAAAAGTACAGTAATATTTTTAACTAGATAAAACACCTCAGTATTATGATAAAATAGAGTGATATGAGATGAAATATTTTCAAATTTAGAATAGAGATATTCTATGAATATTTCTAAAAAGAGTCTTATTGGAAGTCTAATAAGGCTTTCTTGAGGAGAATCCTCCCTACCTCCTCTTGAGCTCCTCCGCTTTTGTCGGAAACCACCTTGCACGGCCTACCACCATATAATGTAATATTCCCTTGATCTCAAAGGGGACCCATCATCAATAATTAATCATATTCAGTAACATTTCCGCCTTCCCATTGTTGCATTTTGTGAATTAGCCAAAATGCCAATATATGCATTGAAATTCCACAGCATTGTCCATGTGTAAAGGGGTATATTCATGAAGGATTTACCCAGAAAGAGACATCACCTTTTCAAGAAAGGCGAGACAATCCAAATCACATTCCAACCAATTAAAAGCCTGCTGCACTCAAACCAAATACCAAGACTTTAGCTGCACTCCAACTCCTTATGTATTAGAGTTATATTGTTATGTCTGTAAGAAGGTTTAAGCCATGTACAATGGTGTGCCAGCGTACGTGGTTTGTATCTCAATCCCCTCAAATCAATGTTGACACATCCCTATTGGAACGCCCCTCAAGGGTCAAAACTGCAGTATCGCCATGTGTAAATAAAATAGAATATGTATGAGCATTGCACAGCATGGAATTTTACCCAATTAAACTCCTAACCAATTCCGCCATCCAGATGAGACATGTTACACTCTATCAGCTGCAGCTCATGCACCATTAAAAATGGGATAAAATTCTCAGATGGCTCAAATCATCTCCCCCTTCATAAATAATCACTCAATTTTTTTTCCAATTAATAAAACTCCTAAACACTTTCACATCAGCCATAGATATTTATACACAAACCAACCGTACTCCCAATTTCTGCAACAATGACAACCTGCCACTATTCCTCAATGCGTATATGCATGTGTCAACACTGCTCAACTCAAACACACTCTTCCCCTGAGGGTGATAGGCATGGAGTTGCCTTCACACCTTTCCAATATAAACAGCACATTAAAAAGCTCAAATCAACCATTGCACCCAAATCTCTTCCAAACATCCCTACTTCTGAATCAGGATCTGAGTGCCCAAAACTTCTATTGGATCAAATATTCCCAGATGATTATTCACCATTGACCCAAAGCACCTTCTCCACAGCACTGGGTCTCAATTCAACTGCACAGAAACCATACAGAAGCAGTCAAACCCTTCCCCCACAAGACCTTGGAATGATAATATCTGCCATTCTATCATCAAGGTATAATATACCCCACAGGGCTTCACGCATTCTCAACCCTGCCCTAAACCTGCTGATCAAGTCCAGCATCTCAAGCTCCAGTGGTCCCCCCACTCCTGCATTCCATATACCTCAAGATCTGAGTACCATATTTGAACATCTCCAATTGGAACCAGTGATTCAACACTATATATGTTGTCCTCAATGTTTCTCTCTCAATGGCCTTACTGAATCAGTCACAACTGAACAACCCCACTGTCAACGCCATAATGACCCAAATGATCATGATCCCCCTTGCACACAATCATTAGGCAAATTGATCTATTCATTTGAACCCCGCACCCAAAACACAACCAACATGAAGCATAAATTTATCCCAACAAAAGATTTCATTTATCAACCATTCAAAAACTTGCTTGCCAGATTTCTCCAGCGGGCTGGAATTATGGAAATTCTGCCTCAACATCAACAATCCCAAACCCCCAAAGGTTCCCCAAAATGTGACGTCTGGGATGGATTGGTCTGTAGAGGCTTCACTGGCACTAGAAATATCCATGACCCCCCATTCATGTCCATTCCTGGTGCATTGGCCTTCTCCATTTATGTGGAATGGTTTAATGCACATGGAAAGTCCACCCGGTTGGCCTGCATTGGACCTATCATTCTTATTTGTCTTAATATCCCCCAAGTGAAAGATTGAAGCCAGAGAATGTCTATGTTGCAGGAATCATCCCGGTCCGAAGGAGCCAACTTCCCTTCAATTGAATTACCTATTAATGTCACTAATCAATGAGCTCAAAGAGCTATGGCAAGGTTACCATTTTTCACCCACCTCAACAGGTCCTTCAGGATCCTTTATCCGTGTTGCCATTCTCACAGCCATTGCGGATGTGGTTGCCATGCGCAAGCATTCAGGCAACCACTTTTGTAATTTTTGCACCATTCACAAAGCTCAAAGTGAAGAAATTGGTCCTCAATTCCACTACACATGCTCATATCAAAATCATAAATCAACCATTGCCAAATGGCTTCCGGCAACCCCACCACAAAGACAAGCAATTTTCTCTGAGTATGGAGTGCGATATTCAATTTGAGAAGACCTCCGTATTGGGATGCAACCAGAATGGTTAATCTTGACATAATGCATAATTTAATACTGGGAATTTTGAAGGATTATGCAACTTTCAAATTGTGCATTCCAGAGTCCAAATCAAAAATTTACCTCAGGTCCCACAGGAAATCCAATGACACCAACAGTTTAGACTCATATTCCATGACCTCCAAAAGCTCTCTTGATAAAATCACCTTGAGAGAGGCCCGCTCCCTGAGAAGAGACGCAGCAAAAATGATAAATGAGCCACTCCCCACTACTTCCACCCAGAAAACTACTTCCCAATGCCCACCCCTCACATGGAACATCCATCTAGTGGTTCTGCGGAGAATCCTTCATTTGATTCCAATTACATCCCCACTTCTGAAATCCCCTCTGAATTGGATATCACTGCACTGAGTGATCACCAGATCAAGGGTGAGGCTCTGGAGCATCTCTGAGACAATAATTCCCTCATCATGGACAAGCGTACCTTGCAACATGGGTTCCCCCTCTCATGGTAGCTTAGAAGCCGCTGAATGGGCTCTCTTATATAAGGCCTATATTCCATTTTTAATGCTCAGTCAACAGATGTCATTAGATGTACACCAATCCGCCAACATTAAAAGAAAAATGGGTTAGTCAGAAGAGCTTGCAAATGAACTAACCAAGAATACATTCCATTTGATTAGTGCTATCAACATTGCCACAAGTTGCACTGTTTCAATAGATGATGCGACTGCATTTTCTGAACATTGGAAAAAATTCTGCCTTTCCAATCAACTCCCATTCCCAAAACAGAAAAGTAAACCAAATTATTGTTTTGCTGATCATATTCCCGAACTCTTCCAATGTTGGGGCCCAGCACAAGCCTCAGCCGTATGGGGTTATGAGGGCTTGATTGGAGTATTTGCAAAAATGCCAACAAATAACAAAATATGTATGCCAATTAATAAGATCAATATATTCACATTGATTAAACACCTGAACTGAATAATAGTAACTTCTTGAAGCTCTGAATAGATGATATAGATAAAACCTTACTTCAACATATCTGTCGATGTTCCAACCCTTCCATTCTTCTGAAATACCCATCCGTGCCATGTGAAATAAAACAGCTTTTTGAATCACAGCCACCTTCCCTGTTCAATCACCATAAATATAACAAACCATCCCGCCATGACCAAGAAAACTATGATTGCCTGGTTGAGTACTTACAGAATTTTCATGCAACAAGGGAAATAGTTGATTGGATCAGCTTAGACACTACCGTGCAATCCACAAGTCCTCCAACTTCAACGATTGTCTCACCTTGGTATTTTCCAGTTTCAAACATTAATATTGGAAACAATATATTTTCAGCTGAATCCAAAATGTCAGCAACAGTGTGATTTGTTTTCTGAGGGGCAACTCACGACAATTTGGTATTATTAATAGCATTTTTAAAGTCTCTGAGCCATCTAGCATACTGAACAATAACTTTCTGATCCTAAAAACTTTGAAGATTGAGGTGAATTTCTTACCAGATTGGCCTCATCTGAATATTTATAAAGCTGTTGTGTTTGATGATGGACACTTGATTATATCTGAAGAAGTAATTGAAGGTAACTGTGGATTGTATGATAACAAAGTTATGTCATGTGGACTGCTTGTAATGATAAAGCCTTCATTTCATGATATTTAGGCTACTAAAATGCAAATCTCTCAGATTCATTAGCAATTTTTCTAGTGAAATAACTGCCTCAAAATTTAGTGACAGAGACATGCAATTTTGACAAGCAAAGCCCATCATTTCACATTTCCACAAAGAACTTACTATTTTGACATTGGGTACAGTGTGAATAAGCCAAGTTCAATGATCAAATGACCCACAAACTCACCTTTCACTGCATCCAAAATTTCTAACTGCGCCATCATCATGTTGGAAGGGGAATTGGCCCTGGCGCACCCGCACCCGCACCCGCCAATGCACACGCATGCGCACCCACACCTGCACACGCAAGCGCACCCACACCTGCGGTATTGTGCGACGGGCTCTACCAGTTTCATCTGCAAAATGACAATCCTGCCCAGGTGGAGTCCTTTCATGGATGACCTGGTGAAGTCAAACCCCCCGCCACATCAAGACTGGCTGAAGGACCTCTTTGTTGTGTGTTCGTGCAAACAGGCGGGTCTTGTGTAATTTTAACCAACCATCGGACAGTTGCGGGATGACCAGGTGGTGAGGAATCTGAGTTGAAGGCACAGGGGAACCAATATTGGTGGATGTCATAGGATTTGGTGTAAGACAAGAGTAGGACGTGTTCTCGACGTTCGCTTGATTTTTGCTTGACGTGAGCTCAACTTTTATCCTGCTTGACGTTTGCTTGACGTGAAGTCAATCGCCTACCATTGACACAAGATTCGCCCTGGTGTTTGAAATGACTGTTGACAGAGTCAAAGCTTTTGAGTATCTAAGAGAATCCTTGACCACTGCTCCACTCTTACTGATGCCAGACTTTAAATCACCTTTCAAACTGTATATTGATGCATCAGGGGATGGACTGGGTGCTGCACTTCACCAAGTTCACATCATAAATGATAAAGCTGTAGAAGGACCCATACGTTTCATATCCAGGCAAATCAAACGAACTGAATCCATATATGGGGCAAGTCAAATGGAATGTCTGAGCCTTGTCTGGGCCTTGGAGAAATTGAACTACTTCTTAGAGGGATGTGTTTTTGAGGTGATAACAGATTGTACAGCTGTCAAATCACTTTTAAACATGAAAACACCCAACAGACATATGCTCAGATGGCAAAGAGCCATACAAGAATACAGAGGCAATATTACTATTGTTCATAAGGATGGGAATATTCATAAGAATTCAGATGGACTAAGCAGATGGCCATTACCAAATAATATTGATAATCCTACTTATGTGCCAGAATAAGTTTCACCACAAATCCCAATAGAAGGAATAAGTGTTACAGACTTGAACAACACCTTCTTTGAAGAAGTCAGAAATAGCTACACTCAAGATAAGAATTGTAGTATCTTATGCCAATTACTTAAAAAATACTGTAAAGACAACTCTCTAATACATGCCTTGGTGTCACAGGGGCTCTTCGAAGTGAAGAGGGCCTGGCACTCAGTAAACTGGGACTCACTTATGGAGGGCTCAAAGATAAGATAAAAGGGGATACACTTAAGAGTGTTAAAGATAAATTGCTAAAGAATAAATATAAGAAAAGCAGCAACAAAAGATAAGAGTAAAAGAATAGAAGAGCCAACCACAAACAAGTCCAAGTCCACTGTTTCAACCTGTCAGAATGGAAAGAGAAGGGTTAATAAGGATATGGCCACCCAGCTCATACTGTACAGGTGAAGAGAGAAATGCAACGACTAACTTAAGATTAAATAATTATAAAGCCCAAAATAAGGATAAGAGTAATTATAAAATAATAAATAAACTAAATTAATTAACTGGGGAAAAGTCCCCAGGGGGGAGAAAGAGGGGCTGGTATATGTGAGAATCACCAGCCCTGATCCAGAGGAAGAATTTTCATGAGAACAATTGATGATTGAATTGAGTCTGGCCAATACAGGTCCTGTACAGCTGTACAGAACCTGTACAAGAGGTGTGGTGTATTTGAGTGATCATACAGTTCCATACTGGTGTATTGAAACTGTATTGGGTGAATCCCACCTGTACAGGTATTGACAGGCTGTATTGATGTACCAAGCTGTATGCATGTTTCAGAATGAAGATTGCTGAAACTGACTGCTGATGCAGATACTGGATTTGCTGATTTGAGGTGTTTGAGTGGGTGTATGAATGAATACCCTTACCCCTGATGGATGGTTGTTACAGTATCCCCCTCTTGAAACTGGTAGGCTCCTGAACACCATAATACCCTGCCACTGTTGAGTGGCATCTCAATATCCCCACATTTTTTCAAAAAATTTTCTTTTTAATTTTCTTTTCCTCTTGACCATTATCCTGAAAATCCTTCATTCCTTCTTCCCTGCCAAATTCAATTGATTCCCCCCTTTTTTCAAGGTTAAGTGAGTATTCCTTCCAGAATATGCCATTCTTTCTTTTGATTCAATCAGCCATGCTCTTGGGGTGTGGCCTTGGGATATATCCCAGAATAAGGACCACTGAGCTCTTGTGCTCAAAAAATGATGCCCAATGAGTATATGAAGTGTACTCATTGGGCAAGCCTTAAATCTCTGGAAAAAATTGAAAAATTGAAACATTTGAAAAAATTTCCTCCAAGGGGTCTTGTCCCCATAATCCATGGAGATGGCCTTAACAGCCCTATAAGGCACTTTGGGCTATGGCCTTTGCTCTGATGGATTTTGATGTCTTTGATTTTTTTTATGGCCTATGGGCCGCTTTGGGTGCTCTGGTGAAAAACCTTGATATCTTGATTTTTGGCCTTTTTTGGCCCTTTTGAGTCTTTGGGATCCTACGGTCCGCGGTCCGTACGCCGCGGTCCGTGGGTCGTGGACCGTACGCCGCGGTCCGCGGTCCGTGGGGGCTATTGGAGGCCCCCAGGACCAAAATGGAGCCCCTGGGCCCCAATTTGCTGGGGACCCAGGGTGACCAAGGGGTCCAGAAATGGCCCTTATCCATTTTTTACCCTACATGGCCTGGACCCATTGATGGGGTCCAGGACCATCAAGATCCTGGCCTCCCCAAAGTTGCAGGGGAGGCCCTGGGTGATGAGTTCAGCCCCAAAGGGGTATGAACCTTCACCTTAGAGGCTTTGAGGGGGGGCATAATTGAGTTATGGCCCCATTTCCTTGAGTCAAGTTCCTTTTTTCTTGATATGGAGTGGATTGATTCTGACGTCTTGAATCTTCTGCTTGCATATTCTTCAGTTATGAGTTCCAAACTGACTGAGATCACTGAATCTTCCCCTTCTGCACCGCCACCGTCTATTCTTCATGGTTCTGGCGTCTTCAGTCGATTGTATTCTCCTTCTATGGCGTCTTCTGGCCATTTTGACCCCTCCCAAACATATGATGGGTTCAGAGCAGTTGAAGTCCTTGATCCTGCCTGTACTGAGTGTTTGGCCAGGGGTAAGGATTGCTTTCAACATTACAATCCTCGATCGTCAAAATTCCATTTCTGCTTTATTGGGAAGAAGCCATGCCGCCGTACCGGATCAACTTTGTCCCGGGTCAAGAGACACTTGTGGAGTAGGAAGGATGGGCCTTATGGGCAGGAATTCCCCATTCTTGAGGAGCCTACCCCTGATGCCACTTCTGGATTTTCTCAATGTGAGTTCTTTGCATATTTTGATTGAATTGGTGCTGATATCTTGATGTAGTGACTGGTTCCAGGCAGAGGGATGTGGCCAGATGTACTAATGTTGGAGGGTCCATTCCAATTGGTGGTAGGCCCATCCACTACAGCTCAGAAATTCCAATTTCAAGGACCAATGCTGATGGAGTGGTGAAAGTAGTGAAGAAGCTAAGAAGAATTGTTGATTCCCCATCAGATCCAGATGCTGAAGGAAGTGATGAGTTGGATGGTGAAGAAGTTCAAGTTATTCCCCATTCAAGTGGCCATCCATCCAGCAATTCCTCCACTCAACCTCTTGCCAACACCAGATTCCAAAGTCAAGTCATTCCCAGTACTCCAAGAACCTTTCAACCAATGCTTGCCTCTATTCCTACAACCCTTCCTCCTCCTTCACCAACTACTTCCCATACCACCAGGCCTGCCTTGATTCCAGCAGTAAGACCATCACCAGTTCAACAGCCTAGAAACTCACCCATAACCACCTCCTGTCAACTCCAACCTGTGGCCAGCTCCAGCAGAAGAAGAGATGGATTATCCCCTTTGCCGTTTCCTGCCGCCCAAGTATTGCAAAGAAGAGAACGCTGGCCTATCCGGGTTACCAGAGAAGATCCCAACGCGGCTAGTGAAAATCAAGATGCTGTGGCCAGATTGTTCAGGAGGGTTGATAGAAATAGCAGAGAGGTGATTATGTATGCCAATGACAGGACTATTCCAGGTACTGCTTCTGAAGAGATGGCTGCAAAATTTGCCTGGTATGAGGATGAGTTGATAAATGACTTCCAGAGAACTTTTGATGACTTGGGTAGAGATAACTAGTTTCCTTTTCCTTGTTTGTGTTTGGTTTGGCTTCTATCCCCACTCTTATAAATACTAAAAAATAAAAAAAATAAAAAAGATAATGGAACCTCCCAATACATGATTTGGGGAGGGGATGCTGCTGCTTTAAAGAAATAAAAGAAAATTATACAAGTAAAGAAAGAAAGAAAAATAATCAGAGAAAATGAGAGTAAAGAAAGAAATAAAGAAAAATCCTGATGGTTGGTCCTTCTTGTGGTGAGTCGCTTGATTCTGGCCAAAAAAAGTGTCTGAAAAGTGAAAACCAAGCATTTTGATGCTCACAGAGTGGCCAAGGTGATGTTTTACAAGAGGAAGAACCCTCAGGGATGCATACCAGGAGATGGAACTTACTTTCATAACTTCCACTCCCCACCAAGCACCATAAGACTGAAATAAATTGCCATAAATGCCTTCTTAAATGATTTGCCATAAATGACTACTGAAATGAATTGCCGTAAATGACTTGAAGTAATGAATGTCTTGAATTATGATGATTGGCATAAAATGAAATGATAATAAAGAAAGAAAATGAACATAAAGAAAGAAAGAAAATATTTGGCCATATCTTGATAAGGTCCAAATGGAGGGTATTGATGTTGTATGCTTCCTGAACCTGTCCAAAGAATTGACAAGTGCTCACAAAGTGGCCAAGGTGATGCTTACAACAACATATGGGTAGAATACCCCCTTAAAGGTGCATGCCAGGAGAGGAACTTACTTTCATAACTTCTTCTCCCCACCAAGCACCATAAAATCAAACTCTTGAGGTATTTGGACCAGGCTTGTCTGGATACAATGAGTGGAAATCCTTGACAAGGTCTGGTGAGTTGGTAAGGTTGGAAGCTGGTTCCCAAGTGGTTCTTTCTGGGTCTTCACTGAATCCTTTCCACTCTACAAGATACCATAAATTACCTCTTTTGAGTTTTGAGTCCAGAACCTGAGCCACTTCCCATTCTTCTTGCTCTTCCACTAAAACTGGTGGTGGCGGCAATTGATGACGATTTGGGATAGTTGAATGCTTGACTGGTTCTAATAAGGACACATGGAATACAGGGTGAACTGTCTTCCATTGCTGAGGCAACTTGAGGTGATATGCATGGCTGCCAATCTTCTTAAGAACTTCAAAGGGTCCCAACCATCTTTCTGATAATTTCTTGGTGGGTCTTGTTGTCTTGATGTTCTTGGAAGCTAGCCATACTTTGTCCCCAGGTTGGAAATCAGGTGGAATTGCCCTATTTCTATCTGCATACTTCTTGAATCTCCTTATTGCTGACTCTAATTCTTCTTTGACAACTTGCTGTACTGATTGGAGTTTTGTTGATAACTTTCCAGCCGGTGAGTCTTGAGAAATATGGATTGAGTCAAAGCTGGGATTTCTTCCATAAATGGTGAAAAAAGGTGATTGCTTGGTTGATGAATGTTCTGCATTATTATAGGCAAATTCAGCCAGAGGGAGCCAGGTGTACCAGTCATCTTGATGATAGCTGACATACATCCGAAGGTACTGTTCTAGTATCTGATTTACCCTCTCTGTCTGTCCATCTGTTTCAGGGTGAAAGGCAGTTGAAAGATCTCTTGATATCTTGAGCTGCTGACACAATTGAGTCCAGAATGATGAAACAAATAAGGATCCTCTATCACTGACAATACTGACTGGGAGTCCATGCTTGGAAAATACATGGCTAATGAATATTTGAGCTAAATCCAGAGCAGTGATTGTGCCATAAGTTGGAAGGAAGATTGCCATTTTTGAGAATCTGTCCACAACTACTAAAATTGAATCAAAGTTGTTGGACAGTGGCAATTGAGTGATAATGAATTCCAAGGACCAGATGGAATTTAAAGAGGCTTGAGTAATCCAAACTTCTTGTGATGGATTTTCTTGTTTCTTGAACATTGCTGACATGAGGACACATAGTCCTTGATGAATTGATTCATGCCAGCCCAATAAAAATCCCTCTTGATGAGCTTGAGGGTCTTCTCCTGGCCAGGATGGCCAGCCAATGGTGAGTCATGACGCTTTTGAAGAATATTGAGTTGAAGTTCTTCATTGCTTGGGATTACCACTCTATCTTTTAATAATAATAACTTGGCTTGAGGTTCAAGAGAATAATCTGTAACTGATTCACCTCTTGCTAGTTGCTTGAGTATTTCTTTATAGTCTTTGTCTTGCCATACTTCTTCTTGAATCTTGTCAACTAAATCTGAGAAAATTTCCACTTTGATTGAGAAGAATCTTGACTCTTGAATTCCATCTTGCTTAAGTACTTGATGAAAATTCTGAGGATTCTTGCTGTTGAAGTCCACCCCCCTCTCTGGGTACACGACGTCCCGACGTGATAAGGCATCTGGTAAAGTGGCCAGCCTGCCTGGGCGGTAAGTGATAGTGAAATGAAATTCTGAGAGAAATTCGGCCCAACGGGCCTGACGACAAGTAAGAACTTTGGAAGACATGAAATATTGCAAGGAAGAGTGGTCTGTCAAGACCTCAAAACAATTGGAAAGAGAAAGAAGAAATGCTCTCCAGCGCTTGAGAGCCCAAACTATGCCAAGGAGTTCCTTGTCATGAATCTCATAGTTGAGCTCAGCTGGTAAGAGCTTGCGACTATCAAATGCAATGGGATGCTTTCCAGAGTCATTCACCTGACTCAGTACGGCGCCCAATGCAGAATCAGAAGCATCAGTCTCTACTATAGTAGGTAGAGAAGGATTAAAATGAGATAAGATAGGAGCAGAGGTGAAAGCTTCTTTGAGTGCTTGAAACTGACTAAGAGCTTCCTCATTGAAGATGAAGGGAGAATCTTTTTTAAGGAGGGAAGTGAGAGAAGTGATTTTTTTAGAATAATTTTTAATGAAACGTCGATAAAAATTGGCAAAGCCAAGAAAAGAATGAAGAGCCTTGATGTTTCTGGGCTGAGGCCAATTGAGGATTTGCTGAACTTTTGAAGAATCCATCTTGAGGCCATCACTTGAAACAACATAGCCCAAGTATTCCACACTTGAGGCATGGAATACACACTTGGAGGCTTTGGCAAACAGATTATTGTCCCTCAGTCTTTGGAGGACAGAGGCCACATGTTTGACATGTTCCTCCTCAGAACTGGAAAAGACCATAATATCATCTAGATAAACCACAACAAACAAATCCAAAAAATCTGCAAAGATATCATTTACTAGATTTTGGAAAGAAGCAGGAGCATTGGTCAAACCAAATGGCATGACCAAATACTCATAGCTGCCATATTTGGTTCTAAAGGCAGTTAAGTGCTCATCCCCCTCTTTGATTCTCAGAAGGTTATATGCACCACGCAAATCTATCTTGGAGAAGATAGTGGAACCGTTGAATACGGTAAGAAGCTGGTTCATAGGAGGAACAGGGTATCTGTTCTTCCTAGTGACAGCATTGAGTTTGCGGTAGTCAACACACAAACGAAGACCTCCATCCTTTTTCTTGACAAAAAGGACAGGTGCTCCTGTTGAAGAGGAGCTTGGTCTAATGAAACCTTTCTCTACATTCTCTGAAATGTAGGCCCGCAGTGTTTCTGACTCTTGATTTGATAATGAGTAGATAACACCAATTGGAGGTAGAAGACCCTCCAATTCGATATGGTGATCACAGGCGCGGTGTGGAGGAAGTTTCTCTGCTTTCACCTTGGAGAATACATCCAAATATTGGTGATAAGCAGGAGGAACAACCTTCAACACAGTTTCAATTTCTTCTGGCTCTTCCTCCTCATCCCACTGCTCCTCCAGGGATGCATGAAAAGATAAGGGAGGAAGGTCCATATCCCCTTGGAAGAGATGAAGTGAAGATATGGCAACATCTTCTCCAACATCCTTTATCTCTTTGAAGACTTCATCTCTTGATGGAAGTAATGACTGAGAGGGAATTATGGAAGGGATATGGACAGAAGAAGGGATGGAAGGTGTCTTAAGTTCACCAGCCAGAGCAACACTGTTGACAGCAGTGGCTAAGTCATTACTAGTAGAAGGAATAATACCACTAGAATCCTTATGATTAGAATCATAGGTGATCAATCCATTTTTCCAATCAATAATGGGATTGAAATGGTAAAGGAAATCATAGCCCAATATCAGGTCTTCTCCCTTGGGTGAATCTATGATAAAGAAATCCCATTCAAAGCTTGGGAAGGAAGGCAAGTCAACTACCCACTTGGTATAATGGGTGATGAACAAGGCAGGGGATTCATTAGAATCCAAAATGAAAAGAGGAATCTTTTCAGGGAGCTCTGACAGAGTCAATGAGTACTTGAGAACAAAATTCTTTGCAATAAAAGAGTTTGTAGCACCAGAATCAATGAGAATACTATAAAAAATATCAGAGACAGAAGAGAAAATAAGAAATTTTAAAGATTTCTTGACACTAGTATTCGGAGTGCACAATTGTGCTCTTGAAGGAAATAAGTGAGAACCATTGAACACATCATGATCCCCACTCAGGCTTTTCCCTGCTTGCTAGGGAAGCCTCCTGATGATGACCCAGGCTTGTTCTGAGGTCTCTTGAAGCATTTTTCAATTGGGTGCTTGCCACCACAATAAGTACACAACCCTGCTTGAATCCTCCTCTCCTTTTCAGAACCGATTAATTTATTGTCCTTATTGAGGAGAGCAGCATGGGGTTTGTCCTTTGAAGATTGAAATTGCTTGCCCTTCTTATTCTTCTTCTGATGAGGCCTCTTTTGAAATGAGTTTTGAGGAGGCCTAGACTGATTGGATCCACTGACTGGAGGCTTCTTTTCTTGATTGCCACCCTTTTCCTTTTGCCTCTCATGATATCTTGTGTCTAATTCTAGAGTGACATCCATAAGTTCTTGAAGAGTATCAAAAGTTCCAGGGTGAGAAGCCAACTGATCCAATAATCTTGATGCCAATCCTCTTCTGTAAACATGGATATAAGCTCTTTCCCCCCAATCTCCAATTCTTGACATTAAGCTTCTGAAATCTGCTATGTACAAGGAAACATGACCACTTTCCTTCATCCTCAAATTGTCCAACTCTTTTTCAGCTTTCCTGACTTCATTGGGGTCACCAAACAGAGTGAATAATTGAGATTCAAACAATGGCCAATTATTGAGGAGGTAGGAAGGGTCTTCATTGGAAATATTTGAGAGGTAAGGTTCAATCCATTTGCCAGCTCTACCAGTAAGAAAAGAAGTTGAGTACAAAACCTTCTTCCTGTCAGAGAAGAAGTTTGCTGGATCATTATGGAAAATTAGTTGACAGGATTGGATAAATCCTCTCAGCTTATGAGCTTGAGTACCATCAAAAGAATCAGGTGCCTTCATGGATGGAGTCTTGAAAGCAGGGGCTTTGGAATTGTCCCTGAGGGCAACTGCTTGAGTGAGTTGTCCCATGAACTGAGTCATCTGCTCCATCATCTTGAGGAGACTTGGATCAGTTTGAGAGACAAGAGGTTGACTAGAAAGGGCTAGATTAGAACCCTGAGGCACCTCTGGAGCATTTGACAAGGCATCTGCCACTTCAGTTTCCCCAGAATCTTCCTCTTCCACAGACTCTTCCCCCTCTTCATCTTCAACTTCCCCTAATCTTGCTCTTGCACCTTCAGACATGCCAGGGTAGCCACCCAAAATTCCAGAAAAGGATCTTGATCTTCTAGATTTCATTCCACCTCTTCTTGAGGGTGCTGCTCCTTCCATTGGTGGTCCTCTGTCCAAATTTGCACTCAGTTGATGAACTGATGGTGTGCGGTCAAGAGGAGCCCTTGCTGTAGGAGTGAGAACAGCTGGAATTTTCTGGGATCTAGTACTCTTTGCTGGGGGGCTATGCTGGACTGGCATTATGAAAAGAATTAAAATAACTTGATGGTATTAAGAAGAATAATCAGGCTTGGCCAAATCAATCACAATAAAATCTTGATGAATCTTGAGGAATCAATTCAAATCTTGAGGAATCAAATTCAATCAACAGTCAAATAAATTCAATCAATCAACAATCAATTCAATCAAATATCAATAATCTTGAGGAAATCAATAATCAATCAATATTCAATCAATAATCAATCAATAAGTGTCTTCAAATGAAATCAAGTCTTGAGGAATCAATCAATCAGTTCAAAATCTTCAGAAATCAATTCAATATCTTGAGAGTTCAAAGTCAATAAATCCAATAAATCCTGAATCAATAACCCAAATGAATCCCAATGAATAATCCAATCAATTAAACCAATCAATAATCCCTAGATAAAACCTGAATAAGAACACAGAAGAAATTTGATTGATAAAAATAAAATGAAGTGATGAAATGGTCAGCAATGATTAAGAAAGGAAAAAGAATCAATTTTCATAAGAATGAAATGAATGAGATGAAAATTGATGAGAGAGAAAATTTCATAGAAAATCATAAAAAATCATAAAATCATGAAAAGGTCATAATTGATGAATGAGAGGAAATGAATATAAATGAATGAAGAGAAAGAATCAAATATGAGTTAATTAATTTAATGTCACAGGGGCTCTTCGAAGTGAAGAGGGCCTGGCACTCAGTAAACTGGGACTCACTTATGGAGGGCTCAAAGATAAGATAAAAGGGGATACACTTAAGAGTGTTAAAGATAAATTGCTAAAGAATAAATATAAGAAAAGCAGCAACAAAAGATAAGAGTAAAAGAATAGAAGAGCCAACCACAAACAAGTCCAAGTCCACTGTTTCAACCTGTCAGAATGGAAAGAGAAGGGTTAATAAGGATATGGCCACCCAACTCATACTGTACAGGTGAAGAGAGAAATGCAACGACTAACTTAAGATTAAATAATTATAAAACCCAAAATAAGGATAAGAGTAATTATAAAATAATAAATAAACTAAATTAATTAACTGGGGAAAAGTCCCCAGGGGGGAGAAAGAGGGGCTGGTATATGTGAGAATCACCAGCCCTGATCCAGAGGAAGAATTTTCATGAGAACAATTGATGATTGAATTGAGTCTGGCCAATACAGGTCCTGTACAGCTGTACAGAACCTGTACAAGAGGTGTGGTGTATTTGAGTGATCATACAGTTCCATACTGGTGTATTGAAACTGTATTGGGTGAATCCCACCTGTACAGGTATTGACAGGCTGTATTGATGTACCAAGCTGTATGCATGTTTCAGAATGAAGATTGCTGAAACTGACTGCTGATGCAGATACTGGATTTGCTGATTTGAGGTGTTTGAGTGGGTGTATGAATGAATACCCTTACCCCTGATGGATGGTTGTTACACTTGGATGAAGTATGGAAAAAATCTTATGATGAAGGAAGATTTCACCTATTGGATTGTATAATTTAGCACAGAACCAAGCACACATGTTTCATGACAGTTGTAGACAGGTCATTAATCAACCTTGTACTAAAAGAATGCCATGATAGCCCCTTTTCAGGACATCTGTCTGAAGATAGAACAAGAGAGAAAGTAAAGACCTGCATATGGTGGCAAATGTGGCAGAAAGATGTTGCAGAGTATTGCAAGACTTGTGACAGATGCCAAAAGGCAAATAAATCCACTGGCAAGAGACTTGGAAATATGTAAAAATCCAAGAACCAAGCAGACCTTGGGAAATTTTCCATATGGATTGGGTAACTGGCCTACCACCAGGAGGTGACAGGAGCTATAATGCTTGCCTAGTAATTGTGGACATATTCAGTAAAACTCCAATCTTTTTACCATGTCACAAGGATGATACAGCCATGGATACAGCTCTTCTGATATGGAATAGAGTAGTGTCATGGACTGGGATATTTAAAAATATCATTAGTGATAGGGATCCCAAATTTACTTCAGCACTATGGAAAAATCTTCACCAATTATTTGGCACTAAACTGTCTTCCTCTACAGCCTACCACCCACAAACTGATGGCCTGGCTGAAAGGATGATCCAAACCTTGGAGGACATGGTAAGAAGATTTTGTACATATGGCCTTGAATTTAAAGATAGTGATGGTTTCACCCATGAATGGTGTACTCTTGTACCTGCACTGGAACTGGCATACAAAACTTCCATTTATTCCAGTGCCAATGAGACTCCTGCTATTTTGGAAAAAGGATGGGTTCCCAAATTACCCCAAGATGCTTTAAGGAAAGAATTGTTGAAATATATCCTACAGCTGCCAGCTTCAAAGGAATGCTAAACAGAGCCAGAAAGCATGCAGTAAAATGCATGGAAGACTCATTTGCATATGCTAAAAATAAATGAGACAAATCTCATGCCACTGCAGATTTTAAGGTAGGGGATTTAGTACTAGTATCCACCACCAACTTCAATAACATCAAACGATGTAAACAGCTCAAAGACTCCTTTGCAGGACCTTTTGTTACTAAAGCCCTCCATGGAGAAAATGCTGTTGAAGTCAAATTATCTGAAGGACTTGGTAATAAGCATCCTACATTTCCAGTGAGCTTGGTAAAACCATATATATATCTAGTGATGCTGAGAAATTTCCCTTGAGGAATAAAATTCCCCAAGTTATACCTCCTATTGAGACATCTGGTACTAAGAAAGTTACCAAAGTTCTGAAAGAAAGAAAATTAAGAACCAAGAAAGTGAGGGAATACCTTGTTAGGTACAGTGACCCAGCTTGTGAAGATGAATGGTTAGAAGAAAAAGATACACCAGAAGCTACCAACCTCCTCAGGAGATTCCAACACACTAGAAATACCCATATTACAAAGTAATATTCTTTTTTCAGGGGGAGGGAATGTGAGCCTGAGAGGTAATTTCATACACCCAAAAGACCACAAATACAAAATTAACGTATAAATATAAATAAAATAAATTTATTTATATCATTAAAAGAAAAATCAAGATATAAATATAAAATTATATTCACAATTAAAAATTTAATTACAATTTAAAAATAAAATTACATTAAACTTTGAAGTTGTAAAATTACATTTATACTTGAAAAAATTAAGTAAAAATGAAATTTTAACAAAATTGTAAAAAAAAAAAAAATTTGGAAAAAAGTTAAATAAAAATTATTATAGCTTTTTATCCAATAAATAAACATATAAAAATTATTTCACCATTGGATTCCTCATAAAAAATCAGGTGGGGTCACCTCTGAGTGAAAATTTTGTAACTCAACTCTAGATGAGCTTAAATTAATTTTTTAGTATTTTCTGTATGAAAATTGGAAATCCTCAAAAATTTAATTTAATTCATGTCACATGTAGTGTTCATCACCAAAATTTGCATTAAAATTGAGGTGTTGTGTATATTTTATGAGTTATGAGGAATTAAAGTATTTTCAATTGAATTCAATTGAAATGTCAAAATGTGTGCATGTATTACATAAGTGAACTTTGATTTACATATGAGGTATCAAGTATTACTGTATTGAACTGTACAACTCAATTGAATTACATATGTAAATTATAAGTATAATACATGATGAGGAATTAAAGGAAAAATAAATTGGGGGGGAAAAGGAACTCCAGCTGTAAGGGGGAGCTAGACCCCCAAAAGCCTTGCCGAGCGGCGTGTGGTGTCAAAATTCATGCAAAAGTCCATCACTTTTTTCCTGGAATTGAGTTACAGGGTCTGTGAACTCAATTGATGATGAGGTTTTGATACCAACTGGGGTAGGTTTAGCTGTTGCCAAGAGGGTAAAGCTACCCTTAAGATAAAACAAAAATAGTAAAAACAGTTTTAACTGGTTTCTACGTCTCTTAAACACATTCTTACATGTTTTGAAGGCTCTAGACCAGGTATTGCTATAGTAATGGCTGATTTAATGGTCTAAAATGGCTGAAAGTGGCTAAAAATGGGTTAAACCAGCCCTTTTTTGGTCTAAACCAGGGTTCAATGATGACATAATTGGCTTTTCTGTTGTCATACTATTTTTCACGACTCACAAGAGTAAAATTTACTTTTGGAGTAACAAAATTGATGGCTATAAAAGAATGTCTTCTTTGCCCCACTTTTCTCTTCATGTTAAAATCTCTTCCTTTTATAATTAGTTTAAACACTGTTAAACCAATCAATAAAAGATTCCAACCACCTCTCTTAAATCATTTTAAACCTTTTAACCATGTGAAAAAATCATTATAATCATTGTTTGTAACTTTTATAATCATTTTTACCCCTGAACCACCCCAAAAGTGAATTAAAGCATCTTTCATCACTGTTAAATTTGTCACTTTGTTTCCAAATTCACTCTGGTCACTTTTGGGTGTGTTTTCTCTTTAATATTCCTTTTAAAGACTTTTCTCTTTGATTAATTTCCTGCAGTTCTTTGCTCAATTAATTCCAATTGAAATTGCTCTTGAAGAAATTTCTTTTGTAGGCTTAAAATATCTCTTGTAGAGTATTTTTTGGATAAATTTTTATTGTTGGTAAAACAATAAATCTTTATAATATTATTGTTTTATACTAATAAAGCTATAAACAATAAAATTGACGTCTTTTCTCTTAAAAATAATATTTCTTAGTATTTTTAATGGATTTTTACCTTATTCAACTTTTGAGGACAAGAAAAGTACTTGATTTTTAATCAAAGTTCCATATCCACACCTTATATCATCCATGAAAGGACTGTGCCTGATCGGAATTGTCATTTTTCAGATCACACTGGTAGAGCCCGCCGCACAATACTGCGGTTGTGGGTGTGTGTGGGTGACGGGCACACCATGCCCAAATGATGTGTTGTCCTAATTTTGTGTAGCCATGAATCAGCTAGCTCAGCAGGAGGGGGTGACATGGTTAGAGCCCACTGCACAATGCAGTGGGTGCATGGGTGACACATGCACACAAAGGCAATACATGTGAGGGCCTAATGTCAGGTGACATTTACCATTTGTGGGTGACACATGAAACCATTCTGGGCTGGTGCGGGTGCACTTGCGTGTGCATTGGTGTAAGGTTTGTCTATGAAACTCTTGATAATAGTGGCAATATCAAGAGTACTATGACTGTCCTCAGTAGAAAAATATAATATAATGAAATATTATAACCACAAATTTAAATATAATTAAAAAATAATTATATAAAAAAAATAAATTTAATTATTATTATAAAAATATAATAATAAAAAAATATAATAATTATAATAAATTATAATTATTCTATTATTGTTATAGTCACTGACAGTTATAACAATAAGAAGTGTAAAGCTCTTAATGAGACAATTACACGTGGAAAATAAGAGTATTAACCACTTATAAATAATATAAATATTATTTATAAAAAGAATTAATCACACACTGTGCAGAAATAATTCTTTATAGAATAAAATTCTATATAAAAAAAAACTAATAATAGATAAAAAAATATAGAACCTTAAAGAAAACTTACTTATAATATTTATTTAATACAACAAGTTATAAAACAACAGTTATTATATTAAATAATAATTATAAGTTAAAAACACGCCAAAAATCAATAAAATCAAAGATAAAACAACTTTTTATACTAAAATTTATGATTAAAGAGTTTTTGAGAGGAATTTGTGGATTTTAAAAGATATTTAAGATGATAATTTTATATAATAAAATTTATTATAGATGATTACAACAATAATCTGAATTCTATGACTTCAATTCTTTAATTTAATAAATAAAGAATAAAAATAACTTAAGAATTACTTTTAATAATAAGATTTTATATTTAATAAAACTTTACCTGTTTAAATTTCTAATATGATTGGATTGATTATGAATGATGGACAAAAACAGTGATGAAAAGACTCTTTTTATGTCTACAGAGCAGCTCTCATGATTCATAATGGATGTAGAGGGCGTGCTCAGGTCAAAACTGAAAAACCATGCTTAAAAATTAAGTTCTTAACTTAAGGCAACTTATTTTTACTTCCAATTTAAAGTTACCAGTGTTATTCTTAACTCCAAGTAACTTTAATCCTCATTTAGTTTAATTATTTTAAGTTTTAATATAAAATAAGTTTATTTATATTAAAGTTCATCACATGAACAATATAAAATCAGAGTTTCAAGCAGAAATCTCTTAAACTGAATTTTTAATTAATTTTGAAAGAAATCATAATTTTCTTTAAGCTTAATTAAAAAAGTAATTTTCCAGGCTAATTACCCAGGAAACTTATTAATAAAAGATACTTAAAATTTAATTTATATATTGATAATATTAAATTCTAAGCTGTGTGAAATTTTCAAGCAAATCCATTAAGATTTGGATTTTTAATGAGTTTTTGAAGTCATTACTATTTTTCCACGTAAAATAGCAATACACACAAAACCTTAAGTTTTGATA
Source organism: Austropuccinia psidii (assembly GCA_023105745.1). Classification (NCBI taxonomy): domain Eukaryota; kingdom Fungi; phylum Basidiomycota; class Pucciniomycetes; order Pucciniales; family Sphaerophragmiaceae; genus Austropuccinia; species Austropuccinia psidii. The sequence continues at coordinate 39,772,466 of JALGQZ010000007.1, forward strand.
AGGTTTTGATGATTGAAACCTTAAAGTTTTAAGCTTATTTATAATTTTTAAGCTTGATTAAGCTTTGACAGTTCTTAAAACCTTGATTCCAAGCCTGCTTATTGGGATTTACCCTCTTGGCAGCTTGAAATTCCTGTCCAATTTAGGATAAAACCAGTTTAAACCTTAAGGTTGGATCAAAGTCTAATCTTAAAGTTTAAATAAGGTTGAAAATCCTCCAATACAGGTGGACAACCTTAATTGAATCATTGCAGATCCAAAAAGTTGGGTACCCCAGCTCTATTTGGTCTTTTTCCTTTGTCCCACCTTTTTGCGTGGATTTTGCCCTTTTATTTATTTAAAGCCATACTATGGCCTTAAACCCTTTTAAATTGAGCTCACGCAGGATTTACATTCTGTATGGCAAATCCTTAGCCAATTCAGTAAATATACACCACACCTCAATTTTAACTAAAATTTTGGTAAAGTTGCATAAACCTTATGTAACTTTAAATTTAAGCTTAATTAAGCTTAAATTTAACAATTTTTAAAAAATGTTAAAAAAGTTACATTAGTACTGTGAGATTCTTAAATCTTCTAATAACACAAGAAATAAGTGTTTTTGGGTATAACACCCTATGGGTGTACCCTAGGTTATTTTTGGTGTAGAATCCAAAAATGACATAATAATTATAACTTTGTTTATCCAAAAAAAAGTTATACTTATTTTTTATTATTATTTTTTATTTTAAATTCAACTAAAAAGTCTGTTTAAGACAAATTTAATTGTTTATAAAATCATTTGTGGCCTTATGGGTATGTTAAACATACCTCACAGGCTCACAATTGGCGTGTGCGGGTGCGCTGGCATGTGCATTGGCATGTGCTGGTGCGGGTGCACAAGGGCCGATTCCCCTTCCAACATGATGATGGCGCAGTTAGAAATTTTGGATGCTGTGAAAGGTGAGTCTGTGGGTCATTTGATCATTGAACTTGGCTTATTCACACTGTACCCAATGTCAAAAGAGTAAGTTCTTTGTGGCAATGTGAAATAATGGCGTTTGCTTGTCACAATGGCATGTCTCTGTCACTAAATTTTCAGGCAGTTATTTCACTAGAAAAATTGCTAATGAATCTGACAGATTTGCATTTTTGTAGACTAAATATCATGAAAGAACGGCTTTATCATTACAAGCAGTCCACATTACAGAACTTTGTTATTATACAATCCACAGTTACCTTCTATTTCTTCTTCAGATATAATCAAGTGTCCATCATCAAAACAAACAGCTTTATAAATATTGACATGCGGCCAATCTGGTAAGAAATTCACATCAATCGTCAAAGTTTCTAAGATCAGAAAGTTATTCTTCAGTATGCTAGATGGCTCAGAGACTTTAAAAATGCTATTAGTAATACCAAATCGTTGTGAGTTGCCCCTCAGAAAACATATCACACTGTTGCTGAAATTTTTGGATTCTGTTGAAAATATATTGTTCCCAATATTAATGTTTGAAACTGGAAAATACCAAGGTGAGACAATCCTCCAAGTGTGATGACTTGTGGATTGCACAGTAGTGTCTAAGCTGATCCAATAAACTATTTTCCTTGTTGCATGAAAATTCTGTAAGTACTCAACCAGGCAATCATAATTTTCTTGGTCATGGCGGGATGGTTTGTTATATTTATGGTGATTGAACAGGGCAGGTGGCTGTGATTCAAAAAGCTGTTTTATTTCACATGGCACGGATGGGGATTTCAGAAAAATGGAAAGGTTGGATCATCGACAGATATGTTGAAGTAAGGTTTTATCTATATCATCTATTCAGAGTTGCAAGAAGTTAGTCTTATTCAGTTCAGGTTTTTAATCAATGTGAATATATTGATCTTATTAATTGGCATACATATTTTTTTATTTGTTGGCATTTTTGCAAATACTCCAATCAAGCGCTCATAACCCCATGTGCCTGAGGCTTGTGCTGGGCCCCAACATTGGAAGAGTTCGGGAATATGATCAGCAAAACAATGATTTGGTTTACTTTTCTGCTTTGGGAACAGGTGTTGATTGGAAAGGCAGAATTTTTTCCAATGTTCAGCAAATGCAGTCACATCATCTATTGAAACAGTCCAACTTGTGGAAATATTGATAGAACTAATCAAATGGAATGTATTCTTGGTTAGTTCATTTGCGAGTTGTTCTGACTGACCCATTTTTCTTTGAGTGTTGGCGGATTGGTGAGCATCTAATGACATCTGTTGACTGAGCATTAAAAATGGAATATAGACCCTATATAAGAGAGCGCCTTCAGCGGCCTTTAAGCTACCATGAGAGGTGGAACCCATGTTGTGAGGTCCTCTTGTCCATGATGAGGGAATTATTGTCTCAGATATGATTTGTTGGAGATGCTCCAGAGCCTCACCCTTGATATGGTGATCACTCAGTGCAGTGATATCCCACTCAGAGGGGATGTAATCCGCATCAAATGAAGGAATCTCCGCAGAACCACTAGATTGATGTTCCATGTGAGGGGTGGGCATTGGGAAGTAGTTTTTTTGGGTGGAAGTGGTGGGGAGTGGCTCATTTATTATTTTTGCTGTGTCTATTCTCAGGGAGCGGGCCCCTCTCAATATTATTTTATCACGAGAGCTGTTGGAGGTCATGGAATCTGAGTCTGAATTGTTGGTGTCATTGGATTTCCTGCGGGACCTGAGGTGAATTTTTGATTTTGACTCTGGAATGCACAATTTGAAAGCTGCATGATCCTTCAAAATTCCAAGTATTAAATTATGCATTATGTAAAGATTAACCATTCTGGTTGCATCCCAATACAGAAGGTCTTCCAAAATTGAATATTGCACTCCATACTCAGAGAAAATTGCTTGTCTTTGTTGTGGGGTTGCCCTAAGCCATTTGGCAATGGTTGATTTATGATTTTGGTATGAGCGTGTGTAGTGAAATTGAGCACCAATCTCTTCAATTTGAGCTTTGTGAATGGTGCAAAAATTACAAAAGTGGTTGCCTGAATGGGAAATAAATTCAGTAAGCTTGCGCATGGCAAACACATCCGCAATGGCTGTGAGGATGGCAGCATGAATAAAGGATCCTGAAGGACCCGTTGAGGTGGGTGAAAAATGGTAACCTTTCCATAGATCTTTGAGCTTGTTGATGAGTGGCATTAATAGGTACTTTAATTGTAGGGAAGTTGGCTCCTTTGGACCAGGGATGATTCCTGCAATCCATCCCAGACGTCACATTTTGGGGAACCTTTGGGAGTTTGGGATTGTTGATGTTGATGCAGAATTTCCATAATTCCACCCCACTGGAAAAATCTGGCAACCCAATTTTTGAATGGTTGATAAATGAAATGTTTTGTTGGGATAAATTTTTGCTTAATGTTGGTTGTGTTTTGGGTGTGGGGTTCAAATGAATAGATGAATTTGCATAATGATTGTGTGCAAGGGGGATCATGATCATTTCGGTCATCATGGCGTTGACAGTGGGGTTGTTTAGTTGTGACTAATTCAGTAAGGCCATTAAGAAAGAAACATTGAGGACAACATATATAGTTTTGAATCACTGGTTCCAATTGGAAATGTTCAAATATGGTACTCAGATCTTGAGGTATATGGAATTCAGGAGTGGGGGGACCACCAGAGCTTGAGATGCTGGAATTTATTGGCATGTTGAGGGCAGGGTTGAGAATGCATGAAGCTCTGAGGGGTATTTTATACTTTAATGATAGAATGGCACATATTATAATTTCAACGTCTTGTGGGGGAAGGGCTTGACTTCTGCTGTATGGTTTCTGTGCAGTTGAATTGAGACCCAGTGCTGTGGAGAAGCTGCTTTGGGTCAATTGTGAATAATCAGCTGGGAATATTTGATCCAATAGAAGTTGTGGGCACTCAGATCCTGATGCAGAAGTAGGGATGTTTGGAAGGGATTTGGGTGCAATGGTTTATTTGAGCTTTTTAATGTGCTTTTCATATTGGAAAGGTGTGAAGGAAACTTTGTGCCTATCACCCTCAGAGGAAGAGTGTGTTTGAGTTGAGCAGTGTTGACACATGCAAATAAGCATTGAGGAATAGTGGCGGGTTTTCATTGTTGCAGGAATCAGGAGTATGGTTGGTTTGTGTACAAATATCTATGGCTGATGTGAACGTGTTTAGGAGTGTTATTAATTGGAAAAAAAATTGAGTGATTATTTACGAAGGGGGAGATGATTTGAGCCATCTGAGAGTTTTATCCCATTTGTAATGGTGTGTGAGCTGCAGCTGATAAAGTGTAACATGTCTCATGTGGATGGCGGAATGGGTTAGGAGTTTAATTGGGTAAAATGCCATGCTGCCCAATGCTCATACATATTCTATTTTCTTTACACATGGTGATACTGTGGTTTTGACCCTGGAGGGGCGGTTCCATAGGGATGTGTCAACATTTAATTTAGGGGATTGACATTCAAACCATATACGCTGGCATGCCATTGTACATGGATTACACCTTATTAAAGACATAACAACATAACTCTATTACATAAGGGGTTGGAGTGCAGCTAAAGTCTTGGTATTTGGTTTGAGTGCAGAAGGCTTTTAATTATTTGGAATTTCATTTGGATTGTCTCACCTTTCTTGAAAAGGTGTTGTATCTTTCATGGGTAAATCCTTCATGAATATACCCCTTTACAGATGTACAATGCTGTGGAATTTCAATGCATATATTGGCAGTTTGGATAATTCACAAAATGTGACAATGGGGAGGGGGAAATTTTACCTAATATGATTACTTATGGATGATGGGTCCCCTTTGAGATCAAGGGAATATTACATTATATGGTGGTAGGCCATGCAGGGTGGTTTCCGACAAAAGCGGAGGAGCTCAAAAGGAGGCAGGGAGGATTATCCTAAAAAGAGGCTTATTAGACTTCCAATAAGACTCTGTTTAGAGATATTCATAGAATATCTCTATTCTGAATTTGAAAAGATTTCATCTCATATCACTTTATTTTATCATCATACTGAGGTGTTTTATCCAGTTAAAAATATTACTGTACTTTTTTGGCCCTTATGTCATCTTCCAAGTCACATAAATCCCGTTCAGGTTCTGTTCATGACTCAGATAGTGAATCTAGCATAGAATATGTTCAAACACAGTCACCATTGAGTCCCAACATTCCTCTCACAACCCCTATCGCATCCTCAATGAATGTATCAGGTCTTAACATTGATGTGGGAAATCCGAAGGCTCCAACCTCAAGCACTTGGTAAATCCCAAATATTTGTTTCACTCCAATTCCCCTGAATCCCACTAATACACAAATGCATGTGTCTCAGGGGCCAGAAGGCACACCTCAAATCTCATCAAACGCTAATCCCCAATCAAAATTTCCACGTGAGTTCCTCCTTAATCCCGGTTGGAATCCAGTCGCATCCCAGGATCCCTTTGGACAAATTAAACAGACAACCCTCAATATTCCATCAGTATATCAGGTTCATGTGGGCAATTAAAGTGGTCTGTTGGAGGGAAATCCAGGATTGACACTTAATAAAAGTAAGTAAGTTTAATTTCGGACTATAACCTTTTTAACAATTTGAGATGTTTGTTTCATGGGTTAGATATGGCACCTAAAGGCAAGTCAGTCCAATCTCAGGAGCCAATTGAAGATCGTGAGTATGACCAGTCTTTATTAATTTTTTGATTTATTAACTGATGATGTGCATGGCAGGTGATGAACTTTATGCATCTTCACCTCTGGTCCATAAAGAGAAAGTCACTGGACGTCATCATCCATATGCCTCCAAACCAAGAACAGCTCATGCCAGTTCATCAAGAGGAAAAATGGTGGATGATGAGGATGAGAACATGTCTCAGACTCAAATGAAAACAAATGATGAACCAAGGAGGGACAATTTCATGGAGCATGAGCATGGCACTCAGTCAAATAGTGAGTTCACCCATCCTCAAATGCCCCTTGCCCAAAGTATGCTTGAACAATCCAATGTCAGACAGCAAAGGGACCAGGCTCGTAAAGCTCACAATGTGGAGAAACAAAAATGACTGAAAGCAGAACTTCCAGAGAATGTCCATTGAATGAGATCAGCAGTACATGCCCATTGCCTGTTTCTACTCAAATTTAGGGATAAGGATTTTTCCTCACTACCAGCACCACCCAGCACAAAAGATCGTGAAATTGCAATTGAAGTTGCTGGTCATCTGGGATATGTCCCCAAGGATGTTTTCAATGAGCCATGAACACAGGTTCAGTCTCAGGGTTTCCAAAGCTACTGCAAAAATGAGCTCAACAAGCTAGGACTAAAGCAATTCACTTGGGACTGGGAGAGCTCATGGAAACATCCATTTAATGAGTTGATGTCTATGTTGTTTTACTGTACATGCCGTCTCGCACTTTTCAGCACTGAGTATCATCATTACTGTTGGAACAAGGATGATAATAACTATGGGGTCGTGGCGGCTTTAATGGAGAAGTATTTCACTTATTTGAAAAGAGAATGGAAGTCTATTCAAAAGGATGCCAAGTATTTGGTTAAAAAGAAGGAGAATCAAAAGCTCACAAAGATTTGTCAAAGGGTTAATTACTGTATCTCTTCTTCATTGTGAGAAAAGACTGATGATGATCTACTTGATTATGTGCAGAACTGTGAGCGCCGTTGTGAATGGTGTGATACGGCTAAATTTCCCATTCTAGCATCACAATTCAAAGACCCTTGAGTATGCTCAGATACTGAGGAGGTACTGGAAAATGGCCGTCAAGTTTACCGCAAAGTGGGATTACGCTGGCGCTCCCAGTTATTTAATGAATTGGTATTAAAAATGGATTGAGACATAGAGTTTTGTAATCACATTAAAAAAAGGGTAAAAAAACTATTGATAGATTGCCACAAATACGATCAACAGATGATGGTGATATTCAGGAAGGCCTATAATTTCAGGTATTTGATCAAGATTGGCTCAAGAGCTGTAGTAAGATGCAGCCTAGAGCCCTCAAAATACTTGACATGCCAGTTATTAGGCCAAATGGTGATTCTCTGCAATAACTTAGTAAATTAAATGTATAGCACTGTTACCAATGAACATTTTGTGAATTATTTGTGGAGGTGTAATACAATCTGATTATTATTTCTTAAAGATGCAACAACTTGCTAAATATGTCAGAATATAGACAATATGATCTGTACTGTATCACCTTCTCCCCTAGAAATAATACTGTATTTCTCATTTTGATTGAGGAAATATTGAAGGAGTTCAATCCAGCTCATGGTGTTCATAATTGTGGACCTGTGCCAGGGTGAGAAGGAGTTATCAACTTGGTGAAACAAAAACTATATAATATCAGTAAGGCTAACACACTTAATGTTTTTTTCTTTTCTTGGACCTATTGGTGATTGGAATATGGCATTAACATAAGGAAGGACTTTAGAATAGCAATACAATCAGGGTCAAAGATGAGCTTGAAAGGTACCTTCCACATGTTGCCCTCAACTGAATGACTTTTACAGGTTGTTTTTAGCCAATACGATGGAGTCAATCAACAGCCTGAGCCTCAATGCCTGGGTTCCAATTGGGATCCTGGAAATGTGGATGTCAGGGGCTGAAAATCAAGGTAGAATCTTGGTGGTCCCCTCACCATTAAATAGACAATATTAGCACAAGTTATATTGAGGCCAGTTCCAGCTGTTACAATGGATGCAATCAATACTTCACATTCAGGATTATTGAAAAAATTCTCCAGTGCCTTCTCCTGCGCTCGTGCTGTAATTGTTCCATCAATTTGTGCTGAAAGGATAGAGTGATGGGCAAGTGAAATACCAATTCTACAATAAAAACAGTCAGATGAATTCAATTGGTAATGGATGCATATTAGAGTTAACTCACAAATCAAGAAATTGGGTCCATTAGGTATAAACCACCGATTTGGTTGGACCACACCTTGTTTGTTTGTTTTTCATTAAGCTTTGTAGAAGGTGTGAAATTTTACTACTCATCATGCATGTTTCCACATCAACAATAGTTTGTGTGATTGTTGGGGAGTTATCCTGAGTGCTCCTGCCCTTGTGGTCTTCCAAATCCACCTCTGCAATTGTGTTAAGCATGATGTGATGGTTACAAAATATTCGCAGCTTATTAATATTTCTGAAAACTTCTCCTGGTCCTTTGCTTTTGGATGATAGCAATTCCTTGTATAATGTGGAATATTCTTGCTGCATGGTCAGGTTGAGTGGGAGCAGCTCATAATGAAGGCTAATAGTGGGGAGGGATTCCAGATGTGTGGTTTTGGTGCGGCGCAAAGTTAAATGCCACAATTACAAATGCAAGATATAATTGCAACCTTTGGAAAGCCTACTCAGGATGAATGGTGACCAGTTAGCTTGATCTGAGCTCTGGGGTTGGTTGATGAATGATATTATGCCAAAAGGTCATAAATGGTGTTGTGAATAGGTGTGCCGGTTAAAGATATTTGAGGGGATGAAAGGAAGCTATTAATGGCATGGTGAGTGGCAGTGTATTGAGACCAAATATAGCTATAAGATAGGTGAAGGGTTATTGGATATAAAAGGTAATTTGAATCATTTAAGCTCAGAAACTCACTGTGCTTCATCCAAAGTTATACAATGCCAATTGGTTTGAAAAATAAATGATGTAGAGGTATTGGTTTGCTTAAATTATTGGGTGATAGTATTGTAAGAAGTGATGATGATATCATATTTTAAGATGTTGGCCTTGGATAACGAGTGACGAGTGGGACCATGGTAGATTTTGGCATGCAGCGCTCCAGCTTGAGCATGCTTGGATATTTCAGATTGCCAGTTGGTAATTAAGCGAGGGGGGCAGATGATCATGGTGGGCGTCGAGCGATGGGGGTTTGCAATCATCCGCTCCTTGGAGGTACCAATTAGAGCAATGGCCTTAATGGTTTTACCTAATCCCATATCATCCGCGAGCAGTCCTCCAAGAGGGGTATTGGTCAAAAGGGATTCAAATGAGCTAACAACCTTGTTCGTAATGATGTTCCTGGGGGTGAGGTGGGCCAAAGTTTATGGGCTGATTAGACACTGGGGATTTCTCTATCCCAGAGAAAAGCTAGTCCGGTCTTTTGATGAGGGAGGAGGGGGGTTTTAATAATGGGATGGGGCGGGGTCATCATGGGGAGGTCTGATCCACTGGGTAATTGTATCAGTTTTTGCTTGGAAATCAATGATGAAACAGCAGGATATGAAGCTGGCATCAAGTTTGAAGCGGGAAATGTGGGAGTAAAGAGTTGAAATTGACTATGAGTATTACAGTCATATTCTTTGGGAATTTTAAGCTTGAAATCTTGTGTTCAAAAGCTTTCAATTATGAAAAGAATGTTTGGATACCATGTTTAGAACATCAATGCTAGATTGGGTTTCTGAGATGAGGAGGGATCATTTGCATCAGTCATAAATACTCCCTCAACAAATAATATTTGAGTAGGATTGGATTGGAAATTTTCAATCCATGCGCCACCAGGACCACAGTGCGTGACAGTTTGTGGTGCCCCAAGGAATGTTATGAACGTTTTGGAAAGGGTTCCAGGGAAAGAGCCAATAGCACACAGGTGATTGGGGAGATATACAAATATGTTGTGTTGATTGTGCCATAGGATAATCCAAGAATCGAAGTGGGAATTCTGAGGATTTAATGTTATATCACTATTTATTTGAATACGAGTATTAATCATCCCAATGGAAAGTGGTTGTGAAGGAGTTGACATGATTGCTATTATGAATTATTTGGGGACAGTTGGAAATTATATGATCAGCAAGGGGTAGCTAAAGGGAATGAAGAGAAATAATCACAGGTGGGGAACTTATACGAGAGGCAGCAATGGGCTCAAGGGTGGATGGCCTGTGGTTACGTGCATGGTCATGATGGAGGTGGGCCTCTTGGGCTCATAATTTGCATATCCGATTTGGGGCATATATCAAGGCAAGGTGGCAAAAATATGGGTGCACCAATATGACCTCTGGATCTGCAGCAAGTTACAAACCCTTTGGTGGACCAATGTTGACATGAGCATATCCAAAACTGGGTGGATTTTAGCAACTTATTGTGGAGGGGAATATTAGAGGCATGCAGCCATGTTTGCTGGTGTGACAGCAAACAATGAGCGTATGTTCCCCAGGTTAATTGTTGCACAGGGACCTACTGGGCAATGTTGGTGGTTTCAATGGGAAATCTCACTGTGAAGATTTTTGTGTGCGGGAAGGTGAGATATGCTCGGTGGCATGCAACCAAACATGAGCTTGGTTTTGCCTGAAGTTTTTTGCTGACTGATGCCTACTGGGCTTCCAGGGGGGAATGTGTAGCATGATCAAAGGGGGCGCCGGCCGTGAGCCGTGATCCACATATAAATTCACCCCTATTTCATTGAAGGCAGGTACTAATCCACCGAGATTGGCATCAGGGTCTTTGCCTCACGCGTGTAGGAAACTCCGGCGAAAGAGGCCACCTGCCCAAGGGAATTTTGGGCTGCCAGCCAGGCACCACAACTTGCGCAGGGCGTGTGAGAACGTGCAGAAAATGACCTGCAGTGGGAGATCCCCATGCAAACATTGCCATCCTCAGAAATCATAGGCCAGGATTATTCTAATGTGGATGAGGCTGAAGCAAAGCCACAATGATTGGCCTCAGTTTTCCACGCACAAGCAGGTGAGTGTCTGCAGTCAAGCTGACCCCCCAACCAAGAAAATAGCCGGTCAGAAGAATGGAAGTGAAATGTCTTCCAGGCTTGTGAAAGTTGCCTGCGTATGACCTGTCGGGGGGTGCGTATGAAAGTGTATGGCTGCCTGCCAATGAGCATGCGCGATGAACAAGCGCGGCCAGTCAAAGTTTGCCCCGACAATGGCACCAGAGTGAATCCACTGTTTGTGTATGACCCAAATAATAAGTCATCCCATTATGTCCCACTTTCATTAACTTGTATTACACCCGCATCTGTGCTGTAGTTAGGCAGAGCTGTCCAACAAGGTGCATCAAAGGGATGCAGTTGAGATATATGACTCGATGGCTTGACATGATTGCATGTTACATTGTTGAACAGCTTTTGCTCTGCCCCGCAGAATACATTTACAAAGGTGTACTGCGTACTACAGTGTTGGCTGTACAGATTAGGAAGGTGTAATACTACTTGAGCCTGCATGCATATAGCGAATGTGCATGCACCTTCCGATCGTTTGCATATACGTAGCTCATGTGCCACATGCTCAGCATTGTGTTCCACCCAATTTGAACATGCAAGCTGAGCATGCCTTGGCCAAAAGAACCATGTGGAAGTGCTCAGTAAAGCCAGGGTCAGGACCATTTTTGCAATAGTTCATTGGAAGGCTCAGTTTGGAGCACTTCACCAAAGCGTGTGAAATGCTGCACCTGGCTGAAATGTCATCTGATTCTGTGCCAAATGCTCAGATTGTGTGCTTACAAAAATGACCTAGCAATTTCTCAGCATGGTGCATTTGATATTGTTATATCAATAGTTCAATTACTGTGCAATTCAAACGTTCAGCCACTGAGCATTTCAATTATGACCCAAAAGCAAACCTGAGCAATGGGTCGAGCCAAGCTCATGCTGTATTCACTTGTCTTACAGCCCCCCCCTTTGTTCAAACACTATCACCAGGCCATACAGCCGGTAACCTCGCCGCGGTCACTTGTGACCAAATGCACAACATGCATTTCTGCATGGGGCACTTGTGCATTGCACCCACCCTGCACATTCAATGAGGGCCTCAAGACCACCCTCCTGGGTGATCAGGTGGCTATTTAAGGAAACAAAGGGGATTTCACTGAGCTTGACAATTCAATCAATTGCAATACTCAGCCAGAACCCCATTGTTGTTCTGCCTCACGGGAGAATTTCCCCCCTCAGTTGCAGCATTTGCTGCGACTGAGCTTCAATATTGCCCACACACCTTGAAGCTGAGACTTTTGCAGGTGCTAGAACTGCTGAGATTGTCTCAGCTTCACCATGGTATTGTGGGAACTCCTCTTGTGTGGGATTAAAATGAGGCAGTACCTGGAGGGGGAAATCACAGGTAACTAGTTTTGAATTGCTAATAACTCCTGTAACCAAGGGTGGCAAGGGTGTATTGCCTGCCCCTCCTAAAATACTGAACAAAATCTTCCTTGGAGCTCACAAACCAAAATAAAATTAGTAAGTGGCTTTACAACTGCAGAAGACAAAATTCAGCAGTCTCAGATCAGACCTATTCAATAAATAATATGAAAAATAATGTCAGTTATTTTTGGTTAAAATTGAGATTCTAATGAAATACTTGTCTGTATAATTTATTTATTTTTTGGTTAAATTGAGGTGAGTGGTTCCTTCTTAGTGATAAATCCTTGGTATGATATTTAAGGTTTTCTGGAAAATTTGATGAGTTTGATAAAGGTAATTTTGTCAAGGTAAAGTTATAATATAGTAAAATAATTTTTTTTAAAGGTTTGTTATTTTTTTTAAGATTTGTTGATAATGAGATAAAATAGTATTTGTTAAATTTGAGTGGTAAGGTTCTTTGATATTGGATTTTTTAAAGGGGGTAAGTTATTTTTAAGTCTTGATAATGGTGTTAATTTTACTGGATAAAGTATTTTAATAGAGTATTAACCCTAATCTTGGGTACTGGGTAATTTTTTATTTTTATTTTAATAATAATAAGATTCCACTGAGCTTAGCTACTGGGTAATCTTCAACACTATACTTCCACTGAGCTTAGCTACTGGGCAAGTAAAATTCACTATAATTTTCTGGACTACCTCCCAGGTGAGGGATGAATTACTCCTGTGCTTGCAATGTGCAGGGGATATAATTTGCATGGGGGGGAATTTTTGAAATTTGGGGGGAGAGAGCCCCTCTATTTATACCTTTTGGGAGCCTAGAGGGCCCTCCATGGGAGCTGTCTTTTTCCACTTTAATTCCTCTTGATTTCATCATGTGACTCTGTTTTTGGTGAGGACCTTTCTTGCATGGGTCTGGTGATTTAAGGTTTGGTGATAATTTTCTCTCTGCACAGCCTCCATTTATCACATGATTATCTTTTGGTGGACTAATTATGATGTGATATTCTTGGATTTTCCTTGCATGCATGAGGTGATTCAATTTTGGCTGGGGATTTTTGTTGTGCACAGCCTCTTTCTTGTCACATGATATTCTATTGGTGGATGCAGTATCACATGATGACCTTGTAATTCCTTTGCATATGTCCTATTTTAGGTTTGGTAGAAGTGGCTGTGTAATTTATGCAGGTGTCATGTTTGTTTTTCTTCTTTTTGAACTTTAAAATGAAGTCAGGTGATAACTTCTTGCACTGGTGAATTTACTGTTTTTATGAGATGATGTGATTTTTGATTTTGACACATGCTGTGCATAGTCAGGTGGTTGAGATTTAATTGGAATTGTGTACTGCATGCAGCCTGTTGTAACTAGCTTTGGTTTGCATGAGGTGATGAGTGGTGTAAATAATTTTGATTTGGTTTTAAGGTTTTAAGTGGGGTTACTGTGGATATAAGATAAGGTACTCCTGGGGCTGTGTTGTAAATGAATTGCAGGAATTCCATGGAGTTGAGCTTTGCATCATGTGACTTTTCTATGTTAAGTTCTAGGTTTCTGTGTAGTTCATGCAGGTGTCCTTTTCTTGCTGCATGAGTCCTGTGGCTATAAGGGGGTGTAAAGCTGGGTGGGGTGTGTAATCTAAAGGGTGGTACCTCATTTGTTGTAACTAGTTTGCTATATGTAAATTGATTTTTTACATATGCATAGTGAAATTGAATAAGTTATTTAAACACATACACTTCCCTTTGGTGCCTGTGCCATGGTTTTATGAGTTAAATCAAGCTTCCTGCTGTAAAATTGACCTTTTGGTGTAAAATTTAAGTGTAAGTCTGCCTGTAGGCTGGATTTCCTGCTGTTATAGGGTACTATGAGCTTGAGCCTGGTGAAAAAAATGGTATGGAATACCACATCCCCCTCTCCATTTAATGCTGTCCCCAGCATTCCAGGTGAGAGCTCCCTATTCTTCATCTGATTCTGTGGTCTCCTCAAATACCTCTTCCTCATTTATTGATTCATCTTCTTCACTTTTTTTCTTCTTTCTTTTTTTTAATGATTTCTAAGAATTTGCTAGTGTCCTGAAATCTTGAGGTCTTCACAGTTCTTCTTTCTTCTTTCTTCCATAAAAAATGTAGTTTAAGGTCATACAGGACCTACAACTAGGTGTGTAACCCCTGTATATTAGGTATACAAGTCCTGCAGTTTAAGTCATGCAAGGACCTCCTGGTCTAATCCAAGGGCTTATCTTGATTCTTGAGCTCTTTTGGGCTTTATTTTGGATTCCACTTGACTCTTGTTTTATTCTTCAATCTTCATGATTCCCACTTGATGTAAGATTCTTCTGGTTGTTTTATTTCTTGATAAGGAATTTTCTTGTCTTGATTAATGGCTTGAGACTTCACTTTGTTCATTTTGGCCAATTTGATAATGCTAAACACCTGTAAAACCCCTTGTTCCTGTTACACAAAGGGAGCAGTTTATTGTCATGCTAAGGACAAAAATGGTCCTTCAGCACTTCTCCTGACTAGGACAATCCCCTCCAGCTGCTTGGCTGTTATTTGTTTTATAATTTCCCTGCCCAAGTCTACAGGGGAAGCAGTTTAGTGTCATGCTGAGGACCTCTTGAGTCTTCAAGCTTCTTTAAGATCCCAAGGGCAATTTGAGTTGAGTGTTTTACATCATCTTGTTGGTCCATCCTGTGAGTGAGTCCTGAGTCCATAATTAATCCGGTGAGTCAACCTTCAGTCCATAAATCCTGACCACTTATTCTTGAATTCCAAATGAGTTTCAATCCAGAATCAAAGAAGTGTCCAAGGTCTTGTGTTGTCCAGAGGTCAATCCATAAGGACCTCCTGTTTTTCTTCATAAATAATCTTCTTCATCTTCAGTATTGTGAATAATTGCCCTATGATAAATTGTTTCCAAATTCTCTTGCTATTTTTTAAAAATCATGTATGTCCTTTTTGTTCTTTTGTATTCCTGAATTATAC
Organism: Austropuccinia psidii; assembly: GCA_023105745.1. Taxonomy (NCBI): domain Eukaryota; kingdom Fungi; phylum Basidiomycota; class Pucciniomycetes; order Pucciniales; family Sphaerophragmiaceae; genus Austropuccinia; species Austropuccinia psidii. The sequence continues at coordinate 39,787,521 of JALGQZ010000007.1, forward strand.
CTGTTATAAAGAAATGAAAAAATAAAAAAATTGTAATAATAAGGTGATTCAAAATTGATTTAAATATTAATTTATTGATATTTTTTTTTAATAATATTTGTTTTGGATAAGGGCCCCTCTCTCCATTTAAAAACCTTGAGTTGGTTTTCAAATTTTGAAGAGGATATGTTCTCATTCCCCCAAAACTTCCACTATAAGGGATAGTGTAAGAAATAAGTTTACCCACCCCTTATTTTTTATAGTGATTTTGATGAGGATAAATAATGATACAGTAAATATACATAATTTTATTTTAATGATGATTCAATAAATATTTTTTTTATTTTTATTATTTTTATTTTTATTTTTATATTTTTTTATATTTTTATTATTTTTTTTACTGTAGATATACAATACCCATTAACTGAGATATCTGAGTAAAAAGCACAATTCAAATGAAATAAACCTGAATCACAATTAAGATCATGGAACTGTTTGGTTAAAGGTGGTAATTTGTGCCAATCAGTAAAAATTGGTACTCTTGAGAGTATTTATGATTAATATTACATAATTGAATGATCATAATTTGAGTCCTTTATTCATATAATGACCCTTATGATGCCACAACTCTTCCTTTTTGGAATCATCATTGTGACTCAGACTTTATTTCAAGTCCACCCCCTTTATGGTTCAGATTTTCTGTTACCCATAAATGAATTTGAGTTGTTAAAAAAATATAAACAGTGAAATTGAAAATTTGTACAATTTAAAAAAACTCTTGTTTGCTTTTGGGGGGCTTTTTCAATTCCATTTGGAATAAACAGCACATTGAGGTGTTATTAATATGTAAATTCCCCAAATTATGTCATCAATTTATGGGTTTTTAATATAAATAACTCCTTCAGAGTTCAATTAATGCCTTCATGGCACAAATACTTCTTCTTTTCAAACAAGTTCCAATAACTTTCTTGTAATTGAAGAAATATTTCAAATAAATTGAATTTTTTTTTTTTTAATTATTATTATCATTGAGTTGAAAAAAAAATAATCCAATTTAATGGCTTTTGTTCTGATAGTAGGAGAATTATAATGAAGATAATAAATAAATGGAATATTCTTGTAATCATGAATGGGATATGCCCCTAATTCTTAGGGAAAATAAATAAATAGTTAAAATTTGGGATAAAAATAAAATAAAATAAAAAACATGTTCAAAAGCTTAAGTCAGTACATCTTTCCAATTCTTTTTTATAATGACATAAGATTAGAAGGTAGAAATAAAACCTTAGGTAGTTTATAGTCTTGCCTAGGACTTTATGTTGTCTTTGCTTTGGTCCTTGTTGATAATTTTAGTGATTTATTTTTGATATTTGAAGGGGTAGTTTATGGTCTTGCCAAGGACCATATGTTGTCTTTGCTTTGGTCCTTGTTGATAATTTTAGTGATTTATTTTTGATATTTGAAGGGGTAGTTTATGGTCTTGCCAAGGACCATATGTTGTCTTTGCTTTGGTCCTTGTTGATAATTTTAGTGATTTATTTTTGATATTTGAAGGGGCAGTTTATGGTCTTGCCAAGGACCATTGGTTTATTTTTGATCATTGTTAATAATTTGAGTCCTTGTTGATAATTCTAATGGTGGGCAGTTTATGGTCTTGCCAAGGACCATAAAATTGTTTTTCTTGATAATTACTTGATTCCTTTTGATAATTTTGGTTTTGATTTATCTTCAAAGCCAAGTTGTAAAGTGTATTCAAAAGTTTATAGTCTTATTGAGGACTTATTTTCATTGTAAAAGCATTTCTTAAGCTTAGAAAGTAAGAGAAATATTTTATTAATGTTGAATACCTGTAGAAGCCAAATAAAATATGTTAGTATAGCTATTATTCAAAATAAGAAAGCATAAAAGATAAAATAGCAGTTTAAAGCCTTGCTTAGGGCTTTGCATTGTCATTTATAGCCCTGTAGCCATATCCAAATTTAAATATGTCAGTTTAATTTAATATCAAACATAAAAAAGATCATGAGAAATAAAGTAAAAGAAGCAGTTTATAGCCATACTGAGGGCTCATTTGTATATTGAAGACCTGTAGCACAATTAAATGTGTCAGCTCCATTTTATATCCAAGATAAATTAAGAATTAAAAAAAGAAATAAGCAGTTTAAAGCCTTGCTGAGGGCCCTTTTTGTTGTTTAAACCCTCATTCCAGGGCCTTTTTATTTGTTGAAATTTTTAGCCAGAAGATAAAAAATGAAAGCAGAAACCAGCAGTTTAATGTCTTGCTGAGGACATTTTTTTTTTATACCTCCTACTTAAAAGAATAAAAAATGAAATCAGCATAAAAAATGCAAGATAGAAAACTTAAACCCAGCAGTTTATAGCCATACTGAGGGCTTTTTTTTATTTTTTTATTATTGTTTTCCTCTAATTATCAAAATAAAGGGAAAATCAGTAAAAAAACATAAGAAATAAAATTTGAGCAGTTTAATGCCTTGCTCAGGGCATTTCTTCATTTCAACCCTCATTTTGTTATATATATTGATTCATGTTTTTTTTGCTATTTCATATATGTTGATTGATAAAAGCTGTAGAAAATAAAACAAAATTGTCAGTAAAATGATTAATTCAATAAAATGATAGAATAATATAAAATTGAGCAGTTTGTAGCCTTGCCCAGGGCTTTTCTTTCATTCTTTTTTTTTTTTTTTTTTTTTTTTTTTTTTTTTTTTGAAGACCTGTAAAAAGTCAAGCTATAAATGTTAGTAGAAAATTTCATTGTGGGATAAATCAATAATTGTATAAAATAAAGAATAAATAAATGATAATATAGAAATCAGGGTCAACAGCAGTTTAATGCCATGCTTAGGGAATCTTACTGCTTGCTTTTCACAGCCTATAATTTTCCCAGGGTTTGTCCCTTCTTAATGCCCTAAAGTCAAATAGAAAACAATATTAAATAAGTTAAAATTAAGATAGAATCTTTCAGTAAATAAAAAACTAAAAATAAAAATAAAAATAAATTAGAAACCAGCAGTTTTATGTCTTGCTGAGGACATATTATTTTATTTTATTTTATTTTTTTAAATCATCAATAAAATAAAATCCAACAGTTTAAAGTCTTATTGAGGACTCCTTTTCCTTTTGAAAGTTTATTTTTGAGCTTATAAAATCCTGAAATTGGTCCTAATGTTGAATACTGTTTTTCTGCACTTGTTTCTTTTGTTTTTCATTGAAATATACCTGTATGAAATTAAAAACATAATATTAGCATTTATAGAGGCAATATTTTTAAAATAAAATTAAAACCAAGCAGTTTTAAGCCATGCTGAGGGCTCTTTATTTTGTCCTTCATAGCCCTGTAGCACATAAAAATAAATAAGTCAGCTTCATTTAATATTAATGAGAAAATGAAAAAATTCCAGCAGTTTAATGTCTTGCTGAGGACATGTATTGTTATTTATAGCATTTGTATCCTGAGGGCTTTTTCCTTTTTTTATAATCCCTCATTCTGTTATATATATTGATCTTTCTTCTGTTATTTTATATATTGATTGATAAAATCTGTAAAAAAAAAGAAAATAAAATAAAATTGTCAATAAAATAATTAAGTCAATAAAATTATAAAATAATAAAAAATTGAGCAGTTTAAAGCCATGCTGAGGGCTTTTTATTTGATTGTTTAATTAAATTTCCTGTAGAAATAAATGATCAGAAGTTTTAAATTAATTTAGTTATAAAAATAAAATAATGTTTAATAAAAAAAATCATCAGTTTAAAGCCTTGATGAGGGCTTTTTATTAATTTAATAACTGAAAATAAAAGACATTGTTAGTAATTCAAAGGCCAATAAATGAAAATTAGCCAGGATTCTCAAAAAAAAGAAAGCAAAACAAGCAGTTTAAAGCCTTGCTTAGGGCTTTTTTTGTTAGTTGTAGCCCTGTAGCATAGAAAAAATTCATAAAATTAATTTAATTAAAGTAAACAAACCCAGCAGTTTAAAGCCATGCTGAGGGCTTTTGTGTCAGCCCAATATAATTATTAAAAATAAACCATCAGTTTTAATCCTTGATGGGGGCTTTCGAAAATTGTCTAATTAAATTTCCTGTAGAAATAAACAATCAGAAGTTTTAAATTAATTTAGTTATAAAAAAAAATAATGTTTGAAAAAAAAAAAAAAAAATCATCAGTTTAAAGCCTTGATGAGGGCTTTTATCAATTTATTATCATTTTCCAAGTTATAAAAAAAATAAAAAAATGTCAACAGTTTAAAGTCATGTTGAGGACTTATTTGTTATTTAAACCCTCATTCCAGGGCCTTTTTATTTGTTCAAATTTTTAGCCCTTGCAGGATATCAAAAATAAAAAAATCAATTAGCCACTTAAATCATCAAAATTAGAATTCATAAATGAATTAAGCAGTTTTAAGCCATGCTGAGGGCATTTTTTATAGTTTGTAGCCCTGCAGCATGAAAAAAAATTAATAAACTAAATTAAGTAAGATAAATAAGAAAACCAGCAGTTTAAAGCCATGCTGAGGGCTTTTGTTATATATATATATATATTACTATTATTTTTCTGTTATTATTATTATTATTATTTTTCTTTTTTCTTTTTTTTCTTAATTTCCTAAAATCAAATAGACAACAATATTAAATAAGTTAAAATTAAGATAGAGTCTGTCAGTAAATAAAAAAATAAAAAATAAAAAATAAAATAGAAACCAGCAGTTTTATGTCTTGCTGAGGACATTAGTTTTTTATAGCCCTGCAGCCCATCAAAAATGAAATATGTCAGTTTAATTTAATGTCCAAAATAAAGTAAGCAAAAAATAAATAAATAAAATAAGCAGTTTATAGCCATACTGAGGGCTTTTATTATATTGAAGTCCTGTAGGATTCAAAATAAAGTATTTTAGTATGGTTTAATTGTCAAAATTTAAAATTTAGCAGTTTAATGTCTTGCTGAGGACATTATTTTTGGTTTATTTCAACTTCCTTAATTCATGAAATATATATATATATATATATATATATATGCTTTTGTTTGTTTCTTTTGTTTCTCATTAAGATATACCTGCATCAAAAATAAAAGGGTAATGTTAGCATTGAAGGAGGAAAGAATAATCAAATAATAAAATCAAGCAGTTTTAAGCCATGCTGAGGGCTTAGCATTGTCTTTGTTTAATTTGGACCCTTTTATGTTGTTTCAATCTTTTTGCAAGTTGACAATAATTTAATTTATTGTCATGTATTATTATTTATTTATTATTATTATTTTTTTGATTTCTATTTTACTTTATTTTTTTTTTATTTTTTCAAAAAATTTATCAAAAGAAAAAAAATCAGTAATATCCAGTTTTAAGAAGAAAGATAAAAAATAAACAGTTTTAAGTCTTGTTCAGGACTTTTGTTCACTGTAAAAGAATTTTTAAGCTTATAAAGTAATAGAGATGCTTTCATGATGAACACTTTTTTTTATTATTGGAAGGTAATGTAGCCAGCTCTACAGGCTGATCTAGAAGCTGTTACAACCCTCTAGGAGCTTCGGGTAGGCTGTTTCTATCTTCGATCAGCTTGAAAAGCACTTTATTGTGCTTTTAAACCACTTCGGGTGGTTTATTTTTTTGATATGTGGGTGCTCTCAGCCCCTTACTTTGTTAAATAGTTGAATTGGTTGGAGTGTAGGGTGCTATAATGGTGATTTGTTTGAATTATTTATGATGCAAGAGGTGTATTTTCTCCTTCAATATAGTAGAAAATTGGTCGGGTTAGTTTAAAATACCCATGGCCATTGTTTTAAGAAGAATGAGAGCTGAGGAACAGCCAAGACATCACTAGGAGGTGGTATCTTTCTCAAGCTGTTCCACCTATAGTCACTTTGGGTTGGTTTATTATGTCCAAAGTGCTCCTTATCCATTCGCGACGATGAGGTGCTCTACTGACTTTTAATTGGTCAGGGGAGGTGTTTTGACTATGTCAAGGGTAGTAGAAGTGTTAGGTAAGGACCGATAATTTATCAGCCACGCCAAGGAAGGTACTTGCACTTCAATCGTCTTTCACTTGTTTCACAAGTGGCTTCGGCTGTACAGTAACTTTATTTGCATCGGGTGGGTGGTTTTACTGAACGCTACTGTTTTACTGGGTCCTAGAGGGGATAATTTGCCTCGGAAACTCTTGAAACACCTCTGTATGAGGTATTAGCCACTGCCTGGCCTCCAAGAGGCCTTTGGATGTGATCATAACCACATCGGCTGATTGTTTCCTGGTGTAGAATCCTTCCCCTTGCTAACCCCACCATCTGAATTGAACCTATCATCAATAGTTCTGGTGAGTGCATGAGTGAGAAAATCGCTGTATTGTGATTTGTTGATTTTAGGGAGTTAGAGAGTGATCCTTATGTCGTGATTGTACTAATGTAAACCAGTTGTTTTTTTACATGTCATTTTTTTCGTTCTTTGTTGTTTTACCAAGAAAAGGCTGTGCTTCCTGCAGGTTTCTGATGCAAGCCACTTCGGCACAAACACCCGGGGTTTGAGCGAGTCCGATAGATCTCCAACTTAATGCAGGGAGTTTTATTCTGTTAGCTTGGTTTAGACTGAAAATGCAGTACAGCTTCTATCTTTCCAGTCTTTAAACGGAAGTACTGTATACATCCAGCTTTTTCATTCTGCGCTATCTATTTGGGTTGGTTAAAGTTTCCAAGACTAATTTAGGCAGGTTGTAGTCGTTTTTGTATTGTATGTCTCCTAACACCGTCACAGCTATTTAACGATGTTGTGTCTTTTCCTTTTTAGTTTTAATTTGGGTGTTGTAATATTTCGTGGAATTCTACTTTGGTGACTTGATTCCATTCCTCGTCTATTATCCGCTGAACTTTCTATACAGGTTGTTTCTTTAATTCCAATTCATTGTTGCGGTGAATTACTGTATGATTCATTTCTTCAGAGGCTTCCTTCATTCTGAACTACTATTCCTTGCACTGTAACTGTGTTTATTTCATTTTCTTCAATAAATTTGATGACCATCTTCATTATATCACTTAAATTGATAAATTGAATTTAAGGAGGGCTTCAACAGCTGTGTCAGCATTAGCACATGATTTGTTTTGATGCTAATGCATTTAATGTGTCAAATCTTGCATGAGTGCAAGCTCCAAGCAACTTGTTCTAGGCTGTGCACTGATATCACCATAGTGGAGTTAGAGTGTTGATAGGTTGTACCTGTTGAGTCAGAAACCACAAGTCAGCCTCAATAGAATTTTACTATAAATACCCCCTCCTCTTGGTTTTCTTCTCTTTCCCCCACTTTTTTTCTAAAAATAAATAAATAATAAACCCAAGTTAAGTTCAAGTTAAAATATGAGTTAAGCTGGGTTCTACAATATAAATTAGAGTTAAATAAATTAAAATTAATTTAATTTAACTTCAATAAAATGGATAGTCTATCACTTCCTTTTTTTTTTTTTTTTTTTTTGGAAAAAATAAGAAATAGAATAAGAGTGATAAGAGAATAAGAATAGATTTGGAATGAATGAAATAGATCCCTCATATAATGTGAGTTTTTTTATTTTTTTTTATTTTTAAAATTAATCAGCTACTGATATGAACTGAATTAAAACTGATTGTGTTTTTCTTTTCTTTTTTTTTATTTTAAATTTAATTCTAATTTTTTTTTTTTTTTGATTTTTAGCAAGAAAAGAAATATATATAAATATGAGACAAAAACAGTTGATATTAGGTAAGCTTATGTTCTATTTATTCCTTCAAAGCTCATATTAATTGAAGCTGATTTTTAAATTTTTAATATTTTATTTTGTGTTGCTTTTTTTTTTTTTTAATAAGAAAAAGGATTGAATTGTAAAGAGAAAAGATAAGAAATGGGAAATAAAAAATTGAAGAAATAAACAATAATAATATAAATGAAAAGAGTATGAATTATTAAGCAAAGAATTGAGGACTTAGCAGGTGGTATTTCTTCTAATTAATTCCTTTGACTAAGTAACTTCTTCACTAATTCATTCTTTATAAATCTTCCTCCCCTCCATTGTTCTCTTTTGAGAGCTTTGAAAATGTATTCTTGACAGAAGTATTCCCATTCTTCTGTGTTGATTTTAGTTACACCACCTTTGAGGATGAATATTGCTGTTATCAGTGTTTCCTCCCAGTGGCAATCCCATGTGGTATTCTTTATAGTATATCCTCCTGAGGTCTTGCTTATTTTTCCATTTTTGATTTCAAAATACTGGAGGTTGAACCAATCTTGGCATTCCCAGGTCCTCCAAAATAGTGATTTCCTGAGGTATTCTTCCATTTGAAAAATTTCATTCCAGTAATTGTTTCCAAGGTTGCCTTCAACTCCATCCCAGGTCAGTAAATCCAAGAATTCATACTTTGTGAGGTTGAATCCAGGTAGTTCTTTCCATGGATGACAAATGACAGTTTCTGATATTGATTTTTCTTGTTCAAAGATGTCCTCAAACTCAATATATGGAAGGATTATTGTGGAGATATCTGGATAAGGTTCTGGTTTTGTTTGTAAGAACCATTCAGGACATTCACTTTCTTCTTGGGCATTATTGTAATTGGTCCAGACTTCCTTTTCTTCTACCCAGCTGATATCTTCGTCCATTGACCAGGGATTTTCTTCAAGTAATGGCCATGATTCCATTTTGAAGGATTTGGTGGGTTTGAAAGTGTCAAAAGGTAATAAGATTTGAAAATGTTATTAAGTTTGTTTATCCAAATAGTTTGAGGGTAGGTTTAATAGGTTTTTTGAATGATAATTTTGGGTAAGAATTTGGTTATTCCTCTTTGATAAGGCAGGAGGTCACTGCCTAGTGATTTAATGGTTTGGGTGAGTGAACTTGGGTATTTTGGTTTGATAAGAAATTATTTTCCTCTTTGATAAGGCAGGAGGTCACTGCCTAATGATTAATTTGAGTTTAAATCTGACTTTTTTGTTTGATTTTTTTTGAATTTTAGAGCTGTTATGTGACTTCAAGATGGGCCTTGATGGTTTGAAATTTAATTGTTCCATTAATTCTTGAGTAATTTGATCATTGGTTTTGTCAGAAACCTCCAAAGATTTCAGCAATTCCTTGATTTCTTCAATTTCTTGGTTTCCTGATATTGATGAAGTATTCTTGAAGTGCCAAAGGTTTTCTTTATTGAAATCTTCATCTTCTGGTGACCAATGAAGTTTTTCATTGATAATTGAGTCTTTTTTTATTAATTATTCCCCATAGGATCCAAAAGTTGGTGAATTGGCCATGGTGAAGGTAATTGATATATTTTTTGTAAGTTTTTTTTTTTTTTTTTTTTTTTTTTTTTTTTTTTTATCTTTTAAGGAATAATTTGTTGATGAATTTCTTCTTTGTTAAGGCAGGAAGTCACTGCCATAGTGATGATTGGGTTTTGGTGAATGAAAATGGTGATTTTTTGTTTGGTTTATAAGAATGAATTTCCTCTTTGGTAAGGCAGGAGGTCACTGCCTAGTGATCTTATGGTTAGTTATTGTGTTTTTTATTGGTGAGTGAAATTGTTTTGATTTGGTGAGAGTTGATATTCCTCTTTGATAAGGCAGGAGGTCACTGCCTAGTGATCTTATGGTTATTATTGTGTTTTTTTTTTTTTTTTTTTTTTTTTTTTTTTTTGTTTTGATATTGATGGAGTATCTTTAAAGTTCCAAGGGGTTTATTTATTGATATCTTCATCTTCTTTTGGTGAAAAAGGAAATTCTTCATTGATAATTTGGTCTTCTTTTATCAATTCTTCCCCATAGCATATAAAAATTGGTGAATTTGCCATGGTGGAGGTGATTGATATATTTTTTGTAAGTTTTTTTTCTTTTTTTTAAAGAGATACTTTATTGATGAATTCCTTCTTTGTTAAGGCAGGAAGTCACTGCCCTTGAGAGAAAAAAAATGGAATAAAAAAAAGAAACTAATGATACATTTTATGGGTGATACTGATACATTTTAGGAAAAGAAATCTTGATTTTGTTGATTTATTTAAAGTTGAGCTCCCCCAGGTGGGAAAGGTGAGTGTCTGTTGAGTAATCTGGCCAAAATCAGGTCTTTGAGGGCTTCCAAAAAGTGATTTCTTTCCTCAATTTCTGGTTCTGATGGAAATTCTGACCACCATAGGTCTTCATCAATGAATATATATCCATCTCCAACCCATTTCAATTTTCCAGTTTGATATGTTGATCCATTTAATCCAAGGTACCACTGGGCCCAAATTTGATTGAAGTAAAGTCCTCTTCTTGGTAGTGTGGCCATTTCAAATATATCATCCCAGCATTTTTTTTCAAGGTTACCTTTAATTCCCTCTTCAGTTAATAGTTCTAGGAATTGAACATTGTTCAAGTTTGCTCCTGGAAGGTGACATAAATATTTATCTTCACAGAAACTTTCTTGAGCTTCATCTCCATAAATATCTTCAAAAGTGATATATGGCAAGTAAATGTAGTTGTATTCATTTTCTAGGATGGATTCTGTTTCATCATCTTCATTGGGAGGTTGCTGTATGAATTCAGGGTTTTCCAGTTGCCATTCATAAGGTTCTTTTTGGTTGTTCAATGGTCTGTCCAAGAAGTTGATATGGTATGTGTCTTTTAAATTTTTGTCTCTTTCTTCCATAATTATGAGGTCTTTTTCAATGTCCTTTATAATTTCTTCATCTGAGAGCTCATGATGTTCACTCAATCTGACTTTCTTCTTTTTGGGTTTAGGTCTGAAAGGGTTTCCATTTATTTTCTCATTTCCATCCACCAAAATTTGGAATGTTTCTTCATTATTGTTAATTGGCTTGTAAACTAAGTTGGGTAATTCATCTTCAGAGGTTGGGTCTTCAAGTTGTCTTTTGAGGTTGTTTGGCCATTGGGTATTTTGTAAATCTTGACCAAATTCATCACTTTTTGGAGATATGGATAACTCTTGGGTCTTCTGGGTCAAATTGATTATGGTACTGTCTCTTTTTGCATTTTGAAACATCTTTCCTGGTTTATTTCTGACCAATGTTGCCATATTGCATAAATCCATTCCTCTAGGTGGACCAGTTTGCCATCCAAGTGCTTGAGGTTTGCATATTGGCATGCATAATCTCCTTCCATCAGGTTCCTGATAACTGAGTATCTCTCCTTGTTTATGGGAGAATTCTAGTCTGATATTGTTGTCTGCCAAGAAAGGTCTTCCAAGTACTGTATGGACAGATCCTTTGGCAATGAAAAAGTGGATTTGAGTTTCTTCACCTGAAGCCAAAATGATTGGAGTAAATTCTGAAAGTGCAACCAATGAAGTGGTATGGCCTCCAATTCCTCTGAGGTTCATGTTAAGATTTCTTGTTGTGAGTGAGGCTTTGATTGCTATTTCTTCTGGTATAATGTTAAGTTCTGCACCAGTGTCCACTAATGCTCTGATAGGATATTCTTCCTTTCCAATGAATATTTCCATAAATCCCAAAGGACAGGCATAATGAATCTTGGGCTTGGGTATTTCTTTGAATCCAAATGATAATAATCTTTCTTGAAGATCCATTGAGTTGAGTGACTTAATTTTTTCCTTGTCTTTTTCTGATAATTCTTGTAATTTATGGACAAAATTTGGTGACATCCTCAAAATTTCTTCAATGGTGAGGTTGATCTTTTGTTGCATAATTTTCTTGATGATTTTGTCAATTTCCAATTTGGTTTCAACTGGTTTCTTTGGAGGTTTTCGGACTGTCTTTTCTTTTGGACTGTCTTCATCTTCATTTTTATTGGCAATTGTTTCAATTTCCTCCTCAGGTTGGTCTGGTTTTGGAATATTTGAATTTTGAAATTTGGTGGGAATTATTACTCTTTCCTCTTCTTTTTCTTCTTCAATGTAAGCTCCTGGAATAGCAGCTTTCTTCTTTATCTCTTGACTTTGGAATTGTCTTTCCATTCTTTGCTTGGTCTGCCTTAGTCCAATGTGTGATTCAAAAGGGTCATTGGCTGAGGAAATGGTAGGTGGTTTCCAATTTGACCAATCTTCAACATGTGCAATTGAGGTTGATTTATCCTCTGGTTTCTTTTCAGTGGGCTTAACCTCTTCTTCTGGTTTTGGTTTTACAGTAGGTTTTTCCATGAATTTCTTATTGAGTTCTGCTTGTTCTTTTGCAAAGGCCCTGACTATGTCTTTGGCACTTTCATTCCCTTCCATAGGTACTCTCTGATAATTGGGGAAGAGGTAAGATGCTCCTTGGGTTCTGACAATTCTTCTGTCCAAATCTTCAGCAAGGTGAGTGCATCTATTTGCTGAATGTCCTTCTTCCTTGCAGTAAGCACATTTCATTGGTGGTCTTGGAGCCATTTGAGCTGGTATGTAAGGTTGATAACTGGATGAAAATGGTGGTAAAGGATTCCTTGGCCTATATGGCTGATTATTTTGAGGTAATCTTTGCTCTTGATTGTTGTTCCAATTCCTTCTTGGTGGATTCACTGCTTCTGAAAGTGTTTTGAGTTGATTTAAAACTTCTTTAACTGATTCTTTTCCTTCATTTCTTGGTTGAGGCTCTGGTTGTGGAGGATTTTTGATCTTTTGGGTGAGTTCTTTTACTTGTTTTAAAACTTCATCCCAGCTTTCATCCTCAAATCTTGTTTTCTTTTCTGGAGGTTTTGTTTTAGAAAATTCTTTTTGTTGAATAAGTACCTTGGCCTCCAAGTCTTGTTCAATGTATAATTTCAAAATATCCAATCTTGGAATGATGTAACCTCCATCCAAGGCTTGAACCATAGCTCTGTCTTTAATCATTTCTTTGTAAATTGATTCTTGAACACTAGTGGAAAGGCTGGCCAATATCTCCTGGTTATGATTGATATCACCTTGGATATATTGGTATCTTTTGAGGTAAGTGATGATTGCTTCATATTCCCCAATGAATTTTCTGTATTGAGTCATGTTCCTTATTCCACCTTTTTGTTGAGTTTTTGTGAATAAATCAGTGATTGAGGATAATGTGTATCTTCTTTCAGGTGAGCCTGTTCCCCATCTTCTTTTCATATCCACTTTTAATTGATCCCAATCAGCTGTTTCATATCCTGGCATTCCTTCAATATGATAACTGATTTCTTCATCTTTTGTCCAAAATGCTATTTGTCTTGCAATGTCTCTTCCACTTGCTCCTTCAATTTCTGCAATATTTTCAACTTTCTTGATGAATCTTTCAACATCCTTTCCATCAAACCACAGATTATAGTCCTTGGCTCTGATTTTCACTATTGGGGTAGTATTTCTTGGAATTTCTTGATGTAATGGAGTTGGCATTTGTGAAGAAATGTTGACTATTCTTGGTAAGGTACTTTGTCTTTGTTCTGTATAAGGTGTTGATGTGGCCATGGGTCTAGGATAAGGTGAAGGTGATCCATGCTGCCTGAATGATCTTGGAAGGGTGGTTTGTTCTTCAAGTGGACTATTTTGTGGAGTATAACTTGATGATTTATTTTTGCCTTCCTTTTTGATTAGTGCTAGTAATTCTGCTTGCATTTCTAGCATCTTCTGCTGAAGTCTCTCTGTTGAAGACATTTCTTCCTGTCCTTCAACAGTTTCTTCATTAAGGTTTTCTTCCTGGATTTCTTCAATACTACCAGGTAATTTTGATGATGAAGGTTTATCCATTTTTGATTGATTTATTTCTTCCTTTGATTCTGGTATTGAGTTATTGATTTTATTTCTTTCAAGGAGATCAAGGAAAAATTTCTCCACAACCTTCAAGTCCCTTTTATTGGTCCTTGGTGTTGCAATTGGGAAATTGGAATATTTATTTGATTCCTCCCCTAGTTCTGTTTCTTGCTTTTGTGGATAATAGTAATGGTCAGAGTGAGTTGATGATTCAGATTCTTGAGATGATGGTTTTTGCTGATTTTGATTATTTGACTCCAGTTTTGTTGTAAAAGATATTCTGGAGTAGTTAAGAATTTTATAATTTATTGATTTTTAATTTAATTTTTTTATTGAAGTTGAGGTTATCTGGCCACTGTTGGGACACCAGATGTGGGAACTCCTCTTGTGTGGGATTAAAATGAGGCAGTACCTGGAGGGGGAAATCACAGGTAACTAGTTTTGAATTGCTAATAACTCCTGTAACCAAGGGTGGCAAGGGTGTATTGCCTGCCCCTCCTAAAATACTGAACAAAATCTTCCTTGGAGCTCACAAACCAAAATAAAATTAGTAAGTGGCTTTACAACTGCAGAAGACAAAATTCAGCAGTCTCAGATCAGACCTATTCAATAAATAATATGAAAAATAATGTCAGTTATTTTTGGTTAAAATTGAGATTCTAATGAAATACTTGTCTGTATAATTTATTTATTTTTTGGTTAAATTGAGGTGAGTGGTTCCTTCTTAGTGATAAATCCTTGGTATGATATTTAAGGTTTTCTGGAAAATTTGATGAGTTTGATAAAGGTAATTTTGTCAAGGTAAAGTTATAATATAGTAAAATAATTTTTTTTAAAGGTTTGTTATTTTTTTTAAGATTTGTTGATAATGAGATAAAATAGTATTTGTTAAATTTGAGTGGTAAGGTTCTTTGATATTGGATTTTTTAAAGGGGGTAAGTTATTTTTAAGTCTTGATAATGGTGTTAATTTTACTGGATAAAGTATTTTAATAGAGTATTAACCCTAATCTTGGGTACTGGGTAATTTTTTATTTTTATTTTAATAATAATAAGATTCCACTGAGCTTAGCTACTGGGTAATCTTCAACACTATACTTCCACTGAGCTTAGCTACTGGGCAAGTAAAATTCACTATAATTTTCTGGACTACCTCCCAGGTGAGGGATGAATTACTCCTGTGCTTGCAATGTGCAGGGGATATAATTTGCATGGGGGGGAATTTTTGAAATTTGGGGGGAGAGAGCCCCTCTATTTATACCTTTTGGGAGCCTAGAGGGCCCTCCATGGGAGCTGTCTTTTTCCACTTTAATTCCTCTTGATTTCATCATGTGACTCTGTTTTTGGTGAGGACCTTTCTTGCATGGGTCTGGTGATTTAAGGTTTGGTGATAATTTTCTCTCTGCACAGCCTCCATTTATCACATGATTATCTTTTGGTGGACTAATTATGATGTGATATTCTTGGATTTTCCTTGCATGCATGAGGTGATTCAATTTTGGCTGGGGATTTTTGTTGTGCACAGCCTCTTTCTTGTCACATGATATTCTATTGGTGGATGCAGTATCACATGATGACCTTGTAATTCCTTTGCATATGTCCTATTTTAGGTTTGGTAGAAGTGGCTGTGTAATTTATGCAGGTGTCATGTTTGTTTTTCTTCTTTTTGAACTTTAAAATGAAGTCAGGTGATAACTTCTTGCACTGGTGAATTTACTGTTTTTATGAGATGATGTGATTTTTGATTTTGACACATGCTGTGCATAGTCAGGTGGTTGAGATTTAATTGGAATTGTGTACTGCATGCAGCCTGTTGTAACTAGCTTTGGTTTGCATGAGGTGATGAGTGGTGTAAATAATTTTGATTTGGTTTTAAGGTTTTAAGTGGGGTTACTGTGGATATAAGATAAGGTACTCCTGGGGCTGTGTTGTAAATGAATTGCAGGAATTCCATGGAGTTGAGCTTTGCATCATGTGACTTTTCTATGTTAAGTTCTAGGTTGCTGTGTAGTTCATGCAGGTGTCCTTTTCTTGCTGCATGAGTCCTGTGGCTATAAGGGGGTGTAAAGCTGGGTGGGGTGTGTAATCTAAAGGGTGGTACCTCATTTGCTGTAACTAGTTTGCTATATGTAAATTGATTTTTTACATATGCATAGTGAAATTGAATAAGTTATTTAAACACATACACTTCCCTTTGGTGCCTGTGCCATGGTTTTATGATTTAAATCAAGCTTCCTGCTGTAAAATTGACCTTTTGGTGTAAAATTTAAGTGTAAGTCTGCCTGTAGGCTGGATTTCCTGCTGTTATAGGGTACTATGAGCTTGAGCCTGGTGAAAAAAATGGTATGGAATACCACAGTATAAAAGACCATCTTCACCCAACAAGCCCTTCACTTTCTTTCTGACCCGCTCCACTTCATTCAAGCTCACCACCTGTTGTCCTTCTCGTGTGTTACACCCTTGGTCTTCCTGCCTTTCCACCCTTTTCTTTCGCACTCCACTAAACCCACTCTCCTTCCTTTTGCCTGTTTGTTTTTCCTGCTGATCCTTTCAGAACCCCACTTCTATCCACCTCGTGCGTTACCTCCATTTTAAACTTTTGTCCACATCATGTTCCAATATTAATACTTATTTTTCTCCCCTTCCAGAATTTTCTAAAATTCCGACAGGAGTGTCCGTACATCGTTTCCATTTTAAATTTATATAATTCATCATACGTCTTCATTTTCTTTCTTGATTGTTTACTTTCTATTCAGTTACTAACCTCAATTGTTTTGTTTTTAGATGTCATGCACTTTATGCACGAAGCGGATTATCCCCTGCATTTGTTCCTTGATGATGACCAATGCTTGTGATGCTTGCCGACAACCACACAAGAAATGTTCGTTCGTTGTCCGCCCCTTTGGACCATGCGGCCACAGGAGTTCTTGCCCAAGACGCCCTTGTGAGGACTCCTTTGTGGTTGATGATGATGAAACCATATCCAAGCACAAATGGACACCGGGACTGCAAGAAGGCCGACGGGAACGGTTCCAGACAAGTAGCCCTGTCCCCTAAAGTATTGATTTGTCTACCCCCCTCCTAGGCCACCATCCGATGGTCACTTCACTCCTTGACCTGAGCGAAGTGATTATCCGGCCAATGAAGGATGGCGATGGCGAGAGGAAATTCAGCTTGGGCCAATTGTCACCATGTCTTGTCACCAATGGGATTCAAATTCCAAAGTAAGTTTTGTTTCTCCTCCTTATCTCATTTCTCTTCACGCAATAATAGTGACTTTTTTCCATTACTCATAGAGCAAAACCCCCCGAATCCCCCCCGACACAACTCTCCCGTTCCTAGTTTGCCTTGCGAGCAAACCCCGTGGCAACCCACTCCAGGCCCGAGTGGCACCCGATGGTCTGAGGAATTATTCCGCGGTAAGCAGCCAAAGTTTCATTTCATTTTCACTTTCACTTTCAAGTCAAGTTAACTGACTCTTAATCCTTTTTTAGAACCCTCCTGAACCGAAGAGCCACCTATTCCTGGCCCGATTCCATCCTCCCAACCACCTGAGGACGTTATGACTTGTGAGCCAGAACCTGAGGTGGCTCCTACACAATCCACAGAGGAACCTTTTGGTAAGTCACCACTTCTCTTTCTTCACTCCTATCAACTTTTCCTCACCTTCTCTTCAACCATCTCCAGCTTGTCCCGCCACTCCCCGCTTGATAATTATCATCCACCATATGCTCGTTGGATCGCCCCCTCCCCCACCTTCCCATCCTGTTTTCCCCCCTCCACTCCAACCCCGGTTCCCTCCCAGTGCCCCCGAGATCCCCAACACCTCCTCCCCCTGGTGCAAAGCCCCTCTCATTCTCACAATGATGCTTGCCAGGAATTTACCGACTTATGACCAACTTTGATGATTCCTTGAGCCATCGTCCATGAATCAATCAACTGAATCTTGTTGGAGCATTGCTGCTTGCTCCACATGATTCCTTTTGTGGATGAAACTCATCAAAATGAGATGCACCAGGAATTCCTGGAGGAACTAAACTCCCTCCTTGCCCAGGCACTGGAGGCATATCCAAAGGAGGACATCACTGGGATAGTCTCCAAACTCCTAGAAAAATAAAAATTGAAAATAAATCTCATCATTTTCACTTTTTATCTTTTGTAATACTTTCTTTTAAATAAATCATTTGTATTCAATCATTGTTATGTTCAATTTCTATTACATTCTTTGTTCACATAAAATTTATTTATTTCCTCCTTAGAGAAAAGCCCTGATTGTGTGAGAATAATTTTTGTAAGTGCCCCACCAAAGGTTTGAGTGAGTATTTGTTTGTGTGAACCTCTTTTGCCAAAAATGCGCCAATAGTCACCATTACTGTCTCCTATATTTTCTTCTTCCATGGTTTAGAGCCATATCAAATCTTAACTGTAAAAAAGCGGGAGGTTCCCGCATGTGAGAAATCCACTCCAGATTCATGAGACATTTCCTTTCCTATGGTCACATGCTAATAATCTAAGTCATGTATTGAATTGTTTAAATTGTTGGGAACCTTCACAAGCGTAAGGATTGGTGTGTGAATTGTCAGAAGCCTGCACAGGCATAACAAATTTTCAACATTTTCGGGAACCTTCACAAGCATAAGGATTGGCGTGTGAATTGTTGGGAGCCTGCACAGGCGTAAGAAAGTCTCAGCATTGTTGGGAACCTTCACAAGCGTAAGGATTGGTGTGTGAATTTTTGGATGCCTGCACAGGCGTAATGAATTTTTAGCATTGTGGGGAACCTTCACAAGCATAAGGATTGGCCAGTGAATTGTTGGGAGCTTGCACAGGCGGAAGAAATTTTCAGCATTGTTGGCAACCTTCACAAGAATACGGATTGGCTTGTGATTTGTCACAAGCCTGCACAGGCATAAGAAATTTTTAGCATTGTCGGGAACCTTCACAAGCGTAAGGGTTGGCTTGTGAATTGTTGGGAGCTTGCGCAGGCGTAAGAAATTTTCAGCATTGTTGTGAACATTCACAAGCGTAAGGATTGGTGTGTGAACTGTCCGAAGCCTGCACAGGCGTAATGAATTTTAAGCATTGTGGGGAACCTGCACAAGCATAAGCATTTGCCTGTGAATTGTCCAAAGCCTGCACCGGCATAAGGAAATGTTTGAATTGTCGGGAACATGCGCAAGCACAAGGATTCGCGTGTCAACTATTGTATGCCTGCACCGGCGTAATGAAACTGTTGAATTGTTGGGAAACTGCAGAAAGTAAGGAATTCCCTGGGAGGCTTTGGGAACCTGCACCACCGTAGTGAGTTTTTTGAATTTTCAGGAGCTTGTACAATTGTAATGATTTGCATGTGAAGGGTCGGCAGCCCGCACAGGCGTAAGGAACTTTTAGCATTGTTGCAAACTGAACAAGTGTAAGGATTTGAGTGTTTTTGAAGTAGACAAGATATCAGATACTGCTTCCTGCCATTTGAAGCTAAGGAGTTTTGAGTCCAGAATGGTGCCCAATGCCCAAGGAGCTTTATTCGGCAAACATCCTTTGACTTCCCCGTTGGAGCCCACATGACATTGGCACAATCTGAACCGACTAAAGCCAATGTTCTTCGATGGGGCCCAATGAGGGTGCCGCATAAATGTGGAAGCATATATATATATCTATATATATACACTGAGATTAAGCAAGCAACTCACAATTTCCTTCCTCACCCCGACACTTTCCCCCAAGTTCCCTTTTACACTCTTTTCCTATTTTTCGTGAATGGTATGCTTGCAGCGGAAAATGAAATGAAACCAAATCATTACTGCTTTATTAATATCACCTAAATTGGATTGTGGTCGATGAATCTTTTTTAACTGTGGCTAAAAAGAAAGATCACACCTGACCTTTGCAAATTTGTGATATCAAATACCTGAACATGAAAATTGCAGTGGATAGTGCATTATTTAATTTGACATATTGATGTTCCCATGCAGTCACTTTCCAATCCAACCATGTGGAATATCGCAAGCACGCGCAAATGGAATATGCAACCTGCTTAGGATCCCTAGTTATCCTAGTCCTCTTGAAAGACACAGGAACATTTGGCCTATTATGGGCTGGCAGGAAGTGATAAATGCGACTTCCCGCAATGCCCCCGCATGTGCTACTTGTGGGCACAACTGCCTGACTCAGCTTGCGTCTTGTCGGAGTCTTTTCAATGGTGTAAAGAGGCATGCTGCCGTACAATTACTATTGGTATTCAGACTGTGGCATCCGGGAAGTAGTAGGAGAGGAAGTCATGATTATTAAATTCATAAATAACTTTGCAAAATTCAATTACAATCTATCTAGTACAAAGCTAATCTAAAATGGGTCAATCCTGGTTGTGAGTTTAGCTGACCTGGGTGCAGTCAAGGTGACCTCATCACTTGAACCAAGACCGCGCTTCGCCACCCAGGCATCACCAAAGTCTAATACTAAGCATTGTGCAAATTCAAATCTAAGAGGTACAGTGGGGTTAAAAGACTCTGATGAGAAGAGCCTTTTATTCAGTAAACTACATATATACTTATTAGTACGTAGCCACACTGGCTCCACTAGACTTTTACCCTCTGAAAGTTTTTCAGAAATGTCAATTAGTGATAAAGCCCCTTTAACTGAGCTTGTTCTCCAGTCATCTGAGCATACCATCAAACCACGAACCCCTGCCACACAGAAAGCCGCTAATATACCTTAGCAAATTTGATTTATTCCATGATTCTTGTGATATGTCAAAAGATCTTTGATGGCCTCATTTTTTTTTGAGTTTGTGAGTTTTCCTTTGATGCCATTAACTTCAACCTTTGTATGTGCACGTACCATGTTGTACGCAATCATCAAATGGATAGCTGTATCCATTAGATCCTCCAGGTTCTTTTGCAGATTTGTGGATATCTCATTGTCAGCCCAGTCACCTTCAATGCTGAGTTGGGTTGCATGTTGCTTTGATTTACTCAAGCAGGAGGCAAGGTATTCAAGTGCTCAGCGTTTCAGTCCAAGAGGATTGGTTGAATTTGAGGTTGGTGCAACATATGGTTTGGGTGCAATCACATTGTATGAGACTAAACTAATGGATTAAAACATAACATTTGCCCAAAAATGTTTAGCTGGATTGGCGGGGTAAAGAAGGCTCTGAGCCATTTTGAAGAAGGAGTGTTCAGATTTTGGGAGATTATCTGGAGGTTTAGCTGATTCCTTCATCAATTTGAGATTCCAAATGTTGTGATCAAAAAACGCTTCTGTTTCTGTTGGCTTAAAAAAATCTAACCCTGTATATTGCAATTTATATCACCACTCAACAGCCTCCAGCCAGGCCGATATTTTAAGCTCTCGGTTACTGATCACCTTAATACCAATGGGAAGGAATGTATGAGCATCCTTTGTTGGTAAACTGTCCCATTGATTTTTGAAAATACTATTGATATTATCAAGCCCCCTTTTCCAAGATTGTCGAGTAATATTGGAATGATAATTCAAAATTCCTGCAAACTCTTCCATGCAGGATAAAATGATTCCTTGAAAATTAGCAGACGATGACACTTTGGGATCAGGGTCAGGAATTATATCAGTCATATCTCCTCCCATTGTATCATGGTTAATTGTCTCCCTTTCTTGAAAGGCTTGAGTATTTCTAGGAGAGGCAAGAGGGTTTTCATCATGGATTGTTTCATTGAGTATTGGGGGGCTTTCAGTATGTGGAGCTTCATCATGGATTGTTTCATTGAGTATGGGGGGGGTTCAGTATGCAGAGGTTCATTATCAATATTGTCCACTTCAACATTGATCATTTCATCACCTTGATCCCGAGAATGCTTTGCGGCTTCAAAGGTACGGTGTTTTTTGTTTGGTTTTTTGGTCGCATGTATATTTGGTTTTTTTCCTAATCCTTTTCCCGGAAATCGCATTACAACCCGAGATCCTTCAGGTAGAGATTCTCCTGCCTCCACACCTGCCCATATATTGTAAGCAGCTATTTTTATCAATTTTGTTTTGAATTAGTAATGGATTTAAGGTTCAAATCCATTTTGAGGAGGCTCATGGCTTCAGAAATCTTTTGATCCACATAATGAGGAATTTTACTATTATTTTGAATTTTTTCGAGCCTTGGGAATTTTTGAGCAATGTTGGAGACAAATTGTTGCTTGAAGATAATTTCCACCTCCCCCCTGAGAACTGAATCATCTTGCCCATCATCTTCTGTTGGTGCGCAAGGTTCAACAGTCTTTTCCTTCTCATAGCTTTTAATATTTGGTTTCTGAGAGCCTGGAGGCTGAGCTGAAATAAAGGCTATGACACAATATCAGGTTTTAAGAGATTTGAAAGATTCAAGATGGATGCATACTCAAATTCTGGAAGAACTGGTGGATCTTGATTATCTTCATGTGACTGGCTCTCTACTTCAATGCCTAATTTGCAACTGCTGGCCATATCAGAGATTTCACTTTCTGTGAGCCTTAGAGGTAATTTCATATACCCAAAAGACAAAAAATACAAAAATAACATATTAATATAAATAAAATAAATTTATTTATATTATTAAAATAAAAATCAAAATATAAATATAAAATTATATTCAAAATAAAAAAATTAATTACAATTTAAAAATAAAAATACATTAAATTTTGTAAGTATAAAATTACATTTATACTTGAAAAAATTAAGTAAAAATGAAATTTTAACAAAATTGTAAAAAAATAGATAAATTTGGAAAAAAGTTAAATAAAAGTTATTATAACTTTTTATTCAATAAATAAACATATAAAAATTATCTCACCATTGGATTCCTCATAAAAAATCAGGTGGGATCACCTCTGAGTGAAATTCTTGTAACTCAACTCTAAATAAGCTTAAATTAAGTTTTTAGTATTTTCAATAAGAAAGTTGAAAATGCTCAAAACTATAATTTAATTCACCCCAAATGTGGTGTTAACCATCAATTTTTGTGTAAAAATTGAGGTGTTGTGTTTAGTTTAGAAGGTTTGAGGAATTGAAGTATTTTCAATTTAATTCAATTGAAATGTCAAAATGTGCGCGTGTATTACATAAGTGAACTTTGATTTACATATGAGGTGTCAATTATTACTGTATTGTACTGTAAAATTCAATTGAATTACATATGTAAATTATAAGTATAATACATGATGAGGAATTAAAGGAAAAATAAATTGGAAAGATTAAATTTGGGGGGGAAAGGAACTCCAGCTCTAAGGGGGACCTAGACCCCAAAAATCCTTTCTGACAGCCGTGGGATGTCGAAATTCAGGCAAAAGTTCATCACTTTTGGCCTGGAATTGAGTCACAGGGTCTGTGGACTCAATTGATGATGAGGTTTTGATACCAACTGGGGTAGTTTTCGCTGTTGCCAAGAGGGTAAAACTACCCTTAAGATAAAACCATCACAGTAAAAACAGTTTTAAATGGCTTCTAAGTCTCTTACACACTATCTGACGTGTTCTTAAGGCTCTAGACCAGGTATTGCTATAGTAATGGCTGATTTAAGGGTCTAAAATGCCTAAAAATGGCTTAAACCAGCCCTTTTTGGTCTAACCCAGGGTTCAATGATGCCATAATTGGCTTTTATGTTTTCAGACTGTTTTTCACGACTGACAAGAGGAAATTTTACTTTTGGAGTAAGAAAATTGATGGCTATAAAAGAACGTCTTCTTTGCCCCACTTTTCTCTTCATGTTAGAATCTTTTCCTTTTATAATTAGTTTAGACATTGTTAAACCAATCAATACAAGATTCCAGCCACCTTTATTAAATCATTTGAAACCTTTTAACCACGTGAAAAAATCATTATAATCATTGTTTGTAACTTTTATAATCATTTTTACCCCTGAACCACCCCAAAAGTGAATTAAAGCATCTTTCATCACTGTAAACTTTGTCACTTTGTTTCCAAATTCACTCTGGTCACTTTTGGGGGTGTTTTCTCTTTAATATTCTTTTTAAAGACTTTGTTCTTTAATTAATTGCTTTCAGTTCTTTGCTCAATTAATTCCAATTGAAATTGCTCTTGAAGAAATTTCTTTTGTAGCCTTAAATATCTCTTGTAGAGTATTTTTGGATAAATTTTTATTGTTGGTAAAACAATAAATCTTCATAATATTATTGTTTTATACTAATTAAGTTATAAACAATAAATTTGTTGTGCTTTCTCTTGAAAATAATATTTCTTACTATTTTTAATTGAATATTACCTTATACAAATTTTGAGGACAGGAAAAGTACTTGATTTTTAATCAAAGTTTCATAACCACACCTTACACTTCCACTCTCTGGGGCTGAAGTTGGTTGTTCATTGAAGTAAGTTGAATTTCCTGGGGTTTGGGCCATAGAAGAGGTAGTTTATTAAGCAAATAGATGGTGATAAGTTGATTGATAACTTGTTTGAAAATTTTTGAATAAAAAGATCCAAATTGAAGAAAAGAGGTGGAAGTAAAATAAGTTTCAAATAATTGATCCTTTTTGAGGTAATATTGGAGAATTTTGGCGAGTTTGAAAGAAGTTAAATAAAAAGTTAAAGCAGTTCAAGATTTATTGAATATTCTAGAAAAAATACATTTTAGAACCACAAGCTGACCAAAATAAACCTGCGCATCAACAGACTTGGAACCTTCTATTGAAATTGTATTGCATTTGCAAAATATAATCTGTCGGGAAATTGAAGGAGGCAATGTGTTTCAAATTATTTCATATCATTCAAATGAAATCACTTCCCTGTGAGACATTGAATAAAGTTGACTAGTAAGAAACCTACTAAAGTCAACTTTTGAATTATTCAACTCTCATGAGGTAAGGACTAAGCAAAGTGTTCCATTTGAATGATATGAAATAAAATGGTTTTGTCGGGAAAACAGAAGATAGAATTTGAGTATTAAATATTCCACTTATTTGTTTTGAATTTGTGAGTCTCAGGATTTAAAACCTAACCACAATATTGTGAATATACTGATCAATTTCCCCTTAGGTCCTGTTGGCAGAGAAGGCCAGTCAGCATATTTCGGCAATTGTGTTCATTGTGTATGCCAACAAGCCACTGTACACTATGGATGTAATACGGAAGCGTAAGGATAAGTGGTGTTGGGAGCATTTCAGGAGGGCACTCCAGGAGCATAAGGATGGTAAGAAGTGTCCGGAGCATATCGGGAGGGCACTGTGCGAGCGTAAGGATGGTAAGCAGTGTTGGGAGCATGTCAGGGGGGCAATCCACAAGCGTAAGGATGGTAATCTGTGTCAGAGGCATGTCGGGAGGGCCCTCAGCAAGCATAAGGATGGTAAGCAGTGTCAGGAGGGCACTCCGTGAGCATAAGGATGGTAAGCATTGTCAGGAGGGCACTCCGCGCGCGTACAGATGGTAAGCAGTGTTGGGAGCATGTCAGGAGGGCAATCCGCAAGTGTAAGAATGGAAATCTGTGTTGGAGGCATGTTGGGAGGGCCCTCTGCAAGCGTAAGGATGGTAAGCAGTGTCAGGAGGGCACTGCGTGAGCATAAGGATGGTAAGCAGTGTCAGCAGGGCACTCTGCAAGCGTAAGGATGGTAAGCTGTGTTGGAGGAATGTTGGAATGGCACTCCGTGATCATAAGGATGGTAAGCAGTGTTGGGGGCATGTCAGGAGGGCACTTCACAAGCATAAGGATGGTCAGAAGTGTCAGGAGCATGTTGGGAGGGCACCACACAAGCGTAAGGATAAGTGGTGTCCGGAGCATGTTGGGAGGGCACTCCGCAAGTGTAAGGATGGTAAGCAGTGTCGGGAGGGCACTCCGCGAGCGTAAGGATGGTAAGCAGTGTCGGGAGGGCACTCCACAAGCGTAAGGATGGTAAGCTGTGTCGGAGGCATCTCAGGAGCCACTACACAAGCATAAGAATGGTAAGCTGTGTTGGAGGCATGTTGGGAGGGCACTACACAAGCTTAAGGATGGTAAGGGCAGGGGTGTGAGGACGCAGATGGGGGGGCAGTGTTGGAGTCTCATCTGGAGGGCGGTGCGGGCATGTAAGCATGCTAAGCATTGGGGAGGTGAAAGTAACCAAACATTGCGAATAGTGTTGAAATGGGTTCAGGCTTTGAGTGACATTCTCATGTGACACATGTGACGATTGATGTTCTCTTGACGCTGACGCGATGTGACCCACTAAATCCAGTGACTATAAAGTGACACTAATGCGCCTGAAGCAAGATTTTATACTGACCACAGTGCGATGTGAAGTCAATCGCCGACGATTGACTCAAGATTCTCCCTGGTGATAGTATTGCGTATTATATTGGGAGGAGAGGGATCTAAATGGCAAAAACAACTTAAAAATGGAGGAAGTTAAGTAAAACATTGGAAAAACAGATCTATTTATATTTCATGTCCCAATTAAATGAAGGGGGGGTATATCACATAGAAATAGAGTAGAAATGATTTTTGTGGTCTTCAAGGAAAGAAAGCTGCAGATCCGCTAGAAATAAAACTCAATTACAAATTGAGGGCAGAAATAAGTGTCACACCAGGGCAAATCTTGCGTCAATCGTCGGCGATTGACTTCACGTTGCACCGCTGTCAGTATAAAATCTTGCTTCAGTCGCGTTAGTGTCACTTTTTAGTCACTGGATTTAGTGGGTCACGTCACGTCAGCGTCAAGACAACGTCAATCGTCAAATGTGTCACATGCAAATGTCACTCAAAGCCCAAACCCATTTCAACACTATTCACAATGTTTGGGTAATTTCACCTCATTGGCTTCCGCATCCCCACCTAATCCGCCCCGATGCTTCGCATGCTTACGAGCCCGCACCACCCTCCAGATGAGACTCCGAGACTGCCCCCCCATCTCCGTCCTCACCACTCCTTACGCTTTCACACCCCCGCCCATACCATCTTTATGCTCACGTGGTGCACTCCCGACATGCTCCCGACATCACTTATCCTTACGCTCGCTCAAGTGCCCTCCCAATATGCTCCCGACACTGCTTACGATCATTACGCTCGTGGAGTGCACTCCCGACATGCTCCTGACATCACTTATCCTTACGCTCGCTCAAGTGCCCTCCCGACATGCTCCTGACACTGCTTATCCTTACGCTTGTGTAGCGCCCTCCCGACATGCTCCCAACACTGCTTATCCTTACGCTTGTGTAGTGCACTCCCAACACTGCTTACCATCCTTATGCTCGCGGAGTGCACTCCCGACATGCTCCCGACACCACTTATCCTTACGCTTGTGTAGTGCCCTCCCGACACCACTTATCCTTATGCTTGTGTGGTGCCCTCATGACATGCTCCCAAAACCACCTATCCTTACGCTCGCGGAGTGCCTCTCAACATGCTCCCGACACGACATATCCTTAGGCTTCCGTACTACATCCATAGTGTACGGTGGCTTGTTGGCGTACACGATGAAGGCAATCCCCGAAATATGCTGAGTGGCCTTCTCTCCCAACAGGACCTAAGGG
This sequence comes from Austropuccinia psidii, assembly GCA_023105745.1. NCBI lineage: Eukaryota > Fungi > Basidiomycota > Pucciniomycetes > Pucciniales > Sphaerophragmiaceae > Austropuccinia > Austropuccinia psidii. The sequence goes on from JALGQZ010000007.1 coordinate 39,814,592, forward strand.
GAAATTGGTCAGTATATTCACAATGTTGTGGTTAGGGTTTAAATCATGAGACTCACAAATTAAAACCTAATAAGTGGACTATTTAAGACAAGAATTGTGTCTCCTGTTTTGCCGACAAAACCATTTTATTTCATATCAATCAAATGAACACTTTGCTTAGTCCTTACCTCATGAGCGTTGAATAGTTCAAAAGTTGACTTTAGTAGGTTTCTCACAGGGAAGTGATTTCATTTGCATGATATGAAATAATTTGCAAAACATCGCCTCCTTCAATTTCCCGACAAATCGCATTTTGCAAATGCGATTATTTTACTTCCACCTTTTTTCTTCAGTTTTGATCTTTTTATTCAAAAATTTTCAAACAAATTATCAATCCACTCGTCACCATCTATTTGCTTAATAAACTACCTCCGCCATGGCCCGAACCCCGGGAAATTCACATGAATTCAATGAACAACCAACTCCAGCCCCAGAGAGTGGAAGTAAAATCTCTGATATCGCCAGTAGTCGTGAATTAGGCATTGAAGTAGAGAGCCAGTCACATGAAGATAATCAAGATCCACCAGTTCTTCCGGAATGTGAGTATGTATCCATCTTGAATATTTCAAATCTCTCAAAACCTGATATTGTGTCATAGCCTTTATTTCAGGGCAGCCTCCAAGCTCTCAGAAACCGAATTTTAAAAGTTATGAGAAGGAAAAGACTGTTGAACCTTGTGCACCGACAGAAGATGATGGGCAAGATGATGTAATTTTCAGTGGGGAGGTGGAAATTATATCCAAGGAACAATTTGTCTCCAACATTGCTCAAACAATCCCAAGGCTCGAAAAAATCCAAAATGATAGTAAAATTCCTGATTATGTGCGTCAAAAGATTGCTGAAGCCATGAGCCTCCCAAAATGGATTTGAACGGTAAGTCCATTACTAATTTAAAACAAAATTGATAAAAATAGCTGCTTACAATATATGGGCAGGTGTGGAGGTGGGAGAATCTCTACCTGAAGGATCTCGAGTCGTAATTGGATTTCCAGACAAAGGATTAGGAAAAAGACCAAATATACATGCGACCAAAAAAACAAACAAAAAACGCCGTACCTTTGAAGCCGCAAACGATTCTCGCGATCAAGGTCATGAAATTATCAATGTTGAAGGGGACCATCTTGATAATCAACCTCCGCATACTGAACCCCCCCCCAATACTCAATGAAACAATCCATGATCAAGCTCCACATACTGAAAGCCCCCCGATACCCAATGAAACAATGCATGATGCAACCCCTCCCGCCTCTCCTCGGAATATTCAAGCCTTTCAAGAAAGGGAAACAATTAAACATGATACAATGGGACGAGATATGACTGATATAATTCCCGACGCTGAGCCCGAAGTGTCATCCGCTGCGAATTTTCAAGGAATATTTTTATCCCGCATGGAAGAGTTTGCAGGAATTTTGAATTATCATTCCAACATTTCTCAACAATCATGGAAAAGGGGGCTTGATAATATCAATAGGATTTACAAAAATAGATGGGACAATTTACCAACAAAGGATGCTCATACATTCCTGCCCGTTGGTATTAAGGTGATCAGTAACCGAGAGCTTAAAATGTCGGCTTGGCTGCAGGACCTTGAGATGGCAGGTGAGTTTTTTTTTATCTTTGTGCATTATACTTGATTATTGGCTGTTGACTGGTGATATAAATTGCAATATACAGGGTTAGATTTTTTTAAGCCAACCGAAACAGAAGCGTTTTTTGATCACAACATTTGGAATCTCAAATTGATGAAGGAATCAGCTAAACCTCCAGATAATCTCCCAAAATCAGAACACTCCTTCTTCAAAATGGTTCAGAGCCTTCTTTACCCCGCGAATCCAGTTAAACATTTTTGGGCAAATGTTATGTTTGAATCCATTAGTTTAGTCTCATACGATGTGGTTGCACCCAAACCATATGTTGAACCAACATCAAATTCAACCGATCCTCTTGGACTCGAACGTGGAGCAGTTGAATACCTGGCCTCCTGCTTGAGTAAATCAAAGCAACGTGCAACCCAACTCAGCATTGAAGGTGGCGGGGCTGACAATGAGATATCCACAAAGCCGCACAAGAACCTGGAGGATCTAATGGATACAGTTATCCATTTGATGATTGCATACAACATGGTACGTGCACATACAAAGGTTGAAGTTAATGGCATCAAAGGCAAACTCACGAACTCAAAAAAAAATGAGGCCATCAAAGATCTTTTGGCGTGTTGCAAGAATCTCGGAATAAATCGAATTTGCTATGGTATATTAGCGGCATTCTGTGCGGCGGGGGTTCGTGGTTTGATGGTATGCTCAGATGACTGGAGAACAAGCTCAGTTAAAGGGGCTTTATCACTAATTGACATTTCCGCAAAACTTTCAGAGGGTAAAAATCTAGTGGAGCCAGTGTGGCTACGTACTAATAAGTATATATGTAATTTACTGAAGAAAAGTTTCTTCTAATCAGAGTCTTTCAACCCCACTGTACCTCTTAGATTTGAATTTGCACGATGCTTAGTATTAGACTTTGGTGATGCCTGGGTGGCGAAACACGGTCTTGGTTCAAGTGATGAGGTCACCTTGACGGTACCCAGGTCAGCAAAGCTCACAACCAGGATTGACCCGTTTTAGATTAGCTTTGTACTAGATAGATTGTAATTGAATTTTGCAAAGTTATTTATGAATTTAATAATCATGACTTCCTATCCTACTACTGCCCGGATGCCACAGTCTGAGTACCAATAGTAATTGTACGGCGGCATGCCTCCGTACATCATTGCAAAGACTCCGAAAAGACGCAAGCTGAGTCAGGCGTTGTGCCCGCGAGTAGCACATGCGGGGGCATTGCAGGAGGTCGCGTTTATCCCTTCCCGCCAGCCCATAATAGGCCAAATGTTCCTGTGTCTTTCAAGAGGACTAGGATAGCTAGGGATCCGCAGCAGGATGCAAATTGCATTTGCATGTGCTTGCAAGATTCCAAATGGTTGGATTGGAAAGTGATTGCATGGGAACATCAATGTGTAAAATTGAATAATGCACTATCCACTGCAATTTTCAGGTTCAGGTATTTGAGATCGTGAATTTGCCAAGGTCAGGCGTGAGCTTTCTTTTTACCGCAATTAAAAAAGATTCATCCACCGCAATCCAATTTAGGTGATATTAAGAAATCAGTAATCATTTGGTTTCATTTCAATTTCTGCTGAAAGCATGCCATTCACTAAAAAAGGAACAGAGCGTAAAAGGGAACTCGCGAGAAAGCGTCGGGCTGAGGAAGGAAAGTGTGAGTTACTCGCTTAATCTCAGTGTATATATGCTTCCACATTTATGTGGCACCCTCATTGGGCCCCACTGAAGAACATGGGCTTTAGTCGGTTCAGATTGTGCCAATGTCATGATGTCATGTGGGCTCCAACAGGGAAGTTCAAGGATGTGTGCCGAAGAAAGCTCCTTGGCAGTATCTGATATCTTGTGTGCTTCAACACATAGTGATCCCTCAACCACTCGGGAATAGTAGCAGATCCCAAAAGACAAATGAGCGCAAAACGAGCCGAATGAATAGGTTGTTTTCCTCCTCTCGCCCAACAGCACAAATATCAATGCCAGTATCAGCAAATATGACCCCAAGTGAAATTCGGAGGGTTGTGGATGTCAATCAGATCAAACGCATTCACTTTGGCCGTGTGGCAATTTTCTCTTCAACCGGATTACTCATTGCCCTTGTCAAATTCCGACCATTCACAACAATGAGTGAAGTCGAGGTCAATCAATGGGATGAATTATCACAATTCTTATTTCGCGAAAAGAGGTTCACTGACCCTATTGCAACAAATGGAGCATTACTGGAGGGATTTATGTTTGCGATTGGGTGGCGCAAATGCACCACGAAGAATGAACAATTTGGTCTGTATGGAAGTGCTGGCAAAATTGAAAATGCAAAAGATGAATGGCTGAACCGAGGTGCCAATCTTAGCTCGGTGGGTTGCATTCTAGGTCAATCCTTACGATATGTTGGGGATAATTTATTTGAGAAGATTCAAAATTCCTACAATTCATTGGGGGTTCCGTCTTTTGATCAAGTCAACTATGAAGGCAATATTCCGGCAAATCAGGGTGCATTCGAGTTCGCTTCCGCACTCACTTTCACCATGAATGGATTCAAAAACGCACCTCATGTTGATAAGGATGCATCTCTGTATGCTTCGGGATGGTGGTTTCAAGCTGATAAGCGGACCGGCCAAATTCAAAGAAATGCGTCAAAGCGGTGTACAGGGGGAAAATTGATTTTCCCAAATGAGCATTTTTGGATTGATCTATCCGCATGTCATGGGCTCATTCAGGTAGTGTGGGCCACTAGTACATTTGTTCATTATACTGATCCAGCACAGGACAATGAAAGCACGACACTAGTGGGTATGTCCGCACAATGCTCAAGCAGGTTAGCAAAAACAATTCGGCAAAAAAACCATGGCTATTATGAGATTGGCGAGAGAGCAGGCTATCAAATCAGGGATGGTAATACAATCTCATGCCAATTCAAAGAATGAGGAGTTTTTCATGTGTGTTGGGTAAGTAATGGTGGGGTAAGGCAGAGGACAAAATACACCAGGATTGGATGGATTCGAGTGCGGGAGATGGGGTGTCTCACATGAAAAAGGGGTGAAGTGGATTATGTATGGTGGCATGCCATGGTACATCTGTCCTGGTTTGTTGCTATTGTCCAGGATGCGAATGCTTCACACGCAAAACCTTATGCTTGTGCAGGTTCTGCCAATGCTAAAAGTTCCTTACGCCTATGCGGGGTGCCGACGCTACACATGCCAATCCTTACGCCGGTGCAGGCTCCCAAAAATTTACACGCCAATCCTGACGCTTGTGAAGGTTCCCAAAAATGGTAAAAATTCCTTACGCCTGTACAGGCTTCCGGCGATTCACACGCAAATCCTTACGCTTGTGAAGGTTCCCCACAATGCTGAAAATTTCTTTGCCTGTGCAGGATCCCGAGAATTCACACGCCAATTCTACGCCTTTGCAGGCTCCCAACAATTCACACGCCAATTCTTACGCCTGTGCAGGCTCCCAAGAATTCACACGCCAATCCTTACGCCTGTGCAGGCTCCCAACAATTGACACGCCAATCCTTACGCCTGTGCAGGCTCCAGACAAGTCACACGCCAATCCTTACGCTTGTGAAGGTTCCAGACAATTTAAACAATTCAATACATGAGTAAGATTAATAGCATGTGACCATAGGAAAGGCCATGTTTCATGAATCTGGACTGGATTGCTCACATACGGGAACCTCCCGCTTTTTTACAGTTAAGAATGGATATGGCTCTAAACCATGGAAGAAGAAAATATAGGAGAGGATAACGGCAACTATTGGCGCATTTTGAGAAAAAGAGGTTCATGAAAACAAATACTCACTCAAACGCTTGGTGGGGCACTTACAAAAATAATTCTCACGCAATCAGGGTTTTTCTCTAAGGAGGAAATAAGTAATTTTTACGTGAACAAAGAATGTAATAGAATTTGAACATAATAATAATTGATTACAAATGAGAAAAAGTGGAAATAATGGGATTTTTTTTTAAATTTTTATTTTTCGAGGAATTTGGAGACTATCCCGGTTATGTCCTCCTTTGGATAAGCCTCCAGTGCCTGGGCAAGGAGGCAGTTTAGTTCGTCCCGGAATTCCCGGTGCATCTCGTTTCGATGAGTTGCATCCACGAAAGGAATCATGTGGAGCAAGCGACGATGCTCCAACAAGATTCGGTTGATCGAATCGTGGACGATGGCTCAAGGAATCATTAGGGTCGGTCGCAGGTTGGTGAATTCCTGGCGAGCTTCATCGTGGGAATGAGAGGAGCTTGGCACCGGGGGGGAGGAGGCGTTGGGGTTCTCAGGGGCACTGGAAGGGATCTCTGGGGAGGGAACCGGGGTTGGAGTGGAGGGGGGGGAATGGAAGGGGAAGGTGGGCGAGTCGTGTAAGAAGAAGGGGGAGGGGGTCTCCGACGGGCGTATCGTCGATGATGATGATTGAGCGAGGAGTGGCGGGACGATCTGGAGACGGTCGAAGAAAAAATGAGGAAAAGGGTATATGGATCGAAGAGAGAAAGAAGGGGTGACTTACCATAAGCTTCCTCCGTGGATTGCGTAGGAGCCACCTCGGGTTCTGGCTCACGAGTCGTATCGTCCTCAGGTTGTTGGGACGTTGGACTCGGGCCAGTAATAGGTGGCTCTTCCATTAGGGAGGGTTCTAGAAAAGGAGTAAGAGTCAGTTCACATGACTCAAAAGTGAAAGTGAAAATGAAATGAAACTTTGGCTGCTTACCGCGGAATAATTCCTCAGACCATCGGGTGCCACTCGGGCCTGGAGTGGGTTGCCGGGGGGTTTGCTCGCGAGGCAAACTAGGCACGGGAGATTCTTGTCGGGGGGGATTCGGGGGGTTTTGTTCTATGAGAAATGGAAAAAAGTCAGTATTATTGCGTGAAGAGAAATGAGATAAGGAGGAGAAAGAAAACTTACTTTGGCGTTTGAATCCCATCGGTGACAAAACATGGTGACGATCAGCCCAAGTTCGAATGTCCTCTCGCCATCGCCATCCTTCATCGGCCGGATAATCACTTCGCTCCGGTCGAGGAGTGAAGTGACCATTGGATGGTGGCCTAGGAGGGGGAGGGGACAGGGCTGATCATCCGGAATCGTTCCCGTTGGCCTGTTTGGGGGCCCGGCGTCCATTCACGCTCGGAAATGGTTTCATCATCGTCGACCACAAAGGAGTCCTCGCGAGGGCGTCTTGGGCGGGAACTCCTCTGGCCTCGTGGTCGGAAGGGGCGGACAACGAACGAACATTTCTTGTGTGCTTGTCGGCAAGCATCACAAGCGTCATTCGTCGTCGAGGAGCGAATGCAGGGGATACCCCACTTGGTGCATAAAGTGCACGACATCTAAAAACAAAACAATTGAGGTTAGTAACTGCATACAAAGTAAACAATCAAGAGAAAAAATGAAGACGTACGATGAATTATAAATTTAAATCGGAAACAAAATAAGAACGCTCTAGTCCGAAGGTTTTAAAAGTCTGGAAAAGAGTCGTGAAGAAAAATAAGTATTAATATCGGTATGTAATGTCGACAAAAGTTTAAAAAAGAGGTAACGCACGAGGTGGATAGAAGTGAGGTTCTGAACGGATCAGAAGAATAAACAAACAGGCAAAAGGAAGGGAAGTGGGTTTAGTGGAGTGCAAAAGACAAAAATAGAAAGGCAGGAAGACGAAGGGGAATACGCACAAGATGGACAAACGCGGGTGAGGTTGAACGAAGTGGAGCAGGTGAGAAAGAAAGTGAAGTGCGTGTCGTGTGAAGATGGTCTTTTATACCATGGTGAAGCTGAGACGATCTCAGCAGTTGCCGCACCCGCAAAAGTCTCAGCTTCAAGGCGTGTGGGCAAAATTGAAGCTGAGTCTCAGCGAATGCTGCAACTGAGAAGTAAAATGCTCGCATGAGGCAGAAGAACAATGGGGGTCTGGCTGAGTATTGCAATTTATTGAATTGTCAAGCTGAGTCAAATCCCCTTTGTTTCCTTAAATTGCCACCCGATCACCCAGGAGGGTGGTCGTGAGGCCCTTATTGATTGTGCATTGTGGGTGCAATGCACAAGTGACCGCGGAAAGATCACCAGCCTCATGGCCTGGTGATAGTCTTTGAACAAAGGGGGGGGCTGTAAGACAAGTGAATACAGCGTGATCTTGCCTCGACCCATTGCTCAGGTTTGCTTTCGGGTCATAATTGAAATGCTCAGTGGCTGAGCATTTGAATTGCACAGTAATTGAACAATTGATATAACAATATCAAATGCACCGCTGAGTATTGCAATTTATTAAATTGTGAAGCTGAGTCAAATCCCCTTTCTTTCCTTAAAGAGCCACCCGATCACCCGGGAGGGTGGTCGTGAGGCCCTTGTTGAATGTGCATGGTGGGTGGAATGCACAAGTGACCCATGCAGAAATGCACCCGGTGCATTTGGTCACAAGTGACCGCGGCAATATTACCAGCCGTATGGCCTGGTAATAGTATGTGAACAAAGGGGGGGCTGTAACACAAGTGAATACAGCGTGAGCTTGCCTCAACCCATTGCTCAGGTTTGCTTTCGGGTCATAATTGAAATGCTCAGTGGCTGAACATTTTAATGGCACAGTGATTGAACTATTGATATAAAAATATCAAATGCACCATGCTGAGCAATTGCTCAGTCGTTTTTGTATGCCCACAATCTGAGCATTTGGCACAGCATTGGGTGACATTTCACCCAGCTGCAGCATTTCACACGCTTTGGTGAAGTGCTCCAAACTGAGCCTTCCAATGAACTATTGCAAAAATAGTTCAGTCCATGGCTTTACTGAGCACTTTCACACGGTGCTTTTGACCATGATATGCTCAGCTTGCATGTGCAAATCGGGTGAAACGCAATGCTGAGCATGTGGCACATGAGCTACGTATATGCAAACGATCGGAAGGTGCATGCACATTCGCTATATGCATGCAGGCTCAAGTAGTATAACACCTTCCTGATCTGTACAGCCAACACTGTAGTACGCAGTACACCTGTGTAAATTTATGCTGCAGGGCAGAGCAAAAGCTGTTCAGCAATGTAACATGAAAATCACGTCACGCCATTGAGTCATATATCTCAACTGCATCCCTTTGGTGCACCTTTTTGGAGAGCTCTGCCTAACAATGGCATAGACACGGGTGTAATCCGAGTTAATGAAAGTGGGTCATAATGGGATGACTTATTATTTGGGTAATACACAAACAGTGGATTCACTCCGCTGCCATTGTCGGGGCCAACAATGACTGGCCCTGCTTGTTCATTGCGCGTGCTCATTGTCGGGCAGCCACACGCTTTCATACGCACCCCCCAACTGGTCATACACAGGCAACTTTCACACGCCTGGAAGACATTTTACTGCCAGTGTTCCGACCGGCTAGTTTCTTGGTCGGGTGGTCAGATTGACTGCAGACGCTCACCTGCTCGCGCGTGGAAACCTGAGGCCAATCAGTGTGGATTTGCTTCAGCCTCATCCACATCAGAATAATCCCAGCCTATGATTGCTGAGGCTGGTTATGTTTGCGTGGGTATCTCCCACTGCGGGTTATTTTCTTCACGTTCTCACACGCCCCGCGCAAGTTGTGGCACCTGGCTTGCAGCCAGAAATTCCCTTGGGTGGGTGGCCTCTTTCTCCGGAGTTTTGTTCACGCGTGAGGCAAAGACCATGATCCCAATCTCTGGGGAATAGCAGCCTCCTTAAACGCAATAGGGGTGAATGTAGATGTGGATCATGCCTCACGGTCGGTGCCCCGTTTGATCATGCCACACTTCCCCCCCTGAAGCCTAGTTGGAATCAGTCATCAAAAAACTTCACGCAAAACCAAAGTCATGTTCGGTGGCATGCCACCGAACATATCTCACCCGCCCACACACAAACATCCCCACAGTGAGATTGCCCTTTGAAACGGCCAACATTTCCCAGTAGGTCCCTGCGCTACAATTAACCTGGGGAAGATATATATGCATCCATGTTTGCTGTCACACCAGCGAACATGACTGCATGCCTCTGATATGCCCTCCACAATAAGTTGCTACAACCCACCCAATTTCGGATATGCTAATGTCAACCTTGTTCCACCAAGGGTTTTGTACCTTGCTGCAGATCCAGCAGTCATATCGGTGCACCCACATTTTGGCCACCTTGCCTTGATATATGCCCCAAATCGGATATGAAAATTATGAGCCCAAGAGGCCCATCCCCATCAAGACCATGCACGTAACCACAGGCCATCCCCCTTTTGGCCTGTTGCTGCCACTCATATAAGTTCCCCACCTACGCTTATTCCTCTTCATTCCCTTTAGCTAACCCTTCCTGATCATATAATTTCCAACTGTCCCCAAATAATTTAACATAGCCATCATGTCAACCCCTTCACAACCACTTTGCATTGGGATGATTAATATTCGTATTCAAATAAATAGTGATATAACCTTAAAGCCTGCGAATTCCCACTTAGGTTCTTGGATTATCCTATGGCACAATCAACACAACAAATTCGTATATCTCCCCAACCACCAGCATGCTATTGGCTCTCTACCTGCAACCCTTTCCAAAACGTTGATACCATTCCTCGGGGCACCAAAAACTTTCATGCACTGTGGTCCTGGTGGGGCATGGATTGAAAATTGCCAATCCAATCCTACTCAAATATTATTCGTTGAGGGAGTATTTATGACTGATGCAAATGATCCCTCCTCATCTCAGAAACCCAATCTAGCATTGATGTTCTTCACATGGTATCCAAACATTCTCTTCATAATGGAAAGCTTTCAAACTCAAGATTTCAAGCTTAAAATGCCCAAAGAATATGACTGTACTACTCATTGTCAATGTCAACTCTTTACTCCAACATTTCCCGCTTCAAACTCGACGCCTGCTTCATATCCTGCTGTTTCATCATTGATTTCCAAGCAAAAACTGATACAATTACCCAGTGGATCAGACCTCCCCATGATGACCCCGCCCCATGCCATTATTCAAACCCCCCTCCTCCCTCATCAAAAGACCGGACTAGCGTTTCTCTGGGATCGAGAAATCCCCAATGGCCAATCAGCCCGTAACCTTTGGGCCACCTCACCCCCAGGATCCACTTTCAATGCCAGGCACATCATTACAAACAAGGTCGTTAGCTCATTTGAATCCCTTTCGACAAATACCCCTCTTGGAGGACTGCTCGCGGATGATATGGGATTAGGTAAAACCATTCAGGCCATTTCTCTAATTGGTACCTCCAAGGAGCGGATGATTGCAAACCCCCATCGCTCCATGCCCACCATGATCATCTGCCCCCCTCGCTTAATTACCAACTGGCAATCAGAAATATCCAAGCATGCTCAGGCTGGAGCGCTGCATTCCAAAATCTACCATGGTCCCACTCGTCACTCATTATCAAAAGACGACATCTTAAAATATGATATCATCATCACTTCTTACAATACTATCACCCAAGAATTTAAGCAAACCAATCCCTCTACATCAATCATTTTTCAAATCAATTGGCATCGTATAATTCTGGATGAAGCACAGTGAGTGTCTGATCTTAAATGATTCAAATTACCTTTTATATCCAATAACCCTTTCCCCCTCTTATAGCTATATTCGCTCTCAATACACTGCCACTCACCGTGCCATTAATAGCCTCCTTTCATCCCGTCGAATATGCTTAACGGGCACACCTATTCACAACACCATTTATGACCTTTTGGGCATAATATCATTCATCACTCAACCACAGTGCGCCGATCAAGATAACTGGTCACCATTCATCCTGAGTAGTCTTTCAAAAGGTTGCAATGATATTTTGCATTTGGCATTGCGGCATTTAAGTTTGCGCCGCACCAAAACCACACATCTCGAATCCCTCCCCACTATTAGCCATCATTATGAGCTGCTCCCACTCAACCTGACCATGCAGCAAGAATATTCCACATTATATGAAGAATTCCTATCATCCAAAAGCAAAGGACCAGGAGAGTTTTTCAGAAATATTAATAAGCTGCAAATATGTTGTAGCCATCACATCATGCTTAACACAATTGCAGAGGCGGAGTTGGAAGACCCCGAGGGCAGGAGCACTCAGGATAACTCGCCAACAATCACACGAACCATTGTGGATGTGGAAACATGCATGATGAGTAGTAAAATTGCACACCTCCTACAAAGCTTAATGAAGAACAAACAAACAAGGTGTGGTCCAACCAAATCGGTTGTTTATACCCAATGGACCCAATTTCTAGATTTGTGTGTTAATTCTAATATGCATCCATTACCAATTGACTCCATCTGACTTTTTTATATTTTAGAATTGGTATTTCTCTTGCCCATCACTCTATCCTTTCAGCACGAATTGATGGAACAAATACACCACGAGCGCAGGACAAGGCGCTTGAGAATTTCTTCAATAATCCTGAATGTGAAGTACTCATTGCATCCATTGACGCGGCTGGAACTGGCCTCAATATAACTTGTGCTAATATAGTCTATTTAATGGTGAGTTTCCCCCCAAAATTCTCCCCTGATTTTCGGACCCTGACATCCACATTTCCAGGAGCCCAATTGGAACCCAGCCATTGAGGCTCAGGCTGTTGATCGTCTACATCGTATTGGCCAACAACGACCTGTACAGGTCATTCACTATATCACTCCTCATTCAGTTGAGGTCAACATGCGGAAGGTACCTTTCAAGCTCATCTTTCACTTGATTGTATTACTATTCTGAAATACTTCCTTATGGGAATGCCATATTCCAATCACCAATAGGTCCAAGAAAAGAAAAAATCATTAACTGCGTGAGCCTTACTGATATTATAGTTTGTGATTGACAAAGTTGATAACCCCTGTTGACTCTGGCACAGGTCCACAATTATGAACACCATGAGCTGGATCGAACTTCTTCAATATTTCCTCAATGAAAATGAGCAATAGAGTTTTATTGCTAAGGGAGACGGTGATACATTTCAATTCATATTGTCTATATTCTAACATATTTAGCAAGTTGTTGCATCCTTAAGAGATAATAATCAGATTTTATTACACCTGCACAAATAATTCACAAAATGTTAATTTGTAATGGTGCTATACATTTATATTACTAAATTATTGCAGAGCATCACCATTCGGCCTAATAATTGGCATGTCAAGTATTTTGAGGGCGCTAGTCTGCATCTTACTACAGCCTTTGAGCCAATCTCGATCAAATACCTGAAATGATAAGCCTTCCGGAATATCACCATCATCTGTCGATCATAATTCTGGCAATCTATCAATAGTTCTTTTACCCTTTTTTTTAATGCGATTACAAAACTCTATGTCTCGATCCATTTTTAATACCAATTCATTAAATAAGTGGGAGCGCCAGCGTAATCCCACTTTGCGGTAAACTTGACGGCCATTTTCCAGTACCTCCTCAGTATCTGAACATACTCGAGGTTCATTGAATTGTGATGCTAGAATGGGAAAATTAGCCGTATCACACCATTCATGACGGCGCTCACAGGTCTGCATATAATGAAGTAGATCATCATCAGTCTTTGCTCACAATGAAGAAGAGATACATTAACTAACCCTTTGACGAATCTTCGCGAGCTTTTGATTCTCCTTCTTTTTAACCAAATAATCGGCATCCTTTTGAATAGACTTCCATTCTCTTTTCAAATAAGTGAAATATCGCTCCATTAAAGCCGCCACAACCCCATAGTTATTATGATCCTTGTTCCAACAGTAATGATGATACTCGGTGCTGACAAGTGTGAGACGGAATGTACAGTAAAACAACATAGACATCAGCTCATTGAACGGATGTTGCCATGAGCTCTCCCAGTCCCAAGTGAATCGCTTTAGTCCTAGCTTGTGGAGCTCATTTTCGCAGTAGCTTTGGAAACGCTGAGACTGAACCTGTGTTGATGGCTCATTGAAAACATCCTCGGGGACATATCCGAGATGACCAGCCACTTGAATTGCAATTTCACGCTCTTCTCTGCTGGGTGGTGCTGGTAGTGAGGAAAAATCCTTATCCCTAACTTTGAGTAGGAACAGGCAATGTGCGTGTACTGCTGATCTCATTCCATGGACATTCTGTGGAAGTTCTGCCTTCAGCCATTTTTATTGCTCCTTCTGGCTTGCACGTTTTGCCACATTGTGAGCTTTGCGGGCCTGGTTCCTTTGCTGTCTGACCTCGGATTGTTCAAGCATACTCTGGGCAAGGCCCAGCTGAGGATGGGTGAACTCACTATTTGATTGAGTGCCTTGCTCATGTGCCGTGAAATCGTCCCTCCTTGGTTCATCATTTCTTTCACTTTGAGTCGGAGACATGTTCTCATCCTCATCATCCACAATTCTTTCTCTTGATGAACTGGCATGACCCGTTCTTGGTTTGGAGACATATGGATGATGACGTCCAGTGACTTTCTCTTTATGGACCAGAGGTGAAGACACATAAAGTTCATCCCCTGCCATGCAAATCATCAGTTAACACATCAAAACATTAATGAAGACTGGTCATCCTCACGATCTTCAATTGGCTCCTGAGATCGGACTGACTTGCCTTTAGGTTCCATATCTAACCCATGAAACAAAAATATCAAATTGTGAAAAATTTTATACTCCAAAATTCAAATGACTTACTTTGATGAAGCGTCAATCCTGGATTTCCCTCCGACAGACCCCTCGAAGTTACATTTTCCAAAGGTCTTTTTCGTCGCCCGCCATCAACGCGCCTTTCATTTCCCACATGAGCCTGAGATCCTGATGGAATATTGAGGGTTGGCTGTTGACTTCGTCCAAAGGGATCCTGGGATGCGACTGGATTCCGACCGGGGTTAAGGAGGAACTCACGTGGAAATTTTGATTGGGGATTAGCGTTTGATGAGATTTGAGGTGTGCCTTCCGGCCCCTCAGACACATGCATTTGTGTATTAGTGGGATTCGGGGGAATTGGAGTGACAGAAATATTTGGGATCGCCCAAGTGCTGGAAGTTGGAGCCTTCGGATTTCCCACATCAATGTTAAGACCTGATACATTCATTGAGGATGCGATAGGGGTTGTGAGAGGAATGTTAGGACTCAATGGTGATTGTGTTTGAACATATTCTATGCTAGATTCACTATCTGAGTCATGAACAGAACCTGAACGGGATTGATGTGACTTGGAAGATGACATAAGGGCCGAAAAAGTACAGTAATATTTTTAGCTAGATAAAACACCTCAGTATTATGATAAAATAGAGTGATATGAGATGAAATCTTTTCAAATTTAGAATAGAGAAATTCTATGAATAGTTGGAACTAAGTGTTGCGTGAAAGTCCAATAAGCCTCTTTTTAGGAGAATCCTCCCTGCCTCCTCTTGAGCTCCTCCGCTTTTGTCGGAAACCACCCTGCACGGCCTACCACCATATAATGTAATATTCCCTTTATCTCAAAGGGGACCCATCATCCATAAGTAATCATATTAGGTAACATTTCCGCCTCCCCATTGTCACATTTTGTGAATTATCCAAACTGCCAATATATGCATTGAAATTCCACAGCATTGTACATCTGTAAAGGGGTATATTCATGAAGGATTTACCCACAAAAGAGACATCACCTTTTCAAGAAAGGCGAGACAATCCAACTCACATTCCAACCAATTAAAAGCCTGCTGCACTCAAACCAAATACCAAGACTTCAGCTGCACTCCAACCCCTTATGTAATAGAGTTATATCGTTATGTCTGTAATAAGGTTTAAGCCATGTACGATGGCGTGCCAGCGTACATGGTTTGAATGTCAATCCCCTCAAATCAATGTTGACACATCCCTATTGCAACGCCCCTCAAGGGTCAAAGCCGCAGTATCGCCATGTGTAAATAAAATAGAATATGTATGAGCATTGAGCTGCATGGCATTTTACCCCATTAAACTCCTAACCAATTCCGCCATCCAGATGAGACATGTTACACTCTATCAGCTGCAGCGCACACACCATTACAAATGGGATAAAACTCCCAGCTGGCTCAAATCATCTCCCCCTTCATAAAGAATCACTCAATTTTTTTGCCAATTAATAACACTCCTAAACACTTTCACATCAGCCATAGATATTTATACACAAACCAACTGTACTCCCAATTTCTGCAACAATGACAACCCGCCGCTATTCCTCAATGCATATATGCATGTGTCAACACTGCTCAGCTCAAACACACTCTTCCCCTGAGGGTGATAGGCCTGGAGTTGCCTTCACACCTTTCCAATATAAACAGCACATTAAAAAGCTCAAATCAACCATTGCACCCAAATCTCTTCCAAACATCCCTACTTCTGCATCAGGATCTGGGTGCCCACAAATTCTATTGGATCAAATCTTCCCAGCTGATTATTCACGTTTGACCCAAAGCACTTTCTCAACTCCAGCGGTTCTCAATTCAACTGCACAGAAACCATACAGCAGCAGTCAAACCCTTCCTCCACAAGACCTTGGAATGATAATATCTGCCATTCTATCATTAAGGTATAATATACCCCGCCGGGCTTCACGCATTCTCAACCCCGCCCTAAACCTGCTGATCAAGTCCAGCATCTCAAGCTCCGGTGGTCCCCCCATTCCTGCATTCCATATACCTCAAGATCTGAGTACCATATTTGAACATCTCCAATTGGAGCCAGTGATTCAAAACTATATATGTTGTCCTCAATGTTTCGATCTGAATGGCCTTACTGAATCAGTCACAACTGACCAACCCCACTGTCAACGCCATAATGACCCAAATGATCATGATCCCCCTTGCACACAATCATTAGGCAAATCCATCTATTCATTTGAAGCCCACACCCAAAAGACCACCAACATGAAGCAAAAATTTATACCAACAAAACATTTCATTTATCAACCATTCAAAAATTGGCTTGCCAGATTTCTCCAGCGGGCTGGAATTATGGACATTCTGCATCAACATCAACAATCCCAAACTCCCGAAGATTCCCCAAAATGTGACGTCTGGGATGGATTGGTCTGGAGACGCTTCACTGGCACTAGAAATATCCATGACCCCCCATTCATGTCCATTCCTGGTGCATTGGCCTTCTCAATTTATGTGGACTGGTTTAATGCACATGGAAAGTCCACCCGGTTGGCCAGCATTGGACCTATCATGCTTATTTGTCTTAATCTCCCCCCAAGTGAAAGATTGAAGCCAGAGAATGTCTATGTTGCAGGACTCATCCCTGGTCCAAAGGAGCCAACTTCCCTTCAATTGAATTATTTATTAATGCCACTCATCAACGAGCTCAAAGAGCTATGGCAAGGTTACCATTTTTCACCCACCTCAACAGGTCCTTCAGGATCCTTTATCCGTGTTGCCATTCTCACAGCCATTGCGGATGTGGTTGCCATGCGCAAGCTTACTGGATTTATTTCCCATTCAGGCAACCACTTTTGTAATTTTTGCACCATTCACAAAGCTCAAATTGATGAAATTGGTCCTCAATTTCACTACACACGCTCATATCAAAATCATAAATCAACCATTGCCAAATGGCTTCGGGCAACCCCACAACAAAGACAAGCAATTTTCTCTGAGTATGGAGTGCGATATTCAATTTTAGAAGACCTTCCGTATTGGGATGCCACCAGAATGGTTAATCTTGACATAATTCATAATTTAATACTTGGAATTTTGAAGGATCATGCAACTTTCAAATTGTGCACTCCAGAGTCCAAATGAAAAATTTACCTCAGGTCCCGCAGGAAATCCAATGACACCAACAGTTCAGACTCAGATTCCATGACCTCCAACAGCTCTCTTGATAAAATCACATTGAGAGAGGCCCGCTCCCTGAGAAGAGACGCAGCAAAAATAATAAATGAGCCACTCCCCACCCCTAACACAGAACATCCATCTAGTGGTTCTGCGGAGATTCCTTCATTTGATGCCGATTACATCCCCACTTCTGAAATCCCCTCTGAATTGGATATCACTGCACTGAGTGATCACCAGATCAAGGGTGAGGCTCTGGAGCATCTCCGACAAATCATATCTGAGACAATAATTCCCTCATCATGGACAAGAGTACCTCGCAACATGGGTTCCCCCTCT
The DNA here is from genome assembly GCA_023105745.1 of Austropuccinia psidii. NCBI lineage: Eukaryota > Fungi > Basidiomycota > Pucciniomycetes > Pucciniales > Sphaerophragmiaceae > Austropuccinia > Austropuccinia psidii. The sequence goes on from JALGQZ010000007.1 coordinate 39,832,304, forward strand.
CATGGTAGCTTAAAAGCCGCTGAATGGGCTCTCTTATATAAGGTCTATATTCCATTTTTAATGCTCAGTCAACAGATGTCATTAGATGTACACCAATCCGCCAACATTCAAAGGCAAATGGGTCAGTCAGAAGAACTTGGAAATGAACTAACCAAGAATACATTCCATTTGATTAGTGCTATCAACATTGCCACAAGTTGGACTGTTTCAATAGGAGATGCGACTGCATTTGCTGAACATTGGAAAAAATTCCGCCTTTCCAATCAACTCCTGTTCCCAAAACAGAAAAGTAAACCAAATCATCATTTTGCTGACCATATTCCCGAACTCTTCCAACATTGGGGCCCAGCACAAGCCTCAGCCACACGGGGTTATGAGCGCTTGATTGGAGTATTTGCAAAAATGCCAACAAATAACAAAATATGTACGTCAATTAATAAGATCAATATATTCACATTGATTAAACACCTGAACTGAATAAGATTAACTTCTTGCAACTCTAAATAGATGATATAGATAAAACCTCACTTCAACATATCTGTCGATGTTCCAACCTTTCCGTTGTCCTGAAATCCCCCTCCGTGCCATGTGAAATAAAACAGCTTTTTGAATCACAGCCACCTGCCCTGTTCAATCACCATAAATATAACAAACCATCCCGCCATGACCAAGAAAATTATGATTGCCTGGTTGAGTACTTACAGAATTTTCATGCAACAAGGGAAATAGTTGATTGGATCAGCTTAGACACTACCGTGCAATCCACAAGTCATCTCACTTCAAGGATTGTCTCACCTTGGTATTTTCCAGTTTCAAACATTAATATTGGGAACAATATATTTTCAACTGAATCCAAAAATGTCAGCAACAGTGTGATATCTTTTCTGAGGGGCAACTCACGACAATTTGGTATTATTAATAGCATTTTTAAAGTCTCTGAGCCATCTAGCATACTGAAGAATAACTTTCTGATCTTAAAAACTTTGAAGATTGATGTGAATTTCTTACCAGATTGGCCGCATCTCAATATTTACAAAGCTATTGGTCTTGATGATGGACACTTGATTATATCTGAAGAAGAAATAGAAGGTAACTGTGGATTGTATGATAACAAAGTTCTGTCATGTGGACTGCTTGTAATGATAAAGCCGTTTTTCATGAAATTTAGTCTACAGAAATGCAAATATCTCAGATTCATTAGCAATTTTGCTAGTGAAATAACTGCCTCAAAATTTAGTGACAGAGACATGCCATTGTGACAAGCAAAGCCCATTATTTCACATTGCCACAAAGAACTTACTATTTTGACATTGGGTACAGTGTGAATAAGCCAAGTTCAATGATCAAATGACCCACACACTCACCTTTCACAGCATCCAAAATTTCTAACTGCGTCATCATCATGTTGGAAGGGGAAGCGGCCCTTGCGCACACGCCAATGCACACGCAAGCGCACCCGCACACGCCAATGCACACGCAAGCCCACCCGCACCCACACACGCGGTATTGTGCGGCGGGCTCTACCAGTGTCACCTGCAAAACGACAATCCCGCTCAGGCGGAGTCCTTTCATAGATGACCTGGTGAAGTCAAACCCCCCGCCAAAATTTCTAGCTGCGCCATCATCATGTAGGAAGGGGAAGCGACCCTTGCGCACCCGCACACCGCACGCGCCAATGCACACGCCAATGCACACGCAAGCGCACCCGCACACGCCAATGCACACGCACCCACACACGCATGCGAACCTGCACCCGCACACGCAGTATTGTGCGGAGGGCTCTACCAGTGTCACCTGCAAAACGACAATCCCGCTCAGGCGGAGTCCTTTCATGGATGACCTGGTGAAGTCAAACCCCCCGCCAAAATTTCTAGCTGCGCCATCATCATGTAGGAAGGGGAAGCGACCCTTGCGCACCCGCACACCGCACGCGCCAATGCACACGCAAGCGCACCCGCACACGCCAATGCACACGCAAGCGCACCCGCACCGGCACACGCGGTATTGTGCGGCGGGCCCTACCAGTGTCACCTGCAAAACGACAATCCTGCTCAGGCGGAGTCCTTTTATGGATGACCTGGTGAAGTCAAACCCCCCGCCTACATCAAGACTGGCTGAAGGACCTCTTTGATGTGTGTTTGTGCAAACAGGCGGGTCTTGTGTAATTTTCACCAACCATCGGACGGTTGCGGGATGATCAGGTGGTGAGGAATCTGAGTTGAAGGCACAGGGGAACCAATATTGGTGGATGTCACAGGATTTGGTGTAAGACAAGAGTAGGACGTGTGCTCGACGTTTGCTTGATTTTTGCTTGACGTTAGCTCGACTTTTATCCTGCTTGACGTTTGCTTGACGTGAAGTCAATCGCCGACGATTGACACGAGATTCGCCCTGGTGTCAGGAAATGTGTATCCTTAGACTCCCCCCTCAAATACATGGGTTATTGGATTGTCTAGTATAGTCACACCTGGAACTTGATAAGAAATTTTGTCCACCATTCATAATTTAGTCAAAATGTAAATCAATTATAACAGCAATAAATTTGTGTCCTCAGAATGTCATCAGAGTGAGATTTTAACCGCCTGTAATAATTGGGGCTACATGCAAACCAATTACAGCCATAATTCGTGGAAGTCTAATCAGACCCACTCAGATACAGAAAAAACTGTATCTGCTTGAGGCCTAGACACCACACAGTTGGGCTGTAATTGTACACAGGTGGTCAAATTATGACCACCGGTCATAATTTGTACCATATGCAAACCAATTATGGCTGTAATTGGTTTGTCCCCTGGAAATGTAATGAGACCCACTAAGATACAGAAAAAACTGTATCTGAATGAGGTCAAGCCACAATAAAGCATGTATGTATTTGTACACAGGTGGTAAAAAATTGTATCTGAATGAGGCCCAGAGACAATACATCTTTGGCTGTAATCATACACAGGTGGTCATAATTTGTACCACTTGCAAACCAATCACGGCCATAATTGGTTTGTCTCCTGGAAACGTAATCAGACCCACTCAGATACAGAAAAAACTGTAACTGCATGAGGTCCAGCGACAATACAGCTTGTCTGTAATCATACACAAATTGTCAAATTATGACCACCGGTCATAATTTGTCCCATATGCAAACCAATTATGGGCATAATTGGTTTGTCTCCTGGAAATGTAATCAGACCCACTCAGATACAGAAAAAACTGTAGCTTTATGACACCCAAAACAATACATCTTTGGCTGTAATAATACACAAGTGGTCAAATTATGACCACCTGTCATAATTTGTACCACTTGCAAGCCAATTACAGCCATAATTGGTTTGTCTCCTGGAAATTTGATCATACCCACTCAGATACAGAGCAAACTGTATCTGAATGAGGGCCAGAGACCATACAGCTTAGCTGTAAATGAATATTTTTTAAAGGTGCTGTAAACATAAAAAGTGGTCAAACTATGACTGCTGTATAATATTTGTACCCCATGCAAACCATATAGGGGCATAATTGGCTTCTATCTTTGCAAAATCAAAGATGCTAAAATATGAATAAAGCTATTTTTGTGTCCACTTGAAAGCTCTTTTGAGTTCACTTAGCCCCCAAACACTTTCCTCATAACCACACTACTCCATTTCAATTTCTTGGGCCCTTTTTGTTCATTCCCCACAAAATTTCATGGTGCAAAAAATGGGCCGCCCTAAAGATATTTGCACTTGTCACAAGCTTGACTGTAAAAATCAAAATCATGAAGATCTGAACAATATTGTTCAGAATGGAAGACCTATGTCTGACCCAGATTGCAAGACACATCAATTGGAACTACTAAAACTCAGGAAACCCCAGCCTTTGGTTGATCAGAAGTTTTTAGCCCAAAAGAGGGAAAATGTAAGGACTCTTTCACTCATTCATTTCAATTATTCATCATTACTTAAATCTAAGTTTCCACAATCTTTTGGCACAGCCAAAACAGAAAAACCCTGGATGCTCTCAAATTGAACAGATCTGTTGTCAGAATATTGAAAGAAATTTACTTTTTGATACCAAAAAATTTGAATAAAAGACCTTTAAATTCATTGTCTCTCATGCTCTTAAAGGTTTGGTTCAAGCTTCCAGCATATACCTCAAAAATGGAATGTGTAGAGATAGTATCAAAGAATTTCTTCTATCAGAAAGGGAAAAGATAACTAGCCTTGGGAAGAAATTCAATTTTTATGCATTATCCATTGCTAAAGAAATTCCACTTTCAAGTGAAACTATTTTGGTTCAGCTGGAATTATCCATGGACTTTGAAAAAAAAAATTGCTTTCCAGAATGCTTCAGCTTGTATGATCTGACTGCAATGGGGCACATCAACAAAGAGTGTACATCCAAATTTATTCAACTTTTTACTTCCTCCATTGTCAAATTAGGATCTCTTGCAAGAAGAGAACGTGGTTCTCTTTTATTTAAAACTGATGACAAGAATGATTTTTCACTTCAAAAACCAATCTGTACCTTTATATTCCAATCCTTGCAAAAATGGTTGGACTCCCATATGGGGATTCAGGGCTTTTAAAAGCTATTAAATGCTCACAATAACCATAATTCTCAAAATGGCCCTAAAGTTATTTCTGATATTTGGAATAGCAAAATTTGGCACACATCCAAATCTTCCCCGCATAGTAAACAAGCATTTACAAATAGAACAGGTACTTTGATATTTAGCTTATATGTAGATTGGTTCAATCAATTCGGTAACAAAGGGAATGTGAATTCCATTTCAATTGGGTCAATTATTCTCACTTGTTTGAATCTTCCTCCAAGTGAACGTCACAAAGAGGAGAACATGTTTTTGTATGCAATAATTCCTGGGCCTAAAGAGCCATCTCTTGATCAAATGAATTCAATCGTGGAGCCTCTTGTGATTGAGCTTCAAATGTCATGGAATGGTATTTGGCTTTCCAATACCCATGACTTTCCACAGGGGAGACTTATTAGAGTGGCTTTATTATCTTTTATAGAAGATCTTCCTGCTCTACATAAAGTGGCTGGATTTGCCTCTCATTCAGCCACTCAATTTTTCTCCTTTTGTAATATTACAAGGGTGGACATCACTGAAATAGATATTTCAAAATTTGAACCAAGGACACATGAAAATCATCTTTCCAAGGCAAATGAATGGCTCCAACTTCAAACCAAAAAGGAACAAGATGAATTTGTAAAATCACATAGTGTCCAGTGGAAAATTTTAAATAAGCTAGATTACTGGATATCAATTGACTTTTGTGGCATATATAATATGCATTTTTTGAGTTTAAGGGATATCAAAGACCATTGCATATCATTCCTCAAGGTGGGGTTGGCTGGTCACGAATTAGAGCTTCAAAGGAAAAAGAAAGGTTTTTTGGAGGACTCAAATCCATCCAAATATCCTTTTTGTTTAGTGGGGTGTCCAAGAAAAAAGAAAAAAGAAAATGACAATGATTATGAAAAAGTAAGTAGACCCAAGAAACAAAACCTTCCAAAAGCTAACCTTGCCCACATTCGACCTCCTACATCCCGAAGGCACAAAGGGTCTAGTAAAGCCTCCAGAACTAAAAGTGATCAAGCTGAAAAAAGAAATAGAACTTCAAACTACAGGTATTCCCTTAGATCCAAGACAACCACTTCTACAGCACTCAACTTATTACCTTTTACACATGGTAGTGATTGATTGGTTCCTCCTGATTTATCTTCTGATGATAATCAGTATTTCAATCCAATGGGGGATGAAACTCCAAGATTAAAAAAAGACGAATTAGAGGTACTTCAAAGAGTCATGAATCAAACAAAAGTCCTGTCATAGTTTACTTGTCTACCCAGAAAATTTGGTTTCAAAAACTTTCAGACACTCAAAGAAGAAGAGTGGCAAGTCTTGATGACATTGTATTTACCTTTGTCACTTGTACCACTATGTAGTTCACAAATACCTCACAGGGAGAAAAGGATAAAATGCCCAGGGAACTACCTCCATAAGGATCTTCTGGTCAAATCACTGATTTCATTAGTTACATTAACAAACATGTTACTCAGAACAAGCATTCATGAAGAAGACCTAGATAAGATTGAAAGGACTAAAAAGATCTATTGTCAAATACTTTGTTTGGGTTGGTCCATCATATACTCCAAACCTAATCTACACCTAACACAACATTTACCAAAGGTTATAAAGGAGCTAAGGCCACCAAGAAGCTTAGCTGTGTAGACATACAAAAGAATAAACCTTACATTTGGGGACATACCATGAAATAATAAGCCATTTTGAGTTTGAATTAGTTATTTTTATGTCAAAAAATCACCCTCACACAATACTTACCCACATATAACCAATTGTAGCTGCCAGTCATACAATTCAATTGCATGATGCTATTTTTCAACAGTGGAAACTACTAGTTTCAACAGATTTAAGGGATGTTGTAAACCTCTTTGAATTCAAAAAGTCAATAATTTTTGAAAAAAAAGGTATTGTAATGTAAAATCACATGTTGAAGACAGTATCATAGAGTATAGCATTAATAATGTCAAATCATTGGGCCATATTGATAATATATTGTCACATTAGTTTGAGGTGATCCCGACATATGGTGGCTAATAATCGAACCTTTCAAGAAGCTTGAAAAGAGTGCAATAGAAAAGGACCCTTTCCATCCTTTTCCAGACCTCAATTGTTCTATTCTATTGGACCAGATAGAGGATGCCATAATCCTCAACTCCCAATCAGTTTTGGGACATGCTGCAAGCCTCAATCATCCCCCTGGAACCTTTGGAATTGATCAGGCTACACTGTGTTTGGTATCTCTACATTCATTAGTAAGCGATTCAGTGGACTGCCACTCATTATCTCATATATTTTAACAGCTTCTTACCATTTCCTTTCAAACCTTTCAGCAAGGGATAGGTGATTGAAGCACTGCACCCCTTTCAGCGTTAGGTTTCCTTATAAATCCTCCCTAAAGATTTCCTTTGAGAAAAGAGAATATTTTTTCCTTTATTGATATTGTTATATGCTATTAAATGAAGTTTTTTTTAGAATAATTCACTCAAATCCCTTTTAAAAGAGATTTAAATTGTCAATATGCCATATTTAAGCCTCCCAAATATCTTTCAAGACATAATCTGTTTTTTTGGTGCTGGATAGAAAAGGATTGAAAAAAAGTGTATATAAACTATCTCATCTCCACAAAAAAGGTCTGTATTTCCACTTCACCAAACTGCTTTAAGCTTTCCTGAGCTTTCTCATCCACCAAATTCATTATCGTATGTTGAATCCTTACTCCAACTCTGTTTAACATCCTCAAACTTTCATCAATATAATTACCTCATTTTCCTCAATTTATCTCCACTTCTTTAAATTGATATTAAATTATCTTCCAATGCAAAGGGTGACTCCCCCTCTGAATTCCACAGAGAAAATTCTGGATCCTCATTGAAAAACCCACCAACAGAGGGGACTCAATAATTAACCCAGATGAAGAAAACCACAAAAGCATCCAAACTGACTCTACTGGAAAGATATCCATCTTTCTTCAAGATTTGGAAGAACTTGGAATAGAGGATGCAGTTGCACAGAATGCCAGTCAGGCGGGACAAGAGGAAATAACATCAGGTGGTGAGTATCTTTCATAAAGCTGATTGAAAATTCTTCACTGATTTGGTTTTCAGTTGTTTGATTAGAATTCAGGATTCAACAAGAAGAGAACCAACAGAGTGCTAGAAATAATTAAAGAATTTTGCAAGGAAGAAATCACCGCATTACAAGATTAGTAACAAAGAACAATCTTCCAAGTCAGGAATCCACTGAATCAGTCCACTTGAAAGAATTTATCTACTTCTTAACGGGTATCCACCTTCTGTAGATCACTTCCCACCAAATCCTACCAAGGATGAAAAGGAATTTCATATTCATTGGGTCAAAAACCGAGCTACACACATCAAGACCCATTTGGAAACCTTTGAATATGGACTGAGAGATCATCCAATTAGTGAGTGCAAAATTTTGGTCAAACACAAAATCACCTCTATATTTCAACACTTTCAGCCACCTGAGTTTAAAACAAGTCGTGATGTTCTCAATAAAAAGATCAAGGTCTCAATAGTTGAAAAGCGTGGTTGTGAAAAGGAATGCCAGCTAGTAGGCCTCAAGAGCATTACCTTCCAGTGGGGAACCTCATTCAATAACTCCACTTGGAATGCAGCCATAGCCAAAATTATATCCAAACATTTTTTCAATTGGAGCCAGACTCAACCCAGCTTAAATATTTCCAATCCCAATCAACTAAACCTATTAATTGAATGTTGGGTCAATTGAAGGGGTAAAGAAATGAAAAAGCTTTCAAATCTTGGCTAGGGTGTAGAGGAGGTTAAATTTCAAAAAGCTAAGAAATCCAAAAAAAACTAGAGGGAGGCAGGATGCACATGCTTAACCTATTGTTAGAAATACACCAAACTCTAATATTACTTTTATATTTAGGTTACAGCTGCCCATTTCAAAATAGCACATCAATTATTCCCTCAAAACAACAATTTCTCTGCAATATATACTGATATAAAAGCAACTTCAGATGTAGAGGATAATTCTGAATTGGTAAAAGCACCAAAAAGACTTGTTTAAGTTTGGCATAGTGAAGCTTTGACCTTGTGTACAAGGCAACTGGATCTAGCAATGACCCTTGGCACCAAAACCCAGCTTGAAAGGAATAGAGTTCAATGTATGCTTCATAGGGATGGAGAAAAATTAGACTATAATTCTGATTTAACTAATGTCCCACATTGCTTAACTTTAGATTGTTATTCCACAATATACTTAAATACAATTTCAGAAGTTGAAAGAAACCACTTATTGCTAAAAGAACCAATCGGGCTCCAAAATATTTTATTAGAGATTGTGGCCAAGACAAAAAGGGGACGTCACATCATACAGAGGACAGGAAGATCTTCTCTCAGTGGAGTTGAAGCTGGTTCAAGTAGTCATAATAGTATGAATCCTAAATAATGTTTATCTCCTAGTCCTTTTCTGTATACAAGCTTAGAGCTTTGTAATAGATGTATTTCAAAATATAATTAGAGATAAATTATTTTAACAATTCACCAATTGAGTGATTTGATAACCAAGTCAGAAGATGCCTTTAAAAATCATGACTGGAAGTCATAAAATTATATTTTTTGTAGTGTATTTGAGAGCTGAAGTGTCCTATATGTTTGCCACGCTTAGAATTTAGTAATAAATGTATTTCAAAAGAAAACATGATTTGAAATATTTTAAAAAATAACCCATTGTGAGAATTTATAATTTAGCCACAATGTGGGATTTCACAATTATGACCATCAGTCATAAATTTTGGGTATTGGTAAAAACATGTAAGAGCTTATGTGTTTTTACCATCAATTGGTAAAAACACGTAATTTTATGTTAAAAACACGTAAGGGATGGTTTTCAAATGAAATATGGATTTTTATGTCATTTATGATGCCATTAATGCCATTTGTGGCCTTAAAAAATGCCATTTGTGGCAATAAAAATTCCATTTATGGCATTATCAATGCAATGTTTCTGATGCCATTAATGCCATTTATGGAATCAACAATGCCATAAATGGCATTAACAATGCCATAAATGGCATTAACAATGCCATAAATGGCATTAACAATGCCATAAATGGCATTAACAATGCCATAAATGGCATTAACAATGCCATAAATGGCATTAACAATGCCATAAATGGCATTAACAATGCCATAAATGGCATTAACAATGCCATAAATGGCATTAACAATGCCATAAATGGCATTAACAATGCCATAAATGGCATTAACAATGCCATAAATGGCATTAACAGTGCCATAAATGGCATTAACAGTGCCATAAATGGCATTAACAGTGCCATAAATGGCATTAACAGTGCCATAAATGGCATTAACAGTGCCATAAATGGCATTAACAGTGCCATAAATGACATTAACAGTGCCATAAATGGCATTAACAGTTCCATTTATTTCATTAACAATGCCATTAATGGCATTAACAGTGCCATAAATGACATTAACAGTGCCATAAATGGCATTAACAGTTCCATTTATTGCATTAACAGTGCCATAAATGGCATTAACAGTGCCATAAATGACATTAACAGTGCCATAAATGGCATTAACAGTTCCATAAATGGCATTAACAGTGCCATTAATGGCATTCTCAATGAAATATCATTGATTCCATTAATGCCATTTATGGCATCAACAATGCCATTTATGGCATCAACAATTGTTGAAAGTGAACGAAAACGAGATGCTGAAAGCATTGAAAGTGAAGAGAAGCGAGTTGCTGAAAGCAAGAGATCACACGTGAAAAACACTGATGAATGTGAAATTAAAAGTGTTCTCTCAAACAAAGAATGACGTAATGATCACTCAGGTGATCATTACTATAAAAGAAGCTCACTTGATCACTTCTTTCTTTTCTGCTCGGAGAACTCCAATCATAAGTTATTTAATACTTAGAATTAATAGCTATTGTTAGTCTTAGTCATACTATAAAAAGCATACTTTCTTTTCACTTTTTTTTGTTCTCCCCAACACATCAGTGTGTTGTAAAACGTGACTTATTTATTCTTAATTTATTCTTAATCGTTCTCTTATTATATATTGACACAGGTAATTTGTTTCCCAAATTACTGATGAAATACTCAAATTGACATGATATTTATTACAATCATAGTAGTTTCACAAATCATCTAACCCAACAGTATCTTCACTATAATTCTCTTGTATCGTCTTTTCACCTTTCAGGTAGACCTATTTTCTTTATCTTTCTATTGTACTAAAAACTTCAATGTTGTTGATGAAATACAACACCTTTCAGTTTGCATCCTAATAGATTTACAGTCTCGAGGCTCCAAGCAAGAATCCCAAAACTGATAGGTGAAAAGAAATCATAATGACCGACAAACTACTGGAGACCAAGGACAGCTCGAACATTCCAGTACTCAACGGTCTTAATTATAGTGAATGGTACCAAAGAATTAAAATCTTCCTTCAATCCAAAGAGCTACTTGATGTGTGTGTCAATCAAGTTGATGCTGATGCTAACACTGCCGTTAAAAACAAGTGGGCAAAAATCAGCAGTGATGCAATTAGCTTCATCTCTAGCAAATTGGATCCAACCGTCTTTGCAGAAGTCATAGACGATGAAACCATTGATGATGCATACCTACTGTGGAATAAAATTAATAACCAATATGCCTCTAAAACAGCGATAAATAGAGGAAGAGTTGTGATGGATTGGGTAGCCATTTCGTACAAAGGCAATCTTGATGACTTCATCATAAAATGTCGAAAGGCCATGATTGATATGGCCTCAGTAAACATTAAAATCCCTCCAGATGTCCTATCATACTGGATCCTTGGAAAATTATGTGACGATAGCAATATGTATCATCTTGCTGACAGCTTAGCTATGTCGCCAGATGCTACTGAAAATCCCAATACCACTCTCAATCGTCTCCAGAGCTTTGCACGTCATCAGGAATCCAAACACCACTCATCAGCACCTGAAAAGAACTCTTCAGCTTTGATCACAGCAACAAACATGAATCCCCAATTTCCAAGCAAAATGGTTTACTTTTGTGCAAATGGGACTCACAATCCTTTGAATACCACACATAAACCTCACAGATGCTATGTTGAATTCCCGCATCTTCGACCAAAAAGGAAAAATGAAAAAGATAAAGAGAATTCCTCAACAAAATCCTCACCGACCACTCACCTATCAACTGCACAGGCTTTAATGACCAACCTGAAAATGGAATCATTAAGTTCACAAGTAATAATAGACTGTGCAGCCACTCATCATATGTTTAATCAAAAATCTTTCTTTTCCGAATTCTCTGAAATGACACCCTTCGTTGTTTCAACTGGCGATCCTTCCAGTACACTTTGTGGTGAAGGAATAGGATCGGTGAGCTTAAGGATTAATGGTGGCACAATTGAATTGAAAGAATGCCTCTACGTTCCGCAAATATCCAAAAATCTCATCAGCTTGCTCCAAATATTTGATGAAGACATCACAATTCGCAAACTCCCAGTCAATCTATTTGAAATCAGTAATCAGGACTTTAAAATCACTGGAAAAATAGCTGATTGTTTAATGACAGTTGATTGTAATTCTCCACAATCTAACTTAACAACATCCTATCTGTGGCATCAAAGATTAGGACATCCATCAAATCAAACCTTGAAAACTCTTGGACTGTTTCCTTTAAATGACTCTTGTCAAGTTTGCATGCATGGTAAATCAACATTGTTGCCTTTTTTAGGACAATTTGACAAAGTGAATCAACTCCTTGAATGCGTTCATCTGGACCTAGTCGGTCCAATATCACCTCCTTCAGTTGCTGGCCATAGATATTTTCTTACAATAGTTGATCAATTTTCCTCATATAAAACAGTTAAATTCCTAAAGAAAAAAGAGAACTGCTATGAGGAATTTGTGAATTGGAAAACATTTGCTGAAAATCTACATGATAAACGAATAAAAAGAGTGATATCTGATAGAGGAGGAGAATTTGAAAACACGTCATTTAAAATGTTAGCATTGAAATGTGGATTCACTCATGATCGCTCACCTACTGCAACCCCTCAGCACAACTGCTTTGCAGAGAGAGCCAATCGAACTATACTTGATAAAGCAAGGTGTCTGATGATCGGATCAAACTTGCCCAAACAGTACTGGGCCGAAGCTGTCAATACCGCCACCTTCCTATCAAATCTTATGCCGACTCCATCACGAGATAACCTATCACCTTTTTCCTTATGGTCAAATAAGTCATCGAGAATAAAGCGCATAAGAACTTTTGGCTGTAAAGCAGTAATTTTGATTCCCAAACATTTACGATCATGGAAATTCTCTCCATCTGGAGAAGATGGAATACTACTTGGTTATGAAAATGAAAATTCTGCTTACAGAATACTTAGAATCAGAGACAGGACCATTGTCATCACAAGGCACGCTCTGTTTGCAGAAAATCATTTTCCTTATATTGATTCTAAACTTAATAGTGATTCTCATTCTGATAGATGGATTGACCTCTGTGATAAAAGGGATGAGTGCATCGACAATGAAGAGATATTGACAGATCAAGGATCATCTGAAATCACAGAGGGTGCCGAATGTCTTCAAGAACAAAGCGAAGAATCTGCTCAAGACGCAACGCTCAATGATAGACCTGTAAGGCTGAGAGTTGTAGGTCCACGACATCCAACAATCATCAGTGGAGACATCTCTCAATCAAATATACTCCCATACTCCTGTCGACCAAAAACCTTCATCACAGTGAAAGATGCAGACCCTATCTCCTATCGAAGTGCACTTTCTAGCAGCCACTGTGAAGATTGGAAGAAAGCTATTTCCAAAGAATTGAATTCTATGGAAAGCTTGAAAGTATGGTCAGTGGTTGACTTACAGCCATCGACAAAGCTTGTGGGCACCACTTGGGTATTTAGAACTAAGCGAGATGTCATGAATAGAATCACCGAGTACAAAGCTCGACTCTGTGCTCAGGGGTTCTCACAAACTTTGGGGATTGATTACTCAAAAACCTTTGCACCCACTGGACGCCTAAACTCTTTGAGAACATTGATTGCTTTCTCCGTTATTAAAGGTCTCAAATTTCAGCAAATGGATGTTAAAAGTGCATTCCTGAATGCGCCTCTTACAGAAGATGTATATCTCTCAATACCTCAAGGCATTCCTCTTGACAAGAAAAAGGTCTGCCTAAAACTTCATAAGGCCATTTATGGCTTGAAGCAAGCTCCTCTCGCTTGGTATAATAGATTGACAGTTTGGTTAAAATCAGTAAATTTCAAGCCTTCGATCTCAGATCCATGTGTATTCTATCGCTGCGGCACTAACCCTGTGTGGTTATTCTTACACGTTGACGATCTTGCCATTTTCGGCAGAGATCTGTCAAATTTCAAATCAGAAATCAAAAAGGAATTTGAAGTTAAGGACATGGGTACTGCTGAGCTAATGCTGGGAATAAGTATATGTCATCTCAATGACGGTGTACTTCTTTCACAGGCTCACTACACAGAATCACTTCTCGATCAGTATGGCATGAGCAACTGTTGACCTGTTGTAACTCCTATGATACCAAATCAACATCTGGACAAAGCAACTGAAGATGATGTTGTTGCATTTAAAAACTTAAATGTCAACTATCGGAGCGCTATTGGTGGTCTCAGCTATTTGAGCACTGCGACTCGTCCTGACATCTCTTTTGCTGTCAGTAGTCTATCGCAGTTTCTGGAAAATCCAGGAATTCAGCATTGGAATGCCTTCGTCCATGTATTATGATACCTAAGGGGTACCTCCTCTTTTTGTCTTATGTATCAGCCTCGACAGGAAGCAAAAGTTATTGCATATTCTGATGCAGATTGGGGAAACTGTAGGATTACCAGACGATCAACGACAGGATTCGTAATACTGATAGGTGATTGCTTGGTCACTTGGAAGACTCGGAAACAGCCAACTGTGTCCTTGTCTACCAGTGAGGCAGAGTACAAGGCGCTGACTGATCTCAGCACTGAAGTTCTTTGGCTGAGGCAATTAATTCAAGAACTCAATCTAATAACAATATCGGAGCCTGTGACGATCTTTGATGACAACCAAGGTTGTATCAATACTGCGAATGGAGATTGCAACTCAAATGGTAGAAGAATGAAGCACATCGAAATACAGTTGCACTTTATCAAGGAAGTAATTAAGTCGGGAAAAATAGTGGTACTCTATGTACCATCGTGTGAAATGTTAGCTGATTTTTTAACAAAATCAGTGTGCCGACCAGCACTGCAAAAGTGCTTACTTGGTTTAGGGGTTCTTTGTCAGAGAGAAAAGGGGGGTGTTGAAAGTGAACGAAAACGAGATGCTGAAAGCATTGAAAGTGAAGAGAAGCGAGTTGCTGAAAGCAAGAGATCACACGTGAAAAACACGGATGAATGTGAAATTAAAAGTGTTCTCTCAAACAAAGAATGACGTAATGATCACTCAGGTGATCATTACTATAAAAGAAGCTCACTTGATCACTTCTTTCTTTTCTGCTCGGAGAACTCCAATCATAAGTTATTTAATACTTAGAATTAATAGCTATTGTTAGTCTTAGTCATACTATAAAAAGCATACTTTCTTGTCACTTTTTTTTGTTCTCCCCAACACATCAGTGTGTTGTAAAACGTGACTTATTTATTCTTAATTTATTCTTAATCGTTCTCTTATTATATATTGACACAGGTAATTTGTTTCCCAAATTACTGATGAAATACTCAAATTGACATGATATTTATTACAATCATAGTAGTTTCACAAATCATCTAACCCAACAGTATCTTCACTATAATTCTCTTGTATCGTCTTTTCACCTTTCAGGTAGACCTATTTTCTTTATCTTTCTATTGTACTAAAAACTTCAATGTTGTTGATGAAATACAACACCTTTCAGTTTGCATCCTAATAACAATGCCATTTGTGGCATGAAAAATGCAACATTTTTGGGGCCATTAATGCCATCAATGGAATTAAGAATGCCACATTAACAATTCCATTAATGGAATTACTAATACCATGAATGGCATTATCAATGCAATAAATGGCATAATGCCATTTCTGTAACACCATAAATGGCATTGTTAATTCCATTTATGTAATGCCACAAATGAAATTTTTGATTCCATAAATGGCATTTTTGATGCCATTTATGTTATAGTTAAGGCCATTAATTCTATTTTTAAGGCCAATGTTAAGGCCATTCATGCCATTTTTGAGGCCAATGTTCAGGCCATTTATGGCATTTTTAAATGCAGAAATGGCATCGTCAAGGCCATTAAATTCAATTTATGGCATTGCTGTAATGCCATTTATGCCAATTTTCTGGCCATAAATGGCATCTGTATGTCCTTCTTGATGCCATTTATGGCATTATTATGTCATTAGTGATGCCATTTATGGCACTTTGGATGTTATAAATGGCACTTTTAATGCCAAAAATCAAATTTTAACTTCCACTCATCATAAATTACATTTTGAATTCAATTTATGTCATAAATGGCATTTTCAATTTCATTACAAACATGAACAAAAAAACACAAAAAAACATGGAATTTTTGGGCCTACAAATGTTCTTGCAAAAAAAATACCAAAATGTTGGGCTTCTGGTTTATTATTCTCAACATAAAAACCTTCGTTTTAAAAAAAAAAATTGAAATTCATAAGTGGGAACATTTTTAATGAATTTTTTCAAAAAAATGGGCCATTTTACCAAATTGCCCAAAATAGAAAAATTGGGAAAAAAAAATTGAAAACATTTGGGGACCTTCACATCCCATGTCGGAAAAAACATGGCAAAAAAAAAATGTTAAAAAGTCTCAAAACTGAGCCTGAGGAATTTTTATACAAAAATTAGGTCACTTATGTGTTTTTACCATAAAATTACGTGTTTTGGCCATAATTTGGTAAAAACACATAAGGGCTTACATGTTTTTACTAAAAGCTTACGTGCTTTTACCAACACCCTAAATTTTCTATTTATTTAATGTTTTCAAATCTGAACTGTGCTATAGGTTATCAAAATTATTTAATATATAACCCTCTTATTTATGCCTGCTTTGGTTTTCATTTTTCCCCAAGCTATTTGATGTTGAGCAATGCTTAAACGAAAAAAAATTGACATTTATCAAAAGTCATCATTATATATGCATTCCCAAAATCCTACATTCAATAATAGTCCAATCTGTCTTGAACACTGTAAGGAGCCCCTGCCTTCTATTTTTTCAATTCCACTTCAAAAATAAATTTCAAAAATTATTTATAATGATTAACCCTCAGTCAATTTCAGATAATCACTGCTCTAAAATGGCTCCATTACTTGAAATAGAGCCAAAGCAAGTTGAAAAATCAGAATTGATATCCAAAATCTCCAAATTTCTTCCTTCTCTCAAGCTTGCTACCTGCAATACTCACTTTCCTTAATATGAAAGAAAGAAAATTCAATAGGTCTCCACAATACTTGAAGCTGATCTGTATTTTATGTTTTTCCAGCTTTTGCCCATATGGAGCCATCTTTAATTGGAATTCAAATCATAATTTAGTTGTACAGCTAGGTGGATCATTACCCCCTGAAGCCAAGGTTGTTATTTCAGCATCCTCCCAAACATTAATAAAGAGGTATTTCATATCTTCTTCTAGTATGAGTACTAAAAAGGCCAATATTTATCAAAGTGCAAAGTAAAATGATTAAGAAGTATTTCTTGATATTTTATTGAGGCTTTACTCAAATATTAAACTAAATTCCCTGAATAATTTATTTCTTAGAAATCAGAATGCAATTATGATACTGAAAAATCACACCCACAAAACCAGTCAGATTCTCAAAATATAGAACCAGGACTATTCCAACCTCAAAAGAATTTTAGAAAAGCCCTATCCACCTCTAAAGCCAGCCTGAAGTCAATATTATTTCTCAAAATGATCAATCAAATATAAAAAAATTTCCACCTTACACCATGAGAAAAAAAGCAAAATCAAAAATGGAGGAGCCCTTGATACAACCTACATCTCCCAAAAAATCAAAAGAAAAACCTAACTCCAATTTCATACTAGTAGATAATAACACATCAACTTCAGAAGTAATGCAAACCAGTAATGAAGAGCCTTTCACATCCCAAAAGAAGAAAAAGCTCCCTCAATCCGGATTATTCAATCCTATTCACTCAGATCACTTTAAAGAAAAAATTAGCCATTATCAGCCACTTTCTGTATCCTCATGGAACAAATGCCAGGTTAATGTTGAAACTCTAGTAAGAGAAGAATTCCAGGAAGTTCCCCAAACACCATTTTATACCAAACTACCCAAAGGAATATACTTTCAAAGTATTGGATCTCTTAGAATTACCAAATGGCTAGCGGATTTGGATAAATCTGGTAAATACAAAAAAAATTCATTCATGTTTCATCCAGAACGTTGATATTTACTTGTTTTTTTCAGGATTAGATATCTTTTCACCAAAGAAATATGATCCTGACGCTTGGAATGTCCCTATCTTTACTTTTGATTCTAAAATTTCAATGCAAAACATTCCCAAATCACACCAACCCCTCTTTCAATTGGCACAATACCTCTTTGTCCCTAATCTTCAAAAGAAACAGTCCTGGCCAATCTAATACTGGAGTAAATATCAATTTCTTCACAGGATCTCATACAACCTGAAAAGTTTGAAATCACGAAATCAACAGAATATGATCCCTTGTTAGTTCAACGACTCAGCCTGGAATTTCAAGTCTCCTGCCTCAGCACAAGACCATCCCATTCAGCTCAAATTGAAAATACCCTTTATGAAAAGGAGTAAAACCAGCCAATTAATTATGGAATGAATAGCTTAATCTCTTTCAATGATTCCATTTTACATCTTATGATTTCATATGTCCTGATACTACCACATTCAAAAGTTCTTCCAATCAATATTCCTGATGGATTTGTGCTCACGCATCAGAGGTCCAAAGAACACCTTAAGACCTTATCAGAGCTATAATCAAAAATAGGATTAATTAAGCCCTGCTATCATATTTTAGCTTCATTTCTTGCTTCTGGGTTAAGAGGCTTAATGATTTTCTCAAGAGATTGGAGCAAAAGCTCAGCTAAAGGAGCATTGCAGATGATTGAAATTACTGATAGTGTTATTGCTGACAAAAGGCCTTATGAGCCTATTTGGAAGAGAACAAATGCATATATTTTGGATATTTTTAACAAAGCATTTTTCTCAAAAACCCATGAATTTGTTCCCACTGCGCCAAAAAAATTGGAAGTGGTTAAATGTTTAGTATTAGAATTGAGTGAGGAATGGCTTGAAAAAAATACCATAGATGGACAACCTGTACTAGATCTCCCTGATAAAGCCAATATAAACACCTTATCAATTTGATCAGTTTTTTCTGTAATTTAATTTTATTCTTTCAAAACATGGTGATTTTTATTCAAATAATGTTTGAGCTTGCTAAGATTACTTTGCTTCACCTCATACCTCATT
Source organism: Austropuccinia psidii (assembly GCA_023105745.1). NCBI lineage: Eukaryota > Fungi > Basidiomycota > Pucciniomycetes > Pucciniales > Sphaerophragmiaceae > Austropuccinia > Austropuccinia psidii. The sequence goes on from JALGQZ010000007.1 coordinate 39,851,390, forward strand.
TCTTACTTTCCCAAATAAGCCCCTTTTACACAAGATAGCGTTTTTCAGGCTCATTCAAACCGTAAGAAATAACTACAGGTCTCCAGAATCCTCTCATTTATAATAAATAGGAGCCTTTCTCTTGATTATTCAACCTATACCCAGAAATATGACTTTAATTAACCTGTTTTACTATGCCTAAAGCTTCAAATTACTTTTTTGAGACCTCTATACCCCAATCAAACAGGACTATCAACAAGATATTACATCCCACTACCTACCAATGCAATATCAAGATCCATACATCAATTATGCTGGTTGATAATTGAAATCAACTATTTCCAATCTCCGTCTGATATAAATAGGTGGAAATCTCTTTCATCAGAAGAAAGTCTCAAAATTGTTGAGAACTTACCGTTTTCTTGCACTGATAATCCAATTACAAATCCCCATAATCACAACTTGGAAGGAGATAGACTGTCTATAAACTCAAGAATATTAATTTCACCAAAGTACAAAACTATCCTTCTAGAGGATCTCTTCAAATCAGGTTCGTCAATGTCAACCTTTGCTTGGAATCAATGTTGGAAATTAAAATGGAATCAAATATTTGCGAAATCTTTTCTCAAGCACTGGAACTATTTACACCAACAAAGAGAATTGAAGATATTCTTGATAAATCCAAAGGATAATAGACATATTAATAATTCTTTAATACTAATGTGCTGGTTCAGAGGGAAACAACAGGATCTTAAGAATGATAAATTAGTTCCTGAAGCACTTTCAAAAAAAGCCAGTCAGAAGGAGAAATCAAGGTCGCGTAAAAGAGTATGTTTTTATTTCATTTGTGATTGATTTTTACACCAATTAATGTTATTTTATATCCAGTTATCATCAAATAACTCAGAGACATTACTATCATTGAAAATTAATCAAGATAAAGCTTCTGTATTTGATGAGCCATGATGCTGCTCTGATACTGAAGATGAAAATGGATCATTAATAAAACTAAAGTCACCTTGGAGGTCAGATTTATTCTCAAAGCTAGCAAGTCAATAACATTCCTTATTAGTTCAAAAGCAAATTCAAAGAAGTAAATTGAATAGAATTCCAAATGTCTTGGAAATTAGAAGAGTACAAAGTGGTATTTTTGAGAAAGAAGCGAAAGTTCCAATCAGACTTCCAGAAAATCTTTATTCAAATGATCATATTTCCAAGCTTCCTAATGATGAGAAGCTAATGTTACAATCAAAGCCATGTATAGATATTCATCACTTACTTTAACTATCTGAAACCTAAAAAAATAATTCATGAGTTTTCTATTGTCTCCACAATCAATTTTTCCAATTCATGATCTACAGTACCTAAATTTCCAATGCTCAACCTGAAATGAAATAAAAGTTTTTTAGCTACTAAAAAAGATAAATATTGGTTGAGTATAAACTATCTTACATCTGAAGCTGCTGTTTCTTCCTTCTAGCTTTCTGAATATTCACCTCAATACTACCAACAGCTATATAATGAAATACATGAACTTCTTTCTTTTGCCCTAGCCAATAAAGCCTATCAACTTCTTGATCATTAGTTGAAGGGTCCCAAACTGGTTCCTAATTTATGTAATCCAAATAATATTAGGTTAAGCTTCAAGTATATCTAAATAATGTCTTACCATTATGTAGACATTTTGAGCACATCTCAGATCAATACCAACACCACCTGTGCCTTTTGTTGTAAGAAGAACTTGAGATTTTGGATTTTTTCTGAATTCTTCAAGGATTTGTATCCTTTGATCATTTTTGAGCATTCCATGTATCACCAAATTGGATATTCCATTTTCATCCAGTTCAATTTCAATACTTTTTACAATATTTGATCAATAAAATCATTCAAATGACAGGTAGTAGAAGGATTTGAGCTCACATATCCAGAAACCTTTTGTATTCTGAAAAAACAACTGTTTTGGCATATCTTAAGCCTGGCTCCTGCTGAAAAAACTTCTTGAGATGGCTAACAAGATGCACCACTTTAGATCCTTCTTTCCAGGTATATCTCCTTCCCCCTTCTTCCCTTTCTATTTGTGCTGGATGATTGCAAAGCTGCCTCACATCTGATAATCTGGATAAAAATTCTGATGAATCCCATTGAACTGCTTTGGACCTCTATTTTCCATACAATGCACTAAAATCTTCATGCTTGTCAACATAAAGTGTTTTCCATGGCTCATAGATCTCACTTCCAGCTCCATGTTGCACTTTCTTGGGAAGATCCAGTAGTTTGACTTTCAATCTTCTCAAGGTGAGTGTTTGAATTATAAGCTGTAATGATTGGATGGCCATTTGATTCCCAGATGATATTTGTTTGATTATGCAATTTTTCAATAAAGGCTTGAGATTCTATGGTTTTACTGGAAAAAACTCAACAGACTATGAAGATCCCAAAGATTTTTTTGTAATGGTGTTCCTATAAGGCATAACTTTCTTTTGGATTTTAAATTCAATATTGTGAATGCTCTATGAGTAGATTGTTCCTTTATGTAGGTAATTGATGTAAAAATTTCAGTACTTTTTTATTTCAAAATCCCAAAGAGAAGCTTACTGTGCTTCACCCAACACTATTCTGAACCAATTCACCAAAAGAGGATTTATTCTCATCCCATGAACATCATCAACATTATAACCAGCAATAACATCATATGTGGTTATGATAACTGCATTCTGCTTCAAGTTTTGGAATGGAATGAAATTACAATTGGAACCATGGAATATTGAATATGGTAAACTACCATCATGAAAATGTAGTCTTATTTCATTCTCCTAGTAATGCAAAGTAGAAAGTGGTATAATGATCATAGTAGCTGGGACATGGTCCTTAGATATTTTTGAGTACTTTAATGCTTCATTTTGTGTTTTTTGAATCAAGCAAAAAGTTGTCAACAATTTTCCAAGTCCCATATCATCAGCCAATATTCCACCCCTGCTTTTGAACACAATATCCTGTGGTATCAGAGCATTTTTAACAGAATTAGAAAACACTTTTTTAATCCATAAGCTGTCTGAATTTTTGCATAGGTTTTCACAAATTTCTTCCATATTATTCTGAATATTTAAGAGAAAGGAAATACCCTGGATTTGGTGCAATAAGAGATTGGTTTGGAAATTAGGTATTGAAGTAACAGAACTAGCTAAACTTGTATGGTTTGAAGCTTGATGAAGATCACAATCTCGAGGAATATCAAGAAATAAAGGTGAGCTATAGTTTCCAATATGTCTCAGAGCCATTTTTGCATTCTTGAAAGCCTCTCCTGTTTGTAAAACGTTGCCTTTATCCACAAAAACACAACCATGTGATAGGATATTTTTATCTTTATTCTTGAAATTTATAAAAGAATTTATGAAAAGCACTTTATTACTATTTTTGTATTTTTTATATGTTTCAGGACTCAAGCCTTCAGCCACTCCTCCAAACATGTCAAGCAGTGGACCAAGATGGAAAATCTGGAAAGAATTAAGGCTCCCGAGATGACTCAAGTCAGATTCCAATAGTATATGAATAGAATTAAATGCTCATATGAATATTACTGAGCTCAGAGAGGTTGGAAAGGATTGTTCAATGATGATTTTTTTTTCAATTTGAATAATAAAAAACCCAAGACAAAATATTGAAATCATACTGTAAATCTTTACAATGAAAATTTAATATATCAGTGTGATATGATTGTTTTAGGAAAAATGGAACCTAAATGATGGGATTGCATGGTTTATATAGTGGAAAGACCCCAGGTATTTTGTAAGTGATTTTTATAAGCTAAAGATTTAGCCCATGAATTTTTCTTAATGGTGTAAAAAATGAATTATATTTTGAAACTTAGTTTATTAATGCACATAAACATATTCCAAATCTGCAGATCTATTAAATTGCTTATTACTGTTGTCACAAACCCTTGGATTTTGTTTTGAAAAGAAATTATATATGAGGAAAGAAGTTCCTTTTCAAAAGTGGAGTTCCCTCCAAGATATATCCAGCACTGTAAGGTTTGACTATGAAACAATAAGTAAAAAATACAAATATTTTACTTATTGTACTATGAATGTCCTTATAAATAAAATGAATAAGATAAAAAATAATTATAATAATAAAGAATTATTATAATTATGGCATGAAAATGATTATATTATTAAATAAATATAATAATATAATTTATATTATAACAAAATAATATAATAAATAACTATATTAATATAAGATAATTGATATATCCAAAAGCACTTCATTATTGTTACCAACAAGTAATAAAGGCATGAAAAATTGTTTTTTATGAATAAAAAACAATTGATAACAATAATATTACTAATTTTGAAGTTATTTATTAATATAGAGACTATTTATATATATAAGAATTATTACAAATAATAATAAAGAGAAATTATTATAAAAGAGAAAAAAACCTACTTTCAATACTTAATGTAATAAGGTTCAAAGGCTTTACACAAAAATAATGTAAATACAAATTATACAAACTGTACTTACAATAAAAATAGAGAAATTACAAATATTCTTTAATTTTTACGTGGAAATTGAGTTAAAGAGATTTTTGAACAAAAACAATTAAAGAATTAATGTAATCACATCAAGATTGATGATTATAATAAAGATGATCTTCGTTCTTTGATAATATAAAAGTTTTATATATAAAGAATAAAGATCTTACCTTTTGATTTAATTATTTTAGTTTTTTTGATGTGTCTGAGGAGAAAATAGAGTCAAAAGAGCTCTATTTATAGTAAATACCTCCCTTCTAGAGTTCAGAAGGCTTCTAGTAGACGTGTACTGATGCTTTCTACCAGAAATGATCAATACTTTAAGGTTTATTGATGCTTACATCATGATCAAACCATCGTATCTCATTATTACGCAATTATTTAGAGTTATCACTATAACTCTAACTTTTATGGCATCATGGGCTTTGAAGAAGCCTAAGCTTTGCGAATTTTATTAGTATTAATCATAATCTAATAGTATTCATCAGTTCTATCACTTATATGACTGTTAAACTCAAAATAAGATGACAGTGATTGATCATGAATGATAAAATTTAAGCTTAAACTTTGATCATTAATCACCTTTACGTTATACACGCTACAGCTATTATAAGACTGGATTCAGATAGCTTAGCATGTCTTGATTAAACTTTCAAGAGAATTTGATTACATCATCAAAAATCTATTTTTGATGATTTTTCTTGTAACTCACCTTTTCTGTCAAAATTCAATATTTTGAACTTCAAACCATGATTTCAAGGGGTTATACCTTGAATATAATAATAATAATTACATCCTTCTTTGCGTATGAAATAGTATAATCTGACTGTCTACTTTTTTTAAGTTTGGACTACTTTCACAACAAAGTGGTCAACAGCTCTATTGATTTTATTCAATAATCCATTACAAGTTTTAACCTTGTTTATAGCTTGCGGAATAAAGCTCATATATGTATTTCTACAGTAATTACGTGGTGACTTTCCTTTTGGTGTATCTCTCTATCTTGTATATTTCAAGAGATATTAGCTAAAAACCATGAATATGTGCTTTGACCAAAAAAGTGCATAGATTCAGGTTAATTCCTTTGGTATTAACTTTATAGATTAGCTTTATAATTGTTTTATGTTTAGATACTTATGGAGAATCCAATGGTACAATTTATTTCACATGTTGTTTCATTTTTTTTGAGATAAATGAGGTTCTGTACCTTTTTAAAGATATTATTACTTATACTTCAGTAATTATTGACTTTTCAGATATGCCATAAAAATGACATATGTTTATTTTACCATTAGGAATCTAATGTTGTAATTTATTTCAAATTTTTACCCATTAGATTCTGAGCTAATTCAGATTTTGTACTTATTTATGGTATTTTACTAATTTTTGAGATAATTATCATAGGTATAATTATTACAGAAGTTTTGCTGTGACCTTTTTGGATATGTGCGCTTATCTCAAAGGCTCACAGTACCTACCACCAAAGAATATTGTACTAAAATCTGATATAGTTAATTAGGGTATCATCCACTGTCTTACCTCTTAAATAGAGTTTGTTAGTCTTGAAGCTCAATAATGCTTGATTTTTCTACTCTTTAGGTTTTCTTTAATGTCTGAAACTTCTTAGTAGCTTATCAGAATTTTTTATATCCTTCTAAAGTAGCCATTCATCTTCCTGAGTTGGATTTCTATACCTTACAAGGTATTGTCCTCCTTTTTTTATTTCTTCTCCTTCTTTCTTTAAGGACTTTCACAATTTTCTTTTCATCACCTTCTTCAAAAGGGGGTATTTCAAGTGGGGGTTTCTTTCTTAGTGGAGATCATTCCTTGTCACTTGAGCTGTAAGGTTTTATCAGAATTACAGGGAAAGTTGGGTGTTTATTCATTAGTTCACCAGTGAGCTCCAATTGCACAGCATTAGGTCCATGTAGTGCTTCATCATGAATGGTCCTGCAAAGGAGTATTTCAATTTCTTTGGTCCTCATATATTTTTGAAATTAAGAGTTGACACTAGGACCAAGTCTCCTATCTTGAGGTCAGGTGGTTTATGACTTTTATCCCATCTTTCTTTTGCATATTTAAAATAATCTTGCATACATCTGTTTGCATGGTGTCTTGCTTTGTCTAGCATTATTTTAAAATTGCTTGCGGTTGGATGTATATCCACTAAGTCCATTCTGGGGGTATCATAAGGAAGTCTTAAATTACAACCTTTTTCTAGCATGGCTGGTTTTTTGGCAGTAGAAGAATGGATTGATGTTTTATATCCTAGTTAATGTAAGGTTTGACTATGAAACAATAAGTAAAAATTACTAATATTTTACTGATTGCGCTACAAATGTCCCTATAAATGAAATAAATAAGATAAAAATATTTATAATAAGAAAGAATTATTATAATTATGGCGTAAAAAAATTATATTATTAGATAAATATAATAATATAATTTATATTAAAAAAAATAATATATATGAAATAAATATATTAATATAAGATAATTAATATATTAAAAAGCACTTTATTATTGTTACCAACAAATAATAAAAGCGTTAAAAATTGTTTTTTATTAATAAAAAATAATTAATAACAATAATATTACCCATATTAAAGTTATAAATCAATATAAATACTATTTATCTCAATTAAAGAATTATTAAAAAGTAATAATAGAGAAAAATTATTATAATAAGAGAAATAACCTACTTTTAATGCTTAATATAATCATTTTGAGTAAATCTAGGCCTAGAAATATAAATACAACTTATTTAAATTGTAGTTACAATTAAATTTAAGAGAAATTCCAAATTTTCTTGCTTTTATGTGGAATTGAAGTTTTTGAGAGAAATTTAACAAAAACAATGAAATAATTGTAATAATCACATCAAAGATGAAGATTATTATAAGATGATCTTTGGTCTTTAATAATATAAAAGTTTTATATATAAAGAATAAAGAAATTACGTTTTTATTTAATGATTTGATGTTTTGTAAGCGTCTGAGGGGAAAACAGAGTAAAACAAGCTCTCTTTATAGTAAATACCTCCCTTCTAGAGTCCAACAGGCTTCTAGTAGACGTGAAATGACCATATCCACTGGAATTGATCAATATTTTAAGGTTTGGTGATGATTACATCATGATCAAACCACCTTATCACATTATTACGCCATTATTTAGAGTTATCACTATAAGTCTAAGTTTGATGACGTCAAGGCTTGGAAGAACCCCAAAATTTGTGAATTTTATTAGTTTTAATCATAAACTAACAGTATTCACCAATTGTATCACTCATATGACTGTTAAACTGAATTTAAGGTTACAGTGAGCAATCATAACTGATCAAATTAAGCTCAAAGTTTGATCTTTAATAACTTTTAAGCTTTACACGCTACGGAAATTCAGAGAGTGAATTCTCATAGCTTAGAATAACCTCATTATTCTGCCAAGAGAATTTCATTACATCATAAAAACTCTATTTTTGATTATTTTTCTTGTAACTCATCTTTTCTGTTGAAATTTAATATATTAAACTTCAAACCATGATTTCAAGGGGTAATACCTTGAATATTATAGAAAGAAATACATAATTATTCACGAATGAACTATTAGAATCCAACTGTCCACTTTTTTTAAGTTTGGACCACTTTCACAACAAAGTGGTCAACAGCTCTATTGATTTTAATCAATAATCCATTACAGGTTTTAACCTTGTTTATAACTTGTGAAATAAACTTCATATCTGTGTTCCTAAAGTTATTAGGTGATGACTTCATGTTTTGTTCATCACTGTATCATGCATATTTCAAAAGATATTAGCCAAAATCCTTGAATATATGCGTTGACCATAAAAGGGCATATATTCAGCTTAACTCCTTAAGTATTGACTTTGGAGTTTAGCTTATTAATTGTTTTATATGTGGACTTTTATGGAGAATCCAATGGTTTCATTTCTTTCAAATGTTGTTTCATTGGTATTTGAAATAATCAATCATTTGTGTTTTTTATAGGGTATTATTACTTATAACTTATTAAATATTGACTTTTCAGATATACCATAAAAATGGTATATGTGTATTTTACCATGGGGAATCCAATTGTATAATATATTTCACATTTTTATTCATTGGTTTTTGAGTTAAACCAAGTTTTATGCCAATTTATGGCATTTTTGTAGCTTTAAGGTACTTATTTTTATTGTATAATTATTTTAAATGTTTCTTGTGACCTTTTTGGGTATGTGGTCATATCTCAAAGGTTCAAATTCCCTACCACCAAAAAAGATTGTACCACAATTCAATATGTGTAATTAGGGTATCATCCACTGTCCTACCTCTTCAAATAGACTTTGTTAGTCTTGAAGCTCAATAATGCTTAACTTTTCTATTTTTCAGGTTTTCTTTCATGTCTGAACCTTCTTAGTAGTTTATCAGCATTTGTTATATCTCTCTCAAGTAGCCATTCATCTTCTTGAGTTGAATTTCTATACCTTACAAGGTATTCTCTTTCTTTTTTGTTTCTTGTCCCTCTTTCTTTAAGGACTTTTACATTTTGGATATGTGGTCATATCTCAAAGGCTCACATTCCCTACCACCAAAGAAGATTGTACTAAAATCTGATATAGTTAATTAGGGTATCATCCACTGTCTTACCTCTGAAATAGAGTTTGTTGGTCTTGAAGCTCAATAATGCTTGATTTTTCTACTCTTTAGGTTTTCTTTCATGTCTGAACCTTCTTAGTAGCTTATCAGAATTTGTTATATCCTTCTAAAGTAGCCATTAATCTTCTTGAGTTGGATTTCTATACCTTACGGGGTATTGTATTTCTTTTTTATTTCTTGTCCTTCTTTCTTTAAGGACTTTCATAATTTTCTTTTCATCACCTTCTTTGAAAGGGGTTATTTCAAGTGTGGGTTTATTTCTTAGTGGAGATCATTGCTTGTCACTTGAGATGTAAGGTTTTTTCAGACTTACAGGGAAAGTTGGGTGTTTGTTCATTAATTCACCTGTGAGTTCCAATTGCACATCATTGGGTCCATGAAGTGCTTTTATCATTAATGGTCCTGCCAAGGAATCTTTCAATTTCTTTGGACCTTTTATGTTATTGAAATTAAGGGTTGATACTAGTACCAAGTCTCCTATTTTGAAGTCAGGTGGTTTATGACTTTTATCCCATCTTTCTTTTGCATATTTGAAAGAGGTTTGCATACATCTGTTTGCAGGGTGTCTTGCTTTGTCAAGCATTATCTTAAAGCTGCTTGCTGTTGGATGTATGTCCACTAAGTCCTTTTTGAGGGTATCATAAGGAAGTCTTGGATTCCAACCTTTTTCTAGAATTGCTGGTGTTTCCCAGTGGAAGAATGGATTTATGTTTTATATGCCAGTTCAAGGGCTGGTCATAGTGTACACCAATCATGGGTAAAACCATCACAATCTTTGAATTCTAGTCCATAAGCACAGAATCTTCTGATCATGTCCTCCAAAGTCTGTATCATTCTTTCTGCTAAACCATAAGTTTGAGGATGGTAAGCTGTTAAGAATGATAATTTTGTTCCAAAAGAGTTGAGGAGATTTGTCCAAAATGCTGAAGTGAACTCTGGGTCTCTGTCACTTATAATATTCTGGAATAAGCCTGTATGGCTAATAACTTTATTCCATATGATTATGGCTGTATTCATAGCTGTGTCATCTTTGTGACATGGTAGGAACATGGGAGTTTTGCTATACCTGTCAACCAATACTAGGCATGCATTATAGCTTCTGTCTCCTCCTGGAGGTAATCCTGTTACCCAATTCATATGAACTATTTCCAAAGGGAATTTTGGTTCTTGGATTTGGATCATAATTCCGAATTACTTTCCTGTGGCTCTGTTGGCTTTTTGACATCTGTCACAGGTTTGGCAGTATTCTATAACATCTTTCTTCCAATTTGGCCACCAAGAGCAGGTTTTCACCCTCTCTCGTGTTCTGTATTCTGAAAGGTGTCCAGCTGCAACACTATCATGACACTCATGTAAAATAGTGTTTATCAGGGTTCTATCTGTTAAGGCCATAACACATGTGTGTTTTGTTCTATGGTAAAGGATTCCATCAAGGAGGTGGAATCTTCCTTCATCATATGCCTTTTTCCTTGTTTCATCTAATTTTGATGAATGTGATGGGTCTTTGCAGTCTTTCATTAAAAGTTTGCTTAAGATATGGCAATTCTTGTCTATCTTATAGCTTTCTTTAACTTGGTTAAAGAATTCTGTGCCAATGTCTGTAACACACATTCCCTCTATGTGGTGCTCTTCCTGTGGTACCCATGCTGGATTGTCAGGGGTATTTGCTAGAGCCCATCTGCTAAGACAATCTGCATTTTTATGAATATTGCCAGATTTTTGAACAATAGTAATATTTCCTCTGTACTCTTGGATAGCAATTTGCCATCTCAGCATATGTCTATTTGGAGTTTTCATATTTAATAGAGCTTTTACAGCATTACAGTCTGTAATCACATCAAATACTGTTCCATCCAAGTAATAATGTAATTTCTCTAAAGCCCACACTAGGCAGAGGCATTCCATTTGGCTTGCTCCATATCTTACTTCTGTTGGCTTTATTTGTCTTGAAATAAAACAAATTGGTCTTTCTACTGGTTTATCATTGATAATTTGTGTCTGGTGTAGTGCAGCACCTAGTCCTTCTCCACAAGCATCAATGTACAGTTTGAAGGGTAGTTTCCAATCTGGCATTAGAAAAAATGGGGCATTTGTTAAGGAATTTTTCAATTCTTCATATGCCTTGACTCTTTCTTCTGTCATTTCATAGACTGTTTGTTGGTCACATAGCTTATACAATGATTTAGCAATTTTGTCAAAGTCATTTATATGCTGTCTATAGTAACCAGAAAATCCTAGAAATGATTGCATTTCTCTTTTGGTTTGAGGCATGGGCTTAAGTAGTACTGCTGCTAATTTTCTCTTGTCTATGCCTAGACTAAGTCCAGATACAACATGTTGTAGTGCTTTTAGTTCACTATATGCAAAATGACACTTTTTCAAGGAAATTTTCATATTCACTTGCACTATTTTTTGTAGTACCCTTTCTAGTCTTATAAGGTGATTTTCCCAAGTTTCTGAGCAAACTATGAAATCATCAATATAGACAGTTAACCATCCTTCTGATAATTCTTCAGGAAATATGGTGTTCATCATCCTTCGATAATGGGAAGGTGCATTTTTTATGCCAAATTGCATTCTTAAGTATTCAAAAATCCAACATTGGACTATTATCCTTAGTAGTTTCTTGGCATTGCCTGTAAAGGCATTTTGATGAAAACCCTTTAAGGCATCCATGACTGTAATGAACTTATCTTGTGACAATTGTGTCAATGTCTCATGGATTCTGGGTATTGGGTATCTGTCTGGAATGGTATAGGTGTTCAGGGCTCTGAAGTCTCCTACCATCCTTGATTTTCCATTATGACAAGTTATAATGACAGGTGTAGTGACCTCTACCTGTTCATTATGTCCTACCTTTCTTAATACTCCAACATCCATTAATTCTTTAATGTGTACCTCCAAGGCTTCTCTAGCCCTTGGACTAGCTGTGTAAGCTAGTCTCCTTAGTAAAGGTGGGTAAGGCTTTTCCACATTAAGAATTATATCCACCTCATTCCCAATTATGGCACCTAGTGGCTCCTTGTCAGTTGCAAAGGCATTTTTGTACTTAAATAAGAGGTCAATCAATTTTTGTTTCATTTTTTTTGTTAATTCTTGATTGAATTCTGCCTCTTTGAGTTGTTCAGATATAAAAAGGTCCCTTTCTGGACTTTGCTATTCATTCTTAATAACTGTGATTTGGTTTTTGTTATTTAAGAAGCCAAACGTGTGTCTTTTGTTATCTGCTATGGTAAAATATCTGTCTTTTTGGCTAGAGATATCTATACCATAAATTGATAAGTAGTCATTTACAAGTATGAAGTGATTACTAGTACAGTTTTCCATGACTACAAACTCTACTTTAATTCTGACACATTGTGAAGGGTAAGGAAAAATTAGTGTTAAATCAATTATTCCAAGGGGCCTCATGCTCTTACTTGCACTACTAAATTTGACACCTTTTATTGGCATAGGTTTTTCTTGCCAGTCTGGGACAATGGTTTTTAAATAACTTTTGCCAACACAAGTGCAATATGCTCCTGTATCCAAGTTCACTTTTCCTTCTTGGTTATCAACCATAACAATACTTATACTTGATTTTCCAGCTGTATATCCCATTCCTTTTGCAGGTTTGGTTCTGTACATTTTGGCATCTTGTATATTTGTCAGGTTTGTGTCAGATGTCCCAACTTGTGGTAAGTTTGAGTTAACATCCAATACTTCATAAATTATATCAATATTATTAATTTGTGAATTAATTATATTAATTTCATCACTTTCCGAACATTCTGACTCTTCTGTTTCTTTTTCAGAGTCAGATTCCTCCTCTTTGTCATTGTGGTTTTCTGTTTCCACAATTTAATTAATCTTTGCCTTTTTGAGGCAATTATTGGCTAAATGTCCAATACCTCCACATTTATGGCATTTCTTTTGCTCATTATTGTTGGATGTATTGGGTTTGAAAGATTCTTTTGATTTATCTTTTTTGATAAATGGTTTATTTGGACTTTTAATTTCCAATTTCTTCCAAGTTCTGCCTGTTTTTGTTCTTGTCACTATGTCTTTCAGTGCATTGATATACTCTTCTGTGGAGCATGGTTTTATACACCTGCTTCTTAGGCCATGTTCTAGCTCTCCTCCACATTTTTTAAGTATTTTCATGTTCACCATTTTCTGTGACAATTCTGCCTACAAAGCATTGACTCTTTCAAGTTGTTTTAAGAACCAATTTAAAGGTTTGTCTTTGTCTGGGTCAAAGAAATAATTTTCAAATGCATTTTCTATCTTGTACCTCCAGGCATCATTAGCCCACTTGGTGATTATTTCTTGTTTCCACCAAGACCAGGTATTTTTGCCATTTGTTTGCCTTATGCCATAATACCATCTTTTTGCAGATTTTTCAAATAATGAATTTAATCTTGCAGTGAGTAATTCATCTGGTATGGCATAATCTTCTTGTAGCATGTCAATTGTTTTGATAAATGACATGTAGTCATATTCACCTTCTCCTGTGAATGTTGCCCATTCTTTTAATTGAGGTGCTTCCTTCATTAAGACTTGTTATTTTCTTGGTGACTCAATTTTGTTATGAATGGATTTGTTAATTCCTCCTTTGGTTTAACAGGGCTTCTTATGCGAGAAAATGGTATTGATAACTTTGGCATATTTGAGTTAGCCTCATTCATTTTATCCATTTTTTCAGCAATAAGCTTTATTTCACTTTTAATGTCATCTTTCAGATGCATTCTTGCTTCATCACTCTTTTCTACATGGTCCAAAAGTAATTTTTGGTGTGATGAAGTCTTTTCTTCAAATTTTTCTACAGAAATGCTCAATTTGTTTAATTTTTCTGTAAGATTATCAATACTCACGTCTTAATTGATTGTAAAAGTTTTTTTTGATATCACTTATGTATTTGTACAGCTCTTGTTGTCCTTGTATTAATTTCTGAGTATTATCAATTAATACTTTTTGTAAGATCTGACTATGAAACTGATGATAATATTACTATTAATCAACATTACTATGTCTGTTCTTATGAAATATAATAATGAATTATTATTGTAACCACAATTAAATAATTAAATAATTATTTCTTTCACGTCTTAAGAACTACTAGTTATTTTAACAGTGAGCAAGTGATTGTCTACAAGAATCAATTACAAGAAGAATTTAATAATAAAAAGTTCTTTTATTAAAATAATAAAAATTATTTTAATATATAATTATCTTTTGCAAGAATAATCGTAAAGCTAATCCTTGAAGAAAACTATTACTAGAGAAAAACTTTAAGAATTAAAGATAAATGACTCACTAATACTCCAAAGAACTTATTGATAGATAAAAGTAGAAATATTTGACTTAGAATTGTGGATTTAAGAGATCAAAATGACTTATAGCAAGATTACAACAATATATAGTTGGATTCTATGATTTCACGTCTTTCTGATTGATTCTGAAAGATTTAAAACACTTAAGAATAGTTTAACTAAGACTTACTTGTTGATAACAATGATATAAAATGATAATAAGATGATGATACAGAAAAAACAGCAAGAGAAAGCCTCTTTTAAGTCAACAACAGCTCACAGAGGCATGCCATGGAAAAAACTGAAAAACCAGTGAGTTAGAAAGCAATAAAACCTTTTGGATTATTGATTGCATCATCTGTTTTCACGTAAGATTATCATAATTACTTAATTGATGCTTTTACGTGACTACCAACCCCAATATGGTTAAGAATAAAAGGAGTAACATTTGTAAATCTTCTTTTATTCCAAATTAATCATTGATTTCCTAAAGTTATCAATGTTATTGACAATTTCATCACAGGTTGTATTTACTGTGAATTTTTGAAGATTCAGTGTTTCACGTAGAATAACCAAAAATGGAGTGTAAGTAAAACCTTTAATTTTACTAGTGAAACTGTAATTCTTTTTGGTTGTACCATAGATAATACAGTTCGTAATTGGTCCTGAAAGTTTCAGAGAGATTCATTAAGAATTGTATTTTTAATGAATTTTTGAAGTTTTTACCTCATTTCTACATAGAATTGCAAATATCAGTGTTTGAATGGTTGCTATGAGGTAAATCAATGGATAAAAGTCCAAAAAGGGTTTTAATTACTCTTTTGGGGTTTATCCATGGAAAGTCATTAGTAATTGACATGGTTACAGGAGTGTAAGTAGCTCTTTACCTCCTTGGCACGTCAAAATAGCAGGTTATTTGCTATTTTCTGGTGTTTTACAGTAGTTGTAACTTGGTAACCAAGTGCCCAAAGAGTTTTAGTTTACCAATTGGGTCAGGATCAGCCATTGAACCAATCTCTGGAGCTATCCACGCCTCTGGGGCCTCAGAAGTTGGGTACCCTGGCTCTCTTTGATGTCTTTTGTCCCCCTTGCTTATTTTTCACATTAAAATATTAATTTAAGCTTAAAGTGAGATATCCACTATGGGTGTACCAAACGTGCATGTAAGAATACCATAATATTAAGTGCTCAAAACATGTATAACACTATTCTTAGTGTATATGTAACAGGGGATTTCTCACTTTCCCATTATTTTAGCGTAAAATCAAGAAAAACAAAACTTTTCACGGATCTTTTATTTGGTATTAATGATGTGGTGTTGAAGTTTTTTCCATTTTACCACTTCAAAGAGTTAATTTGAGCTTATTCACTCTATGGAGCTACCCTAGGTGAATTTTTGTGTAGAATCCAAATTTGGCCTTAAATGCATGGATTTACTTACTCAATAAAAGGTTATTCATCTTTTCTGAAATGAAAAATGATGAATTTTGAATATATACATTATTTATGAGTTATGTATAATTCAAATTTTCTTTTTAAAATAATTGTGGCCTATTTGGGTATGTAAAATATACCTCAAGGCTCACATTCCCTCCCACCAAAAAGTAAAATTGTACTACAATTGTATTAGTGATAAAAGAATAAGGCCCCAAAGGGGGTTAATGTCCACTATCCAACCTCTTTACATCACTCAGATCAAGTAATTTAAAGCACATTTATAGACATATTCAGGCTTGTGGCCTTCTTTCATGTCTAAATCTTCTTAAGAGTTTATCTGAGTCAGGTATTTCTGATTCTGCCATCCATTAATCTTCATGCACTGGATTTCTATATCTGACAAGATATTCTCTTTGATTTTTACCCTTAAGTCTCCTTTCTTTAATGACTTTCTTTATCTTTTTGTCTTCATTCTGTTCCACAGGTGGTACAGCTAAAGGAGTTGGGTTTCTTAAAGGAAACAATTCTTTATCAAGCTGACTGGAAAGGTGGGGTGTTTATTTTGCAATTGACCACTCAATTCCACTTGAACTGCATTGGTTCCATGTAAAGCAACAATAACAAAAGGTCCTACATCAGAATCTTTTATTTTCTTTGGGCCTTTGATATTATTAAAATTCAAGGTTGAAACTGAAACTAAGTCCCCTACTTTGAAGTCTGGTACTTTATGACTCTTGTCCCACTTCTGTTTTTCATAATTAAAAGCATCATCCATACTTTGTTTTGCATGAAGTCTTACTTTATCAAGCATTATCTTGAAGCTGGAAGCTGTAGGATGAATGTCAATCAAGTCTTTCCTCAGTGTGTCTGCTGGGAGTCTTGGATTCCATCCTTTTTCTAACATAGCAGGAGTTTGTCCTGTGGAAGAATGGACTGATGTCTTGTATGCCAATTCTAGTGCAGGTATCAGAGTGCACCAGTCATGGGTAAAGCCATCTGAGTCTTTGAATTTTAATCCATAAGCACAGAATCTCCTGATCATGTCTTCTAAAGTCTGAATCATCCTCTCTGCTAGCCCATCTGTTTGAGGGTGATATGCTGCAGAGAATGATAACATAGTCCCAAACAATCTATGAAGATTGGTCCAAAGTGCAGATGTGAACTTGGGATCTCTGTCACTTATGATATTCTTAAATAATCCTGTATGAGAAATAACTCTACTCCATAAAAGAAGAGCTGTATCCATAGCAGTGTCATCTTTATGAAATGGTAAGAATATGGGAGTTTTGCTATATCTGTCTACAATGACTAAACAAGCATTATAACTTCTGTCACCACTTGGAGGAAGTGCTGTGACCCAATCCATGTGAACAACTTCCCATGGGGATTTTGGTTCTTGAATATGCATCATAAGGCCAAATTTCTTGCCTGTACTCCTGTTTGCTTTTGGCATCTGTCACAGGTATGTCAATATTCAATGGTTTCTTTTCTCCAAGATGGCCACCATGCACAGTTCTTCACTTTTTCAAGTGTTCTGTCTTCTGACAGGTGTCCAGAGTAGATACTATCATGACATTCATGAAGAATGGTATTGATAAGTAATCTACTGCACAATGTCATAACACAAGAATGTTTTGTTCTGTGGTAAATGATCATATCAAATAAGTGAAATCTTCCTTCACAATAGGAATTTTTCCAAACTTCATCAAGTGCATTAACTAAAGATGTATCCTTGCAGTCTTTATCTAATAAAGAAGTCAAGATATGGCAATTCTTGTCTTGTTTATAAGATTCTCTGACCTCCTCAAAGAATTCAGTCCCAATATCAGTTATATTAATCCCTTCAATTGGAATCTGTGGTTCAGCTTCCA
Source organism: Austropuccinia psidii (assembly GCA_023105745.1). Classification (NCBI taxonomy): domain Eukaryota; kingdom Fungi; phylum Basidiomycota; class Pucciniomycetes; order Pucciniales; family Sphaerophragmiaceae; genus Austropuccinia; species Austropuccinia psidii. Next base: position 39,869,161 of record JALGQZ010000007.1, read on the forward strand.
AGGGTACATAAGCTGGGTTATCAGGAGTGTTGGCTAATGCCCACCTGCTAAGTCCATCAGCATTCTTGTGAATGTTTCCTGCTTTATGAACTATAGTCATGTTTCCTCTATATTCTTGAATAGCTATTTGCCATCTCAACATATGTCTGTTGGGAGTTTTCATGTTAAGAAGTGATTTTACTGCATTACAGTCAGTTATCACTTCAAAAACACTTCCATCAAGGTAGTAGTGTAATTGCTCAAGTGTCCATACCAAACATAAGCACTCCATTTGGCTTGCACCATATCTGGCTTCTGTTGGTTTGATTTGCCTTGAGATATATCAAACTGGTCCTTCTGTAGGTTTGTCATCAATAATTTGGACTTGATGTAGGGCTGCCCCTAATCCATCTCCACATTCATCAATGTACAACTTGAAAGGAATATTCCAGTCAGGCATGAGGAGTAAAGGTGCTTCTGTAAGGGTTTCTTTATCTTCTCGTAAGCTTTAATTCTCTCCTGTGTCATCTCAAATACAGTCTGTTGATCACAGATTCTATAGAGTGATTTGGCTAGAATTGCAAAGCCTTTCAAGTGTTGCCTATAATAACTGGAAAACCCAAGAAAAGACATCATTTCTTTCTTATTATGGGGTATTGGCTTAAGTAACACTGCTGCTAATTTGTTTTTGTCAATACCCAAGCTTAAACCAGAAACAACATGTCCTAATGCTTTAAGTTCTTCAAAACCAAAGATGGATTTTTTAAGTGAAATTTTCATATTCACTTCTGCAACTTTATGAAGTACTTTTGCAAGTCTTTCAAGGTGCAAAGACCATGAGTCAGAACATATGATAATATCATCAATATAAATGATAAGCCATCCTTCAGACAATTATGTGGGGAATATGGTATTCATCATCCTTTGATAATGAGATGGAGCATTTTTAATGCCAAATGGCATGCTAAGATACTCAAAAATACCACAGTGAGTGATAATTCTAAGTATTTTCTTAGCTTTAGGCGTCAAAACCTTTTGATGGAAGCCTTTCAATGCATCCATTGATGTTATATACTTGGCTTTAGAAAATTGAGTCAAGGTTTCTTGGATTCTAGGGATTGGATACCTATCTGGAACTGTGTAGGTATTCAAAGCTCTAAAATCTCCGACCATTCTTGACTTATCATTATGCCAAGCAATGATAACAAGTGTTGTCATTTCAACTTCCTCATTATGGCCTACTTGTCTTAGTACACCAAGTTGAATTAACTCTTGTATATGTTTCTCCAAGGCTTCCCTAGCTCTGGGACTGGCTGGATAAGCTGGTCTTCTAAGTACTGGGGGATATGGTCTGTCAATATCAAGAGTAATATCAACTTCATCTCCTCTTATAGCACCTAATGGTTCATTATCAGAGGCAAATGCAGTATTGAATGTGTATAACACGTCAATAAGTTCATTCTTCATTTTTGGTGACAATGATGGATGAATTTGTGCTTCAACAAGTTGTGTGGACACAAATTCTTCCTTATAAGTATCTTTCTCAGGAGATAATACTGATATTTGCTTTGGCATATTGGAGAAAGAAAATTTTTTCCTCCTGTTCTCTCCAATTGTGAAATTTTTGTCTTTATGGTTATTGATATCAATACCATAAATAATGAAGTAATCATTTCCAAGAATGATATGTTGATATGTGCAGTTGTCCATTACTACAACCTCAGCTTTCATTCTTATACTTCCTGTTGGATGGGGAAATACAAAAATAGTGTCTAATATACCCAAAGGGTACATATTGGTACTGGCACTACTAAATTGTACACCTTCTATTGGTTATAGATGGTTTTTCCATTCAGGAAGTATAGCTTGGAGATAATCTTTGCCTACACAAGTGCAAAATGCTCCTGTATCCAAATTGACTTTGGTTTACACATTATTCATCAGAATTGATGTGATACAAGATGCTCCAGCAGTATAACCTTTTCCTTTAGCAGGTTTGGTTTTACACATTCTGGCATCCTGAACATTAATAAGATTGTAGCAATCTTCACTATACTGTGGCAAGTGGGTATGGACTTCAGTGACTTCAAAGAAAGCTGTGATGTTTTCAATGGGATAGTCCTCCACTGGTGTATCTTCAGAGATTGCAGAATCTTGATCAGATTATTCCTTCTCTTCAGTACACTGAACTTCTTCAATGACTTGAACTTCATTGATTTTTGTCTTTTTTGTGCAAGTGTTGGCTAAATGTGAAGTGCTTCCACATTTATGACACTTTAAGAAAGGTTTTTCTGGTCTCTTATCCTCTCTAGGAATCTTAGAGGTCATCTTGGATTCTGTTGGGATTTTAGACCAAGTTTTACCAATTCTTGTTCTGGAAATGATATCTTCCATAGCATTAATGTAGTCTTCTGTTGAACAGTGTTCCACACATCTGGTTTTGATAGCATGTTCCAATTCTCCTCCACACTTTCTTAATATTTTCATATTAATCATAGTGTAATACATATCTGGTTGTAAAGCAGATAATCTGTCTTTTTGTTTGAAGAACCAAATAAGTGGTTTATCTTTCTCTGAGTTAAAAATGGCACTTTCAAAGGCATTTTCTATTTTAAACCTCCAAGAATTGTTGGCCCATTTGGTAATTGCTTCAGATTTCCACCAAGACCAATCATGTTTACCATGATCAATCATCATTTTGTAATACCATTGCTTTGCAGTTCTGGTAAACAGACAATGTAATTTTCCCACTATGATTTCATCAGGCATATTGAATTCTTCTTGCAACATATCAATAGTCCTGATGAATTCAATATGGTTGTATTCTCCTTCACCAGAGAATGTTGGCCATTCTTCTATTTTGGGAATATCTCTTGCAGAGTAGGAATTTTCTCCCAAGAATGGGGTGAGACTTTCTTTAACATAGGTTTTCTCTTCAGTTAAAGGTGTAGAATGTCTTGGCATATGTGGTTCATGATTCTTATTAATTTGTTCCACACTTGCAATTATTTCATTCTTCAACTTCTGCCTTTCACTGTCACTTTTTGCTAAGTGTATAGCAAATTGATTGGTATTCTCAACTATCTTCAAGAAATGGTCTTGCAGAGTCTTAAGTTGATCATTCATTTGAAATGGAAAGATCTTCCATCTCATCATGCTGAACTTGGCACATGCTTTCAATTATATTGCAAGAATTGGTAATTGAGTCAAGTCTGGCATTTGTTACTTGGTGCAATTCAATGTATTTCTTGTCATTTTTCTTTAATTCAACTATATCTGATGCAATTTTAGTAAACTTTCCATCAAGTTTACCAATTTCTACATTAATACTAGTCTGTACACCAATTATTTCTGTGGAAAGTTTCTGTTCATCCTTTCCTGCTGTTTGGCTGTAAATTCCATCAGAGTCCTGGCCATATTGAAGACACTGTTCACGGCTGAAGGCTCCAATTTGGTGATCCTGTACCCTGGTGGGTAAGGTCTGTGCCAATTGGCTTTGCCTTTTCCTTTGCCTTGATGTTTCTTGGGACCTTTCTGCTTCTTCTGAGGTCCCTTGGGGTTGTCCTTGGACACTTCTGGAGCTGGTTTGGAGCTGGTAGACGCCACTGGTGCCTCTGTCTCCAAAGCTGGATTCATTTCCAACTCTTTCTTCTGGTCTATGGATAAAAGACTTTGGTTCTTCAACCAATTCTTTATCTTTTTGACCTTGTCTTTGCAAGACAGGGGGCTCCATCCTCCTAAGAGTTCTATGGTCTTCTCCTGACCCAGAAAGCTCTTGATGTGTAAGTAGGAGTTCATGGCCCCCTGCCAAAGGCTTGGGCAGATTTCCCACTCTTCCTCTTTGGCTTCTCTGAACCAATTCTTGTACTGGCATTGATATATTTCTATTGCTGCAACTTGAAAATGGTTTATCCCTTGAAATAATATCATGAATTAGTTCAGGCGCAGAATTTACGTCAAAATCTGTTGGTAAAGACCTTGGGGAATGGGGGGCAACTCTGGCATCCTCCAGATGTGTCTTTCTTGTGGAAGATTTGGCACTTCTGGATTTGGTCTTGCCTCTTCCTTGTCCACATCCATCTGGTTGGACTGAATAGTCGCTTCCATTTCTGGTATGCACCATTTTTACGTCAATTTGAGGATAAAGAGTAATTTTAAAGATAAAAACACACCTTTTGTTGGTAATTTATTCTTTTCTGAGTTAAATAAGTGCCTCTTTTAGCAATTTGCACCTCAATACTTTCTTCAGATTCTTCTTCTGAAGATTCAGAACTAGTGATGTATCTTTTACTGGGTCTGTTGCCAGCTGCACAGTATTTGATTAAAGACACTTAAAGAGAAAATATGATAAAAGGAATTATTTTTATGATTTAAGATATTTTTAAAAGACTTTTTTAAAAGTTTTATTATTTTTCAATATTAAAAAAATATTCTTTTCAAAGAAAAAAATATTAAAATTTAAGAATTTTAATAAAAAAATTAAGTCAGAGTAACTCAAAGAATAATTTTATAAGTTTTTGGATATGAAAAAGCCACATGTAAAAACAGTACAAAACTAAACCAAATTCCTCAATGAAATAAGATTTTAAGACAATTTCAAAAATAAAAATAATTTTTTCTTTAAATTGAAGAAAAAAAATATTAAATTAATATATTTTAGAACTTAAAAATATATTAATTAAGGGTACAAGGTTCAAAAAACACGGCCAGGCCCCCAAATGTAAGATGTGACTATGAAACTGATGATAATATTACTATTAATCAACAGTACTATGTCTGTTCTTATGAAATATAATAATAAAATATTATTATAACCACAATTAAATAATTAAAGAATTATTTCTTTCACGTATCAAGCACTACTAGTGATTTTAACAGTGAGCAAGTAGTTGTCTACAAGAGTAAATTACAAGAATAATTTAATAATAAAAACTTCTTTTATTAAAATAATAAAATTATTTAAATATATAATTATCTTTTGCAAGAATAATTATAGAGCTCATCCTTGAAGAAAACTATTACTAGAAAAAAAATTTAAGAATTAAAGATAAATGACTCACTAATACTCCAAAGAACTTATTGATAGATAAAAGTAGAGAAATTTGACGTAGAATTGTGGATTTAAGAGATCAAAATGACTTATACCAAGATTACAACAATATATAGTTGGATTCTATGATTTCACGTCTTTCTGATTGATTGTGAAAGATTTAAAACACTTAAGAATAGTTTAACTAATACTTAGTTGTTGATAACAATGATATAAAATGATAATAAGATGATGATACGGAAAAAACAGCAAGAGAAAGCCTCTTTTAAGTCAACAAAAGCTCACAGAGGCGTGCCATGGAACAAATTGAAAGACCAGTGAGTGAGAAAGCAATAAACCCTTTTGGATTATTGATTGCATCATCTGTAGTCACGTAAGATTATCATAATTACTTAATGGGTGCTTTTATGTGACTACCAACCCCAATATGGTTAAGAATAAAAGGAGTAACATTTGTAAATATTCTTTTATTCCAAAGTAATCATTGATTTCCTAAATTTATCAATGTTATTGACAATTTCATCACAGGTTGTATTTACTGTGAATTTTTGAAGATTCAGTGTTTCACGTAGAATAACCAGAAATGGACTGTAAGTAAAACCTTTAATTTTACTAGTAAAACTGTAATTCTTTCTGGTTGTACCATAGATAATACAGTTCGTAATTGGTCCTGAAAGTTTCAGAGAGATTCATTAAGAATTGTATTTTTAATGAATTTTTGAAGTTTTTACCTCATTTCTACATAGAATTGCAAATATCAGTGTTTGAATGGTTGCTATGAGGTAAATCAATGGATAAAAGTCCAAAAAGGGTTTTAATTAATCTTTTGGGGTTTATCCATGGAAAGTCATTAGTAATTGACATGGTTACAGGAGTGTAAGTAGCTCTTTACCTCCTTGGCACGTCAAAATAGCAGGTTATTTGCTATTTTCTGGTGTTTTACAGTAGTTGTAACTTGGTAACCAAGTTCCCAAAGAGGTTTAGTTTACCAATTGGGTCAGGATCAGCCATTGAACCAATCTTTGGAGCTATCCACGCCTCTGGGGCCTCAGAAGTTGGGTACCCTGGCTCTCTTTGATGTCTTTTGTCCCCCTTGCTTATTTTTCACATCGAAATAGAAATTTAAGCTTAAAGTGAGATATCCACTATGGGTGTACCAAAAGTGCATGTAAGAATACCATAATATTAAGTGCTCAAAACATGTATAACACTATTATTAGTGTATATGTAACATGGGATTTCTCACTTTCCCATTATTTTTGCATAAAATCAAGAAAAACAAAAATTTTCACGGCTCTTTTATGTGGTATTAATGATGTGGTGTTGAAGTATTTTCCATATTACCACCTCAAAGAGTTAATTTGAGCTTATTAACTCTATGGAGCTACCCTAGGTGAATTTTTGTGTAGAATCCAAATCTGGCCTTAAATCCATGGATTTACTTACTCAATAAAAAGTTATTCATCTTTTCTGAAATCAAAAATGATGAATTTTGAATCTATGCATGATTTATGAGTTATGTATAATTCAAAATTTCTTTTTAAAATAATTGTGGCCTATTTGGGTATGTAAAATATACCTCAAGGATCACACTTTTGGTTTATTATTTTCAATCATAAATTTTATGTTATCAATTTCTTTTTTATTTTGTACAACAAGTTTTGTTAAAGATGATAAGCTGTTATTTATTTCTTGGAAAGATAATAAACTATATTTAATGTTTTTAAGAGGTAAAATACTATTTTTAAGCTCTGTTAAAGTATTTACAACATCAGGAGACAAGTTTATTTCTTTGGGAAATGGGGTTGTCTCATTCTTTGCTCCTCTTTGTCTTTGAATTCCATCAAAGCTCTGCCCATGTTGAATACATTGTCCATGGCATCTTTTTGGATTTTTGGGATCCTGTAGCTTGGGGAATATGGTTTTCTCCAATTCTTTTTCTTGTTCTTCTTCCCTTCTTGGGGAAGTGGGTTGGCTTGGGGCTTGCTGGTAGAAGTTACTGGGGCTTCTTCCTTGGTTGCCTCCTTCTTTTTGTCATGGTACTCCTTGATCTTTTTGATTTGAGGTTTGGATGATAGTGGATTCCATCCATTGGAGTATCTCACTATTTCCTCCTCTTTGAGGAACTTTTTCAGGATGTGACGGGAGTTCATCACTCCTTGATGTATTTGGGGCAACATTTCCCAATCTCTGTCCTTGTACACAGTGTAGTACTGTTTGTACTGGCTCATGTAAATTTATATTTGAGCCCTCTGAATGTGATTTGGACCTGTTTGAGTCACTCATACTTAGTTCCAATTCTGGTTCAGATATCATGGGCATTTCTGGAACTTGCCTTTGGGATAAGGCACTTCCTTGTGTGGATTCTGTTCCACTGGTGATATTGCCCTTCCTTTTCCCTTATGAGGAATCAATTCTACCTCTGAGTCCAGCTCCATCTGATTGGATGGAGTATTGGGAGCCTCTTCTGGTAGTCATATTTTAAGAAAAATAAGAAATAAGAATATTTCAGAACAGGAATTCTTCTTATGGCAATTTATAAATGAGGTACTCACCTTCAGAGCCCTCAATAGTGGGTCCTGGAAAGTCCAATGTCTTGGCTTTCTTTTTCTTAGTGATTATTGGTGTTGGAGAACTTTGGAAAGCTTCTTCCACCAATCTTTCAACAGTGGTTTAGTTGTCCTCTGTTGGATTGTCTTCAAACACTAAAAAAGACAAATAAATATAAGTCTTTTATATAAAAGTGTTATTTTTGGTAAGATATGGCAGTTTTCCACATAAAAATTGCTTTTATATCTTCTTTTAAAAAGTGAAAATAATTAAAGAAATGAAATTAAAATGAATAACATAACTTTTTTATGGGTTTTTAATATTTTTATTTATTTTTTATTTTTTATTTTTAAAGAAGAAAATAAAATTGAATATGATTCTTTTATAAAATTAATTTATAATATAAAATTATTTTTAATCTATAAAATATCTTTTTTAATAACTAGAGTCACTCAAAGAAAGTTTTTGAAAGTCTAAGGATGTGAAAAACCACATGTAAGACAGTACAATTGCTTTCCAAATGCCTCAATAGCTTTTAAAATCAATAAATATAAAATTATTATTTAATTTTATGATTATGATTATAATTTATTATTGGATAAACCCATTTAGAATCTTTTTAAAGGTTCTTTAGAGTAAATATCACGGCCAGGGCCCAAAATGTAAGGTTTTACTATGAAACAATAAGTAAAAATTACTAATATTTTACTTATTGCACTATGAATGTCCTTATAAATGAAATAAATAAGATAAAAATAATTATTATAATTATGGCGTAAACTAATTATATTATTAAATAAATATTATAATATAATTTATATTATAAAAAATAATATATATGAAATAAATATATTAATATAAGATAATTAATATATTAAAAAGCACTTTATTATTTTTACCAACAAATAATAAAGGCATAAAAAATTGTTTTTTATTAATAAAAAACAATTAATAACAATAATATTACCAATATTAAAGTTATAAATCAATATAAATACTATTTATATCAATTAAAGAATTATTAAAAAGAAATAATAGAGAAAAATTATTATAATAAGAGAAATAACCTACTTTTAATGCTTAATAAAATCATTTTGAGTAAATTTAGGCCTAGAAATATAAATAAAACTTATTTAAATTGTAGTTACAATAAATTTTAAGAGAAATTCCAAATTTTCTTGCTTTTATGTGGAATTGAAGTTTTTGAGAGAAATCTAAACAAAACAATTAAATAATTGTAATAATCACGTCAAAGATGAAGATTATTATAAGATAATCTTTGTTCTTGAATAATATAAAATTTTTATATATAAACAATAAAGAAATTACCTTTTTATTTAATGATTTAATGTCTTGTAAGCGTCTGAGGGGAAAACAGAGTAAAAGGAGCTCTATTTATAGTAAATACCTCCCTCCTAGAGTCCAACAGGGTTTGAGTAGACATGCAATGATCATATCCACTGGATTTGATCAATAATTTAGAGTTTGGTGATAATTACATCATGATCAAACCATCTTATCTCATTATTATGCCGTTATTTAGAGTTATCACTATAACTCTAAGTTTGATGACGTCAAGGCTTGGAAGAACCCCAAAATTCGTGAAATTTATTATTTTTAATCATAAAATAACATTATTCACCCATTGTATCACTCATATGACTGTTAAACTTAATTTAACTTTACAGTGAGTGATCATAAATGATCAAATTAAGCTCAAAGTTTGATTTTTAATAACTTTTAAGTTTTACACGCTACAGCAATTCAGAGAGTGAATTCCTATAGCTTGGAAAAACCGTATTATGCTTCCAAGAGCATTTCATTACATCTTCAAAACTCTATTTTTGATGATTTTTCTTGTAACTCATCTTTTCTATTGAAATTTAATATATTTAACTTCAAACCATGATTTCAAGGGGTTATACCTTGAATATTATAGTAAGAAATACATCATTCTTCACTAATGAACTATGAGAATCCACCTGTCCACTTTTTTTTAAGTTTGGACCACTTTCACAACAAAGTGGTCAACAGCTCTATTGATTTTAATCAATAATCCCTGACAGGTTTTAACCTTGTTTAAAACTTGAAAAATAAAGCTCATATCTGTGTTTCTACAGCTCCTACGTAATGAATTTATTTTTGGTTCATCACTCTACCATGAATATTTCAAAAGATATTAGCTAAAATCCTTGAATATATGCATTGACCAAAAAAGTGCATATATTCAGCTTAACTCATTAAGTATTGAATTTGGAGTTTAGCTTATTAATTGTTCTATATGTGGACTTTTATGGAGAATCCAATGGTTTCATTTCTTTCAAATGTTGTTTCATTGTTTTTTTAAATAATCAAGGATTTGTGTTTTTTTCATAAGGTATTATTACTTATACCTTATTAAATATTGACTTTACAGATATGCCATAAAAATGGTATATGTGTATTTTACAATGGGGAATCCAATTGTATAATTCATTTCACATGCTTATACATTGGATTTTAAGTTGTACCAAGTTTTATGCCAATTTATGGCATTTTTGTAGCTTTAAGGTACTTATTTTTAATGTATAATTATATTAAATGTTTCTTGTGACCTTTTTGGGTATGTGGTCATATCTCAAAGGTTCACAGTTAAAGAGCCGGTATTAATGTACACTAATAATGGTTAAAACCATCAGAATTATTAAATTCCAGTCCATAATCACAGAATCATCTGATCATGTCCTCCAAGGTGTTGCAGAACTTTGGCAAGTTTCTTCCACCAATCTTTCAACAGTGGCTTGGTTTCTTTCTGTTGGATTGTCTTCAAACACTAAAAAAGACAAATAAATATAAGTCTTTCATATAAGAAGTGTTATTTTGTGGTAAGATATGGCACTTTTCCGCATAAAAATTGCTTTTAGATCTTTGAAAAAATGTATTGAATAAAGAAATGAATGAAAAAGAATAAGAATAGCTTTTTTTATTGCTTTTTAATATTTTTTAATATTTTTTATGTTTTTATTTTTGAAGAATAAAAAAAATGAATATAATTCTTTTATCAATTAATTTATAATATAAAATTATTTTTAATTTATAAAATAGGGTGTTGGTAAACCCACGTAAGCTTTTAGTAAAAACACGTAAGCCCTTACGTGTTTTTACTAAAAATGTTGAGGTTGAAAATGACAACAAAAATGCCATTTATGCAATTTTTGAGGCTATCAATGCCATTAGAAATGCCATTTATGGAATTGGTAAGGCTATAAATTACATTAATAATGCCATATGTCAGGATGATACTATGATAAAGGTATAACTAGGCTAATTACAACTTTAACTGTGTATGTGACACGACATAAAATGATTTAAAAAAAGATTTATAAAGGTTTATAATAAGATAAAAGGGTTCTACTATTGAGAAATAGTGGTGGTGAGCGCTATTGAGAACCCTGGGTGCAGGCTTTATCTGTTGGATTACAATAATAAAGTCTACAATAATTAAAGATTATAAATAATACCTGATTATTTAACCAAGAGTATAACTGTTTTTTGACAGTTTACTACGTAGGTTATTCAAGAGCAGGATGAGGAAAGGCTTTTGGCTGTGAAAAGCCCTCCTTTTATCCTTAAATTGAGGTGGAAAGGCTGCTAGACCTTTCCACGTAGAGGAAGTGAAGATTTTTCACTCTCTATGACAGGCTTGTGGTTTGCAAACAGCCTGTATACCCTTTATTGGGCTCAGATGTGGTTTTGAAACCACATCTGGGCAGTTTTCACCAATGCAGGGTGAAAATTTTCATCTGGGGACCTCACAGCCTGATTCTGACGTGTATGACGCGTAGAATACTGTACAGAAACTGGATGGGACCCCAGTATTGACTTACATATGAGGTATTGAAGTAAAAACATTCTTCTTCGTCTATTTGACACCTCATATTCATGGTTATGGGATATTATCCCATGGTAAGGCTGTATCTGACAGCAGGTGGGATTTTGACCTTAAAATGGTCATAACTCTGTCAGTTTTTGAGTTATCAATCTCAAGGTGGTTCATTGAATAGCTCTGTATGGGCTCTACACAATGGTACCCAACTTGACATGGTTATCATTAAATATGACAAAGTTATCCCATGTACAAGTATTTTTGTACATTGGCGTGGTCTGGTCAAAAGCTGTATTAAGCTTGTTTGGCCAATACCTTCTGTTGTAGTTGAGTTATGAGGAAATGGATGGCACCATCAGATAGCCCTGATTGTGCTCTTTCCAAAAAGACCCCACTTCAGGTATCTCACACTAAAACTGTAAAAGTTAGATGAGAGGTGAATGTTTTGTTCACCCTTATTTGGTCTGAATTTGACCATAACTCAAGTGATACTGGTGCTAGCTCAGTTTGGCTGGTACCATTGGATAGCCCTGGCTTAGAGCTTCATTTTGAGTACCCATTTGATGGGGTTAAGCCTCTCCTTCTAGATTTTAGATGAGAGGTGAAAATTAAGGTTTATGCTCAGCACTAACTTTGAGCAGGAATAACTTTGTTATTTCTTGTCCTATGCTGATGGGACTTATATTTTCAGGGAGAGGTGAGTTTCCTCTTTCTTTTGATTCCTGTTGAGCTAATTTGGCTCAGTTCCATGTTTTGGTGGTATTTTGGCTATACCATTGGTTTATGGTATTTTGGCTGTCATGCTTGTGCTCTGGTTTTGAGTCACAGGCTGACACCATAAATGGCAATAATGGCCTTGAAAATGCCATTCATGGCACTGTTAATGTCATTTATAGCCTTAAAATTTCCATAAACGGAATTGTTAATGTCATTTGTCGCCTTAAAAATGCCATAAATGGAATTAATGGCCTTAAAAATACCATAAATGGCATTAAAAATTCCATTGATGGAATTAATAATGCCCTTTATTGCATTTAGAATGCCATTAATGGCCTTAAAATGGCCATAAATAGCCATACTTCATTTAAAACCCACCCCTTATGTCTTTTTAACATACAATTACGTGTTTTTGCCAATTGATGGCAAAAACACGTAAGATTTTAGTAAAAACACATAAGGGCTTACGTGTTTTTACCAACACCCATAAAATATCTTTTTTAATCACTAGCGTCACTCAAAGAAAGTTCTTGCAAGTCTAAGGATGTGAATAACCACGTGTAAGACAGTACAATAGCTTTTAAAATCAATAAATATAAAATTACTATATAATTTTATGAGTATAATTCTAATTTATTGGATAAACCCATTTAGAATCTTTTTAAAAAGACTTTTAAGGTAAATATCATGGCCAGGCCCCCAAATGTAAGGTTTGACTATGAAACAATAAGTAAAAATTACTAATATTTTACTTATTGTACTATTAATGTCCTTATAAATGAAATAAATAAGATAAAAAATAATTATAGTATTAAATAAATATAATAATATAATTTCTATTATAAAGAAATAATATAATAAATAAATATATTAATATAAGATAATTAATATATCTAAAAGCACGTTATTACTGTTACCAACAAATAATAAAGGCGTGAAAAATTGTTTTTTATGAATGAAAAAGAATTAATAACAATAATATTACTAATATTAAAGTTGATTATTGATACAAATTCTATTTATATTAATATAAGAATTATTAATAATAATAGTAAAGAGAAATTATTATAAAAGAGCAAATTACCTACTTTTAATACTTAATATAATAATTTTGAAAGATTTCACGCCAAAAAAATGTAAACAAAATTTATGCAAACTGTATTTACAATAAAAATAGATAAATTACAAATATTCTTTAATTTTCACGTGGAAATTGAGTTAAAGAGATTTTTGAACAAAAACAATTAAATAATTGATGTAATCATGTCAAGATTGATGATTATAATAAAGATGATCTTTGGTCTTTGATAATATAAAAGCTTTATATATAAAGAATAAAGAATTTACCTTTTGATTTAATTATTTTAGTTTTTTTGATGTGTCTGAGGAGAAAGTAGAGTCAAAAGAGCTCTATTTATAGTAAATAATTCCCTTCTAGAGTCCACCAGGCTTCTAGTAGAAGTGTACTGATGCTTTCTACTAGAAATGATCAATATTTTAAGGTTTAGTGATGATTACATCATGATCAAACCAGCTTATCTCATTATTATGCCATTATTTAGAGTTATCACTATAACTCTAAGTTTGATGACATCATAGGCTTGGAAGAAGCCTAAGATTTGTGGATTTTTATTATTATTAATCATAATATAATAGTATTCATCAGTTCTATCACTTATATTACTATTAAACTTAAAATAAGATGACAGTGAGTGATCATAAATGATCAAATTCAAGCTTAAACTTTGATCATTAATCATCTCTATTTTTTACACCCTAAAACTATTCTGAGACTGGATTCTGTTAGCTTGGAATGTCTTTTTTCAATTTTAAAGAGAATTCCATTACATCATCAAAACCCTATTTTTGATGATTTTTCTTGTAACTCAGCTTTTCTGTCAAAATTCAATATTTTATACTTCAAACCAGATTTCAAGGGGTTATACCTTGAATATTATAATGAGGGTTAGTTTATTATTCAAATATGAACCAGTAGAATCTGACTGTCTACTTATTTTTAAGTTTGGACCAATTTCACAACAAAGTGGTCAACAGCTCTATTTATTTTATTCAATAATCCATTACAAGTTTTAACCTTGTTTATAGCTTGTGAAATAAAGTTCATATCTGTATATCTACAGTAATTACGTGCTGACTTTATTTTTTGTTTATCTCTCTATCTTGTATATTTCAAGAGATATTAGCTAAAAACCATGAATATATGCGTTGACCAAAAAAGTGCATATATTCAGCTTAATTCCTTAAGTATTAACTTTAGAGATTAGCTTTATAATTATTTTTTGGTAGATATTTATGGAGAATCCAATGGTACGATTTATTTCACATGTTGCGTCATTGGTTTCTGAGATAAATGGGGTTTTGTACCTTTTTTAAGATATTATTACCTATACTTCAGTAATTATTGACTTTTCAGATATGCCATAAACATGACATATGTGTATTTTACCATGGGGAATCTAATTTAGTAACTCATTTCAAATTTTCATTCATTATATTCCGAGTTAATTCAGATTTTGCACTTATTTATGGTATTTTACTAATTTTCAAGATAATTATCATAAGTATAATTATTACAGAAGTTTTCCTGTGACCTTTTTTGATATGTGGTCATATCTCAAAGGCTCATAAGCACTGAACAAAAGCTCTCAGCTGTTCCCCATGCAACCCCTCCCATCTTTTTTTAATTCATCAAAGTATTCCTATACTTTGTTTATTTTTCCTTCTCAGAAATTCTCAAGAATCTAATTTCGAAAGTATTCATTAAATCATGTTGAAGGCCATTGACTCACTATTTGAAGAGCTTAAAGCTTACTTTATTCTCTTTATTTATTCAGTCTTTATTTTGAAACATTATTCTAATAAATTAAGATTAACTTGTATGGAAACATCCTTTCCAATAATTTTTCCCAATTTCTATGATTATAATCATCACTCAAGGAGACGTATTTTACTTATTATAAAATTATTGGATCTTATTTCTCCAAAATATTCATAGTTTTAAGGAGGAAAACCCATTCTTAATTTAAATTTGGACAGGATTCCCTCAAAATAATTAACATTTTAACTTTCACATTCATCATTACTTATTATTATCATTGTGGGAAATAAATTCAACCTTAATTTTTGATTCATCTGAAAACAAGCATTCTGGTAAATAGAATTCCTTAATTCTTAATTTATCCTCATTGTTTAAGCCAACATGAAAGATAAATTAAAATCAAAGAAATTCAACAATCAAGGAAGCGGAATGAAAATAAGATCAAAGAAGCAATTAATGCTACAAGTATCAAAGAATTCCTTTTCAAGGCTCCCCATATAGCTGGATGAAGTTTCAAAATCCACAAGAATTCATGAAGTGAATTGTAAGGAACTCAATTGATGAGAGAATTTGAATATCATTCTACTAACTATAAGCATCATGAGGGAATTTCAATGTTCTCACAATCCAAAAATTGAATAATATTCATTACCTATGTTTGTTTCCACTGTATATATTGAGTTGAGAAAATGTTAATAAAAATTGAAGGGGGAGTAAAAATGTCAGAATACAATTAATGTGAGTTAAAATAGGGATACTTCCAGAGATACACTCAGACATAAGCTGAAGATACTGTAAAGGACCTGTATGCAAGTCCCCAGCTTTTTTCTGTGGTGTAAGCATGAAAATTCCTTTGAAGAAATGTCATTTTGGGTTTAAAGAACTCAAAGCACTGGTACATGTAGCATATTGTTTATGCCTTGGAATTGACAAAAACAAAGCTGCAGAAGTGCTACTGAAACCTATACCTCAGAACAAAAAGGAAGTTCAGTCATTTTTGGGGTTTGCAGGATATTACAGGCAAAACATTAAGGACATTTCATCCATAGAAAGACCTCTTTATAAATTATATGACAAGGACACAGTATTTGAAATGACTGTTGACAGAATCAAAGCTTTGAAATTTTTGAGACAAGCATTGACCATTGCTCCACTGTTACTGATTCCAGAATTAAAGCTTTGCTTTAAGCTTTATATTGATGAATCAGGAGATGGACTAGGTGCTGCACTTCATCAAGTCCAGATTATAAATGATAAAACTGTGGAAGGACCCATATGTTTCATATCCAGCAAAATCAAACCAACTGAAGCTAGATATGGGGCAAGTCAGATGGAATGTTTATGCCTTTTCTGGGCTTTAGCAAGACTCAATTACCTCCTAGAAGGATGTGTTTTTGAAGTAATAACAGATTGTACCGGTGTTAAATCACTTTTAAACATGAAAACACCCAACAGGCATATGCTCAGATGGCAAATAGCCATACAGGAGTATAGAGGTAATATAAATATTGTGTATGAAGATGGAAATATTCATAAAAATGCAGATGGACTGAGCATATGGCCATTAACAAATGGTATTGATAATCCTTCTTATGTGCCAGGAGAAGCTTACCTACAGATCCCAATAGAAGGAATCAGTGTTACAGATGTGAACACAACACTCTTTGAGGAAGTAAGAAACAGCTATGCTCAAGATACAAATTGTAGCATTATATGCCAATTGCTTACTAAAGACTGTAAAGACAACTCTTTGATACATGCCTTAGATGAAATATGGAAGAAATCATATGATGAAGAAAGATTCCACTTACTAGATGGTATTATTTACCACAGAACTAAGCATGCATGTGTAATGACAGTTTTGGACAGGTCCTTAATAGATCTAGTACTGAAAGAATGCCATGACAGCCCCTCACCAGGGCAAATCTCGCGTCAATCATCGGCGATTGACTTCATGTTGGACAACGGTCAGTATAAAATCTTGCTTCAGTCGCGTTAGTGTCACTTTATAGTCAGTGGATTTAGTGGGTCACGTCACGTCAGCGTCAAGACAATGTCAATCATCACATGTGTCACATGAGAATGTCACTCAAAGCCCAACCCCATTTCAACACTATTCGGAATGTTTGGGTAATTTCACCTCATTGGCTTCCGCATCCCCACCTAATCGGCCGTGACACTTCGCATGCTTACGCGCCCGCACCGCCCTCCAGATGAGACTCCGACACTGCCACCCCATCTCCCTCCTCACCACTCCTTATGCTTTCACACCCCTGCCCTTACAACCTTATGCTTGCGGAGTGCCCTCCCGACATTCTCCTGACACCACTGATCCTTACGCTTGTGTAGTGCCCTCCCAACATGCTCCCAACACTTCTTACCATCCTTACACTCGCGGAGTTCCCTCCTGACATGCTCCTGACACCACTTATCCTTACGCTTGTGTAGTGCGCTCCTGACATGCTCCCAACACTGCTTACCATCCTTATGCTCGCGGAGTGGGCTCCCGACACCACTTATCCTTACACTTCCATATTACATCCATAGTCTATGGTAGCTTGTTGGCATACACGATGAATGAGATCTCCAAAATATGTTGGGTGGCCTTCTCTGCCAACAGGACCTAAGGGGAAATTGGTCAGTATATGCTCAATGTTGTGGTTATGGTTTAAATCATGAGACTCAAAAGTTAAAACCTAACAAGTGGACTATTTAAGACAAGAATTGTGTCTCCTGTTTCCCCGACAAAACCATTTTATTTCATATCATTCAAATGGAACACTTTGCTTATTCCTTACCTCATGATCATTTAATAGTTCAAAAGTTGACTTTAGTAGGTTTCTCACTAGTCAACCTTATTCAATGTCTCACAGGGAAGTGATTTCATTTTAATGATATGAAATAATTTGCAACACATCACCTGCTTGAATTTCCCGACCAATCATCTTTTGCAAATGCAATACAATTTCAACAGAAAGTTCCAAGTCTGTTGATGCGCAGGTTTATTTTGGTCAGCTTGTGGTTCTAAAATATATTTTTTCTAGAATATTCAATAACTCTTAAACTGCTTTGAATTGATATTTGACTTCTTTCAAACTCACCAAAATTATCCAATATTACCTCAAAAATAATGAATTATTTTAAACTTATTTTACTTCGACCTTTTTTCTTCAATTTGGATCTTTTTATTCAAAAATTTTCAAACAAGTTATCAATCAAATTGTCACCATCTATTTGCTTAATAAACTACGTCCTCTATGGCCCAAACCCCGGGAAATTTAACTGAATTCAATGAATAACCAACTTCAGCCCCAGAGAGTGGAAGTGAAATCTCTGATATAGCCAGTAATCGCAAATTAGGCATTGAAGTAGAGAGCCAGTCACATGGAGGTAATCAAGATCCACCAGTTCTTCCAGAATGTGAGTATGCATCCATCTTGAATATTTCAAATCTCTCAAAACCTGATATTGTGTCATAGCCTTTATTTCAGGTCAGCCTCCAAGCTCTCAGAAACCAAATTTTAAAAGTTATGAGAAGGAAAAGACTGTTGAACCTTGTGCACCGACAGAAGATGATGGGCAAGATGATGTAATTTTCAGTGGGGAGGTGGAAATTATATCCAAGGAGCAATTTGTCTCCAACATTGCTCAAACAATGCCCAGGCTTAAAAAAATTCAAAATGATAGTAAAATTCCTGATTATGTGCGTCAAGATATTGCTGAAACCATGAGCCTCCCAAAATGGATTTGAACGGTAAGTCCATTACTAATTTAAAACAAAATTGATAAAAATAGCTGCTTACAATATATCGGCAGGTGTGGAGGTGGAAGAATCTCTACCTGAAGGATCTCGAGTCGTAATTCGATTTCCAGGCAAAGGATCAGGAAAAAGACCAAATATACATGCAACCAAAAAAACAAACAAAAAACGCCGTACCTTTGAATGCGCAAAGGATTCTTGGGATCAAGGTGATGAAATGATCAATGTTGAAGTGGACCATATTGATAATGAACCTCTGCATACTGAACCCCCCCCATACTCAATGAAAAAATTCATGATGAAGCTCCACATAGTGAAAGCCCCCCAATACTCAATGAAACAATCCATGATAAACCCCCTCCCCCCTCTCCTTGGAATATTCAAGCCTTTCAAGAAAGGGAGACAATTAAACATGATACAATGGGACAAGATATGACTGATATAATTCCTGACCCTGAGCCCAAAGTGTCATTGTCTGCTAATTTTCAAGGAATATTTTTATCCCGCATGGAAGAGTTTTCTGGCATTTTGAATTATCATTCCAATATTACTCAACAATCATGGAAAAGGGGGCTTGATAATATCAATAGTATTTACACAAATTTATGGGAACATTTACCAACAAAGGATGCTCATACATTCCTGCCTGTTGGTATTAAGGTGATCAATAACAGAGAGCTTAAAATATCGGCCTGGCTGGAGGACCTTGAGATGGCAGGTGAGTTTTATCTTTGTGCATGATACATGATTATTGGCTGTTTACTGGTGATATAAATTGCAATATACAGGGTTAGATTTTTTTAAGCCAACAGAAACAGAAGTGTTTTTTGATCACAACATTTGGAATCTCAAATTGATGAAGGAATCAGCTAAACCTCCAGATAATCTCCCAAAATCTGAACACTCCTTTAAAATGGTTCAGAGCCTTCTTTACCCCACCAATCCAGTTAAACATTTTTGGGCAAATTTTATGTTTGAATCCATTAATTTAGTCTCATACAATGTGATTGCACCAACATCAAATTTGACCGATCCTCTTGGACTGAAACGGGGAGAAGTTGAATACCTTGCCTCCTGCCTGAGTAAATCAAAGCAACTTGCAACCCAACTCAGCATTGAAGGTGGCGGGGCTGACAATGAGACATCCACAAAGCCGCAAAAGAACCTGGAGGATCTAATGGATACAGCTATCCATTTGATGATTGTGTACAACATGGTACGTGCACATACAAAGGTCAAATTTAATGGCATCAAAGGCAAACTCATGAACTTACAAAAAAATGAGCCCATTAAAGATCTTTTGATGTGTCACAAGAATCTTGGAATAAATCAAATTTGCTATGGTATATTAGCGGCTTTCTGTGCGGCGGGGGTTTGTGGTTTGATGGTATGCTCAGATGACTGCAGAACAAGCTCAGTTAAAGGGGCTTTATCACTAATTTACATTTCTGAAAAACCTTCAGAGGGTAAAAGTCTAGTGGAGCCAGTGTGGCTACATACTAATAAGTATATATTTAATTTACTGAATGAAAGTTTCTTCTCATCAGAGTCTTTTAACCCCACTGTACCTCTTAGATTTGAATTTGCACGATGCTTAGTATTAGATTTTGGTGATGCCTGGGTGATGAAGCACGGTCTAGGTTCAAGTGATGAGGTCACCTTGACTGCCACCATGTCAGCTAAAGTCACAACCAGGATTGACCCGTTTTAGATTAGCTTTGTACTAGATAGATTGTAATTGAATTTTAGAAAGTTATTTATGAATTTAATCATCATGAATTCCTCTCCTACTAATGCCCTGATGCCACAGTCTGAATACTAATAGTAATTGTATGGAGGCATGCCTCTGTACACCATTGAAAAGACTCCAACAAGATGCAAGCTGAGTCAGGCAGTTGTGCCCACAAGTAGGACATGCGGGGGCATTGTGGGAAGTCGCATTTATCACTTCCCGGCAGCCCATAATAGGCCAAATGTTCCTGTGTCTTTCAAGAGGACTAGGATAACTAGGGATCCAAAACAGGTTGCATATTCCATTTGCGCGTGGACGCGATATTCCACATGGTTGGATTGGAAAGTGATTGCATGGGAACATCAATATGTCAAATTGAATAATGCACTATCCACTGCAATTTTCAGGTTCAGGTATTTGAGATTGCAAATTTGCAAAGGTCAGGTGTGATCTTTCTTTTTAGCCACAATTAAAAAAGATTCATTGACCGCAATCCAATTTAGGTGATATTAATAAATCAGTAATCATTTGGTTTCATTTCAGTTTCCACTGCAAACATGCCATTCAAAAAAAAAGGAAAAGAGCGTAAAAGGCAACTCGCGGGAAAGTGTTGGGCTGAGGAAGGAAATTGTGAGTTTCCCACTTAATCTCAATCTATATATATAGATATATATATATGCTTCCACATTTAGGTGGCACCCTCATTGGGCCCCATGGAAGAACATTGGCTTTGGTCAGTTCAGATTGTGCCAATGTCATGTGGGCTCCAACAGGGAAGTCAAAGGATGTGTGCCGAATATAGCTCCTTGGGCATTGGGCACCATTCTGGACTCAAAACTCCTTAGCTTCAAATGGCAGGAAGCAGTATCTGATATCTTGTCTGCTTCAACAAATAGTGATCCCTCAGCCACTCGGGAATAGTGGGAGATCCGGAAAGACAAATGAGCGCACAAAGACCCAAATGAATAGGTTGTTTTCCTCCTCTTGCCCAACAGCACAAATATCAATGCCAGTATCAGCAAATATGACCCCAAGTTAAATTCGGAGGCTTGTGGATGTCAATCAGATCAAAAGCATTAACTTTGGCCGTGTGGCAATTTTCTCTTCAACCGGATTACCATTGCCCTTGTAGAATTCTGACCATTCACAACAATGAGTGAAGTCGAGGTCAATCAATGGGATGAACTATCACAATTCTTATTTTGCAAAAAGAGATTCACCGACCCGATTGCAACAAATGGAGCATTACTGGAGGGATTTATGTTCACAATTGGGTGGCGCAAATGCAGCACAAAGAATGAACAATTTAGTCTTTATGGAAGTGTCGGGAAAATTGAAAACACAAAAGATGAATGGCAGAACCAAGGTGCCAATCTTAGCTCGGTGGGTTGAATTCTAGGTCAATACTTACAATATTTTGGGGATAATTTATTTGAGAAGATTCAAAATTGCAACAACTCATTGGGGGTTCCGCATTTTAATCAAGTCAACTATGAAGGCAATATTCCCGCAAATCAGGGTGCATGCGAGTTTGCTTCTGCACTTGGTTTCACCATTAATGGATTCAAAAACTCACCTCATCTTGATAAGGATGCATTGCTGTATGCTTCGGGATGGTGGTTTCAAGCTGATAAGCAGACCGGCCAAATTCAAAGAGATGCGTCAAAGTGGTGTACAGGGGGAAAATTGATTTTCCCAAATGAGCATTTTTGGATTGATCCATCCAATTGTCAAGGGCTCATTCAGGTAGTGTGGGCCAGGAGTACATTTGTTCATTATACTGATCCAGCACAGGACAAGAAAAGCACAACACTAGTGGGTATGTCCGCACAATGTTCAAGGAGGTTGGAAAAAACAATGTGCCAAAAAAGGCACAGCTATTATGAGATTGGAAAGGGAGCAGGCTATCAAATGAGGGATGTTCATACAATCTCATGACAATTTAAAGAATGGGGAGATTTGCATGTGTGTTGGAATTGCAGCGTGATGGATAAATAATGGTGGGGTAAGGCAGAGGACAAGATACACCAGGATTGGATGGTTTGGAGTGCGGGAGATTGGTTGAAGTGGATTATGTACGGTGGCATGCCATCGTGCATACGTCCTGGCTTGTTGATCTTAGCCAGGATGCCAATGCTTCATATGCAAATCCTTATGCTTGTGCAGGTTCCGACCATGCTAAAAGTTCCTTACGCCTATGCGGGCTTCCGACGCTTCACACGCAAATAATTACGCTTGTACAAGCTCCCAACAATTCAAAAAAAACCCTACGGCGGTGTAGGCTCCCAACAGTTCACACACCAATCCTTACACTTGTGAAGGTTCCCAACAATGCTAAAATTCCTTATGCCTGTACAGGCTTCTGACGGTTCACACGCCAATCCTTATGCTTGTGAAGGTTGCCAACAATGCTGACAATTTCTTACCCCTATGAAGGCTCCCGACAATTCACACCACAATCCTCAGGCTTGTGAAGGTTCCCGACAATGCTAAAAATTCATTACGCCTGTGCAGGCTTGTGACAATTCACATGCCAATCCTTACGCTTGTGAAGGTTGCCGACAATGCTGACAATTTCATATGCCTGTGCAAGCTCCCGACAATTCACACGCCAATCCTTACACTTGCGAATGGTCCCGACAATTTAAACAATTCAATACATGACTAAGATTAATAGCGTGTGACCATAGGAAAGGCAATGTCTCATGAATATGGAGTGGATTGCTCATATGCAGGAACCTCCTGCTTTTTTACAGTTCAGATTTGATATGGCTCTAAACCATGGAAGAAGAAAATATAGCAGACGGTAACGGTGACTATTGGCACATTTTTGGAAAAAGAGGTTCACACAAACAAATACTCACTCTAACCTTTGGTGGGGTACTTACAAAAATAATTCTCACGCAATCAGGGCTTTTATCTAAGGAGGAAATAAATAATTTATATGTGAACAAAAAATCTAATAGAAATCAAACATGACAATGATTGAATAAAAATAATTTATTTAAAAGAAAGTATTACAAAAGAAAAAAAGTGGAAATAATGAGATTTTTTTTTAAATATTTATATTTTTAGGAATTCGGAGGCTATCCTGGTGATGTCCTCCTTTGGATAAGCCTCCAGTTCCTGGGCAAGGAGGGAGTTTAGTTCCTCCCGGAATTCCCAGTGGATCTCAGCTTGATGAGTTGCAACCACAAAAGGAATCATTTGCAGCAAGCGGCAATGCTCCAACAAGATCCGGTTGATCGATTTGTGGACAATGGCTCAAGGAATCATCAAAGTTGGTCGTAAGTTGGTGAATTCCTGGCAAGCCTCATTGTGGGAATGAGAGGGGCTTTGCACCGGGGGGGAGGAGGAATTGGGGTTCTTGGGGGCACTGGGGAGGGAACCGGGGCTGGAGTGGAGGGGGGGAACAGGATGGGAAGGTGGGTGAGTCGGGGGAGGGGGAGGGGGGGCTCCAATGGGCATATTGTCGATGATAATTATGTAGCCGGGAGTGGCGGGACGAGCTGGAGATGGTGAAAGAAAACGTGAGGAAAGGTTGAGAGGAGTGAAGAAAGAGAAGTGGTGACTTACCAAAAGGTTCCTCCGTGGATTGCATAGGACTCAGGTGGTTGGGAGGATGGACTCGGGCCAGGAATAGGTGGCTCTTTGGTTGGGGAGGGTTCTAGAAAAGGAGTAAGAGTCAGTTAACTTGACTTGAAAGTGAAAGTGAGAATAAAATGAAACTTTGGCTGCTTACCATGGAATAATTCTTCTGACCATCAGGTGCCACTTGGGCCTGGAGTGGGTTGCCGCGGGGTTTGCTTGTGAGGCAAACTGTAAGAAAAACTTGAAGAATTAAAGATAAATCACTCACTAATATTCCAAAGAGCTTATTGAAAGACAAGATAGAGAGATTTGACATAGAATTGTGTATTCAGAGGATCAAAATGAATTTATGAATGTATTACAACAATATATAGTTGATTTCTATGATTTCACGTCTTTCTGATTGATTCTGAAAGAATAAAACACCTAAGAAAAGTTTTAACTAATACTTACTTGTTGGTAATACTGATATAAATGGTTAATAAGATGATGATGATACGGAAAAAACAGCAAGAAGAGGCTTCTTTTAAGTCAACAACAGCTCACAGAGGCGTGCTATGGAGCAAACTGAAAAACCATTGAGTGAGAAAACAATAAACCTTTTTGGATTAATGATTGCATCATCTGTTGTCGCGTAAGATTATCCTAATTACTTAATTGATGCTTTTACGTGACTACCAACCCCAATATGGTTAAGAATAAAAGGAGTAACATCTGTAAATCTTCTTTTATTGGAAAATAATAATTTACTTCTCAAAGTTATCAATGTTATTGCCAATTTCATCACAGGTTTTAATTACTGTGAATTTTTTAAGATTCAATGTTTCATGTAGAATGGTCAAAAATGGATTGTAAGTAAAGCTTTTAATTTTACTAGTAAAACTGTAATTCTTTTTGGTCTTACCATAGATAATACAGTTCTCCACTAGTCCTGAAAGTTTCAGAAGGATTCATTAAGAATTGTATTTTTGATGAATTTTTGAAGTTTTTACCTCATTTCTACGTAGAATTGCAAATATCAGTGTTTCACTGGTTGCTATGAGGTAAATCAATGGATACAAGTCCCAAAAGGGTTTTAATTACTCTTTTGGGGTTTATCCATGGAAGGTCATTAAGAATTGACGTGGTTACAGGAGTCTAAGTAGCTCTTTACCTCCTTGGCACATCAAAATAGCAGGTTATTTGCTATTTTCTTAAGATTTACAGTAGTTGTGACATGGTAACCAAGTTCCCCAAGAGGTTTAGTTTACCAATTGGGTCAAGATCAGCCATGGAACCAAGCTTGGGAGCTATCCACGCCTCTGAGTCCTCAGAAGTTGGGTACCCTGGCTCTCTTTGATGTCTTTTGTCCCCCTTGCCTATTTTTTACATCAAAATAGTAATTTAAGCTTAAAGTGAGATATCCACTATGGGTGTACCAAACGTCCATGTAAGAATACCATGATATTACGTGCTCAAAAAATGCATAACACTATTCTTAGTGTATATGTAACATGGGATTTCTCACTTTCCCATTATTTTGGCGTGAAATTAAGAAAAACAAAACTTTTCACAGATCTTTTATGTGGTATTGATGATGTGGTATTGAAGTATTTTCCATTTTACCACTTCAAAGAGTTAATTTGAGCTTATTCACTCTATGGAGCTACCCTAGGTGAAATTTTGTGTATAATCCAAATCTGGCCTTAAATCCATGGATTTACTTACTCAATAAAAAGTTATTCATCTTTTCTGAAATCAAAAATGATGAATTTTGAATATATTCATGATTTATGAGTTATGTATAATTCAAAATTTGTTTTTAAGATAATTGTGGCCTATATGGGTATGTAAAATATACCTCAAGGTTCACATTCCCTCCCACCAAAAAATAAAATTGTACTACAATTTTATTAGTGATCAAAGAATAAGGCCCCAAAGGGGGTTAATGTCCACTGTCCAACCTCTTTACATTACTCAGATGAAGTAATTTAAAGCACATTTATAGACATATTCAGGCTTGAGGCCTTCTTTCATGTCTAAATCTTCTTAAGAGTTTATCTGAGTTAGGTATTTCTGATTCTGCCATCCATTCATCTTCATGTACTGCATTTCTATATGTGACGAGATATTCTCTTTGATTTTTACCCCTAACTCTCCTTTCTTTAATAACTTTCTTTATCTTTTTGTCTTCATTCTGTTCCACAGGTGGTACAGTTAAAGGATTTGGGTTTCTTAAAGGAAACAATTCTTTGTCAGCTTGTTGATAAGGCTTTATCAAGCTGACTGGATAGGTGGGGTGTTTATTTTCCAATTGACCACTCAATTCCACTTGAACTGCATTGGTTCCATGTAAAGCAACAATAACATAAGGTCCTACATCAGAATCTTTTAGTTTCTTTGGGCCTTTGATATTATTAAAATTCAAGGTTGAAACTAAAACTAAGTCCCCTACTTTGAAGTCTGGTACTTTATGACTC
Organism: Austropuccinia psidii; assembly: GCA_023105745.1. Lineage (NCBI taxonomy): Eukaryota > Fungi > Basidiomycota > Pucciniomycetes > Pucciniales > Sphaerophragmiaceae > Austropuccinia > Austropuccinia psidii. The sequence goes on from JALGQZ010000007.1 coordinate 39,895,703, forward strand.
TTGTCCCACTTCTGTTTTTCATAATTAAAAGCATCATCCATACTTTGTTTTGCATGAAGTCTTACTTTATCAAGCATTATCTTGAAGCTGGAAGCTGTAGGATGAATGTCAATCAAGTCTTTCCTCAGTGTGTCTGCTGGGAGTCTTGGATTCCATCCTTTTTCTAACATAGCAGGAGTTTGTCCTGTGGAAGAATGGACTGATGTCTTGTATGCCAATTCTAGTGCAGGTATCAGAGTGCACCAGTCATGGGTAAAGCCATCTGAGTCTTTGAATTCTAATCCATAAGCACAGAATCTCCTGATCATGTCTTCTAAAGTCTGAATCATCCTCTCTGCTAGCCCATCTGTTTGAGGGTGATATGCTGCAGAGAATGATAACATAGTCCCAAACAATCTATGATGATTAGTCCAAAGTGCAGATGTGAACTTGGGATCTCTGTCACTTATGATATTCTTAAATAATCCTGTATGAGAAATAACTCTACTCCATAAAAGAAGAGCTGTATCCATAGCAGTGTCATCTTTATGAAATGGTAAGAATATGGGAGTTTTGCTATATCTGTCTACAATGACTAAACAAGCATTATAGCTTCTGTCACCACTTGGAGGAAGTGCTGTTACCCAATCCATGTGACCAACTTCCCATGGGGATTTTGGTTCTTGAATATGGATCATTAATCCAAATTTCTTGCCTGTACTCCTGTTTGCTTTTTGGCATCTGTCACAGGTATGGAAATATTCAATGGTTTCTCTTCTCCAAGATGGCCACCATGCACAGTTCTGCACTTTTTCAAGTGTTCTGTCTTCTGACAGGTGTCCAGAGTAGATACTATCATGACATTCATGAAGAATGGTATTGATAAGTAATATACTGCACAATGTCATAACACAAGAATGTTTTGTTCTGTGGTAAATGATTCCATCAAACAAGTGAAATCTTCCTTCAGAATAGGAATTTTTCCAAACTTCATCAAGTGCATTAACTAAAGATGTATCTTTGCAGTCTTTATCTAATAAAGAAGTCAAGATATGGCAATTCTTGTCTTGTTTATAAGATTCTCTGACCTCCTCAAAGAATTCAGTTCCAATATCAGTTATGTTAATTCCTTCAATTGGAATCTGTGGTTCAGCTTCCAAAGGTACATAATCTGGGTTATCAGGAGTGTTGGCTAAAGCCCATCTACTAAGTACATCAGCATTCTTGTTAATGTTTCCTGCTTTATGAACTATAGTCATGTTTCCTCTATATTCTTGAATAGCTATTTGCCATCTCAACATATGTCTGTTGGGAGTTTTCATGTTAAGAAGTGATTTTACTGCATTACAGTCAGTTATCACTTCAAAAACACTTCCATCAAGGTAATAGTGTAATTTCTCAAGTGTCCATACCAAACATAAGCACTCCATTTGGCTTGCACCATATCTGGCTTCTGTTGGTTTGATTTGCCTTGAGATATAACAAACTGGTCCTTCTGTAGGTTTGTCATCAATAATTTGGACTTGATGTAAGGCTGCCCCTAATCCATCTCCACATGCATTAATGTACAACTTAAAAGGAATATTCCAGTAAGGCATGAGGAGTAAAGGTGCTTCTGTAAGGACTCTCTTTATCTTCTCATAAGCTTTAATTCTTTCCTGTGTCATCTCAAATAAAGTCTGTTGATCACAGATTCTATAAAGTGATTTGGCTAGAATTGCAAAGTATTTTAAATGTTGCCTATAGTAACTAGCAAATCCAAGGAAAGACATAATTTATTTTTTATTCTTGGGTATTGGCTTAAACAGTACTGCTGCCACTTTATTTTTGTCAATACCCAAGCTTAAACCAGAAACAACATGTCCTAATGCTTTAAGTTCTTCAAAACCAAAGTTGCATTTCTTAAGTGAAATTTTCATATTCACTTCTGCAACTTTGTGAAGTACACTTGCAAGTCTTTCAAGGTGTAAAGACCATGAGTCAGAACATATGATAATATAATCAATATAAATGATAAGCCATCCTTCAGACAATTCTGTGGGGAAGATGGTATTAATCATCCTTTGATAATGAGATGGAGAATTTTTAATGCCAAATGGCATTCTAAGATGCTCAAAAATACCACAGTGAGTGATGATTCTAAGTAATTTCTTAGCTTTAGGCATCAAAACATTTTGATGGAAGCCTTTCAATGCATCCATTGATGTTATATACTTGGCTTTGAATAATTGAGTCAAGGTTTCTTGGATTCTAGGTATTGGATACCTATCTGGCACTGTGTAGGTATTCAATGCTCTGAAATACCCAACCATTCTTGACTTACCATAATGCCAAGCAATCATAACAGGTGTTGTTGCTTCAACCTCCTCATTATGGCCTACTTTCCTTAGTACACCAAGTTGAATTAACTCTTGGATATGTTTCTCCAAGGCTTCTCTAGCTCTGGGACTGGCTGGATAAGCTGGTCCTCTAAGTACTGGGGGATATGGTCTGTCAATATTAAGAGTAATATCAACTTCATGTCCTCTTATAGCACCTAATGGTTCATTATCAGAGGCAAATGCAGTATTTTATGTGTATAACACGTCAATAAGTTCATTCCTCATTTTTGGTGACAAAGATGGATTAATATGTGCTTCAACAAGTTGATTAGACACAAATTCATCTTTATAAGTATCTTTGACAGAAGATACCACAGATATTTTTTTTGGCATATTGGAGAAAGCAAATTTTTGTCTTTTGTTATACCCAATTGTGAAATATCTGTCTTTATGGTTATTGATGTCAATACCATAGATATTCAAGTAACCATTTCCAAGAATGAGGTTCTGAGATGTGCAATTATCCATTACAACAATTTCAGTTTTCATCCTTACACTTCCTGCTGGGTGTGGGAATACAAGATTAGTGTCTAATATACCCAATGGATACATATTGTTACTGGCACTACTAAATTGTACACCTTCTATTGGTAACATATGGTTCTTCCATCCAGGAAGTATAATTTGGAGATAATCTTTGCCCACACAAGTGCAAAATGCCCCTGTATCCAAATTTACTTTGGCTTCAATATCACTCATCAAAACTGATGTGATACAGGATGCTCCAGCAGTATAACCCTTTACTTTAGCAGGTTTTGTTTTACACATTCTGGCATCTTGGATATTGGTCAGGTTGCAGCAATCCTCACTGTACTGTGGCAAGTGGGTATGGACTTCTGTGACCTCAAAGAAAGCTGTGAGGTTTTCAATGGGATAGTCCTCTACTGGTGTATCTTCAGAGACTGCAGAATCTTGATCAGATTATTCCTTCTCTTCAGTACACTGAATATCTTCAATGACTTGAGCTTCATTGATTTTTGTCTTTTTTGTGCAAGTGTTGGCTAAATGTGAAGTGCTTCCACATTTATGACACTTTAAGCCAGGTTTTTCTGGTCTTTTATCCTCTCTGGGAATCTTGGAGGTCATCTTGGATTCTGTTGGGATTTTAGACCAAGTTTTACCAATTCTTGTTCTGGAAATGATATCTTCCATAGCATTAATGTAGTCTTCTGTTGAACAGGGTTCTACACATCTGCTTTTGATAGAATGTTCCAATTCTCCTCCACACTTTTTTAATATTTTCATATTAATCATAGTGTCGGACATATCTGGTTGTAAAGCAGATAATCTTTCTTTTTGTTTGAAGAACCAAGTAAGTGGTTTATCTTTTTCTGAGTTAAAAATGGCATTTTTAAAGGCATTTTCTATTTTAAACCTCCAAGAATCATTGGCCCATTTTGTAATCATTTCAGATTTCCACCAAGACCAATCATGTTTACCATGATCAATCCTCATTTTGTAATACCATTTCTTTGCAGTTCTGGTAAACAGACAGTGTAATTTTCCCACTATTATTTCATTAGGTATATTAAAGTCTTCTTGCAACATATCAATAGTCCTGATGAATTCAATATGGTTGTATTCTCCTTCACCAGAGAATGTTGGCCATTCTTCTATTTTGGGAATATCTCTTGCAGAGTAGACATTTTCTCCCAAGAATGGGGTGAGACTTTCTTTAACAGAAAGTTTTTCTTCAGTTAAAGGTGTAGAATGTCTTGGAATATGTGGTTCATGATTCTTATGAATTTTTTCCACACTTGCAATTATTTCATTCTTCAACTTCTGTCTTTCACTGTCACTTTTTGCTAAGTGTATAGCAAATTGGTTGGTATTCTCAACTATTTTTAAGACTTGGTCTTGTAAAATTGTAAGTTGATTATTCACCTTAAAAATGGCAAGTTCTTCCATCTCATCATGCTGAACTTTGCACATGTTTTCAATTCCTTTGCAAGAATTGGTAATTGAGTCAAGTCTGGCATGTGTCACTTGGTGCAATTCAATGTATGTCTTGTCATTTTTCTTTAATTCAACTATATCTGATGCAATTTTAGTTGACTTTCTATCAAGTTTACCAATTTCTACATAAATACTAGTCTGTACACCAATTATTTGCGTGGAAATTTTCTGTTCATCCTTTCCTGCTCCTTGGCTGTGAATTCCATCAGAGTCCTGGCCATATTGAAGACACTGTCCACGGCTGAAGGCTCCAATTTGGGGATCCTGTACCCTTGTGGGTAAGGTCTGTGCCAATTGGCTTTGCCTTTTCCTTTGCCTTGATGATTCTTGGGAACCTTCTGCTTCTTCTGAGGTCCCTTGGGCTTGTCCTTGGACACTTCTGGAGCTGGTTTGGAGCTGGTAGACGCCACTGGTGCCTCTGTCTCCAAAGCTGGAGTCATTTCCAACTCTTTCTTCTGGTCTATAGATAAAAGACTTTGGTTCCTCAACCAATTCTTTATCTTTTTGACCTTGTCTTTGCAAGACAGGGGGCTCCATCCTCCTAAGAGTTCTATGGTCTTCTCCTGACCCAGAAAGCTCTTGATGTGTAAGTAGGAGTTCATGGCCCCCTGCCAAAGGCTTGAGCAGATTTCCCACTATTCCTCTTTGGCTGCTCTGAACCAATTCTTGTACTGGCATTGATATATTTCTATTGCTGCCACTTGAAAATGGTTTAGCCCTAGAAATAATATCATGAATTAGTTCAAGCTCAGAATTTACATCAAAATCTGTAGGTACAGACCTTGGGGAATGGGGGGCAACTCTGGCAACCTCCAGATGTGTCTTTCTTGTGGAAGATTTGGCACTTCTGGATTTAGTCTTGCCTCTTCCTTGTCCACATCCATCTGGTTGGACTGAATAGTTGCTTCCATTTCTGGTATGCACCATTTTCAAGTCAATTTAAAGATAAAAAGTGAAAATATAAGATAAAATACACACCTTTTGGTGGTAGTTTAGCTTTTTCTGAGTTAAATAAGGTGCCTCTTTTAGCAATTTGCCCCTCAATACTTTCTTCAGATTCTGCTTCTGAAGATTCAGGACTATTGATGTATCTTTTACTGAGTCTGTTGCCAGCTGCATAGTATTTGATTAAAGACACCTAAAGAGAAAATATGATAAAAGAAATTATTTTTATGATTTAAGATATTTTTAAAAGATTTTTTATAAGTTTTATAATTTTTTGATATTAAAAGAATATTCTTTTCAAAGAAAAAGGTATTAAAATTTAAGGATTTGAATAAAAAATTAAGTCAGAGTAACTCAAAGAATAATTTTATAAGTTTTTGGATGTGAAAAAGCCACGTGTAAAAACAGTACAAAATTAAACCAAATTCCTCAATGAAATAATATTTTAAGACAATTTCAAAAATAAAAATAATCTCTTCTTTAAATTGAAGAAAAAAAATACTAAATTAATTTATTTTAGAACTTAAAAATATATTAATTAAGGGTAAAAGGTTCAAAAAACACGGCCAGGCCCCCAAATGTAAGATGTGACTATGAAACTGATGATAATATTACTATTATTCAACAGTACTATGTCTGTTCTTATGAAATATAATAATAAAATATTATTATAACCACAATTAAATAATTAAAGAATTATTTATTTGACGTGTTAAGCACTACTAGTGACTTTAACAGTGAGCAAGTAATTGTCTACTAGAATCAATTAGAAGAAGAATTTAATAATAAAAACTTCTTTTATTAAAATAATAAAATTATTTTAATATATAATTATCTTTTGCAAGAATAATTATAATGATAATTCTTGAAGAAAACTAATTTTAGAGAAAAAATTTAAGAATTAAAGATAAATCACTCACTAATATTCCAAAGAGCTTATTGAAATACAAGATAGAGAGATTTGACGTAGAATTGTGGATTTAGAGGATCAAAATGATTTTAGAAATGTATTACAACAATATATAGTTGATTTCTATTATTTCACGTCTTTCTGATTGATTCTGAAAGAATAAAACACTTAAGAAAAGTTTTAACTAATACTTACTCGTTGGTAATACTGATATAAATGATTAATAAGATGATGATGATACAGAAAAAACAGCAAGAAGAGGCTTCTTTTAAGTCAACAACAGCTCACAGAGGCGTGCTATGGAGCAAACTGAAAAACCAGTGAGTGAGAAAACAATAAACCGTTTTGGATTAATGATTGCATCATCTGTTGTCACATAACATTATCATAATTACTTAATTGATGCTTTTACGTGACTACCAACCCTAATATGGTTAAGAATAAAAGTAGTAACATCTGTAAATCTTCTTTTATTACAAAATAATCATTGATTTCTCAAAGTTATCAATGTTATTGCCAATTTCATCACAGGTTTCAATTACTGTGAATTTTTGAAGATTCAGTGTTTCACATATAATGGTCAAAAATGGACTGTAAGTAAAACTTTTAATTTTGCTAGTAAAACTGTATTTTTGTTGGTTGTACCATAGATGATACAGTTCTCCATTGGTCCTGAAAGTTTCAGAAGGATTTATTAGGAATTGTATTTTTGATGAATTTTTGAGGTTTTTACCTCATTTCTGCGTAGAATTGCAAATATCAGTGTTTCACTGGTTGGTATGAGGTAAATCAATGGATACAAGTCCAAAAAGGGTTTTAATTACTCTTTTGGGGTTTATCCATGGAAGGTCATTAAGAATTGACGTGGTTACAGGAGTCTAAGTAGCTCTTTACCTCCTTGGCACGTCAAAATAGCAGGTTATTTGCTATTTTCTTAAGATTTACAGTAGTTGTGACATGGTAACCAAGTTCCCAAAGAGGTTTAGTTTTACAATTGGGTCAAGATCAGCCATGGAACCAAGCTTGGGAGCGATCCACGCCTCTGAGTCCTCAGAAGTTGGGTACCCTGGCTCTCTTTGATGTCTTTTGTCCCCCTTGCCTATTTTTTACGTCAAAATAGTAATTTAAGCTTAAAGTGAGATATCCACTATGGGTGTACCAAAAGTCCATGTAAGAATACCATGATATTAAGTGCTAAAAACATGTATAACACTATTCTTAGTGTATATGTAACATGGGATTTCTCACTTTCCCATTATTTTGGCGTGAAATTAAGAAAAACAAAAATTTTCACGGATCTTTTATGTGGTATTGAAGTATTTTCCATTTTACCACTTCAAAGAGTTAATTTGAGCTTATTCACTCTATGGAGCTACCCTAGGTGAATTTTTGTGTAGAATCCAAATCTGGCCTTAAATCCATGGATTTACGTACTCAATAAAAAGTTATTCATCTTTTCTGAAATCAAAAATGATGAATTTTGAATATATTCATGATTTATGAGTCATGTATAATTCAAAATTTCTTTTTAAGATAATTGTGGCCTATTTGGGTATATAAAATATACCTCAAGGCTCACACAAACTAGGAACGGGAGAGTCTTGTCGGGGGGGATTCCGGGGTTTTTTTTCTATGAGTAATGGAAAAAAGTCAGTATTATTGCGTGAAGAGAAATGAGATAAGGAGGAGAAAGAAAACTTACTTTGGCTTTTGAATCCCATTGGTGACAAGACATGGTGATGATCGGCCCAAGCTCGAATGTCCTCTTGCCATCGCCATCCTTCATAGGCCAGAGAATCACTTCGCTCAGGTCTAGGAGTGAAGTGACCATTGGATGGTGGCCTAGGAGGGGGGGTGGACAAATCAATACTTGAGGGGACAGGGCTAATTGTCCGGAATTGTTCCCATTGGCCTGCTTGGGGTCCCGGTTTCCATTCCCGCTCGGATATGGTTTCATCATCGTTGACCACAAAGGACTCCTTGGGAGGGCATCTTGGGCGAGAACACCTCTGGCCGCGTGGTTGGAAGGGGTGGACAACAAAAAAACATTTTTTGTGTGCTTGTTGGCAAGCATCACAAGTGTTGGTAGTTGTCAAGGAACAAATGCAGGGGATACCCCGCTTGATGCATAAAGTTCATGACATCTAAAAACAAAACAATTGAGGTTAGTAACTGAATAGAAAGTAAAAAATAAAGAAAGAAAATGAAGACTTAAGATGAATTATATAAATTTAAAACCCAAACAAAATAATGACGCTCTAGTCTGAAGTTTTTAAAAGTCTGGAAGAGAAGAAAAATAAGTATTAAGATTGGAACATGATGTCAACAAAAGTTTAAAATGGAGGTAACGCACAAGGTGGATAGAAGCGGGGTTCTGAAAGGATCAGCAGGAAAAACAAACAGGCAAAAGGAAGGGGAGTGGGTTTAATGGAAAGGCAGGAAGACCAAGGGGAATACGCAAAAGAAGGACAAAAGCAGGTGAGCTTGAGCAAAGTGGAGCGGGGGAGAAAGGAATTGAAGGGTTTTCTGTGTGAAGATGTTCTTTTATACCATGGTGAAGCTGAGACGATCTCGGCAGTTCTAGCACCTGCAAAAGTCTCAGCTTCAAGGTGTGTGGTCAAAATTGAAGCTCAGTCGCAGCAAATGCTGCAACTGAGAAGGGAAATTCTTCTGTGAGGCAGAACAACAATGGGGTTCTGGCTGAGTATTGCAATTGATTGAATTGTCAAGCTCAGTAAAATCCCCTTTGTTTCCTTAAATAGCCACCCAATCACCAAGGAGGGTGGTCGTGAGGCCCTCGTTTAATGTGCATGGTGGGTGCAATGCACAAATGCATGTGGTGCATTAGGTCACAAGTGACCACGGCAAGATTACTGGCCATATGGCCTGGTGGTAGTGTTTGAACAAAGGGGGGGCTGTAAGACAAGTGAATACAGCGTGAGCTTGGCTCGACCCATTGCTCAGGTTTGCTTTTGGGTCATAATTAAAATTCTCAGCGGCTGAACATTCTAATTGCACAGTAATTGAACTATTGATATAAAAATATCAAATGAACCATGCTGAGAAATTGCTAGGTCATTTTTGTAAGCACACAATCTGACCATTTGGCACAGCATTGGATGAAATTTCAGCCAGGTGCAGCATTTCACATGCTTTGGTGAAGTGGTCCTGTAAGGTTTGTGTATGAAACTCTTGATAATAGTAGCAAAATCAAGAGTACTATGACTGTCCTCAGTAGAAATATATAATATAATGAAATATTACAACCACAAATTTAAATATAATTATTAAAATAATTATTAAAAATAGATAAATTTAATTATTATTATAAATTATAATAATAAAAAAAATTATAATAATTATAATAAATTATAATTATTCTACTATTGTTATAGTCACTGGCAGTTATAACAAGAAGAAGTGCAAAGCTCTTAATGAGACAATTACACATGGAAAATATGAGTATTAACCACTTATAAATAATATAAGTATTATTAATAAAAGAATTAAACACACACTGTGCAGAAATAACTCTTATAGAATAAAAATTCTATATAGAAAGACAAATACTAGAAATAAAAATATAGAATTTTAGAGAAAACTTACTTATAATATTTATTTAATACAACAACTCAAATAACAGCAGTCATTATATTAAATAATAATTATAAGTTAAAAACACATCAAAAATCAATAATTATAAAGATAAAACAACTTTTTATAATAAGAATTATGATTAAAGAGTTTTTAAGAGGAATTTGTGGATTTTAAAGGATATTTAAGATGATTAATTTTATATAATAAGATGTATCATTGTTGATTACAACAATAATCTAAATTCTATGATTTCAATTCTTTAATTTTAATTAATAAAGAATAAAATAACTTAAGAATTACTTTAATAATAAGATTTTATATTTAATAAAACTTTACCTGTTTAAATTTCTAATATGATTCAATTGATAATGAATGATGGACAAAAACAGTGATGAAAAGATTCTTTTTATGTCTTCAGAGCAGCTCTCATGATTCATAATGAATATAGAGGGCGTGCTCAGGTCATAAATGAAAACCCATGCTTAAAAATAAATTTCTTAACTTAAGGTAACTTATTTTTAATTCCAATTTAAAGCTATCAGTTTTATCCTTAACTCCATGTAGCTTTAATCCTCATTTAAACTAATTATTTTGAGTTTTTAATATAAATAAACTTATTTATATTAAGGTTCATCACATGGAAAACTTAAGAATAGAGTTTCAAGCAGAAATCTCTTAAACTCAATTTTTAATTAATTTTTAAAGAAATTATAATTTTCTTTGAGATTTAATTCAAAGAGTAAGTTTCCAGGCTAATTAGCCAGGAAATTTATTTATAAAAGATACTTAAAATTTAATTTATCTTTAGAAAATATTAAATTGTAGGCTGTGTTGAACTTTCAAGAAAATCCATTAAGAATTGGATTTTTAATGAATTTTTGAAGTTATTGCTAATTTTCCATGTAAAATAGCAATACACACCAAACCTTAACTTTTGATAAGGTTTTAATGCTTGTAACCTTAAAGTTTTCAGCTTATTTAAGCTTTTTAAGCTTAATTAAGCTTTGACAGTTTTTAAAACCTTGAATTCAAGCCTGCATATTGGGATTTACCCTCTAGAAGCTTGAAATTCCTGTCTAATTTGGGATAAAACCAGTTTAAACTTTAATGTTGGATCAAAATCTAATATTAAAGTTTAAATAAGGTTCAAAATCCTCCAATACAGGTGGACAACCTTAATCGAATCCTTGCAGATCCACAAAGTTGGGTACCACAGCTCTATTTGGTCTTTCTCCTTTGTCCCACCTTTTTGTGTGGATTTTGCCCTTTATTTATTTAAAGCCATACTATGGCCTTAAACCTTTTCAAATTGAGCTCACGCAGGATTTACATTCTGTATGGCAAATCCTTAGCCAATTCAGTAAATATACACCACACCTCAATTTTAACTAAAATTTTTGTAAGTTTGCATAAACCTTATGCAACTTTAAACTTAAGCTTATTTAAGCTTAAATTTAACAATTTTAAAAAAATGTTAAAAAGGTTATATTAGTACTGTGAGATTCTTAAATCTTCTAATAACAAAAGAAATAAGTGTTTTTGGGTATAACACCTTATGGATGTACCCTAGGTAATTTTTGGTGTAGAATCCAAAAATGACATAATATTTATAACTTTGTTTATACAAAAAAAATTTATACTGATTTTTTGTTATTTTTTATTTTAAATTCAATTAAAAACTCTGTTGAAGACAATTTTAACGGTGTATAAAGTTATTTGTGGCCTTATGGGTATGTTATACATACCTCACAGGCTCACAGCTCCAAACTGAGCCTTCAAATGAACTATTGCAAAAATGGTCCTGACCATGGCTTTACTGAGCACTTCCACAAGGTGCTTTTGACCATGACATGCTCAGCTTGCATGTGCAAATCAGGTGAAACGCAATGCTGAGCATGTGGCACATGAGCTACGTATATGCAAACAATCGGAAGGTGGATACCCATTTGCTATATGCATGCAGGCTGAAGTAGTATTACACCTTCCTAATCTGTACAGCCGACACTGTAGTACGCAGTACACAGTTGTTAATTTATGCTGCGGGGCAGAGCAAAAGTTGTTCAACAATGTAACATGCAATCATGTCAAGCCATCGAGTCATATATCTCAACTGCATCCCTTTGATGCACCTTGTTGGACAGCTCTGCCTAACTACAGCACAGATGCAGGTGTAATCCAAGTTAAGGAAAGTGGGACATAATGGGATGAATTATTATTTGGGTCATAAACAAAAAGTGGATTCACTCTGGTGCCATTGTCAGGGCAAACTTTTACTGGCCGTGCTTGTTCATTGCGTGCACTCATTGGCGGGTGGCCACACCCTTTCATACACACCCCCACGGGTCATACGCAGGCAACTTTCACACACCTGGAAGACATTTTACTGCCAGTCTTCTGACCGGCTATTTTCTTGGTCGGGTGGTCAGCTTGACTGCAGACGCTCACCCGCACGCGCGTGGAAACCTGAGGCCAATAAGTGTGTATTTGCTTCAACCTCATCTGCCTCAGAATAATCCTGGCCTATGTTTGCGTGGGGATCTCCCACTGCGGGTCATTTTACGCACGTTCTCACAAGCCCTGCGCATGCTGTGGCACCTGGCTTAAAGCCAAAAATTCCCTTGGGCGGGTGGCCTCCTTCACTGGAGTTTGGTACACACGTGAGGCAAAGACCCTGATGCCAATCTCGGTGGATTAGTACCCGCCTCAAACGCAATTGGGGTGAATGTATATGTGGATCACAGTTCACAGCCGGCGCCCCTTTCGATCATGCCACACATTTCCCCTGCAAGCCCAGTAGGCATCAGTCAGCAAAAAACTTCAGGCAAAACCAAGGTTGTGTTCGGTGGCAGGCCATCGAGCATATCTCACCCGCCCACACACAAACATCCCCACAGTGAGGTTGCCCATTGAAACTGCCAACATTGCCCAGTAGGTCCCTGTGCAACAATTAACCTGGGGAAGATCTGCTCATTGTTTGCTGTCACACCAGAGAACATGGCTGCATGCCTCTAATATGCCCCTCAACAATAACTTGCTACAACCCACCCAATTTTGGATATGCTAATGTGAACCTTGGTCCACCAAATTTTTCTTAACTTTCTGCAGATCCAGTAGTCATATTGGTGCACCCACATTTTTGCCACCTTGCCTTGATATATGCCCCAAATTGGATATGAAAATTATGAGCCCAAGAGGACCACCTCCATCAAGACCATGCAAGTAACCACAGGCGATCCCCCCTTGAGCCCATTGCTGCCTCTCATATAAGTTCCCCACCTGCGCTTATTTGTCTTCATTCCCTTTAGCTACCCATGCCTGATCATATGATTTCCAACTGTCCCCAAAAAATTCATATTAGCCATCATTTCAACTCCTTCACAACCACTTTGCATTGAGATGATTAATATTCGTATTCAAATAAATAGTGATATAATATTAAATCCTGAGAATTCACACTAAGCTTCTTGGATTATCCTATGGCACAATCAACACAACATATTTGTATATTTCCCCAATCACCCGCGTGCTATTGGCTCTCTCCCTGGAACCCTTTCCAAAACATTGATACCATTCCTTGGGGCACCAAAAACATTCATGCACTCTGGTCGTGGTGGGGCATGGATTGAAAATTGCCAATCGAATCCTACTCAAATATTATTTTTTGAGGGAGTATTTATGACTGATGCAAATGATCCCTCCTCATCTCAGAAACCCAATCTAGCATTGATGTTTCTCACATGGTATCCCAACATTCTATCCATAATGGAAAGCTTTTGAACACAAGATTTCAAGCTCAAAATTCGCAAAGAATATGACTCTAATATCCATAGTCAATTTCAACTCTTTAATCCCACATTTCCCACTTCAAACTTGACGCCAGCTTCATATCCTGCTGTTTCATCATTGATTTCCAAGCAAAAACTGATACAATTACCCAGTGGATCAGACCTCCCCATGATGACCCCGCCCCATTCCATTATTCAAACCCCCCTCCTCCCTCATCAAAAGACTGGACTAGCTTTTCTCTGGAATCGAGAAATCCCCAATGGCCAATCAGCCCGTAACCTTTGGGCCACCTCACCCCCAGGATCCACTTTTAATTCCAGGCACATCATTACAAACAAGGTCGCTAGCTCATTTGAATCCCTTTTGACCAAAACCCCGCTTGGAGGATTGCTTGCAGATGATATGGGATTAGGTAAAACCATTTAGGCCATTGCTCTAATTGGTACCTCCAAGGAGAGGATGATTGCAAACCTCCATTGCTCCATGCCCACCATGATCATCTGACCCCCTTGCTTAATTACCAACTGGTAATCAGAAATATCCAAGCATGCTCAGGCTGGAGCGCTGCATGCCAAAATCTACCATGGTCCCACTCATCACTCATTATCCGAGACCGACATCTTAAAATATGATATCAACATCACTTCTTACAATACTATCACCCAAGCATTCAAGCAAACCAATACCTCTACATCATTCATTTTTCAATAAAATTGGCATCGTATAATTTTGGATGAAACACAGTGAGTGTCTGAGCTTAAATGATTCAAATTACCTTTTATATCCAATAACCCTTCCCCCATCTTATAGCTATATTCGCTCTCAATACACTGCCACCCACCGTGCCATTAATAGCCTCCTTTCATCCTGTTGAATATGTTTAACGGGCACACCTATTCACAACACCATTTATGACTTTTTGGGCATAATATCATTCATCACTCAACCCCAGAGCTTGGATCAAGATAACTGGTCACCATTGATCCTGAGTAGTCTTTCCAAAGGTTGCAATGATATTTTGCATTTGGCATTGCGGAATTTAAGTTTGCGCCGCACCAAAACCACACATCCAAATTCCTCCCCACTATTAGCCATCATTATGCACTGCTCCCACTCAACCCGACCATGCAGCAAGAATATCCCACATTATATGAAGAATACCTATCATCCAAAAGCAAAGGACCAGGAGAATTTTTCAGAAATACAAATAAGCTGCAAATATGTTGTAACCATCACATCATGCTTAACACAATTGCAGAGGCGGATTTGGAAGACAAAGAGTGCAGGAGCACTCAGGATGACTCCCCAACAATCACCAGAAATATTGTGAATGTGGAAACATGCATGATGAGTAGTAAAATTGCACACCTCCTACAAAGCTTAATGAAGAACAAACAAACAAGGTGTGGTCCAACCAAATCTGTGAGCCTTTGAGATATGACCACATACCCATAAAAAGTCACAAGAAATATTTAAAATAATTATACATTAAAAATAATTACCTTAAAGCTACAAAAATACCATAAATTGGCATAAAACTTGGTTTGACTTAAAAACCAATGAATAAAAATTTGAAATAAATTATACCATTGGTTTCCCCATGGTAAGATTCACATATATAATATTTATGGCATATCTGTAAAGTCAATATTTAATAAGTTATAAGTAATAATACCTTATAAAAAACACAAATACCTATTTATTTCAAAGCCCAATGAAACAACATGTAAGATAAATGGTACCATTGGATTCTCCATAAAAATCCACATATAAAACAATTAAGAAGCTAAGCTCCAAAGTCAATACTTAATGAATTAACCTGAATATATGCACTTTTTTGGTCAATGCATATATTCAAGAATTTTAGCCAATATCTTTTGAAATATGCATGATAGAGTGATGAACCAAAAATAAAATCATCACGTACTTACTGTAGGAATACAGAAATGAAGTTTATTTCACAAGCTATAAACAAGGTTAAAACCTGTAAGGGATTATTGATTAAAATCAACAGAGCTGGTGACCACTTTGTTTTGAAAGTGGTCCAAACTTAAAAAAAAGTAGGAATTTGGATTCTACTAGTTCTTTTGTGAATAATGATGTATTTTGTATTATAATATTCAAGGTATAACCCCTTGAAATCATGGTTTGAAGTTTAAAATATTAAATTTCGACAGAAAAGATGAGTTACAAGAAAAATCATCAAAAATAGAGTTTTGATGATGTAATGAAATGCTCTTGGCAGCATAATACGGTTATTCCAACCTATTAGAATTCACTCTCTGAATTGCTGTAGCGTGTAAATCTTAAAAGTTATTAAGGATCAAAGTTTGAACTTAATTTGATCATTTGTGATCACTCACTGTAACCTTAAATTAAGTTTAACAGTGATATTAGTGATAAAATTGGTTAATACTGTTATTTTATGATTAAAACTAATGAAATTCACGAATTTTGGGGTTCTGCCAAGCCTTTGATGTCATCAAACCTAGAGTTATAGTGATAACTCTAAATAATGGCGTAATGATGATGTAATATGGTTTGATCATGATGTAATCATCACAAAACCTTAAAATATTGATCAATTCCAGTGGATATGATCAGTACACGTCTACTAGTAGCCTGTTGGACTCTAGGAGGGAGGTATTTATTATAAATAGCGCTATTTTTACTCTGTTTTCCCCTCAGACATATCAAAAACATTAAATCAATAAAATTAACAAGGTAATATCTTTATTCTTTATATATAGAGCTTTTATATTATTAAAGACCAAAGATCATCTTATTATAATCATCAAATTTGACATGATTAAGTCATTTATTTAATTGTTTTTGTTAAAAATCTCTCTAAAATCTCATTTCGACGTAAAAATCAAGAATATTTGTAATTTTCTCTATTTCTTATTGTAAATACAATTTGGATAAGTTGTATTTACATTTTTTGGGGTAAAATATCTCAAAATTATTACGTTAAGTATTAAAAGTAGGTTATTTTCTCTTATTATAATAATTTTCTCTTTATTATTACTTTAATAATTCTTTCATTAATAGAAATAGTATTTATATTAATTTATATCCTTAATATTGGTAATATTATTGTTATTAATTGTTTTTTATTAATGAAAAACAATTTTTTACGCCTTTATTGTTTGTTTGTAACAATAATAAAGTGCCATTAAATATATTAATTTTTTTATATTAATATAATTATTCTATTATATTATATTTTATAATATAAATAATATTATCTTATTTATTTAATAATATAATTATTTTTGTTCCATAATTATAATACTTCTTTATTATTATAATTATTTTTATCTTATTTATTTCATTTAGAAAGACATTAATAGTACAATAAGTAAATTATTAGTAATTTTTACCTATTGTTTCATAGTCAAACCTTACAAAATCGGTAGTTTATACCCAATGGACCCAATTTCTTGATTTTTGCGTTAATTCTAATATGCATCCATTAACAATTGAATCTATCTGACTGTTTTTTATTGTAGAATTGGTATTGCACTTGCCCATCACTCTATCCTTTCAGCACGAATTGATGGAACAATTACAGCACAAGCGCAGGAGAAGGCACTGGAGAATTTCTTCAATAATCCTGAACGTGAAGTACTGATTGCATCTATTGCCGCAGCTGGAACTGGCCTCAATATAACTTGTGCTAATATTGTCTATTTTATGGTGAGGGGACCCCCAAAATTCTACCCTGATTTTTGGCCCATGAGATCCACATTTCCAGGAGCCCAATTGGAACCCAGCCATTGAGGCTCAGGCTGTTGATTGAATCCATCGTATTGGCCAACAACAACCTGTAAAGGTCATCCACTATATCATTCCTCATTCAGTTGAGGTCAACATGCGGAAGGTACCTTTCAAGCTCATCTTTGACCCTGATTGTATTGCTATTCTAAAATCCTTCCTTATGGGAATGCCATATTCCAATCACCAATAGGTCCAAGAAAAGAAAAAATCATTAACTGCATGAGCCTTACTGATATTATAGAATTTGTGTTTGACCAAGTTGATAACACCTGCTCACCCTGGCACAGGTCCCCAATTATGAGCACCATGAGCTGGATCAAACTCCTTCAATATTTCCTCAATGAAAATGAGCAATAGAGTATTATTTCTAAGGGAGACGGTGATACATTCCAGCTCATATTGTCTATATTCTGACATATTTAGCAAGTTGTTGCATCTTTAAGAAATAATAATAAGATTGTATTACACCTGCACAAATAATTCACAAAATGTTAATTTTTAACGGTGCTATACATTTATCTTATTAGTTTATTGCAGAGGATCACCATTTGTCCTAATAACTGGCATGTCAAGTATTTTGAGGGCACTAGTCTGCATCTTACTACAGCTCTTGAGCCAATCTTGATCAAATACCTGAAATGATAGGCCTTCCAGAGTATCACCATCATCTGTTGATCATAATTATGGCAATCTATCAATAATTTTTTTACCCTTTTTTTTAATCCAATTACAAAATTGTATGTCTCAATCCATTTTTAATACCAATTCATTAAATCACTGGGAGCGCCAGCATAATCCCACTTTGCAGTAAACTTGACGGCCATTTTCCAGTACCTCCTCAGTATCTGAGCATACTCAAGGATCATTAAATTGTGATTCTAGAATGGGAAATTTAGCCGTATCACACCATTCACAACGGTGCTCACAGGTCTGCACATAATCCACTAGATCATCATCAGTCTTTGCTTACAATGAAGAAGAGATAGAGTAACCAACCCTTTGACAAATCTTTGCGAGCTTTTGATTCTCCTTCTTTTTAACCAAATACTTGGCATCCTTTTGGATAGACTTCCATTCTCTTTTCAAATAATTGAAATATTGCTCCATTAAAGCCACGACGACCCCATAGTTATTATGATCCTTGTTCCAACAATAATGATGCTACTCGGTGCTGCCAAGTGCGAGACGGAAAGTAAGGTAAAACACCATAGAAATCAGCTCATTGAACGGATGATGCCATGAGCTCTCCCAGTCCCAAGTGAATTGGTTTAGTCCTAGCTTGTGGAGCTCATTTTCACAGTAGCTTTGAAAACCCTGAGACTGAACCTGTGTTGATGGCTCATTGCAAACATCCTTGGGGACATATCGGAGATGAGCAGCCACTTGAATTGCAATTTCACACTCTTCTGTGCTGGGTGGTGCTGGTAGTGAGGAAAAATCCTTATCCCTAACTTTGAGTAGGAACAGGCAATGGGCATGTACTGCTGATCTCATTCCATGGACATTCTCTGGAAGTTCTGCTTTCAGCCATTTTTGTTTCTCCTTCTGGCTTGCGTGTTTCGCCACATTGTGAGCTTTACAAGCCTGGTTCCTTTGCTGTCTGACCTTGGATTGTTCAAGCATACTCTGGGCAAGGGGAATTTGAGGATTGGTGAACTCACTATTTGACTGAGTGCCATGCTCATGCGCCATGAAATTGTACCTCCTTGGTTCATCATTTGTTTCCATTTGAGTCAGAGACATGTTCTCATCCTCATCATCCACCATTTTTTCTCTTGATGAACTGGCATGAGCTGTTCTTGGTTTGGAGGCATATGGATGATGATGTCCAGTGACTTTCTCTTTATGGACCAGAGCTGAAGATGCATAAAGTTCATTACCTGCCATGCACATCATCAGTTAATACATCAAAAATATAATAAAGACTGGTCATATTCACGATCTTCAATTGCCTGATGATATCAGACTGACTTGCCTTTAGGTTCCATATCTAACCCATGAAACAAACATATCAAATTGTGAAAAAGGTTATACTCCAGAATTCAAATGACTTACTTTGATGAAGCGTCAATCCTGGATTTCCCTCCGACAGACCACTTCAAGTTGAATTTTCCAATGGTCTTTTTTGTGGCCCTCCATCCACGCACCTTTCATTGCCCACATGAACCTTAGATCCTGATAGAATATTGAGGGTTGGCTGTTTACTTCCTCCAAAGGGATCCTGGGATGCGACTGGATTCTGACCAGGATTAAGGAGGAACTCGCATGGAAATTTTGATTGGGGATTGGCATTTTATGAGATTTGAGGTGTGCCTTCCGGCCCCTGAGACACATGCATTTGTGTATTAGTGGGATTTGGGGGAATTGGAGTGACGGAAATATTTGGGATCGACCAAGTGCTTGAAGCTGGAGCCTTTGGATTTCCCACATCAATGTTAAGACCTGATACATTCATTGAGGACGCAATAGGGGTTGTGAGAGGAATGTTGGGACTCAATGGTGACTGTGTTTGAACATATTCTATGCTAGATTCACTATCTGAGTCATGAACAGAACCTGAACGGGATTTATGTGACTTGGAAGATGACATAAGGGCCGAAAAAGTACAGTAATATTTTTAACTAGATAAAAAACCTCAGTGTTATGATAAAATAGAGTGATATGAGATGAAATCTTTTCAAATTTAGATTAGAGATATTCTATGAATATCTCTAAAAAGAGTCTTATTGGAAGTCCAATAAGCCTCTTTTTAGGAGAATTCTCCCTGCCTCCTTTTGAGCTCCTCCGCTTTTGTCAGAAACCACCCTGCACGGCCTACCACCATATAATGAAATATTCCCTTGATCTCAAAGGGGACCCATCATCCGTAAATAATCATATTCGGTAAAATTCCCACCTCCCCATTGTCACATTTTGTGAATTATCCAAACTGCCAATATATGCATTGAAATTCCACAGCATTGTACATCTGTAAAGGGGTATATTCATGAATGATTTACCCACAAAAGAGACATCACCTTTTCAAGAAAGGTCAGACAATCCAGATCACATTCCAACCGATTCAAAGCCTGCTGCACTCAAACCAAATACCAAGACTTTAGCTGCACTCCAACACCTTATGTAATAGAGTTATATCGTTATGTCTGTAATAAGGTTTAAGACATGTACAATGGCTCAATTAAATGTTGACACATCCCTATTGGAACGCCCCTCAAGGGTCAAAAACGCAGTATTACCATGTGTAAATAAAATAGAATATGTATGAGCATTGAGCAGCATGGCATTTCAACTAATTAAACTCCTAACCAATTCTGCCATCCAGATGAGACATGTTACACTTTATCAGCTGCAGCTCACACACCATTACAAATGGGATAAAATTCTCAGATGGCTCAAATCATCTCCCCCTTCATAAATAATCACTCAATTTTTTTTCCAATTACTAACACTCCTAAACAATTTCACATCAGCCATAGATATTTATACACAAACCAACCTTACTCCCAATTCCTGCAACAATGACAAACTGCCGCTATTCCCCAATGTGTATATGCATTTGTCACCAATGCTCAAATCAAACACACTCTTCCCCTGATGGTGATAGGCATGGAGTTGCCTTCAAACCATTCCAATATAAACAGCACATTGAAAAGCTCAACTCAACCATTGCACCCAAATCTCTTCCAAACATCCCTACTTCTGCATCAGGATCTGGATGCCCACAACTTCTATTGGATCAAATATTCCTAGCTGATTATTCACAATTGACCCAAAGCACCTTCTCCACAGCACCGGGTGTCAGGCTGAGTCTATGATGAGAGTATTAAAAAGTATTTACAACTCTTAACTATGACTGTGACACGGTAAATAAAGATTTAAGAGATATTAATAAGAGTTAAAGATGGTTTAATTTAATAATAAGAGGGCTTTACTATAAGGAATATAGTGGTGGTGAGCGCTCTTGAAAGCCCTGGGTGCAGCTTTACCTGTTGGGTTACAATAATAAAGACTACAATACTTTGAATTAAGAGTATACCTGGTTATTACCCAAGAGTAAAGCTGTTTTTGACAGTTTACTACGTAGGGTATTCAAGAGCAGGATGAGGAGACAATTCTGGCTGTGAAAAAGCCTCCTTTTTATCCTGAAATGGGGTGGAAAGGGTGCTAGACCTTTCCACATAGAGGAAGTGAAGATTTTTCACTCTCTAGGACTGTCTTGTGGTTTGCAAACATCCTGTATAGCCTCTATTGGGCCCAGATGTGGTTTTGGAACCACATCCGGGCAGTTTTCACCAATAGAGGGTGAAAATTTTCATCTGGGGACCTCACAGCCTGATTCTAACGTGTATGACGCGTACAATGCTGTACAGAAACTGTATGGGACCCCAGTATTGACTGAAGTATGAGTTATTGAAGTATTAACATGCTTCTTCGTCTTTTTGACACCTCATAATCAGAGTACAACTGTATCCTATCATAATACAGCTGTATTGGCCATATTGTGGGATTATAACTTTCAAATGGCCATAACTCTGTTAGTTTTTGACATATCATGCTCAAAGTTGGCTCATTGGATAATCCTGTATGAGCTCCATACAATGATACCCAATTTGGTATGGCTATTATTAAATATGACAAAGTTATCCCATGTACAAGGTTTTTTGTACAAAGGCGTGGTTTGGGCAAAAAGCTGTATTGAGCTTGTTTGCCTCATAACTTCTGTTAGAGTTGAGATATGAAGAAGTTGATGGCACCATCAGATAGCCCTGATTGTGCTCTTTCCAAAAAACCCCACTTCAGGTATCCCACACTAAAACTGTAGAAGTTAGATGAGAGGTGAATGTTTTGTTCACCCTTATTTGGCCTGAAACTGACCATAACTCCAGTAATATTGGTTCTAGCTCAGTTTGGCTGGTACCATTGGATACCCCTGGCTTAGGGCTTAATTTTGAGTACCCATTTGATGGGGTTAAGCCTCTCCTTCTAGATTTTAGATGAGAGGTGAAAATGAAGGTTTATGCTCAGGAATAACTTTGTTATTTCTTGTCCTATGGTAATGGACTTATATTTTCAGAAAGAGGTGAGTTTCCTCTTTCTTTTGATACCTTTTAAGCTGATTAGGCTCAGATCCATGTTTTGGTGGTATCTTGGCTATACCATTGGTTTATGGTATTTTGGCTATCATGCTTGTGCTCTGGTTTTGAGTCACAGGCTGACATACCCTCCCTCTAAAAAAGGTTCATCATTGATGAGACTGTTCAGTCCTCCTAGAGGCCCTGAATCTCCTTAGATGAAGGTTTCCATCTGATATGGAATCTTTTGCCAACCATTTGTCTTTATTAGCTGTCTGGTGTTTGAATCTGACTAGGTATTGTCTTTGATCCTTTCCATTAAGTCTGATCTTTCTTGCACTGATGATCTTACTCACAGGTCCTGGGGAATCCTCCACTTCCACTATATCAGGTGGTGTGGGGTTCTTTTTCCTGGAGGGGAATTTATCCTCCCCTGTTTGGAAGTATGGTTTAACTAAACTCATTGGGAAGAGTGGGTGCTTCCTGGAAAATTCCTCTGCAAGTTTGACTTCCACTGCATTCTTTCCTATCAACTTAATGATAGTGGAAGGCCCTACAAATGAGTTCCTCATCTTCTTGGGTCCTTTAAGATTATTGAAGTTCAGTGTAGACACTAGCACCTGGTCCCCTTCCTTAAAGTCAGGTTCCATGTGTGTCTTGTCCCACCTCTGTTTATTATATTCTTTTGCCTCAGCTATGCATTTGGCAGCTGTGTCACAAGCCCTCTTCCACATATCATGGAAGTCTTTGGCTGTGGAGTGGATGGTTAGAAGATTCTTCTTTAAGTGATCCACAGGCAACAGGGGATTCCACCCTTTCTCTACCACTTCAGGTGTTTTTCCTGTTGTAGAGTTCTGACTTGTATTATAAGACAGCTGGACAGCTGGTAGAAGGGTAACCCAGTCATGGGTGTATCCCTCATGGTCCTTGTATTCCATGCCATTGGTGCAGAACCTTCTAAGGAGGTCTTCCATAGTCTGGATCATCCTCTCAGCTAGGCCATCTGATGGGGGATGGTACGCTGTGGAAAAAGCAAGCTTGGTGCCAAGCATGTCATATAAGTTGGTCCAAAATTCAGATGTGAATTTTGGGTCCCTATGACTAATGATGATTTTAGGGACTCCACAGGTAGATATGATGTTATTCCAAAATAACAGGGAAGTATCCATGGCTGTGTCCTCCTTGTGGCATGGTAGACACCTCATGCTCTTGCTGAACCTATCAACTATGATTAGGCAGGCATTTTAGTTTTCTTTTCCTCCCGGGACAAGCCCTGCGACCCAGTCCATGTTGATGGTTTCCCATGGGTGCTTGGGTTCCTCTATGTGCTGAAGTAACCCATACTTCTTCCCATGTTTCCTGTTTGCCTTTTGGCATCTTTCACAGGTGTTGATGTATTCACTCAACTCCTGCTCCCACTTGGGCCACCAAGCTGTGCTTGCTACCCTCTCTTTGGTCCTTTCTTCACTCATGTGTCCCATATGGGGGCAGTCATGGCATTCCTGCAGGATCAATGAGATGTGGTCTCTGTCTACCACTGTGAGTGCATTTGTGTGCTTTTCACTTTGGTAGAGCAGGCCATCTATAAGGAAGAACTTGTTATCCTTATAGGCCCTCAACCAGGGTTCTTCCAGTTGGGCTTCCAGTTCTGGACTCCTGTATTTTTGTTGAAGGAGTTGTAGTAGTATGCCACACTGTTTGTGTTTGGCATAAGACTTCAGTACTGCACTAAGAAATTAATTGTGCAGTTCAGAGGAACTTATTAACAATATGGGAGTTTCTGTCTCCTCTGAATCAGTGTTTCCACTGTCAGGGGTACCACTGTCTGGTGCCCATTCAGAAAATCTGAAGTTCTTCCTCCTATCTATTTCCATGAAATGGATAGGGATTTTGGCTGCAACTTCAGGGTCATAAGCTGGATTGCTCTTGACATTATCCAGTGGCCATCTGCTAAGGCCATCTGCATTGGTATGACTTTTACCTTCTTTGTATATGATGGTCATGTTCCCTCTATACTCCTGGATGGCTATTTGCCATCTCAGCATGTGTCTATTTGTAGTCTTCATGTTTAGTAAAGACTTCAAGGCTGTGCAGTCTGTGTAGACTTCAAAGACTGCACCCTCCAGATAATAATGGAGTTTTTATAGAGCCCAGACTAGACATAGACACTCAGTCTGGGTGGCCCCATACCTGGCTTCTGAATCTTTCAGCTGCCTTGAGATGTAGCAAATCACTCCTTCTCTTGGTTCACCATCCACAATTTGTCTTTGGTGAAGGGCTGCTCCTAGGCCTTGACTGCATGCTGCATCTATATATAACTTGAATGGTAGTTCAAAGTCAGGCAAGATGAGCACAGGTGCATTAGTGAGTTCATATTTGATCCTCTCATATGCATCCCTCCTTTCCTTGGTTATTTCAAAAACTAAATTTTTTGAACATGACTTGTACAAACTACTAGTTATGTGTGCAAAGTTTTTGATGTATTTTCTATAGTAGCTAGCAACCCCAAGAAAGGATTGCATCTCTTTGATGCTTTTTGGTACTGGATTTTGCAGTACTGCTGCTACTTTGTTCTGGTCAATTGCCAGACTAAGACCTGAGACTTTATGTCCTGGAGCCAGTAACTCTTGTTGGCCAAAATTGCATTTTTTAAGTGAAATTTTGAGATTTATGGGTGTGAATTTACTTAGTACTCTGTCTATTTATTGCACATGGTCCTCCCACGTCTCTGAGTATATAATGATATCATCAATATATACTACCATCCAGCCTTCCAATATTTCATCTTGAAATATTGTGTCCATCATCCTTTGGAAGTGGGCTGGTGCATTCTTGATGCCAAATGGCATCCTGGTGTACTCATATATGCCCATATGGCATATTATTCTGATTAATTTCATGGAGTTTGGTTTAACTCCATTTTGGTGGAAACCTTTCATACAATCCATTTTGGTTATGTATTTGGCTTTAGCCAGTTTATCTAAGGCATGAGGTATTCTGGGTATAGAGTTCCTGTCTGCTTTTGTATAGTTATTCAGAGCTCTGAAATCTTCACACAGTCTAGACTTGCCATCATGCCAGGTGATTAGGACAGGGGTGGTGATTTCCACTATTTCATTATGTCCAATCTTCCTGATGACATCCATATCCAGGAGTTCATTGATATGTTTCTCAATTTATTTCCTGGTTTCCAGGCTTTCTGGATAAGGAGGTCTGCTAAGCATTGGTGGATAAGGCCTTTCCACATCCAGATATAGTTCTATATCATGGCCTTTGATCTTGCCTAATGGTTCTTCATCAATGGCAAATGCTGGTCTGTTCTTTCTCAGCATCTTCATAAACTTAGTTTTTGTTTACTGGTGAGGTTAGTGCTAAACTGTCCCTCTCTGAATTCCTTCAGAAGTTCTTCTAGTGGATCCTGAGAAGATATCTGGTATATATCAAGTGAAAATTTCTTTTCCTTGTTAGTACCAATGGTGATGTGCCTATTTTTACTGTTGTAAATGTCTATGCCATACATCCTCTGGTAATCTGGTCCCAGTAAAAACCCTTGGATGTGGGCATCATTAAGCACTACAAACTCTGGGTTGAGTCTGATATTACCCTTCCTGTGGAGTATAATTATCTCTTTGATAATTGTCCCAATGGAAGTCATCTTGCCTGATGCACTATCAAAGTTCTTTGCCTTAGTGGGAAGGAGTTGTTTTTCCCAGTTTGGAAAGTGGGTATCCAGGTTGTTTCTGGCCACTATGGAGCAGTGTGCCCCACTATCAATGATCAGTGGATGCTGAGAATTGTCAATGCAAGCAGTCATTTTTGTGGCTGTCCCATGTATATATGCCATTCTTTTGGTTGGTGTAACCAGGAATGTTTGTGCATCTTGTGTGTGTTTGCACAAGTTCTTGTCAGCAGTGTCCTGTGGCATGCCTGCTTTCAACTGTATGTCCTGGATTTCTAGTGGGGTTTCCTCTGGGTATTCCACTAGAAATTCATCTCTTGGGTCTTGATCATCATCAGATGGTTCTCTGATGGCATCACCCATGGAGTCTGATTCAGAATCCTCTGTTGGAAGCTCTTCCTCAGGGACTTTCTCTATGGCATAAGCTTTTTTCTTTACCTTTGGACAGTTGTTGGCATAGTGGTCTGTTGAACCACAATTGTGACAAGAATTCCTCTTCTTTGCCACTTCTGCCACTCTTTTTTTGGGTTTGTCTTTAAATTCTACCCTGAAAGGTTGTTTCTCTTTGAAACTACTGCTCTTATATGGGGTGAATTTCCCTATATTAGTCCTTTTCCTTATGTCTTGTAAGGTGTTGGCAATGTCATCTAGAGTGCAATTTTGGTTGCATCTGCATTTTACTGCATGCTCTAGTTCTCCTGGCAATTGTGTCAGAAGTTTGTGATTCCTCACACCAGGGCGAATCTCGTGTCAATCGTTGGCAATTGACTTCACGTCAAGCAGGATAAAAGTCAAGCTAACGTCAAGCAAAAATCAAGCAAACGTCGAGCACACGTCCTACTCTTGTCTTACACCAAATCCTGTGACATCCACCAATATTGGTTCCCCTGTGTCTTCCACTCAGATTACTCACCACCTGATCATCCCGCAACCGTCCAATGGTTGGTAAAAATTACACAAGACCCGCCTGTTTGCACAAACACACATCAAAGAGGTCCTTCAGCAAGTCTTGATGTAGGCGGGGGGTTTGACTTCACCAGGTCATCCATGAAAGGACTGCGCCTGAGCGGGATTGTCGTTTTGCAGGTGACACTGGTAGAGCCCGCCGCACAATAGCGCGTGTGCCGGTGCGCTTGCGTGTGAATTGGCGTGTGCTGGTGCGCTTGCGTATGAATTGGTGTGTGCAGGTGCGCTTGCGTGTGCATTGGCGTGTGGGCGTGCGTGTGCGCTTGTGTGTGCATTGGCGTGTGCACAAGGGCCGCTTCCCCTTCCAACATGATGATGGCGCAGTTAGAAATCTTGGATGCTGTGAAAGGTGAGTGTGTGGGTCATTTGATCATTGAACTTGGCTTATTCACACTGTACCCAATGTCAAAATAGTAAGTTCTTTGTGGCAATGTGAAATAATGGGCTTTGCTTGTCACAATGGCATGTCTCTGTCACTAAATTTTGAGGCAGTTATTTCACTAGCAAATTTGCAATTAAATCAAGAGATTTGCATTTTAGTAGACTAAATATCATGAAATAATGGCTTTATCATTACAAGGAGTCCACATGACAGAACTTTGTTATCATACAATCCACAGTTACCTTCTATTTCTTCTTCAGATATAATCAAGTGTCCATCATCAAAACCAACAGGTTTATAAATATTGAAATGCGGCCAATCTGGTAATAAATTCACATCAATCTTCAAAGTTTTTAAGATCAGAAAGTTATTGTTCAGTATGCTAGATGGCTCAGAGACTTTAAAAATGGTATTAATAATACCAAATTGTCGTGAGTTGCCCCTAAGAAAAGATATCACACTGTTGCTGACATTTTTGGATTCAGTTGAAAATATATTGTTCCCAATATTAATGTTTGAAAATGGAAAATACCAAGGTGAGACAATCCTTGAAGTGGGAGGACTTGTGGATTGCACGGTAGTGTCTAAGCTGATCCAATCAACTATTTCCCTTGTTGCATGAAAATTCTGTAAGTACTCAACCAGGCAATAATAATTTTCTTGGTCATGGAGGGATGGTTTGTTATATTTATGGTGATTGAACTGGGCAGGTGGCTGTGATTTGAAAAGCTGTTTTATTTCACATGGCACGGATGGGGATTTCAAGAGAACGGAAAGGTTGGAAAATTGAAAGATATGTTGAAGTAAGGTTTTATCTATATCATCTATTCAGAGTTGAAAGAGGTTAGTCTTATTCAGTTCAGGTGTTTAATCAATGTGAATATATTGATCTTATTAACTGGCATACATATTTTGTTATTTGTTGGCATTTTTGCAAATACTCCAATCAAGCCCTCATAACCCCATGTGGCTGAGGCTTGTGCTGGGCCCCAACGTTGGAAGAGTTCCGGAATATGATCAGCAAAATGATGATTTGGTTTACTTTTCTGTTTTGGGAACAGGAGTTTATTGGAAAGGCGGAATTCTTTCCAATGTTCAGCAAATGCAGTCGCATCATCTATTGAAACAGTCCAACTTGTGGCAATGTTGATAGCACTAATCAAATGGAATGTATTCTTGGTTACTTCATTTTCAAGTTCTTCTGACTGACCCATTTTTCTTTGAATGTTTGCGGATTGGTGTACATCTAATGACATCTGTTGACTAAGCATTAAAAATGGAATATAGACCTTATATAAGAGAGCGCCTTCAGCGGCCTTTAAGCTACCATGAGAGGTGGAACCCATGTTGCGAGGTACTCTTGTCCATGATGAGGGAATTATTGTCTCAGATATGATTTGTCAGAGATGCTCCAGAGCCTCACCCTTGATCTGGTGATCACTCAGTGAAGTGATATCCAATTCAGAGGGGATTTCAGAAGTGGGGATGTAATTGGCATCAAATGAAGGAATCTCCGCAGAACCACTAGATGGATGTTCCGTGTGAGGGGTGGGCATTGGGAAGTAGTTTTTTCGAGTGGAAGTAGTGGGGAGTGACTCATTTATTATTTTTGCTGCGTCTATTCTCAGGGAGCGGGCCTCTCTCAATGTGATTTTATCAAGAGAGCTGTTGGAGGTCATGGAATCTGAGTCTGAACTGTTGGTGTCATTGGATTTCCTGCGGGACTTGAGGTAAATTTTTTATTTGGACTCTGGAATGCACAATTTGAAAGTTTCATGGTCCTTCAAAATTCCAAGTATTAAATTATGCATTATGTCAAGATTAACCATTCTGGTTTCATCCCAATACGGAAGGTCTTCTAAAATTGAATATCGCACTCCATACTCACAGAAAAATGCTTGTCTTTGTTGTGGGGTTTCCCGAAGCCATTTGGAAATGGTTGATTTATGATTTTGATATGAGCGTGTGTAGTGAAATTGAGGACCAATTTCTTCAATTTGAGCTTTGTGAATGGTGCAAAAATTACAAAAGTGGTTTCCTGAATGGGAAATAAATCCAGTAAGCTTGCGCATGGCAACCACATCCGCAATGGCTGTGAGAATGGCAACATGGATAAAGGATCCTGAAGGGCCTGTTGAGGTGGGTGAAAAATGGTAACCTTGCCATAGCTCTTTGAGCTTGCTGATTAGTGGCATTAACAAATAATTCAATTGAAGGGAAGTTGGCTCCTTCGGACCAGGGATGATTGTTGCAACATAGACATTCTCTGGCTTAAATCTTTCACTTGGGGGGAGATTAAGACAAATAAGCATGATAGGTCCAATGCTGGCGAACCGGGTAGACTTTCCATGTGCATTAAACCAGTCCACATAAATGGAGAAGGCCAATGCACCAGGAATGGACATGAATGGGGGGTTATGGATATTTCTAGTGCCAGTAAAGCGTCTCCACACCAATCCATCCCAGACGTCACATTTTGGGGAATCTTTGGGAGTTTGGGATTGCTGATGTTGATGCAGAATTTCCATAATTCCAGCCCGCTGGAGAAATCTGGCAAGCCAATTTTTGAATGGTTGATAAATGAAATTTTTTGTTGGTATAAATTTTTGCTTCATGTTGGTTGTGTTTTGGGTGCGGGGTTCAAATGAATAGATGAATTTGCCTAATGATTGTGTGCAAGGGGGATCATGATCATTTGGGTCATTATGGCATTTACAGTGGGGTTGGTCAGTTGTGACTGATTCAGTAAGGCCATTAAGAGAGAAACATTGAGGACAACATATATAGTTTTGAATTACTGGCTCCAATTGGAGATGTTCAAATATGGTACTCAGATCTTGAGGTATATGGAATGCAGGAATGGGGGGTCCACCGGAGCTTGAGATGCTGGAATTGATCAGCAGGTTTAGGGTGGGGTTGAGAATGCGTGAAGCCCTGTGGGGTATATTATACCTTAATGATAGAATGGCAGATATTATCATTCCAAGGTCTTGTGGGGGAAGGGTTTGACTGCTGCTGTATGGTTTCTGTGCAGTTGAATTGAGCCCTGGTGCTTTGGAGAAGGTGCTTTGGGCCAATGGTGAATAATCAGCTGGGAATATTTGATCCAATAGAAGTTGTGGGCACTCAGATACTGATGCAGAAGTAGGGATGTTTGGAAGAGATTTGGGTGCAATGGTTGATTTGAGCTTTTTAATGTGCTGTTTATATTGGAAAGGTGTGAAGGCAACTACAGGCCTATCACCCTCAGGGGAAGAGTGTGTTTGAGTTGAGCAGTGTTGACACATGCATATACGCATTGAGGAATAGCGGCGGGTTGTCATTGGTGCAGGAATTGGGAGTACGGTTGGTTTGTGTATAAATATCTATGGCTGATGTGAAAGTGTTTAGCAGTGTTATTAATTGGAAAAAAAATTGAGTGATTATTTATGAAGGGGGAGATGATTTGAGCCAGCTGAGAATTTTATCCCATTTTTAATGGTGCATGAGCTGCAGCTGATAGAGTGTAACATGTCTCATCTGGATGGCGGAATTTGTTAGGAGTTTAATTGGGTAAAATGCAATGCTGCTCAATGCTCATACATATTCTATTTTATTTACACATGGCGATACTGCGGTTTTGAACCTTGAGGGGTGTTCCAATAGGGATGTGTCAACATTGATTTGAGGGGATTGACATTCAAACCATGTACGCTGGCACGCCATCGTACATGGCTTAAACCTTATTACAGACATAACGATATAACTCTATTACATAAGGGGTTGGAGTGCAGCTAAAGTCTTGGTATTTGGTTTGAGTGCAGCAGGCTTTTAATCGGTTGGAATGTGATTTGGATTGTCTCGCCTTTCTTGAAAAGGTGATGTCTCTTTTGTGGGTAAATCCTTCATGAATATACCCCTTTACAGATGTACAATTCTGTGGAATTTCAATGCATATATTGGCAGTTTGGATAATTCACAAAATGTGAAAATGGGGAGGCGGAAATGTTACCAAATATGATTACTTATGGATGATGCGTCCCCTTTGAGATAAAGGGAATATTACATTATATGGTGGTAGGCCGTGCCGGGTGGTTTCCGACAAAAGCGGAGGAGCTCAAGAGGAGGCAGGGAGGATTCTCCTAAAAAGAGTCTTATTGGACTTCCACGCGACACTTAGTTCCAACTATTCATAGAATTTCTCTATTCTAAATTTGAAAAGATTTCATCTCATATCACTCTATTTTATCATAACACTGAGGTGTTTCATCTAGTTAAAAATATTACTGTACTTTTTCGGCCCTTATGTCATCTTCCAAGTCACATAAATCCCGTTCAGGTTCTGTTCATGACTCAGATAGTGAATCTAGCATAGAATATGTTCAAACACAGTCACCATTGAGTCCCAACATTCCTCTTGCAACCCCTATCGCATCCTCAATGAATGTATCAGGTCTTAACATTAATGTGGGAAATTCAAAGGCTCCAACTTCAAGCACTCGGTCGATCCCAAATATTTCCGTCACTCCAATCCCCCCGAATCCCACTAATAAACAAATGCATGTGTCTCAGGGGCCAGAAGGCACACCTCAAATCTAATCACACACTAATCCCCAATCAAAATTTCCACGTGAGTTCCTCCTTAATCCCGGTCGGAATCCAGTTGCATCCCAGGATCCCTTTGGCAAAAGTAAACAGTCAACCCTCAATATTCCATCAGTATCTCAGGTTCATGTGGGTGACGAGAGGCGCGTGGATGGGGGGCAACAAAAAAGACCATTGGAGAATGTAGCTTGGAGTGGTCTGTCGGAGGGAAATCCAGGATTGACGCTTCATCAAAGTAAGTCATTTTAATTTTGGAGTATAACCTTTTCCACAATTTGATATGTTTGTTTCATGGGTTAGATATGGCATCTAAAGGCAAGTCAGTCCGATCTCAGGAGCCAATTGAAGATCATGAGTATGACCAGTCTTCATTAATTTTTTGATGTGTTAACTGATGATGTGCATGGCAGGTGATGAGCTTTATGCATCTTCACCTCTGGTCCATAAAGAGAAAGTCACTGGATGTCATCATCCATATGCCTCCAAACCAAGAACAGCTCATGCCAGTTTATCAAGAGAAAAAATGGTGGATGATGAAGATGAGAACATGTCTCCGACTCAAATGGAAACAAATGATAAATCAAGGAGGGACAATTTCACGGCGCATGAGCATGGCACTCAGTCAAATAATGAGTTCACCCATCCTCAAATGCCCCTTGCCCAGAGTATGCTTGAACAATCCGAGGTCAGACAGCAAAGGAACCAGGCTCGTAAAGCTCACAATGTGGCAAAACGTGCAAGCCAGAAGGAGCAACAAAAATGGCTGAAAGCAGAACTTCCAGAGAATGTCCATGGAATGAGATCAAGAGTGTGAAATTGCAATTCAAGTGGGTGGTCATCTTGGTTATGTTCCCAAGGATGTTTTCAATGAGCCATCAACACAGGTTCAGTCTCAGGGTTTCCAAAGCTACTGCAAAAATGAGCTCCACAAGCTAGGACTAAAGCGATTCACTTGGGACTGGGAGAGCTCATGGCATCCTCCGTTCAATGAGCGGATGTCTATGGTGTTTTACCATACATTCCGTCTCGCACTGGTCAGCACCAAGTATCATCATTACTGTTGGAACAAGGATGATAATAACTATGGGGTCGTGGCGGCTTTGATGGAGCAATATTTCACTTATTTGAAAAGAGAATGGAAGTCTATTCAAAAGGATGCCGAGTATTTGGTTAAAAAGAAGGAGAATCAAAAGCTCGCAAAGATTCATCAAAGGGTTAGTTAATGTATCTCTTCTTCATTGTGAGCAAAGACTGATGATGATCTACTTGATTATGTGCAGACCTGTGAGCGCCGTCGTGAATGGTGTGATATGGCTGAATTTCCCATTCTAGCATCATAATTCAATGACCCTTGAGTATGCTCAGATACTGAGGAGGGACTGGAAAATTTCCGTCAATTTACCGCAAAGTGGGATTACGCTGGCGCTCCCAGTTATTTAATGAATTGGTATTAAAAATGGATCGAGACATAGAGTTTTGCAATTGCATAAAAAAAAAGGGTAAAAAAACTATTGATAGATTGCCAGAATTAGGATCAACAGATGATGGTGATATTCCGGAAGGCTTATCATTTCAGGTATTTGATCAAGATTGGTTCAAAAGCTGTAGTAAGATGCAGACTAGCGCCCTCAAAATACTTGACATTCCAGTTATTAGGCCAAATGGTGATGCTCTGAAATAACTTGGTATTATAAATGTATAGCACCGTTACAAATTAACCTTTTGTGAATTATTTTTGCAGGTGTAATACAATCTGATTATTATTTCTTAAAGATGCAACTTGCTAAATATTTCAGAATATAGAAAATATGAGCTGGAATGTATTACCGTCTCCCTTAGAAATAATACTCTATTGCTCATTTTCATTCAGGAAATATTGAAGGAGTTTGATCCATCTCATGGTGTTCATAATTGTGGACCTGTGCCAGGGTGCGCAGGTGTGATCAACTTGGTCAAACGCAAATTATATAATATCAGTAAGGCTCACACAGTTAATGATTTTTTCTTTTCTTGGACCTATTAGTGTTTGGAAAATGGCATTTCCATAAGGAAGCATTTTAGAATAGCAAGACAATTAGGGTCAAAGAAGAGCTTGAAGGGTACCTTCCGCATGTTGACCTCAACTTAATGAGGAGTGATATAGTGGATGACCTTTACAGGTTGTTGTTGGCAAATACGATGGATTCGATCAACAGCCTGAGCCTCAATGGCTGGGTTCCAATTGGGCCCCTGGAAATGTGGATGTCAGGGGCCGCAAATCAGGGCAGAATTTTGGGGGTCCCCTCACCATTAAATAGACCATATTAGCACAAGTTATATTGAGGCGAGTTCCAGCTGCGGCAATGGATGCAATCAGTACTTCACATTCAGGATTATTGAAGAAATTCTCCAGTGCCTTCTCCTGTGCTCGTGCTGTAATTGTTCCATCAATTCGTGCTGAAAGGATAGAGTGATGGGCAAGTGCAATACCAATTCTACAATATGAAAAAGTCAGATGGATTCAATTGGTAATGGATGCATATTAGAATTAACGCACAAATCAAGAAATTGGGTCCATTGGGTATAAACCACCGATTTGGTTGGACCACACCTTGTTTGTTTGTTCTTCATTAAGCTTTCTAGGAGGTGTGCAATTTTACTACTCATCATGCATGTTTCCACATCCACAATATTTCGTGTGATTGTTGGGGAGTTATCCTGAGTTCTCCTTCCCTCGGGGTCTTCCAAATCCGCCTCCGCAATTGTGTTAAGCATGATGTGATGGTTACAACATATTCGCAGCTTATTAATGTTTCTGAAAAATTCTCCTGGTCCTTTGCTTTTGGATGATAGGAATTCTTCATATAATATGGAATATTCTTGCTGCATGGTTGGGTTGAGTGGGAGAAGCTCATAATGATGGCTAATAGTGGGGAGGGATTCGAGATGTGTGGTTTTGGTGCGGCGCAAACTTAAATGCCGCAATGCCAAATGCAAAATATCATTGCAACCTTTGGAAAGACTACTAAGGATGAATGGTGACCAGTTATCTTGATTGGCGTTCTGGGGTTGAGTGATGAATGATATTATGCCCAAAAGGTCATAAATGGTGTTGTGAATAGGTG
The DNA here is from genome assembly GCA_023105745.1 of Austropuccinia psidii. Lineage (NCBI taxonomy): Eukaryota > Fungi > Basidiomycota > Pucciniomycetes > Pucciniales > Sphaerophragmiaceae > Austropuccinia > Austropuccinia psidii. The sequence goes on from JALGQZ010000007.1 coordinate 39,930,824, forward strand.
TGCCCGTTAAAAATATTCGACGGGATGAAAGGAGGCTATTAATGGCACGGTGAGTGGCAGTGTATTGAGAGCAAATATAGCTATAAGATGGGGCAAGGTTTATTGGATATAAAAGTTAATTTGAATCATTTAAGATCAGACACTCACTGTGCTTCATCCAGAATTATACGATGCCAATTGATTTGAAAAATGAATGATGTAGAGGTATGGGTTTGCTTAAATTCTTGGGTAATAGTATTGTAAGAAGTGATGATGATATCATATTTTAAGATGTCGGCTTTGGATAATGAGTGAAGAGTGGGACCATGGGAGATTTTGGAATGCAGCGCCCCAGCCTTAGCATGCTTGGATATTTCTGATTGCCAGTTGGTAATTAAGCAAGGGGGGCAGATGATCATGGTGGGGGTTTGCAATCATCCGCTCCTTGGAGGTACCAATTAGAGCAATGGCCTGAATGGTTTTACCTAATCCCATATCATCCGCGAGCAGTCCTCCAAGAGGGGTATTGGTCGAAAGGGATTCGAATGAGCTAACGACCTTGTTTGTAATGATGTGCCTGGCATTGAAAGTGGATCCTGGGGGTGAGGTGGCCAAAAGGTTACGGGCTGATTAGCCATTGGGGATTTCTCAATCCCAGAGAAAAGCTAGTCCGGTCTTTTGATGAGGGAGGAGGGGGGTTTGAATAATGGAATGTGGCGGGGTCATCATGGGGAGGTCTGATCCAATGGGTAATTGTATCAGTTTTTGCTTGGAAATCAATGATGAAACAGCAGGATATGAAGCTGGCCTCGAGTTTGAACCGGGAAATGTCGGAGTAAAGAGTTGAAATTGACTATGAGTTTTACAGTCATATTCTTTGGGCATTTTAAGCTTGAAATCTTGTGTTCGAAAGCTTTCCATTATGAATGAAATATTTGGATACCATGTGAAGAACATCAAAGCTAGATTGGGTTTCTGAGATGAGGAGGGATCATTTGCATCAGTCATAAATACTCCCTCAACAAATAATATTTGAGTAGGATTGGATTGGCAATTCTCAATCCATGCCCCACCAGGACCACAGTGCATGAATGTTTTTTGGGCCCCAAGGAATGGCATCAACGTTTTGGAAAGGGTTGCAGGTAGAGAACCAATAGAATGCTGGTGATTGGGGAGATAAACAAATATGTTGTGTTGATTGTGCCATATGATAATCCAAGAAGCTAAGTGGGAATTCTCACGATTTAAGGTTATATCACTATTTATTTGAATACAAATATTAATCATCCCAATGCAAAGTGGTTGTGAAGCGGTTGACATGATGGCTATTTTAAATTATTTGGGGATAGTCGGAAATTATATGATCAGGAAGGGTTAGCTAAAGGAATGAAGACGGATAAGCACAGGTGGGGATCTTATATGAGAGGCAGCAATGGGGTCAAGGGGGGATGGCCTGTGGTTACATGCATGGTCTTGATGGGGGTGGGCCTCTTGGGCTCATAATTTTCATATCCAATTTGGGGCATATATCAAGGCAAGGTGGCCAAAACATGGGTGCACCAATATGACTGCTGGATCTGCAGCAAGTTATGGAACCTTTGGTGGAACAAGTTTGACATTAGCATATCCGAGATTGGGTGGGTTGTAGCAACTTATTGTGGAGGGGCATATTAGAGGCATGCGTCCATGTTTGCTGGTGTGACAGCAAACAATGAGCGTATCATACCCACGTTAATTGTTGCACAGGGACCTACTAGGCAATGTTGGCGGTTTCAAAGGGCAATCTCACAGTGGGGACGTTCGTGTGTGGGCGGGTGAGATATTTTTGGTGGCATGCCACCGAACATGAGTTTGATTTTGCGTGAAGTTTTTTAATGACTAATGCCAACTAGGCTTCAGGGGGGGATGTGTGGCATGATCAAACGGGGCACCCAATGTGAGGCGTGATCCACATATACATTCACCCCTATTGCGTTTGAGGTGGCTACTAATCCACCGAGATTGGGATCACGGTCTTTGCCTCATGCGTGTACAAAACTCCGGAGAAAGAGGTCACACACCCAAGGGAATTTTTGACTGCAAGCCAGGCCCCACATCTTGTGCAGGGCGCGTGAAAACGTGCAGAAAATAACCTGCTGAGGGAGATCTTAACGCAAACATAACCAGCCTCAGAAATCATAGGCCGCGATTATTCTAATGCGGATGAGGCTGAAGCAAATCCACACTGATTGGCCTCAGGTTTCCACATGCAAGCGGGTGAGCATGTGCAGTCAAGCTGACAACCCGACCAAGAAAATAGGAAGTTGGAAGACTGGAAGTAAAATGTCTTCCAGGCGTGTGAAAGTTACCTGTGTATGACCTGTTGGGGGTGCGTATGAAAGCGTGTGTCTGCCTGAAAATGAGAACGCGCAATGAACAAGCGGGTCCAGTCAGTGTTTGCCCTGACAATGGCACCAGATGGAATCCACTGTTTGTGTATGACCCAAATAAACAGTCATCCCACTATTACTCACTTACATTAACTTGGATGACACCCGCATCTGTGCTGTAGTAAGGCAGAGCTCTCCAACAAGGTGCATCAAAGGGATGCAGTTGAGATATATGACTCGATGGCTTGACATGATTGGATGTTACATTGCTGAACAGCTTTTGCTCTGCCCCGCAGCATACATTTACAAAGGTGTACTGTGTACTACAGTGTTGGCTGTACAGATTAGGAAGGTGTAATATTACTTGAGCCTGCATGCATATAGCAAATGTGCATGCACCTTCCGATCGTTTGCATATACGTAGCTCATGTGCCACATGCTCAGCATTGCGTTTCACCCGATTTGCACACACAAGCTGAGAATGTCATGGTCAAAAGCACCGTGTGAAAGTGCTCAGTAAAGCCATGGTCCGGACCATTTTTGCGATATTTCATTGGAAGGCTCAGTTTGGAGCACTTCACCAAAGCGTGTGAAATGCTGCACCTGGCTGAAATGTCATCCTATGCAGTGCCAAATGCTCAAATTATGTGCATACAAAAAGGACTGAGCAATGGCTCAGCACGGTGCATTTGATATTGTTATATCAATGGTTCAATTACTGTGCAATTGAAATGTTCAGCCACTGAGCATTTCAATTATGACCCAAAAGCAAACCTGAGCAATGGGTCGAGGCAAGCTCACGCTGTATTCACTTGTGTTACAGACCCCCCCCCCTTTGTTCACATACTATTACCAGGCCATACGGCCGGTAATCTCGCCGCGGTCACTTGTGACCAAATGCACCGGGTGCATTTCTGCATGGGCCACTTGTGCATTGCACCCACCATGGACATTCAATGAGGGCCTCACGACCACCCCCCTGGGTGATCTGGTGGCTATTTAAGGAAACAAAGGGGCTTTGACTGAGCTTGACAATGCACTCAATAGCAATACTCAGCCAGAACCCCATTGTTCTTCTGCCTCACGCCAACATTTCCCTTCTCAGTTGCAGCATTCGCTGCGACTGAGCTTCAATTTTGCCCACACGCCTTGAAGCTGAGCCTTTTGCGGGTGCTGCAACTGCTGAGATCGTCTCAGCTTCACCATTGTATAAAAGACCATCTTCACACGACAGGCCCTTCACTTTCTTTCTCACCCGCTCCACTTCATTCAACCTTACCCGCATTTGTCCTTGTGCATATTCCCCTTGGTCTTCCTGCCTTTCTACTTTTGTCTTTTGCACTCCACTAACCCCACTCCCCTGCCTTTTGCCTGTTTGTTTATTCTTCTGATCCATTCAGAACCTCACTTCTATCCACCTCGTGCGTTACCTCTTTTTTAAACTTTTGTCGACATTACATACCAATATTAATACTTATTTTTCTTCACGACTCTCTTCCAGACTTTTAAAACCTTCCAAGTAGAGTGTCTTTATTTTGTTAACGTTTTAAATTTATGATTCATCGTACGCCTTCATTTTCTTTCTTGATTGTTTACTTTGTATGCATTTACTAACCTCAATTGTTTTGTTTTTAGATGTCGTGCACTTTATGCACCAAGTGGGGTATCCCCTGCATTCGTTCCTTGATGACGAACAACACTTGTGATGCTTGCCGACAAGCACACAAGAAATGTTCGTTTGTTGTCCGCCCCTTCCGACCACGAGGCCAGAGCAGTTCCCACCAAAGACACCCTGGCGAGGACTCCTTTGTGGTCGACAATGATGAAACCATTTCCAAGCGTGAACGGACGCCGGCCCCCCAAAAAGGCCGACGGGAACGATTCCGGACGATTAGCCTTTTCCCCTCCAGTATTGATTTGTCAACTCCCCATCCAATGGTCACTTCACTCCTCGACCGGAGCAAAGTGATTATCTGGCCGATGAAGGATGGCGATGGCGAGAGGACATTCAAGCTTGGGCTGATCATCACCATGTCTTGTCACCGATGGGATTCGAACTCCAAAGTAAGTTTTCTTTCTCCTCCTTATCTCATTTCTCTTCACGCAATAATACTGACTTTTTTCCATTACTCACAGAGCAAAACACCCCGAATCCCCCCCGACAAGACTCTCCCGTTCCTAGTTTGCCTCGCGAGCAAACCCCGCGGCAACCCACTCCAGGCCCGAGTGGCACCCGATGGTCTGAGGAATTATTCCGCGGTAAGAGGCCAAAGTTTCATTTCATTTTTGCTTTCACTTTTGAGTCATGTGAACTGACTCTTACTCCTTTTTTAGAACCCTCCCAAACCAAAGAGCCACCTATTCCTGGCCCGAGTCCATCGTCACAACCACCTGAGGATGATACGGCTCTTGAGCCAGAACCTGAGGTGGCTCCTACGCAATCCATGGAGGAACCTTATGGTAAGTCACCCCTTCTTTCTCTTCGATCCATATCCCCTTTTCCTCATTTTTTCTTCAACCGTCTCCAGCTCGTTCTGCCACTCCTCGCTCCATAATCATCATCGACAATACGCCCGTCAGATCCCGCCATCCCCCTCCCCCTCCCCCTTCTTCTTCACCAACTCCGCCATCTTCCCCTCCTGTTCCCCCTCCCTCCACTCCAACCCCAGTTCCCTTCCAGTGCCCCCAAGAACCCAACCTCCTCTCATTCCCACGATGACGCTTGCCAGGAATTCACCGACCTGCGACCGACTCTAATGATTCCTCGAGCCATCATCCACGAATCGATCAACCGAATCTTGTTGGAGCATCGGCGCTTGCTGCACATGATTCCTTTCATGGATGCAACTCATCGAAATGAGATGCACTGGGCATTCCAGGAGGAACTAAACTCCCTCCTTGCCCAGGCACTGGAGGCTTATCCAAAGGAGGACATAACCGGGATCATCTCCAAATTCATAGAAAAATAAAAATCCCAAAAAAATAATCTCATTATTTCCACTTTCTATAATTTGTAATACTTTCTTTTAAATAAATTATTTGTATTCCATTATTATTATGTTCAATTTCTATTACATTCTGTGTTCACGTAAAATTTATTTATTTCCTCCTTAGAGAAAAACCCTGATTGCGTGAGAATTATTTTTGTAAGTGCCCCACCAAAAGTTTGAGTGAGTATTTGTTTGCGTGAACCTCTTTTCCCAAAAATGCGCCAATAGTTGCTGTTACCATCTCCTATATTCTCTTCTTCCATGGTTGAGAGCCATATCCATTCTTAACTGTAAAGAAGTGGGAGGTTCCCGCATGTGAGCAATCCAGTCCAGATTCGTGAAACATGGCCTTTCCTATGGTCACACGCTATTAATCTTACTCATGTATTGAATTGTTTAAATTGTCTGGAACCTTCACAAGCGTAAGGATTGGCATGTGACCTGTTGGGAGCCTGCACAGGCGTAAGGATTGGTGTGTGAATTGTTGAGAGCCTGCACAGGCGTAAGAATTGGCGTGTGAATTCTTGGGATCCTGCACAGGCCAAGAAATTTTCAGCATTGTGGGGAACCTTCACAAGCGTAAGGATTGGCGTGTGAATCGTCGGAAGCCTGTACAGGCGTAAGGAATTTTTAGCATTTTTGGGAACCTTCACAAGCGTAAGGATTGGCATGTAAACTTTTGGGAGCCTGCACAGGCGTAAGGGTTGGCGTGTGAAGCGTCGGCACCCCGCATAGGCATATGGAACTTTTAGCATTGTCGGAACCTGCACAAGCATAAGGATTTGCGTGTGAAGCATCGGCATCCTGGACAATTGCAACAAACCAGGGCAGATGTATGATGGCATGCCACTGTACATAATCCACTTCACGCCTTGTTCATGTGGGACACCCCATCTCCCGCACTCAAAACCATCCAATCCTGGTGTATATTGTCCTCTGCCTTACCCCACCATTATTTACCCAACACACATGCAAATCTCCTCATTCTTTGAATCAGCATGAGATTGTATTATCATCCCTGATTTGATAGCCCGCTCTCTCGCCAATCTCATAATAGCCATGGCTTTTTTGCCGCATTGTTTTTGCTAACCTGCTTCAGCATTGTGCAGACATACCCACTAGTGTTGTGCTTTCATTGTACTGTGCTGGATCAGTATAATGAACAAATGTACTACTGGCCCACACTACCTGAATGAGCCCATGACATGCGGATAGATCAATCCAAAAATGCTCATTTGGGAAACTCAATTTTCCCCTGTACACCGCTTTGACGCATCTCTTTGAATTTGGCCGGTCCACTTATCAGCTTGAAACCACCATCCCGAAGCATACAGAGATGCATCCTTATCAACATGAGGTGCGTTTTTGAATCCATTCATGGTGAAAGTGAGTGCGGAAGCAAACTGAAATGCACCCTGATTTGCGGGCATATTGGCTTCATAGTTAACTTGATCAAAAGATGGAACCCCCAATGAATTGTAGAAATTTTGAATCGTCTCAAATAAATTATCCCCAACATATCGTAAGGATTGACCTAGAATGCAACCCACCGAGCTAAGATTGGCACCTCGGTTCCACCATTCATCTTTTGTGTTTTCAATTTTCCCAACACTTCCATACAGACCAAATTGTTCATTCTTTTTGCTGCATTTGCGCCACCCAATTGCGAACATAAATCCCTCAAGTAATGCTCCATTGGTTGCAATCGGGTCGGTGAATCTCTTTTCGCGAAATAATAATTGTGTTAATTCATCCCATTGATTGACCTCGACTTCACTTATTGTTGTGAATGGTCGGAATTCGACAAGGGCAATGAGTAATCTGGTTGAAGAGAAAATTGCCACACGGCCAAAGTGAATGCGTTTGATCTGATTGACATCCACAACCCTCCGAATTTCACTTGGGGTGATATTTGCTGATACTGGCATTGATATTTGTGCTGTTGGGCGAGAGGAGGAAAACAACCTATTCATTCGGGTTGTTTTGCGCTCATTTGTCTGTTGGGATCTCCCACTATTCCCGAGTGGCTGAGGGATGACTATGTGTTGAAGCACACAAGATATCAGATACTGCCAAGGAGCTTTCTTTGGCACACATCCTTTGACTTCCTTGTTGGAGCCCACATGACATTGGCACAATCTGAACCGACTAAAGCCAATGTTTTTCCGTGGGGCCCAATGAGGGTGCCACATAAATATGGAAGCATATATATATACTGAGATTAAGCAAGCAACTCACACTTTCCTTCCTCAGGCCGACGCTTTCCCGCGAGTTCCCTTTTTTCGTGAATGGCATGCTTTCAGAAGAAAATGAAATGAAACCAAATGATTACTGATTTATTAATATCACCTAAATTGAATTGCGGTTGATGAATCTTTTTTAATTGCGGCTAAAAAGAAAGATCACACCTGACCTTTGCAAATTCGCAATCTCAAATACCTGAACCTGAAAATTGCAGTGGATAGTGCATTATTCAGTTTTACATATTGATGTTCCCATGCAATCACTTTCCAATCCAACCATTTGGAATATTTCAAGCACACGCAAATGCAATATGCATCCTGCTACGGATCCCTAGCTATCCTAGTCCTCTTGAAAGACACAGGAACATTTGGCCTATTATGGGCTGGCGGGAGGTGATAAACGCGACTTCCCGCAATGCCCCCACGTGTGTTACTCGCATGCACAACTGCCTGACTCAGCTTGCGTCTTGTTGGAGTCTTTTGAATGATGTACGGAGGCATTCCGCCGTACAATTACTATTGGTATTCAGACTGTGGCATCTGGGCAGTAGTAGGATTGGAAGTCATGATTATTAAATTCATAAATCACTTTGCAAAATTCAATTACAATCTATCTAGTACAAAGCTAATCTAAAATGGGTCAATCCTGGTTGTGAGTTTAGCTGACCTGGGTACAGTCAAGGTGACCTCATCACTTGAACCAAGACCACGTTTCGCCACCCAGGCATCACCAAAGTCTAATACTAAGCATATTGCAAATTCAAATCTAAGAGGTACAGTGGGGTTAAAAGACTCTGATGAGAAGAAACTTTTATTCAGTAAATTACATATATACTTTTTAGAACGTAGCCACACTGGTTCCACTAGATTTTTACCCTCTGAAAGTTTTTTGGAAATGTCAATTAGGGATAAAGCCCCTTTAACTGAGCTTGTTCTCCAGTCATCTGAGCATACCATCAAACCATGAACCCCCGCCGCACAGAATGCCGCTAATATACCATAGAAAATTGTATTTATTCCAAGATTATTGTGACACGCCAAAAGATCTTTTATGGCCTCATTTTTTTTTTGAGTTCGTGAGTTTGCCTTTGATGCCATTAACTTCGACCTTTGTATGTGCACGTACCATGTTGTATGCAATCATCAAATGGATAAATGTATCCATTAGATCCTCCATGTTCTTGTGCGGCTTTGTGGATATCTCATTGTCAGCCCCGCCACCTTCAATGCTGAGTTAGGTTGCACGTTGCTTCGATTTACTCAATCAGGAGGCAAGGTATTCAACGGGCCCCCATTCAAGTCCAAGAGGATCGGTCGAATTTGATGTTGGTGCAACATATGGTTTGGGTGCAACCACATCGTATGAGACTAAACTAATGGATTCAAACACAACATTTGCCCAAAAATGTTTAACTGGATTGGCAGGGTAAAGAAGGCTCTGAACCATTTTGAAGAAGGAGTGTTCAGATTTTGGGAGATTCTCTGGAGGTTTAGCTGATTCCTTCATCAATTTGAGATTCCAAATGATGTGATCAAAAAACGCTTCTGTTTTGGTTGGCTTAAAAAAATCTAACCCTGTATATTGCAATTTATATCACCAGTCAACAGCCAATGATCATGTATCATACACAAAGATAAAATTCACCTGCGATCTCAAGGTCCTCCAGCCAGGCCGACATTTTAAGCTCTTGGTTACTGATCACCTTAATACCAACGGGCAGGAATGTATGAGCATCTTTTGTTGGTAAATTTTCCCATCGATTTTTGTAAATACTATTGATATTATCAAGCCCCCTTTTCCATGATTGTTGAGTAATATTGGAATGATAATTCAAAACGCCTGCAAACTCTTCCATGCGGGATAAAAATATTCCTTGAAAATTAGCAGACGATGACACTTTGGGCTCAGGGTCAGGAACTATATCAGTCATATCATGTTTAATTGTTTCCCTTTCTTGAAAGGCTTGAATATTCCGAGGAGAGGCGGCAGGGGTTGCATCATGCATTGTCTCATTGGGTATCGGGGGGCTTTCAGTATGTGGAGCTTCATCATGGATTGTTTCATTGAGTATTGGGGGGGTTCAGTATGCAGAGGTTGATTATCAATATGGTCCCCTTCAACATTGATAATTTCATGACCTTGATCCCGAGAATCATTTGCAGATTTCATTTTGGATTTTTTCAAGCCTTGGGATTGTTTGACCAATGTTGGAGACAAATTGTTCCTTGGATATAATTTCCACCTCCCCACTGAAAATTACATCATCTTGCCCATCATCTTCTGTCGGTGCACAAGGTTCAACAGTCTTTTCCTTCTCATAACTTTTAAAATCCAGTTTCTGAGAGCTTGGAGGCTGACCTGAAATAAAGGCTATGACACAATATCAGGTTTTGGGAGATTAGAAATATTCAACATGGATGCGTACTCACATTCTGGAAGAACTGGTGGATCTTGATTATCTTCATGTGACTGGCTCTCTACTTCAATGCCTAATTCATGACTACTGGCAATATCAGAGAGTTCACTTCCACTCTCTGGGGCTGAAGTTGGTCGTTCATTGAATTCAGTTGAATTTCCCGGGGTTTGGGAGATAGCAGAGGTAGTTTATTAAGCAAATAGATGGTGACGAGTTGATTGATAACTTGTTTGAAAATTTTTGAATAAAAAGATCCAAATTGAAGAAAAAAGGTGCAAGTAAAATAATCACATTTGCAAAATTCGATTTGTCGGGAAATTGAAGGAGGCAATGTTTTGCAAATTATTTCATATCATGCAAATGAAATCACTTCCCTGTAAGACATTGAATAAAGTTGACTAGTGAGAAACCTACCAAAGTCAACTTTTGAACTATTCAATGCTCATGAGGTAAGGACTAAACAAAGTGTTCCATTTGAATGATATGAAATAAAATGGTTTTGTTGGGGAAACAGGAGACACAATTCTTGTCTTAAATAGTCCACTTATTGGGTTTGAACTTGTGAGTCTCATGATTTAAACCCTAACCACAACATTGTGAATATACTGACCAATTTCCCCTTAGGTCCTGTTGGCAGAGAAGGCCACTCAGCATATTTTGGCGATGGCGTCCATTGTGTACGCCAACAAGCCACCGTACACTATGGATGTAGTACGGAAGCATAAGGATGATAAGCAGGGTCGGGAGGATGTCGGGAGGGCACTACACAAGCATAAGGATAAGTGGTGTCGGGAGGGCACCACACAAGCGTAAGGATAAGTGGTGTCGGGAGGGCACTACACAAGCGTAAGGATAAGTGGTGTCGGGAGCATGTCGGGAGGGCACTCCGCGAGCATAAGGATGGTAAGCATTGTTGGGAGGATTGCGGGAGGGCACTACACAAGCGTAAGGATAAGCAGTCTCGGGAGGGCACTAAATAAGCGTAAGGATCCGTGGTGTCGGGAGCATGTCGGGAGGGCACCACACAAGCCTCAGGATAAGTGGTGTTGGGAGGACACTACACAAGCGTAAGGATAAGTGGTGTTGGGAGGGCACTCCGCGAGCGTAAGGATGGTAAGCAGTGTCAGGAGGGCACTACACAAGCGTAAGGATAAGCAGTGTCGGGAGCATGTCGGGAGGGCACTACACAAGCGTAAGGATAAATGGTGTCGGGAGGATGTCAGGAGTGCACTCCGCAAGCGTAAGGATGGTAAGCAGTGTTGGGAGCATGTTGGGAGGGCACTTTAGCAAGCGTAAGGATAAGTGATGTCGGGAGCATGTCGGGAGTGCACCACCTGAGCATAAAGATGGTAAGGGCAGGGGTGTGAAAGCTTAAGGAGTGGTGAGGACGGAGATGGGGGGGCAGTGTTGGAGTCTCATCTGGAGGGCGGTGTGGGCTCGTACGCATGCGAAGCATTGGGGCGGATTAGGTGGGGATGCGGAAGCCAATGAGGTGGAATTACCCGAACATTGTGAACAGTGTTGAAATGGGTTTGGGCTTTGAGTGACATTCTCATGTGACACATGTGACGATGGACGTTGTCTTGACGCTGATGTGATGTGACCCACTAAATCCAGTGACTATAAAGTGACACTAACGCGACTGAAGCAAGATTTTATACTGACAGCGGTGCGACGTGAAGTCAATCGCCGACGATTGACGTAAGATTCGCCCTGGTGTCATTTGGATGTTCATCTGAGGATCAATGGCTTTAAGTCTTTTAGACTTTCTAAGACAACACTCATATGGATCTTTGTCCAGAGAGTATTTGTCATTTTCAAATGACATGGTCTTTTGCCATATCCAATTTCCATTACTGTACTTTTGGATGATTTGACTCTTCCACCATGGCCAGTTTCTTCTGCCATGGATTTCTTTCATTTCTGTATACCATCTACTGGCATGGCCTTTAAATGCAGTATTCAATCTAGCAGTAATCCAGTAGTCTGGCATGCTTGGTACATCAATGAAGAGTCCATCAATATAATCTATTAATTCCATATGATCATATTCTCCTGATCCAGAGAGTTTGGGCCAGCTTGAGGCCTCAGGAAGCTGTTTCAAGGCTTCCTTCTCTGAATAAGACATTCCATCTCCATCCTGGTATTGTGATGGAGATACTGCCTTATTCATCAACATGGCTTCTAGTTTGATGTCATCTGGTTGATATGGATTCTCCATAACTTGGCCTTGTGGTTGGGGCTTCAAGTTATGTTAGACATTAAACAATTTGTTTATGTCTTAGTCCAGACAATCCCTGTCCCTTTGGCTGTGGTGTTGTTCTTCAAAGAATGCATTCAGTCTTTTGTTGGTGTCTTCCAAGGCTTTTCTCAGTTGAGCATATCCTTCTTGAAGATTCTTAACTATCTGTTCCAAGGAGGCTTGAGTTTTTCTCATCCTCTCTTGGCCGGCTTCAATTTCTTCAAACTGCTTTGCAGATTGCTCAGAATATTGGGACATTTTGAACCACAGTGTATCACTGTTGATGTTACTCTCAGATGTGACAATGTTATGTTCAGTCTGAGTGGGGGCAATGTTTTTATTACTAGGACTACTGATTCTAGAGTGGTTTACAACTACTTCTGGTTCTTGTGCACTTCTTTTACAAAATCCAACAGCTTCTGACTCTTTCCTCCTCTGGTTGAAGGAGGTTTTGTTCTTGCCCTTGTTTCCTTGTCTTCTCCAGGAAACTTCCTGGAATTGTGAAGAATGGTGACTCTTGGCCACTGATCTGCTGGTTTCTGAATGGTTTGAAGCCACTGGAGAGCTGATTTGGCCTGCTCCTTGTGAGCCTGAAGGAATCTGAGTAGGCCCTGTCTGGGTTAACTGTTCTTCTATAGCTTGGATAGTGGCTTGATTCTCCCTTATCCTCTGTGCCCTTGCCTCCAGGAGTCTGAACAGCCTGGTAGGATTCCAACCTTTGGTGTTTACCATCAGGTCTTTGAAGTCTATCTCTTTGAGACAGATCTTCTGGAAACTTGCTCCAAGTTCTGCCCAGTGACATGCCAGGTTGAACCTTTTCTTTTCCATGCTCCATTGAAATAAATCTTTGGGGAGTTGGTGGAGCTGAAGAACTTGATCCATATCCTTCCAGTCCTCTGGTTTGAGGTTCCTGTTGAATTGGAGTGTGAATGGAAAGGTTTATATTATCTCCCTCATTGTTTTGCCATCCACCACTGTGTCCAAGGTGTCCTCTTCCAGGTCTTCTGGTTCTGGACAAGCCTTCTCTGTCCTCTGGCTGGTTCCTCTGGAAGCCAAGGTCTCTGAGGTATTCAGGGGACATATCAGTGTTTGCAAGCAGTCAAAAACTTTATGTTCTTAGGGTATTTAACTTTGACTGTGCCTTGTACAAATTTGTTATCTTCTGATTTGGGCAGTTTGCCTTTGGAGGTTACAACTGGGTTAATAATTGTAATTTTTCCTGTACAAGTGGTTAAGGTTGGTTTACCTTGTATTGAAGCAGAGTTTTGTGGTTTTCTACTCCTCTGAGTGGCTATTGGTGTCCACCTTTTGGCTGTAATGAGGCTTTCACTAAGTCTTTTTCCTTTTCCCTTGCTGCCCTCTCGTTCTGAGGGTGTCACTGGTGTGTTGGCCTGTGACTGGGTCTCAAGTGGTATGAAATTTTCTTCCACTGAATCAAACAGGAAAAGAGGGCTTATCTCAGTTAAGAATTCTTAAAAGGCTGGTTTTTCACGTCTAAGAATAGTCTCTGGGCTTGTATATTGTTACAATATGCCCTTGTATGATGACAGTGTAATTGAATGAACAATTCCACGTCAAAAATACAGCTTATTGGTATGTGGCAGACTGTTTGTATACCAATATCTTACAGAATACTTGTAGTTAGCAAGTATAATCTGTCAAAGGTGGTGTATTATAGGGCAATTGAGTTAACAATGTGCCCAAACACGCCTCAACTGTTGGTTTATCAGTATCAGCTGTCTTGTTTAAATTAAGAATTAAGAATGTATTAGTGGCTTACAAGTGTTTTTATATACAAAACACACTGAAAATACTGGTCTTGTGGTTATTAGCCACGTGACAGATACTCCTTAAAATATGAGTATTTTTAAAATATAAAGAAAAATATATAAAAATATATATTTTGAAAGAAAATGAGACCTAAAAAAAGATAAAACAAGTGTCAATAAATGATAAAAGAGAAAAAACTTACTTGTAAAGGTCCAAAAAAGGTTTTAAAACATGGCCAGGCCCCCAAAATGTCAGGCTGAGTCTATGATGAGAGTATTAAAAAGTATTTACAACTCTTAACTATGACTGTGACATGCTAAATAAAGGTTTAAAAGATTTTATAAGAGTTAAAGATGGTTTAATTTAATAATAAGAGGGCTTTACTATAAGGAATATAGTGGTGGTGAGCGCTGTTGAAAGCCCTGGGTGCAGCTTTACCTGTTGGGTTACAATAATAAAGACTAGAATACTTTAAATTGAGAGTATACCTGGTTATTACCCAAGAGAAAAATGTTTTTGACAGTTTACTACGTAGGGTATTCAAGAGCAGGATGGGGAGACAATTCTGGCTGTGAAAAAGCCTCCTTTTTATCCTGAAATGGGGTGGAAAGGGTGCTAGACCTTTCCACGTAGATGAAATGAAGATTCTTCACTCTCTATGACTTGCTTGTGGTTTGCAAACAGCCTGTATAGCCTGTATTGGGCCCAGATGTGGTTTTGAAACCACATCTGGGCAGTTTTCACCAATACAGGGTGAAAAGTTTCATCTGGGGACCTCAGAGCCTGATTCTGACGTGTATGACATGTAGAATGCTGTACAGCAACTGTATGGCACCCCAGTATTGACTGACGTATGAGTTATTGAATTATTAAAATGCTTTTTGATCTGTTTGACAACTCATAATCAGAGTACAACTGTATCCTGTCAAAATACAGCCATATTGGCCATATTGTGGGATTATAACTCCCAAATGGCCATACCTCTGTCAGTTTTTGAGATATCATGCTCAACGTTGGTTCATTGGATAGCCCTGTATGAGCTCTATACAATCATAGCCAATTTGGTATGGTTATCATTAAATATTACAAAGTTATCCCATGTACAAGGTTTTTTATACAAAGGCATGGTTTGGGCAAAAAGCTGTATTGAGCTTGTTTGCCTCATAACTTCTGTTATAGTTGAGATATGAAGAAGTGGATGGCACCATCAGATAGCCCTGATTTTGCTCTTTCCAAAAAGACCCCACTTCAGGTATCCCACACTAAAACTGTAGAAGTAAGATGAGAGGTGAATGTTTCGTTCACCCTTATTTGGCCTGAAATTGACCATAGCTCCAGTAATATTGGTTCTAGGTCAGTTTGGCTGATACCATTGGATAGCCCTGGCTTAGAGATTCATTCTGAGTACCCATTTGATGGGGTTAAGCCTCTCCTTCTAGATTTTAGATGAGAGGTGAAAATTAAGGTTTATGCTCAGCAACAACTTTGAGCAGGAATAGCTTTGTTATTTCTTGTCCTATGATTATGGGACTTATATTTTCACAAAGAGGTGAGTCTCCTCTTTCTTTTGATACCTTTTGAGCTGATTTGGCTCAGCTCCATGTTTTGGTGGTATCTTGGCTATACCATTGGTTTATGGTATTTTGGCTGTCATGCTTGTGCTCTGGTTTTGAGTCACAGGCTGACAACGGGCCTCAATTCAACTGCAAAGAAACCATACTGCAGTAGTGAAACCCTTCCCCCACAAGACCTTGCAATGATAATATCTGCCATTCTATCATTAAGGTACAATATACCCCACAGGGCTTCACACATTCTCAACCCCACCCTAAACCTGCTGATCAAGTCCAGAAGCTCAAGCTTCGGTGGTCCCCCCACTCCTGGATTCCATATACCTCAAGATCTGAGTACCATATTTGAACATCTCCAATTGGAACCAGTGATTCAGAACTATATATGTTGTCCTCAATGTTTCTCTCTTAATGGCCTTACTGAATCAGTCACAACTGGCCAACCCCACTGTCAATGCCATAATGACCCAAATGATCATGATCCCCCTTGCACACAATCAATAGGAAAATTCATGTATTCATTTGAACCCCACACCCAAAACACAAGCAACATGAAGCAAAAATTTATATTAACAAAACATTTCATTTATCAACCATTCAAAAATTGGCTTTCCAGATTTCTCCAGCGGGCTGGAATTGTGGAAATTCTGCATCAACATCAACAATCCCAAACTCCCGAAGGTTCCTCCAAATGTGACGTCTGGGATGGATTGGTCTGGAGACGCTTCACTGGCACTAGAAATATCCATGACCCCCCAATCATGTCCATTCCTGGTGCATTGGCCTTCTCCATTTATGTGGACTGGTTTAATGCACATGGAAAGTCAACCCGGTTGGCCAGCATTGGACCTATCATGCTTATTTGTATTAATCTCCCCCAAGTGAAAGATTGAAGCCAGAGAATGTCTATGTTACAGGAATCATCCCTGGTCCAAAGTAGCCAACTTCCCTTCAATTGAATTACCTATTAATACAACTCATTAACGAGCTCAAAGAGCTATGGAAAGGTTACCATTTTTCACCCACCTCAACAGGTCCTTCAGGATCCTTTATCCGTGTTGCCATCCTCACAGCCATTGCGGATGTGGTCGCCATGCGCAAGCTTACTGGATTTATCTCCCATTCAGGCAACCACTTTTGTAATTTTTACACCATTCACAAAGCTCAAATTGAATAAATTGGTCCTCAATTTCACTACACACACTCATACCAAAATCATAAATCAACCATTGCCAAATGGCTTTGGGCAACCCCAAAACAAAGAAAAGCAATTTTCTCTGAGTATGGAGTGCGATATTCAATTTTGGAAGACCTTCCATATTGGTATGCAACCAGAATGGTTAATATTGACATAAAGAATAATTTAATACTGAGAAGTTTGAAGGATCATGCAACATGCAAATTGTGCATTCCGGAGTCCAAATCAAAAATTTACCTCAGGTCCTTTAGGAAATCCAATGACACCAACAGTTCAGACTCAGATTCCATGACCTCCAACAGTTCTCTTGATAAAATCACATTGAGAGAGGCCCGCTCCCTGAGAAGAGACACAGCAAAAATAATGAATGAGCCACTCCCCACTACTTCCACCTGAAAAAACTACTTCACAATGCCCACCCCTAACACGGAACATCCATCTAGTGGTTCTGCCGAGATTCCTTCATTTGATGCAGATTACATCCCCACTTCTGAAATCCCCTCTGAATTGGATATCACCAGATCAAGGGTGAGGCTCTGGAGCATCTCCAACAAATCATATCTGAGACAATAATTCCCTCATCATGGACAAGAGGACCTTGCAACATGGGTTCCCCCTCTCATGGTATTGTCACAGCCAAGGAGGCAGGGGCATTTCCAATCATCATCAGCAAATCATTATATCATGGATACCCTTCAAAACCCAATCAGCAAGGGGGTTTCATTCAAGACTCTCCAAATACAGTTTTCATACAGGCAAGATCCAAATACAGTTTCAAACCTCAATACAGTTTCATACAGGCAAGACTCAAATACAGGATTCACCAAATACAGTCCTGTAATCAATACAGGCGCAAATACCTGTATTGACTGTATAACCTGTATTGGATTCACCAATACAGGATTCAATCCCACATCCAACTTCTTCCAGCATACAGACAAGTATCTCAATACTCAAACTCCAAGGCTGGCATTTCTCACATATACCAGCCCCTCTTCACCCACCTGGGGGTTTTTCCCCCAGTTAATTAAAATAGTTGATTTATTATTTAATATTATTTTATTCTCACTTTTGGAATATTATTTTATTATTTACTAAGTTAGTCTTAGCCTTCCCTCACCTGTTCAGTAGAGTCCTGGTGGCCATATCCTTATTAATTCCTTTTCTCTTTTCTGAACAGGTTGAAACAGTGACTCAGGATTATTTGTGGTTGGCTCTTTATTATTGCTTTTGCTTTGTCTCTCTTATCTTTTATACTTATTATTTTATGACTAGGAATTTATCCTCTTACTCCATTACTCTCATCATTTGAGTATTTTCTTCTGAGCCCTCCATAAGTAAGTCTGTTCACTGAGTGCCAGGCCCTCTTCACTTTAGAAGAGCCCCTGTGACATTATTTTAATTAACTCATAATTGCTTCTTTCTTTTCATTCATTTTATTCATTTCTCTCATTCTTCTATTATGATCTTTTAATGATTATGAACTTTAATGATTTTATGATTTCATCAATTTTCATCTCTCTCATTTCATTCTCATGAAAATTTATTCTTTCTAATTTCTCTATTCTGCTGACCAATTCACTTTATTCTCTATCATCTTCATTTCTCTTTTGTTTGAATTCAGGTTTATTCAGGTTTTATTGCTTGGAATTAGTTGGGTTAATTGATTCATCATTCAGGGTTATTTGATTTGGGGTATTCAGTGGTTTTGATTGAAATTTCTCAAGATTATTGATTGATTGATTGATTGTTCAAGACACTGATCTCACCTCAAGATTTTGAATTGACCTGATTGATTTGATTTGATTTGATTGACTTGATTTGATTCTTCAAGATACCTGATTTATCCTCAAGATTTGATTTGATTTATTGATTTGAATTTGATTCCTCAAGAAAATTGAATTGATTTTTGAAGATATCGATTGAATTCCTCAAGACTTAATTGATTTGATTTTGATTGACTTGATTTGACTTATTGATTGAAATTGATTATTCATAAGCATTTGACTTTGTCATCTTCACTCTTCAAGATTTATTCATATTGATTCACTTCAAGACTGTTTATTGATTCTTCAAGATCATCAAGATTCTCATTTAATTTGATTTGGTCAAGCCTTAATTTATTCAGAGTATCATCAAGTTTTTATTCATTCTTCTTTCATAATGCCAGTTCAGCATAGCCCACCAGCCAAGAATACAAGATCCCAGAGACATCAAGCTGTTCTCACTCCTACACCAAGGGCTCCTCTTGACCGCACACCATCAGTTCATCAACTGAGTGCAAATTTGGACAGAGGACCACCAATGGAAGGAGCAGCACCCTCCAGAAGAGGAGGTGTGAAGTCTAGAAGATCAAGATCATTCTCTGGACTATTGGGTGGTTATCCTGGTGTTTCTCAAGGGCCTAGAAGTAGATTGGGGGAAGCTGAAGATGAGGAGGGGGAGGAGTCAGTGGAAGAGGAAGAATCTGAGGAGACTGAAGTGGCAGCTGCCTTGGCAGGTGCTACTGAAGCTCCTGAGGCTCCAAATCTAGCCGTTTCTAATCAACCTTCTGTCTCTCAAGCTGAACCAAATTTCCTCAAGATGATGGAGCAAATGACTCAGTTTATGGGACAACTCACTCAAGCAGTTGCCCCAAGGGACACTTCAAAAGTCCCTGCATTCAAGACTCCATCAATGAAGGCACCTGATTCTTTTGATGGTACTAAAGCTCATAAATTGAGAGGATTCATTCAATCCTGTCAATTAATCTTTCATAATGACCCAGCAAACTTCTTCTCTGACAGGAAGAAGGTGCTTTATTCAACTTCTTTTCTTACTGGTAGAGCTGGCAAGTGGATTGAACCTTACCTCTCAAATATCTCCAATGAAGACCCTTCTTACCTCCTCAATAACTGGCAGTTGTTTGAAACCCAGTTATTCACTCTGTTTGGTGATCCCAATGAAGTCAGAAAAGCTGAACAAGAGTTGGACAATTTGAGGATGAGGGAAAGTGGTCAAGTTTCCTTGTACATAGCTGATTTCAGAAGTTTAATGTCAAGAATTGGAGACTGGGGGGAAAGGGCCTATATTCATGTGTATAGAAGAGGCTTGGCATCAAGATTGTTGGACCAATTGGCTTCTCACCCCGGGACTTTTGATAGCCTTCAAGAACTCATGGATATCACCTTGGAATTAGATACCAGGTATCATGAGAGGCAGAAGGAAAAGGGCAGTCATCAAGAGAAGAAGCCTCCAATCAGTGAATCCAACTCCTCCAAGCCTCCTCGAAATTCATCATCACAGAAGCCTTATCATAAGAAGAATAAGAAGGGGAAGAATTTTCAAGTGTCCAAAGACAAGCCTCATGCTGCTCTCCTCAATAAGGACAACAAATTAATTGGTTCTGAAAAGGAGAGGAGGATTAAAGAAGGCTTGTGCAATTATTGTGGTGGAAAGCACCCATTTGAAAAATGCTTCAAGAGGCCTTAAAATAGGCAAGGGTCCTCAAAAGGCTTCCCTAGCAAGCAGGGAAAAGCCTGAGTGGGAATCATGATGTGTTCAATGGTTCTCACTTATTTCCTTCAAGAGCACAATTGTGCACTCTGAATACTAGTGTCAAGAAATCTTTAAAATTTCTTATTTTTTCTTCAATCTCTGATATTTTTTATAGTATTCTCATTGATTCTGGTGCTAAAAACTCTTTTATTGCAAAGAATTTTGTTCTCAAGTACTCATTGACCATGTCAGAGCTCCCTGAAAAAATTCCTCTTTTCATTCTGGATTCCAGTGAATCCACTTCCCTGTTCATCACTCATTATACCAAGTGGGTTGTTGATTTACCTTCCTTCCCAAGCTTTGAATGGGATTTCTTTATCATAGATTCACCCAAGGGAGAAGACCTAATATTGGGCTATGATTTTCTTTACCATTTTAATCCCATTATTGATTGGAAAAATGGATTGATCACCTATGATTCTAGTCATAAGGATTCTAGTGGCATTATTTCTTCTACTAGTAATGACTTATCCACTGCTGTCAACAGTGTTGCTCTGGTTGGTGAACTTAAGACACCTTCCCTTCCTCCTTCTGTCCATATCCCTTCCATTTTTCCCTCTCAGTCATTACTTCCATTAAGAGATGAAGTCTTCAAAGAGATAAAAGATGTTGGAGAAGATGTTGCTATATCTTCACTTCATCTCTTTCAAGGGGATATGGACCTTCCTCCTTTATCTTTTCATGCCTCCCTGGAGGAGCAGTGGGATGAGGAGGAAGAGCCAGAAGAGATTGAAACTGTGCTGAAGGTAGTCCCTCCTGTTTATCACAAATATTTGGATGTATTCTCCAAAGTGAAAGCAGAGAAACTTCCTCCACACCATGCCTGTGATCATCATATCGAACTGGAGGGTCTTCTACCTCCAGTTGGTGTTATCTACTCTTTATCAAAGAATGAGTCAGAAACACTGCGGGCCTACATTTCAGAGAATGTAGAGAAAGGTTTCATCAGACCAAGCTCCTCCTCAACAGGAGCACCTGTCCTTTTTGTTAAGAAAAAGGATGGTGGTCTTCGTTTGTGTGTTGACTACCGCAAACTTAATGCTGTCACTAGGAAGAACAGGTATCCTGTTCCTCCAATGAATCAGCTTCTTACCGTCTTTAACGGTGCTACTATCTTCTCCAAGATAGATCTGCGTGGCGCTTATAATCTCCTGCGAATTAAAGAGGGGGATGAGCATTTAACTGCCTTTAGAACCAAATATGGCAGTTATGAGTATTTGGTTATGCCATTTGGCTTAACCAATGCTCCAGCTTCATTCCAAAATCTTGTGAATGATATCTTTGCAGATTATTTGGATATTTTTGTTGTAGTGTACTTAGATGATATTATGGTCTTCTCTAGCTCTTTGGATGAACATGTTAAACATGTGGCCGCTGTTCTCCAAAGACTGAGAGACAATAATTTGTTTGCTAAAGCCTCCAAGTGTGTATTCCATGGCTCAAGTGTGGAATACTTGGGCTATGTTGTTTCAAGTGATGGCCTCAAGATGGATTCTTCAAAAGTTCAACAAATCCTCAATTGGCCTCAGCCCAAGAACATCAAGGCCCTCCAATCTTTTCTTGGCTTTGCCAACTTTTATCGTCGTTTCATTAAAAATTATTCCAAAAAAATCTCTGCTCTCACTTCCCTTCTCAAAAAAGATTCTCCCTTCATCTTCAATGAGGAAGCTCTTAGCCAGTTTCAGATACTCAAAGAAGCTTTCACCACTGCTCCTATCCTCTCTCACTTTAATCCTTCTCTCCCAACTATTGTAGAGACTGATGCCTCTGATTATGCCTTGGGTGCTGTACTGAGTCAGGTGAATGACTCAGGAAAGCATCCCATTGCATTTGATAGTCGCAAGCTCTTACCAGCTGAACTCAACTATGAAATTCATGACAAGGAACTCCTTGGCATAGTTTGGGCTCTCAAGCGCTGGAGAGCCTTTCTCCTTTCTCTTTCTGATTCCTTTGAGGTCTTGACAGACCATTGTTCTCTCCAATATTTTATGTCCTCTAAAGTCCTTACTCGTCGTCAGGCCCGCTGGGCTGAATTTTTGTCTGAATTTCACTTTGTTATCACTTACCGCCCAGGCAGGCTGGCCACTTTACCAGATGCCTTGTCACGTCGGGACGATGTGTACCCAGAGAGGGGGGTGGATTTCATCAGCAAGAATCCTCAAAACTTTCATCAAGTTCTGAAGCAAAATGAAATTCAAGAGTCAAGATTCTTTTCCATAAAAGCTGAAATGTTTTCAGATTTAGTTGATCAGATCCAAAGACAAGTATGGCAAGACAAAGACTATAAGGAGATCCTCAAGAAATTAGCAAGAGGAGAATCAGTCCCAGACTATTCTCTTGAACCTCAAGCAAAATTATTATTGTTCAAAGATAGAGTAGTTATTCCAAGAAATCATGAAGTTCAATTGGACATTCTTCAAAGGCGTCATGACTCACCGTTGGCTGGCCATCCTGGCCAGGAGAAGACCCTCAAGCTCATCAAGAGGGATTTTTATTGGGCTGGCATGAATCAAATCATCAAGGACTATGTGTCCTCATGTCAGCAATGTTCAAGAAACAAGAACATCCACCATAAGAAGTTTGGATTACTCAAGCCTCTTCAAATTCCATCTGGTCCTTGGAATTCTTTATCAATGGACTTTATCACTCAATTGCCCTTGTCAAGCAACTTTGATTCAATTTTAGTAGTTGTAGACAGATTTTCAAAAATGGCAATATTTATTCCAACTTATTCAACAATCACTGCACTGGACTTAGCTCAAATATTCATTAATCATGTCTTTTCCAAACATGGTCTTCCAATCAGTATTGTTAGTGATAGAGGTTCATTATTTGTTTCATCATTCTGGACCCAATTATGTCAGCAGCTCAAGATATCAAGAGATCTTTCAACTGCATTTCACCCTGAAACAGATGGACAGACAGAGAGGGTAAATCAGATTCTAGAACAGTATCTTCGGATGTATGTCAGTTACCATCAAGATGACTGGCACACCTGGCTCCCTCTGGCTGAATTTGCCTATAATAATGCAGAACATTCATCCACAAAGCAATCACCTTTTTTCACCATTTATGGAAGAAATCCCAGCTTTGACTCAATCCATGTTTCTCAAGATTCACCTGCTGGAAAGTTATCAACAAAACTCCAATCAGTACAGCAAGTTGTCAAAGAAGAATTAGAGTCAGCAATAAGAAGATTCAAGAAGTATGCAGATAGAAATAGAGCAATTCCACCTGATTTCCAACCTGGGGACAAAGTATGGCTAGCTTCCAAGAACATCAAGACAACGAGACCCACCAAAAAGCTTTCAGAAAGATGGTTGGGACCCTTTGAAGTTCTCAAGAAGATTGGCAGCCATGCATATCACCTCAAGTTGCCTCAACAATGGAAGTCAGTTCACCCTGTTTTCCATGTGTCCTTGTTAG
Organism: Austropuccinia psidii; assembly: GCA_023105745.1. Classification (NCBI taxonomy): domain Eukaryota; kingdom Fungi; phylum Basidiomycota; class Pucciniomycetes; order Pucciniales; family Sphaerophragmiaceae; genus Austropuccinia; species Austropuccinia psidii. The sequence continues at coordinate 39,954,566 of JALGQZ010000007.1, forward strand.
AACCAGTGAAGCAATCAACTATCCCAAATCGACACCAATTGCCACCACCTCCAGTAATAGTGGAAGAGCAAGAAGAATGGGAAGTGGCTCAGGTTCTGGACTCAAAACTCAAGAGAGGTTCATTATGGTATTTAGTGGAGTGGAAAGGATTCAATGAAGACCCAGAAAGAACAACTTGGGAACCAGCTTCCAACCTTACCAACTCCCCAGACCTTGTCAAGGACTTTCACACTTTGTATCCAGACAAGCCTGGCCCAAATGACTCTAGAGTTTGATTTATGGTGCTTGGTGGGGATTGGAGTTTATGAAAGTAAGTTCCTCTCCTGGCATGCACCTTTAAGGGGGTATTCTACCCAAATTTGTTGTAAGCATCACCTTGGCCACTTTGTGAGAACTTGTCAATTTTTTGGACAGATTCAGAAGGCCTTGCAACATAATACCCTCAAGATTTGGACCTTTCATCAAGATTTGGCCCAATCTTTTCCTTTATTTTCTCTTCTTTCTTTAATCATGCCATAAATTATCTTTCAAGACATTCATTATCAAATTCATCTTATGGCATATTTCAATTTTCATTATGGTGCTTGGTGGGGAGTGGAAGTTATGAAAGTAAGTTCCATCTCCTGGTATGCATCCCTGAGGGGTCTAATTCTTGTAAAACATTACCTTGGCCACGCTGTGAGCATCAAATTCTTGGTTTTATCTTTCAGAACATTTTGGCCAAAATCAAGAATCTCACCACAAGAAGGACAACCCTCAGGAATTTCTTATTTCTTTCTTTACTCTCTTTTTCTCTCAATTCTTTTCATTTTTATTTTTTATTTTTATTCCTTTTACTTGTATCTTTTATTTTTATTTTTATTTCCATTTTTATTTCTTATTTCAAAAAGCAGTAGGCATCACTCCCATATCACGTTTGGGGAGTCAATTCATTCAATAATCAAAGAGCAAACACTAGTAATGGTAAAGACCAGCTACAGATAATCCTCATCAAATTTCTTCAATGTTCTTTAAACTTCATAACCAAGGCATCTCCAAATCACAAAAGGCGGGGAACCAGAGGCAGTGGAGTCAAATATGAATGTCAGCATTGAACTCATTCCTCAAGATCAAAATTGAAAGCCAAAACCCAATCAGCAAGGTGTTTATGGCAATTGACCAATCAAGGAGGAGATAAGAAGAAGATATTCAAGAAAGAAATGAAGTTCATAGAAGAAACTGTTTCAAAATGGCCCAATTGGCCAATTTCATCAAGATATGTACTTTGGCACAATTGGCCATATCAGACCTCAAAACATCAAAACAGCCATTTTTCATCAATTCTTATCATAATATGCTTAATTGTGCATATTGGGTGATTTGCGCATTTTGCGCATTTTTGCGCATTTGCGCACTTTTGCGCATTTTTGCGCAAAAGGGCCCTTTTCTTGTCAAAAGCCTTCAAAAGGCCTTTTTGGCCAAAATCATTATAATTGCGCATTTGCGCACTTTGCGCAAAATTTGCGCATTTGCGCATTTTTGCGCATTTTGCGCAAAAATGCGCAAAATGGCCAAAACCCACTTTTAGGCCATTTTCTCACAAAAATTCAGTTTTTTCCATCATTTTCACCAGTTATGCCACATATGGCATATTTGCGCATTTGCGCATTTTGCGCAAAATTTGCGCACTTTGCGCATTTTTGCGCATTTTGCGCAAAAATGCGCAAAATGGCCAAAACCCACTTTTAGGGCATTTTTTCACAATAATTCAATTTTTTTTATCATTTTCGCCAAATTATGCCAAATATGGCATATTTGCGCATTTGCGCATTTTGCTCATTTTTGCGCATTTTGCGCATTTCTGCGCAAATTGGCCAAAAACCCATTTTTTCACATTTTCAGGGATTTTGGCCAGGACTACTCATTTAGTCCAAAAATTTCAAATGTTGGCCACCTTATGCCAACACTCTAACTTCAAAATTATGATGATTTCAAGTGGTCTTGGGACAAAAAACTCAAATCAACCACCTTTCAAAAGCCATGAGGACTCAAGAAAAGTTGATGAAGACACTCAAGACAAGATTAAAGGAATTTTTATGAAGATTGAAGGCAGTTTGAATGAAACAGAGGAAATTCAGAATCAAAATCAAGGGGAAAATACCTACAAATAGTTAAATGAAGATTGGTTTGAGTATTGATTGAAGAAGAAGTTTTAAGGGGAAAATCTTAAGGAATTGGGGAAAAGAACTGTTTGAATTGATTGCAAGCTCATCAGGACTCACTATACTTATGGTGCTCAGAGCTCACCACTTTCAAGAGGGGGATAATGTCACAGCCAAGGAGGCAGGGGCATTTCCAATCATCATCAGCAAATCATTATATCATGGATACCCTTCAAAACCCAATCAGCAAGGGGGTTTCATTCAAGACTCTCCAAATACAGTTTTCATACAGGCAAGATCCAAATACAGTTTCAAACCTCAATACAGTTTCATACAGGCAAGACTCAAATACAGGATTCACCAAATACAGTCCTGTAATCAATACAGGCGCAAATACCTGTATTGACTGTATAACCTGTATTGGATTCACCAATACAGGATTCAATCCCACATCCAACTTCTTCCAGCATACAGACAAGTATCTCAATACTCAAACTCCAAGGCTGGCATTTCTCACATATACCAGCCCCTCTTCACCCACCTGGGGGTTTTTCCCCCAGTTAATTAAAATAGTTGATTTATTATTTAATATTATTTTATTCTCACTTTTGGAATATTATTTTATTATTTACTAAGTTAGTCTTAGCCTTCCCTCACCTGTTCAGTAGAGTCCTGGTGGCCATATCCTTATTAATTCCTTTTCTCTTTTCTGAACAGGTTGAAACAGTGACTCAGGATTATTTGTGGTTGGCTCTTTATTATTGCTTTTGCTTTGTCTCTCTTATCTTTTATACTTATTATTTTATGACTAGGAATTTATCCTCTTACTCCATTACTCTCATCATTTGAGTATTTTCTTCTGAGCCCTCCATAAGTAAGTCTGTTCACTGAGTGCCAGGCCCTCTTCACTTTAGAAGAGCCCCTGTGACAGGTATCTCAAAATGCCGCTGAATGGGCTCTCTTATATAAGGTCTATATTCCATTTTTACTGTGCAGTCAACAGATGTCATTAGATGCACACCAAACTGCCAACACTCAAAGAGAAATGGGTCAGTCAGAAGAACTTGCAAATGAACTAACCAAGAATACATTCCATTTGATTAGTGCTATCAACATTGCCACAAGTTGGACTGTTTCAATAGATGATGCGACTGAATTTGCTGAACATTGGAAAAAATTCTGCCTTTCCAATGAACACCTGTTCCCAAAACAAAAAAGTAAACCAAATCATCATTTTGCTGATCATATTCCCAAACTCTTCCAACGTTGGGGCCCAGCACAAGCCTCAGCCACATGGGGTTATGAGCGTTTGATTGGAGTATTTGCAAAGATTCCAACAAATAAAAAAATATGTACACCAATTAATAAGATCAATATATTCACATTGATTAAACACCTGAACTTAATAAGACTAACTTCTTGCAGCTCTGAACAGATGATAGATATAAAAACGTACTTCAAAATATCTGTTGATGTTCCAACCTTTCCATTCTCCTAAAATCCCTATCCATGCCATGCAAATAAAATAGCTTTTTGAATCACTGCCACCTGCCCTGTTCAATCACCATAAATATAACAAACCATCCCGCCATGACCAAGAAAATTATTATTGCCTGGTTCAGTACTTACAGAATTTTAATGCAACAAGGGAAATAGTTGATTGGATCAGCTTAGACACTACCGTGCAATCCACATGTCATCCCCCTTAAAGTATTGTCTCACCTTGGTATTTTCCGGTTTCAAACATTAATGTTGGAAACAATATATTTTCAACTGAATCCAACAATGTCAGCAACAGTGTGATATGTTTTCTGAGGGGCAACTCACGACAATTTGGTATTATTAATAACATTTTTAAAGTCTCTGAGCCATCTAGCATAATGAACAATAACTTTCTGATCTTGAAAACTTTGAAGATTGATGTGAGTTTCTTACTAGATTGGCCGCATCTCAATATTTATAAAGCTTTTGGTTTTGATGATGGACACTTGATTATATCTGAAGAATAAATAGAAGGTAACTGTGGATTGTATAATAACAAAGTTCTGTAATGTGGACTGCTTGTAATGATAAAGCCGTTATTTCATGATATTTAGTCTACAAAAATGCAAATCTCTCAGATTCATTAGCAATTTTGCTGGTGAAATAACTGCCTGAAAATTTAGTGACAGATACATGCCATTGTGACCAGCAAAGGCCATTATTTCACATTTCCACAAAGAACTTACTATTTTGTCATTGGGTAAAGTGTGAATAAGCCAAGTTCAATGCTCAAATGACCCACACACTCACCTTTCACAGCATCCAAAATTTCTAACTGCACCATCATCATGTTGGAAGGGGAATCGGCCCTTGCGCACCCACACACACCAATGCACACGCAAGCGCACCCGCACCCGCACCCACCAACAGTGGTTTCATGTGTTCCCCGCAAATGGTCAATGCCACCTGACATTAGGCCCTCACATGTATTGCCTTTGTGTGCATGTGTTACCCATGCACCCACTGCATTGTGCAGCGGGCTCTAACCATGAAACCCCCTCCTGCTGAGCTAGCTGATTCATGGCTACACAAAATTAGGACAACACATCATTTGGCCATGGTGTCCCCGTCACACACACACACCCGCACCTGCAGTATTGTGCGGCGGGCTCTACCAGTGTCATCTTCAAAACAACAATCCCACTCAGGCGGAGTCCTTTCATGGATGAACTGGTGAAGTCAAACCCCCTGCCTACATCAAGACTGGCTGAAGGACCTCCTTGATGTGTTTGTGCAAACAGGAAGGTCTTGTGTAATTTTTACCAACCATTGGACGGTTTCGGGATGATTGGGTGGTGAGGAATCTGAGTTGAAGGCACAGGGTAACCAATATTGTTGGATGTCACAGGATTTGGTGTAAGAAAACAGTGTGATGTGTGCTCGACGTTTGCTTGATTTTTGCTTGACATGAGTTTGACTTTTATCCTGCTTGACATTTGCTTGACGTGAATTCAATCGCCCAAGATTGACATGAGATTCGCCCTGGTGCCTTCTCAGGACATCTTTCTGAGGACAGGACAAGAGAAAATATAAAGACCTGTAAATGGTGACAAATGTGGCAGACAGATGTGGCAGATTATTTCAAAACCTGTTACAGATGTCAAAAGGCTAATAAATACACTGGCACAAGACTTGGAAATATGATCAAAATCCAAGAACGCAGCAAACCTTGGTAAATTTTCCATATGGATTGGGTAACTGGCCTACCACCAGGGGGTGATAGAAGTTATAACGCATGCCTAGTGATTGCTGACAGAGCATGTAAGACTCCAATCTTTCTACCATGTCACAAGGATGATACAGCCATGGTTACAGATCTTCTGATATGTGATAGAGTAATATCATGGACTGGAATATTAACAAATATCATTAGTAACAGAGATCCCAAATTCATCTCAGCACTATGGACGAATCTTCACAAATTATTTGGAACAAAGTTGTCCCTCCCTACAGCCTACCACCCACAAGCTGAAAGACTGGCTGAAAGAATGATCCAAACCTTGAAAGATATGGTAAGAAGATTTTGTGCATATGGCCTTTAATTTAAAGATTGTGATTGATTAACCCATGATTGGTGTACTCTTTTACCAGCACTGGAATTGGCATACAAAACATCCATTCATTCCAGTACCAATCAAACTGCTGCTATTCTAGAGAAGGGATGGACTCCCAAATTACCCCAAGATTCATTGAGGAAGGATTTAGTTGAAATACATCCCACAGGTGGTAGTATCAAAGGAATTCTCAAAAAACTAGAAAGTATTCAATAAGGTGCATGGAGGACTTATTGGCATATGCCAAAGACAAATAGGACAAATTTTATGCCACTCCAGATTTCAAAGGGGAAGATTTAGTACTTGTAAGACTCCTTTGAAGGACCTTTTGCTATTAAAGCACGTTGTGGGGAAAATGCAATTGAATTAGAATTATCTGAGGAACTTATAAATAAGCATCCTACATTTCCAGTAAGCTTTTTAAAGCCATATAAATCTAGTGATTCCCAGAAATTTCCTTTGAGAAATAAATTTCCCCAGCATATACCCCTTATTGAGTCTTCTTGCAATAAGAAAAGAACCAAAGTTCTCAAAGAAAGAAAGTAAAGGAATACCTTGTTAGGTACAGTGACCCAACTTGTGAGGATGAATAGTTAGCAGAAAAGGACATACCTGAAGCTAATAAAATTATCAGAAAGCTCAGACACACTAGAAATAATAAGATTACAAAGTAATATTCTCTTTTTAGGGGGAGGGAATGTGATTCTTAGGGATATTTTCAGATACCCAAAAGACCACAAATAATAAAACAATATACAATGATGAATAAAATAAATTTATTTATATAATCAAAACAAAAATTAAAATATCAATATAAATTTATACATAAAAATGAAAATTTAAATATAATTTAACAATAAAATTACATTGAATTTTAGAGTTGTGAAAACACATTTTTATTTGAAAAATTAAGTAAAAATGAAGTTTCAAAAAAATACCAAAATCAAAATATTTTCGCAAAAAAGTCAAATAAAAATTATCATAACTTTTTATCCTAAAAATCAAAATATGAAAATTATTTCACCATTTCACTCCTCATAAATAATAAGGTGGGGTCACCTCTGGGTAAAATTTCTGTAACTTAACTCTAAATAAGCTTAAATTAAGTGCTTAGTATTTTCTGTACAGAAGTTGAAAATCCTCAAAACCTTAATTAAATCAACATGCTATGTGATGTTAACCATCAATTTTTGTGTTAAAATTGAGGTTTTGTGTGTAGTTTAGAAGTATTTTCAATTGAAATGTCAAAATGTGCATATGTATTACATAAGTGAAATTTAATTTGAATATGAGGTGTCACTTATTACATTTTTGTACTGTAAAAACTCAATAGAATTACATATGTAAATTATAAGTATAATACATGATGAGGAATTGAAGAAAAAAAAATTGGAAAGATTTATTCTGGGGGAAAAGGAATCTTGTGTCCAAGGGGGAACCAGACCCCCAAATTCCTTGCTGACAGGTGTGAGATGTCAAAATCCACACAAACGCTCATTGCCTTTTTACTGGAATTGAGTCAAAAGGTCTGTGTCTCAATTGATGATGAGGTTTTAATACTTACCAAGGCAGCTTTAACCGTTTCCAAGAGGGTAAAACTACCCTTAAAATAAAACAAATATTGTAAAAACAGTTCTACCTGGCTTTAATTTCTCTTACACACATTATTACGGGTTTTGAAAGCTTGAAACCAGGTATTACTATAGAAATGGCTGATTTTAGGGTCCAAAATGGCTAAACCAGCCCCCTTTTTTGTCTAAACCAGGGTTCAATGATTCCATAATTGGCTTTACTGTTTTCAGATGTTTTCCACAAGTGAAAAGAGCAAATTTTACTTTTGGAGTAAGAGAATTGATGGCTATAAAAAATGTCTTCTTTCCCCCACTTTTCTCTTTATGTTAGAGTCTTTTTCTTTTATAATTAGTTTAAACACTGTTAAACCTATCAATAAAAGATTACAAACCCCCTTGTTAAATCATTTCAAGCCTTTCAATCACGTGAAATAATCATTATAATCATTGTTTGTAACTCTTATAATCACTTATACCCCTTGAGCCATCCCATAAGTGAATTAAAGCATATTTCATCACTGTTAGCTTTGTCACTTTTTTTCCAAGTTCAGCCTGGTCACTCTTGGGTGTTTTTTCTCTTTAATACTCCTTCTAAGAATCTTTTCTTATATTAATTTCCTGAAGTTCTTTGCTCAATTTATTCCAATTGAAATTTCTCTTGAAGAAATTTCCTTTGTAGCATTAAATATATCTTGTAAAGTATTTTTTTGATAAGTTTTATTTTTGGTAAAACAATAAATATTCATAATATTATTTTTTTATACTAATGAAGTTAAAAAAAATTGGCTTCTTTTTTCTTGAAAATCTTCTTTAATACTATTTTTAATCAACTTTTACCTTGAACAAGTTTTGAGGACAGGAAAAGTACTTAATTTTTAATAAAAGTTTCATATCTACACCTTCAAATTCCCATTGAGATAGGAGCTTGAAGTGGTAGGCATAAGCTCTGACATTCTTCAAGATTGGACAAAGACCCAACCATCTTTCTCACAGTTTTTTGTGTGGGTGTAGTTGATTTCATGTTCTTGGAGGAAAGCCATACCATTTCACCAGGATTGAACATATTATTGATAAAAGGCAGTTTAAAACCTGTCCCCCATTTTTGGTTACCAAATTGACTTCCTAAAAATTGTCTATAGAAAAGCCTTATGATCTGTAGGTGGTGTTGTTAGAAAATCCATATAAAAAAAGACAAGTGGACTTGCTTAACTTTTATCAACATACCTCTAAAAACCATTTATAGAAACATCAAGCTCTCTCTTCACATCTTTCTATAGTAATTATATGAGTGTTGATATATTTCCGGAAGGAGTGTCTAAAGTAAATTAAACTGAGGAAAATTGAGGATATCTTCCATAAAAAGTTGAAGATTGTCATTTTTTGTTGAGGAGTAGTCAGAAATATACCAAGAAAATACAGCCAGAGGGTGCAAGGTGTGTGGCAGGCTGAGTCTATGATGAACCTAATAACGACTAATTACAAGCTTCAACTATGACTGTGACATGGTGAAAATTATTAAAAAAGCTTGTTTTGATGATAATAAGGTTGAAAATGAGGTATACAGGGCTTTACTATTGAGGAATAGTGGTGGTGAGAGCTTTTGATAGCCCTGGGTGCAATAATTATCAGTTGGTTACTATAATAACTACTACAAAAATTGATATTATAGTTATAACCTGAATATTCTCCAAGAGTATGACTGTTTTTGACAGTTGTACTATGTAGGAATTCAAGAGCAGGATGAGGAAACCTTTTCTGGTGGAGAAAAGGCACCTTTTTATCCTAAACCTGGGTGAAAAAGTCTTCTAGACCTTTCCACATAGAGGAAGTGAAGATCTTTTACTTCCAAGGACTGGCTTGTGGTTTTCACAAGGCCTTTATAGCCCTTATTGGGCTCAGATGGGGTTTTGAAACCACATCTGGGAAGCTTTCACCAATACAGGGAGAACATTTTTATCTGGGGACCACATGGCCCTCCTCTGATGTGTATTTTGCATAGAATGCTGTACAGGACCTGTACAGGACCGCAGTATTGGCCAAACTATGCGGTATTGAAGTATAAACATGCTTCTTTGTCTGTTTGACACCTCATAATCATAGTTATGGGATATTATCCCACAGAAAGGCTGTATTGGTCTAACTGTGGGATTTTAGCCATAAATCTGCCATACCTTTGTCAGTTTTTGAGATATAAAGCTCAAATTTAGCTCATTGTGTAGCCCTTTATGTGTTCTACACAATAGTATCTCATTGAATATGGAAACGTTATGCAATGTAAAAGATTTTTTGTACTTATGTATGATTTGCTTAAAGTCTGTATGGAGCTTGTTTTCCCCATAACATTTGTTCTAGATGGGATATGGGGAAATATATGGCACCATAAGATAGCCCTGATTGTGCTCCTTCCAAAAAGACCCCACTTTAGGTATCTCACACTAAAACTGTAGAAGTTAGATGAGAGGTGAATATTTTATTCACTGTTATTTGACCTTATCTTGGCCATAACTCCTGTTGTTTTGGTACTAGCTCAGTTTGGCTAGTAACATTGGATTTCCCCGACTTAGATCTGCAATATGAATACTCATTTGATGGGGTTAAGCCCCTTCCTCTGGATTTCAGATGAGAGGTGAAAAATAAGGTTTATGCTCAGCAAAAACTTTGAGAAGGAATAAATTTGTTATTCCTGGTTCTATGATGAAATTGGTGGGTTTCCTTTCTCTTTTTATAACTTTTGAGCTGCTTTGGATGAGCTCCATGTTTTGGTGATATCTTGGCTTTACTATTGGTTTATGGTATTTTGCTGTCATGCTTGTGCTCTGGTTTTGAGTCATAGGCTGACAGTGTGCCAATAATGTTGATAAAAGCTAAAATAAATCCAAAGGTACTTCTTTAGTATCTGATGTACCCTCTATGTCTGTCCATAAGCACCAGGGTGGTAGGAAATTGACAGATCTCTTACAATATTTAGCTTCTGACAAAGACTGGTCCAGAAGCAAGAAACAAAAAGTGAAACTTTATCATTGACAATGTTTGAAGGGAGGCAATGCTTTGAGGAGATCTTCTTGATGAATAAATGGGCCAAATCCGGTGAAGTAATTGAAGAAACTGTTCAACAAAACATTTCCATTTTTGAGAATCTGTCTACTATTACCAGAGCTGAGGCAAAAGATCTTGAAAGTGGAAATTGATTGATGGAGTCAATTGAGAGGTAAATCCAAAGACCATTTGAAATTGGAAGAGGCTTGAGTAATAAAATCTTCTTGTGATGAATTTTCTTGTTTCTTGAGCACTGTTGAAAGGATGAAACATAATTCTTGATAAATTGTCTCATTCTAGACCAGTGGAAATCCCACTTGACAAGTTTGAGGTCTTCTCTTGGCCAAGGTGGCCAGCTAGAGTAGAGGAATGGCAGTTTTGAAGTATGTTTAGAACAACCACCCAATCTGTGAAGAGAAGAAGTTGGGAAGAGGAATCAAGAGAAAAATTCTGCACACATTTACCTTTAGCAAAATCTTGAAGAATACTTCTGTATTGAGAATATTTCCATAATGACTTCTGAATTGATTCAACAATATTTGAAAATGAATCCAGCTTGAGTGAAAACAATTTTGAGGCTTTAATTTCATCCTGCTTGATTATTTGTTGATGATTCATTAAATTTATGCTTATAAAATTGGCCCTCTTGAGGATGTTGTCTTTACTTGATAAGGCATCTGGGAGAGTTTTCAGGAAGCCAGGGAAGTAGGTAATTGAAATGTGAAATTCTGAAAGGAATTCAGCCCAGAAGGCTTGATGGAAATTGAGACTCTTCGAGGACATGAAGTATCAAAGAGATGAACAATCAGTGAGAGCTTCAAAGAAGGAAGAGTGAAGAAGAAGAAAAGACCACCAGCACTCAAGAGCTCAGACTATGCTAAGGAGTTCCCCATCATGAATATCATAATTGAGCTCTTCTGGAAATAACTCTTAACTATGAAATACAATTGGATGTTTTCTTGAGTCACTCACCTGACTCAGTACTGCACACAAGGCATTATCAGAGGCATTGGTCTTTACAATGGTGGGTAGAGATGGGTTGAAATTGGAGATAACTGGAGTAGTGGTGGAAGAATTTTTGAGTTGATTAAAATGGCTAAGGGCTTCCTCATGGAGGGGAGAAATTGAATCTTTCTGGACAAATTTGGTGAGTGAACTTATTGTCTTTGAGTCATTCTTGATGAAGCAGCATTAGAAGTTGAAGAAGTCAAGGAATGATTGATTAGCCTTGAGATTTTGTGGAGGGCGCAAACCAAGCATTTTTTGAAATTTTTCTTTGTCCATATTCAGGCCTTCAGAAGAAAAAAAAAACCTGAACATTCAACACTGGAAGCATTAAAGAGGCACTTGGAGGCCTTAGCAAAGAGGTTATTGGCTCTGAGTCTGGAACAAACAGGGGACACATGAGTGAAATTTTTTTCCTCAGATTTCTCAAACACCACAATGTGATACAAATAAACCACAAAATAAACAATAATAAGATTATAGGAAATATCATTGACAAGATTTTGAAGAGGCAGGAGAATTAGTCAGCCAAAAGGGAATAACCAAGTATTCATGACTGCCACATTTAGTTCTGAAAGATGTCAAATTTTCATCAAACTCCTTTATTCTCTGAAGGATATATTCACCACACAGATAAATCTCAGAGCAGATAGACGAACCATTAATAACAGTGTGAAGATAGTTAATAGGAGCAATAAGATACTGGTTCTCCCAAGTGAAAGCATCAAGTTTGTGGAAAGCAACCCACAAAGAGAGGCCATCATTGTTTTTTTTAACAAACAGTACAGGTGATCCTATTGAGGAGGATCTTGGCCAGGTTAAAAATTTCCCTACATTATCCTAAATGTAGGACCCCGCTGTCTCTGACTCTTGCTTTAATGAAGAGTAGATGATCTCAACTGGAGGTAGAGACCCATCCAATTTCATATGGTGAGGAGGAAGTTTGTTTGCTTTCAACTTGGAGAATACATCCAAATAGTGATGATAAGAAGAAGGAACAACTCTCATCATGGTTTCAATTTTCCTGGATCTTTCTCTTCATCCCACAACTCCTCCAGGGAGTCATGATAAGATGAAGGAGAAAGGTCCACATTCTCATCCAAGAGATGAAGTGAATAAATAGAATTATCTCCTACCACATCTGCTATCTCTTTGAAGAGTTCATTTCTAGAGAATAGAAATTACTGAGGGTAATTTAAGGAAGCAATATGGACAGAATTTGGAAATTATGGTGTTCAAGCATCAACAACCAGAGCTGCACAGTTAGTGACAGTGGAAAGTAATTACTGAGGGGAATTAGATATAACTAAATTTCCTATAATTAGGATTGAAGGTGATCATCCCTTTCCTCCAATCAATGCATGAATTTAAGTGATTAAGAAAGTCAAAGCCCAATATGAGGTTTTCTCCATTAGGAAGATTAAAGACTAAAAGATCCCTTTGAAAGCTTGGGAAGGAAGGGAGCTCAAACATATACTTAGTATGGTGAGTCACAAATAAAGAAGGAAACTCTGAGGAGTCCAAAAATGATAAGAGGGATCTTCATTGAGATTTCTGACATTCTCAAAGAATACTTGTGAACAAAACTGCTATCCAATATATGAGTTTTTAGAACCAGAATGAATGAGAATACTGGAAAAATTTCAGAAAAAGAAGAAAAACAAAAATATTTGGGAGATTTTTTGATGCCAGTATTCAGAATGCACAATTGTGCACTGGGTGGAAAACAGTGAATACCATTGAACATAAAATGATCTTCTCTCAGGATTTTCTTTTACTGGGAAATATTCCTGCTTTTTGGGTAAGATGGCTTTGAGGCCTTTTGACCCAAGCCTTAATATTATCCTTCCCACCAAAATAGAGACACAAGCTTTCCTTCAAGCTTATTTATTTTTAACAAACCATCAACTTGTGTTCCTTATTCAAGAGGGAAGAATGGGAATTTTCCCTTTTCTGATCCCTGAAATTATTTTTCTTATGACATGAGGTTGAAGAGTTTTTAGGGTAAGCAGAACATGACTTTGAGGCTTCAGTCTTCTTTTCTTGTAAATAATTATTCTCCTTTTGCGTCTCATTGTATCTGGTATTAAGCTCCAGGGTAACATCCATTAAGTCTTGAAGAAAATAAATTATTGAAGGATGGTAGGCCAATTGATCCAGAATCCTGAAGGCTGAACCCTTCCTAAATTGATGCATGTAAGCCTTTTCAACCTAATCTGTGATTCTTGATACTAAAGTTTTAAAATCAGAAATGTATAACAATATATGTCCACCTTCTTTCATTCTTAAAGAATCTAACTCTTCATCAGCTATTCTGACTTCATATGGGTCTCCAAATAAGGCAAAGAGTGGGGATTTGTAAAGATCCCAGTTATTGAGAAAGTATGCTATGTGTTGATTGGTTAGATTAGAAATATAGGGCTCACTCCATTTTTCAGCCCTTCCAGTGAGAAATGATGTGGCATATATGACCTTCATCTTGTCCTAAGAGAAATTCACCTTGTCATTATGAAAAACAAGCTGGCAGGACTGAATGACACATCTGGTTTTGAAAGGTTGAGTTCCATTGAAGAAGTCAGGTGCCTTCATAGATGGTGTCTTGAAGCTTCTGAGGAAGAAGCGGCTTTGAGAGGGGCCATCATTTGGGTCATGGATTGCAAGATGACCAACATTTCCAGATCAGTCTGGTTATGGAATGATGATTCAAATGGGCTAGAGTTGGTGCTACAGTACTTTCAGATGCGCCCACAGGAGCAGGGAAAACTTAAGTGCCTTCAGATTATTTCTCTTCCACACAATTCTCCTTGTCCTCTGCACCATCTTTACCAACACATTGAGAAGGTGTTTTTTGACATTCCTGGAAATTCCCTAACTACTCCTGAAAATACACTTCAAATCATTCCCCCTTCCTTACTTCCTGGATGGTGCTGCTTCCTCCTTGACTGGTCCTCTGTATAGATGAGCCTCCAGTTGAGAAACTTCTGGGATCCCATCAAGGGGTACCCTTGGTACTGGAGTGAGAATGGCTTGAGCTCTGGCCTGAGATCTTGTCTTTCTTGCAGGGGGTGAATGTTAAAGAGGCATAATAAAATGGAAATGAATTCAAATTTCAAATAAATATAAGAATTGAATTATGAGAGTAAGGCTTGAGGTGAAAAATTATAATTGATTAATTTCTTAAGATAAATCAATATATAAATGAGTCTTGAAGGAAAATTAAACCAATAATGTTGAGAAAAATGAAATGAATCAAAATAAAGCTTCAGGTAAATAAATCAAGTAATTGTGCAATGAAATATTGAGTTAAGTAAATTAATATATAAAAATCAATAAAAATAAATCAATCAATTTAAAATAATTCTTGAAGGTTCAAGTCACTTTGAATTCTTGACAGAAATCAATTTATGTCATTATCTTGATGTGAAATAAGCAGAATCAATGTATTTTTCAGGTGAATCAATTTCTGGGAATTATATCAATCCAAGTCAAATAAAATCAATTCTTCTGAAAAATTAAATTTTTTGAATAATAATTCAAAGTGAATCTTGATGAATGAAGAATGTGCCTAAAGGAATTTTGATGATTATGCGAATAATGAAATTTAAAAATAAGAAATCAAAGGAAACTGGGTCTGCTTTGAATTTTCAAGAATGATGAATGAGTGAGAGAAAATTGAGAGGTGAAAAAAAATCATGAAGTTCATAAGCATTAAAGAGTCATGATTGCTATGAAATGAGTAAATTGAATGAGAAAAAAAATGAATGAAAAGAATGAAAAGCAATCATGAGTTAACTAATATGATGACACAGGGGCCCTTGGCAATAGCAAGAGTGGCCTGGAACTTAGAAATAAGCAAACTCACTTGGAAGACTCCTAATAGTTAGAGATAGAAAGTAAAAGGATAAATTTCTCCAATAAGATATACAAGTATGAAATGAGATGCAATAAGAGAAAAGAAGAGAAATTGGAAGAGAGCCAACCAAGTAAGATGTTAATCACTGTTTTAACCTGTCAGAAAGAATAATGAAATTAGTCAAGCATATGACCACCAACATCGACCGACAGCAAAAGAAAGAAAGGATACTAAATGACTGAAACAATAATATTAGTATTCACTTAACAACTGAATTTAAATCAAGTTTGAATAAAGCTGTAATATATGAATTAACCAGGGGATAACCTCCTAGGGCTGAAATAAGGCTTGGTATATATGAAAATTTGAGAGCTTGACTCCTTCAGGATCAAAACCGGGTTGTATTGATTGCTTGAAGAAATTTATACCTGGCTAAATTGAGAAATGAACTGGGTCAAATGATATTTCCTGGGTTTAGGTTGAAATTTAGACCTATATGGAACAAGACTGCATTGATTGAGTGTGGTTTCTAAGGTGGATTGATGAAGAATTGACATTTGACAACTGGTTTGACACTGCCTCTTGCATCTCCCTTGAAATTAAAACTGCAAGTATTCTCTTGTGAGAATACTTAATTCTTGAAAAGAACCAATACCTGATGACTGAGGTGATTGGAATTGAAGAAAAACCAAGATTGAGCCATAGTTAATTGTCCTGAAAATATTGACCCACAAGTGCTGGAAGATATTCATAAAACTGAAGGATGGTGTTGTAACAACCACTAGCCAGGGTTAAGGGTATTCATACTTACACCCACTCAAACACCTCAAAATCAGCAAATCCACGGTGTGTATCAGCATTCAGTTTCAGCAATCTTCCTTGCTGAAACTTGCATACAGTCTTGTTCACCAGTACAGCCTGTCAACTTCTGTACAGGTTGGAATTACCCAATAAAGTTTGGATACACCATCCTGAAACTGTATGATCACTCAACACCACCACACCTCTTGTACAGGTTCTGTACAGCCATGCAGGACCTGTATTGATCAGGCTCAATTCAACCATGATTCATTCTCATGAAAACTCTCTGTCTGGATAAGGGCTGGTGATTATCACATATGCCAGCCCCTCTTTCTCCCCCCTGATGACTTCTTCCCAGTTAATTGATTTATTTTATTTATTCTTTTAAAAATATTTTTATCCTTATTTTGGGTATTATATTTATTTGATTTTAAGTTTGTCTTTGAATTCTTTTTCTTTGGCTGTACAGCATTGTGGTATTCCATACCTTAATGGCCCAGTTTCAAGTGAAATTTCAATTATAGGACTGAATGAAAGATTGAAGAAAGAAAAATTAATAATTAATAATTTGAAATAGGGGAAATTCGTAGTAAAATCAAATGAAGCTCATATATACGTATAACTAATAAGAAAAATAATTGAAGAAAAGTCTATTTGATTACAAAAATAACCATAAAATAAGGGAAAGAAAAGGAAAAGATAACAAAAATGTTAAATTTAACAGTGAAAGGGGTAGTGTAACACTCAAGTTACCCTAGCTCTGCTCAACCTTTGGATTACTCAGAAATGCAGTTATTACACTGAGGACACTTCAAGAAGGAATAAATTTAAGCTTTATTAATCAACAATAACAAGACACAAAAAAGAAGAAATAAATCAATTTATGCAAGTAAAATCTATCAAAACCTTAACTTACACAGCATATCTGTGGAAATACAAGCACAGCCACTTTATAAGGCAGTAAATATAAATTAAAAAAAAGAATTCAATCAAAATGAAGGAAAATTCAAACTCATACAGGACAAATGAAATCCCCACAATACAAAGCATTCACAACCTACATGTCAAACAGTGCACAGACCTATGTTGCAATAACTGTACAAAACATCTCATACAGCCAAAAATGGTGCAATACCTTGAGGAAGTGACACCATTCAAAATTCCTCAGCAAAGAAAGTTTAGCCATATTACATAATCATGCACAAAATTGTTGCAATCAGCTGAAGATATGGTGCAATACCTCCAAGAAATGACACTATCTCAAAATTCCTTGCCAGCAAAAACCTCTCAGATTGCATAATCATAAATATTAATGGTGCAACCAGCCAAACAAATGATATCTTGCTGCTATAAACAATTATCCCAGCCAAAAGAAGTGGAAAAATTCTAATTGCCTTGTTTTTGAGTGTCTCTATGAAGAGCCCAAAGAATATAAATAGAGGTCCTCTCTCCCTCAATTTTTCCTCCTTTCCCCATGCAATTGATTATATAGCAAGAGGGAGAATAATTATTCATCCCTCACTAGTAGGCCAATCTAGTATTATTATTTAGATGGGAATTATATAGCAAGAAGGAGAATAATTCATCCATTCCTTACAAGTAGGATAATGTAGTTATTTTGTTAAAGTATTATAGACTTATAAGCTTAATTCACAGTGATTTCTAATTAATAGTAGTTAACAGAAGGTCTACTTTATATTCTAAATCCACCCTATGTTTAAACTCTTGGTCTAATATTTTAATTGTATCAATATTACTCATATCATTGAGATAATACTGTAGCCTTTACATTGTAAAGCAAGAATATTCTTATATTTTCATATTAAAAACAACAACTCCACAAAAAAAAATTATCTTATAAAAAAAACTTATTTTATATTATATTATATCACTCATATATCTAACAAATATACATTCTATATTAAACAATATCTTACAAATATATCCTTAAAGGCCTTGTTTTTATATTATATTAGCAATTAAACTCTCAAAGCATTAATTTTCATAAAAGATATAACATAAAATTCAGCTTACCCCTTAAACTATATATTAGTACTATTGCAACAAATCCACCTCTTATACTATTAAGGTCTTACACTTAAACCATGTTAAATTATCATTTAGAAATTCTTATTTTATACTTTTTTCAACTTATAAGTTACTTATCAGATTATTGAATAGGTCTCATAGAGACTTCCAAAAAGTCTTCTCTAGTTGTAAAGCCACAATCCTAAAGATTGCTTTGTGAGCTCTGTAGGGACATTTTTTAGTATATTCATAGGGGAATCTAAAACACCATTAGCACCCTTGGTTATAGGATTATTACCACAATTCAAAACTTTTTGCCTGTGATTTCCCCCTAAAGGGCTGCCTTATCCAATCCCACACTAAAAGGAGCTCCACATCTGGTGTCCCAACAGTGGCATTTCAACTTCAACATTCAATAATCAGTCAATGATAAAGAAAGAAGATAATCGAATCAACCTACCTCAAATAAGCTTACTATTTATAAACAATTAACCATAAAAACACTTATAAAATCTGGAATCTTGAAACAAATACCATTCCAAATCATCATCCGCATCACAATCCACAAATCAATCATACCATTTTTATTATCCAGTAAAAGAAGGAACACCAGAAAATCAAACACCCAAGCATATTGACTTACTTATTGCAACACCAAGAACAGAACAGAAGGAAAAGAAAGAATTAAGGATATTTTACTTCAAGTTAATTCAAGAAGCAAAAAAAAACAAGAGAAGTACATAAGAATTTGAAGGATCATTTTATCAAGTATAAATGAATCAACAATCAACATCTGACTTACAGCCATTACCTGAAGATACTGTTGAAGAACAGTATGAAGAAGAAAGTGAAGAGGAAGATCAAACAGTACAAATACAAAGTCCTATGAAACAAGTGCAAGATCTTTTATTAACACAAGGCAAAAAGAAAGCAAAAAAAGGGAGCAATTATCCTATACACCTGAAGCTAGTCCAAGTGAAATCACATTACCAAGGCATGTTAGACCTGAAGATTCACCAATATAACCTACACCTGGTCCTAGAGCAACCTCTACTCCAAAAACAGAGCCAAGAACTGAAAACATTCCAAGGAGAGTTTTTGTCACTACACCTCATAACCCAAGTCCATTAAAGCAGATATTTCCAAGAGAAGAAAGACCTGTAGTTAAAATTAAAGCAAAAGATTAAAATAGAAATTTTGATGGAGAAGAAGTAGAGAAACATATCAGGAAAGTGGAAAGAATAGCTTAACTTTAAGTAGCAACAGATGAAGACCTAGAAATGCAAACGGCATTTTTTACTACAGAACCAAGAATTAGTGATGCAATTGAAGCAATTCCAGGTTATGAAGAAGGAAATTGGACAGAACTTAAGAAAGATCTTAAAACAAAATGGGGAAGAGTTGAACCTGAAAGAAGATACACAAAATACTCACTCATCAAGCTTTTTAATGATACTCAAGAAGATGGAGGAGTTGGTAGTCTATCACAATATAAGAAATTTATGGGAGGATATGAAAATATTGTTACTTACTTATGAAGATACAGGTACATTCCTCAAGATAACATGTTCCATGAAGATTTATTTGACTGCCTTTCAGCTGATATTACAGGAGCCATAAATAAGGAAATGATTAAATATAATGTCATGGTTATAGCTGAAGATGGAGGATACCTTATGTCACTTATTAAAATCCTCAAGAAGTACATTGAACTGGAATTGGAAGCCAGAATAGTAGTAACCAAAATATTCTCATCATCAAGATATACAGGAAGTAATGGTACTGAAACCAAAAAGAAAGTTCACTTCAAGGAAGAGGCTTTCCAAGGAATAAATGAAGCTTTTAATAAGATGAAGTAAATTACTGAATCCCTCAAAGAACAAAAAATGGAAACTAGAAAGCAGGCACAAGGGGAAAATGAAGATTTCAAGAAATTTATGACTCAACTGGAAGAATAGAAAAGTCAATCCAAACCTCAAATGGGTGGGGTTATGAATAATAAACTCAATGATCTACAGGTGTCACAGGGGCTCTTGGACAGAAATAGAAGAGTGGACTGGCACTCAGCAATCAGGGAACTCACTTGGAAGACTCCAAAAGGATGAAGAATAAAAGTAATAAGAGTGAATTCCTCTAAAAGATATGCAGGTACAAGATGAGATGCAAAAGAGGAAAGGGAAGCCAAATGGCCAGAGAGCCAACCAAGTAAGTCCTTAATCACTGTTTCAACCTGCCAAAAATGAATAATGGAATTAGTAAGGATATGACCACCAAATATCCATTGACAGGCGAAGAAAGAGAAAGAGAAAGGTGCTAAATGACTGACTTAATAATATCAGTATTTGCTTAACTAAAATGAAAAGAAAATAGAGATAAAATAAAATCAAAATATATTAATTAACTGGGGAAAACCCCCCAGGGTGGAAAGGGTAGCCGGTATATGTGAAAAGTTGGGAGCTTGAGTTCTTCAGGCTGAAAACTGATCTGTATTGATCCCTGAGGCTGTATTGATTGTTTTGGGAATTGATACAGCTGGCTAATATTGAAATTGAATTGGGTTGAATGAATTTCCCATGATTGAAAATGAAATACAGTTCTTGATGGATCCAGACTGTATTGAAATGAATATGGTTGCCAAGATGGCTTGAGTGGAGCTTTGACACTTGACAACTTCTTTTTGGCACTGCCTCTTGAATTCACTTGAGAATGAATTGAAAGTATTCCCTTGGAAGGAATACTTGGAGTGAGAATAACCAATGACTGCTTGATGGCGTCATTGGTCTTTGACTCTGAAACACTTGGTCTTGAGCCTTGATGATTCCTCTGAATGATTGGGTGCCTTGATGAGGTGATGAGATGTTGGAATGTTGAAATGACCATTTGATATTTCCACCATTGAATTGCTGTTGAAAAATGATGCCCAATGATATATAACATCATTTATGGCATATTGGTTGATTGGCAAGAAGATTACATCCAAAGATCTTGAGATGGAAAGGCAGAGGGAAAAGGATGGATGTAATGGCTTCAGAGCTTGGAATGGTGTTTCTGGGCCTTTTGGGGTTTTTGGCCACTTTTGGGTTCTGAGCCAAAAACTGGCCCAAAAGGCGGGAAAGTGTCTTTTGGACACTTTGCGTCAAAGTGCGCAAAAATGCGCAAATGCGCAAAGTGCGCAAAATGCGCAAAAGTGCGCAAATGCGCAGAAATGCATAAAATGCACAAAAGTGCGCAAATGCGCAAAAATGCGCATTATGAGCCCAAATGGCCAAAAACAGCCATTTGGGCCATTTCCCCTGGCTTTGAGGGAAATGACCAGAAATACCCATTTGGGCATAAATTGCCGCTATGGGTTCTGGGTTGAGGTGAAGGGCCATGAAGGCCCCAAAACACAAATGGCCATAAATGGTCCATAAGATAATGACGTGGCCATATTGGCCACTGGTGATGGATATGGCCAATTGGCCATAAGAGAACCGTGGCTTGATATGCCATATGGGGATCCAAGGAGGTGAATTGCCATGGTTGTGACAGTACCCCCCACCTTGAAATGGTGAGCTCCTGAGCACGAATACAAGGTGAAGCCTGTTGAGGATATTGGAAAGATTTTGAGAGAGTGATTCAAGAGGACTGATTAAGGTAAAAAAATTGACAACTGATATTAAGAATTTGACATTTGACACAGGACTTGCTTGATCTTCTTTTGACATTGGCTTCATGATTTGAATTTAATCTTGAAATGAATGAAAATTGTTTGATGTGATAATTGACGTGATAAAAGCAAATTGAAAATGAAAGTAAAATAAAAATAAAGGATGAAAATGAAAATAAGAAAAGAAAAGGAAAAAGAAAAGAAAAATGAATTGAATCTTGAGGAGGTTCCAATCTTCATCACGGAGGTTGATAACTGATTTTGAAATTGGCCAAGGACCTGGAAAGATAAATTTGATGCCAGGTGCTCACAAAGTGGCCAAGGTGATGTTTTGACAAGATTGTAGATCCCTCAGGGAAGTGCACACCAGGAGAGGAACTTACTTTTGGTAGTTACCACTCCTGCCAGTGCCATAAAAATAAAAAACAAAAATGTTGAAGGAATTAATTTGAATTTGGAATCTTGGAATTGAATTGAAAAGTGAATGGCCCATTTTCCCAAGTGAAAATGGCCATAAGATTGGAAATGAAGCTGAAAGCCATGCCAAAGATCTGTGTCCAAAATTTCAAAGTGCTCACAGAGTGGCCAAGGTGATGCTTACAACAAAAAGAGTAGAATACCCCTAAAGGTGCATACCAGAAGTGGGACTTACTTTTGGTAATTCCTCTCCCCACCAAGCACCATAATGAATCAAGCTTTTGAAGAATTCGGCCCAGGCTTGTCAGGATATAATGAATGAAAATCTTTGACAAGTTCAGGACAATTCTTGAGGTTTTCGGTTGGTTCCCAAGTGGATCTTTCTTGGTCTTGACTGAAACCTTTCCATTCCACCAGATACCATAATTTTCCTCTCTTGAGCTTTGAGTCCAGTATTTGAGAGACTTCCCATTCTTCTTCTTCTTCAATGGTGATTGGAGGAGGATCTTGATCCCTATTTGGGATTGTTGATGTCTTGACTGGTTCCAAAAGGGAAATATGGATAACTGGGTGGATGGATTTCCATTGAGATGGAAGCTTGAGGTGGTAGGCATGAGTGCTGACTTTCTTCAAGATTGGAAAAGGACCCAGCCATCTTTCAGACAGCTTTTTGGTGGGTCTGGTTGATTTGATGTTCTTGGAAGAGAGCCATACCATGTCACCGGGATTGAAAACAGGTGGACTTGCTCTACTTTTATCTGCATACCTCTTAAACCTGTTTATGGCAACTTCAAGTTCTCTCTTGACATCTTGCTGTACTGATTGGATTTTTGTTGATAACTTTCCAGCAGGAGTATCTTGAGTGATGTGAACTGAGTCAAATTGAGGGTCTCTTCCATAAACAGTGAAAAACGGTGATTGTTTTGTTGAAAAGTGGTCAGAGTTATTGTAGGCAAATTCAGCCAGAGGGAGCCAGGTGTTCCAATCATCTTGATGATAACTGACATACATCCAAAGGTACTGTTCTAGTATCTGATTTACCCTCTCTGTCTGTCCCCCAGTTTCTGGATGATAAGCAGTTGACAAGTCTCTTGAAATCTTGAGCTGCTGACAAAGGTTGGTCCAAAAAGAAGAAACAAAAAGAGAACCTCGATCACTAACAATGCTTGAAGGAAGGCCATGCTTTGAGAAAATATTCTTGATGAATAAATGGGCCAAATCTAATGAAGTGATTGAAGCTATTGTTGGAATAAAAACCGCCATTTTTGAGAATCTGTCCACTATGACTAAAGTTGAATCAAAGGAATTGGACAGTGGCAATTGAGTGATGAAATCGATTGAAAGACAGATCCAAGGACCACTTGGAATTGGAAGAGGCTTGAGGAGTCCAAACTTCTTGTGATGAATATTTTTGTTTCTTGAACAATGTTGACAGGATGATACATAATCCTTGATAAATTGAGTCATGCCGGACCAGTGGAAATCCTGCTTAACAAGTTTGAGAGTCTTCTCTTGGCCAGGGTGTCAAGCTAGAGGAGAGTCATGCCGCTTTTGAAGTATATTGAGTTGAATTGTGGGGTCATTTGGGACCACCACTCGATCTTTGAAAAGGAGAAGTTTGGAAGAGGAATCAAGAGAATAATCTTGGACAGATTTACCTTTACCCAAATCTTCAAGGACACTTCTATATTGAGAATCTTGCCACACTGCCTTCTGAATTGAATCAATCAAATTTTACAATGAATCCACCTTGACTGCAAAAAACTTTGAGGCTTGAATTTCATCTTGCTTAATTATCTTCTGATAGTTCATTGGATTCTTGCTGATGAAATCCTCCCCCCTCTCCGGGTAAATGTCGTCCCGACGTGACAAGGCATCTGGAAGGGTGGCCAAGTGGCCAGGGTGGTAAGTGATTGAGAAATGGAATTCAGATAAAAATTCAGCCCAGCGGGCTTGACGGCGAGTGAGAATCTTGGAAGACATAAAATATTGAAGAGATGAATGATTGGTGAGAACTTCAAAAGGGGAAGAAATAGAAAGAAGGAAAGCTCTCCAGCGCTTGAGAGCCCAGACTATGCCAAGGAGTTCCTTGTCATGAATCTCATAATTAAGCTCAGCTGGGAGAAGCTTGCGGCTATCAAATGCAATGGGATGATTTCCTGAGTCAGAGACCTGACTCAGTACAGCACCCAAGGCATAATCTGATGCATTGGTCTCTACAATGGTGGGTAGAGAAGGATTGAAATGAGAAAGGATTGGAGCAGTGGTGAATGCCTCTTTGAGTTGATGAAACTGTCTAAGAGCTTCCTCATTGAGGGGAAAACGGGAATCTTTCTTGAGGAAACTAGTGAGTGAACTAATTTTCTTTGAATAATTCTTGATGAAACGGCGGTAGAAGTTGGCAAAGCCAAGGAATGATTGAAGAGCCTTGAGGTTTCTTGGAGGTGGCCAATTGAGAATTTGCTGGACGTTTGCTTGGTCCATTTTGAGGCCTTCAGAAGAAACTACATAACCAAGATATTCCACACTTGAAACATGAAATAGGCATTTGGACGCCTTAGCAAAGAGGTTATTGGCTCTGAGTCTGGAAAGAACAGTGGACACATGAGTGACATGTTCTTCCTCAGATTTGAAAAGGCCATAATGACATCCAAATATACCACAACATAAACATCAAGAAGATCCTAAAAAATATCATTGACAAGATTTTGAAAAGAAGCAGGAGCATTGGTAAGCCCAAATGGCATACCCAAGTACTCATAACTACCATATTGGGTTCTAAAACAAGTCAAATGTTCATCACCTTCCCTGATTCTGAGCAGGTTATATGCACCACGCAAATCAATATTGGAGAAGATAGAAGAACCATTGAAAACAGTGAGAATCTGATTCATAGGAGGAACAGGATACTTGTTCTTCCTAGTAACAGCATTGAGCTTGCGGTAATCAACACACAAACGGAGGCCACCATCTTTCTTTTTGACAAAAAGAACAGGTGCTCCTGTAGAAGAGGAGCTTGGCCGGATGAAACCTTTCTCTACATTCTCTGAAATGTAGGCCCTGAGTGTATCTGACTCTTGGTTTGATAAAGAGTAGATCACCCCAACTGGAGGGAGAGACCCCTCCAGCTTGATATGATGATCACAGGCACGGTGAGGAGGAAGTTTCTCTGCTTTCACCTTGGAAAACACATCCAAGTATTGGTGATAAACAGAAGGAACAACCTTCATCATGGTTTCTATTTCTTCTGGCTCTTCCTCTTCATCCCACAACTCCTCCAGGGAGTCATGATAAGATGAAGGAGGAAGGTCCGTATTCCCAAAGAAGAGATGAAGTGAAGATACAGAATTATCTTCTCCAACATCTTGAATCTCTTTGAAGACTTCATCTCTAGATTTTAGTAATGACTGATGGGAATTAAGGGAAGGAATATGGACAGAAGACGGAAATGATGGTGTTCTAGAATCACCAACCAGAGCTGCACATGATATGGCAGAAGAAAAGTCATTACTAGAAGAAATAGAAGGATCATGATAGTCCTTATGATCAGAATTAAAGGTAATCAATCCTTGCCTCCAATCAATAAACGGATTAAAATGATTAAGAAAGTCAAAGCCCAATATGAGGTCTTCTCCCTTGGGAGTATCAATGACTAAAAAGTCCCATTCAAAGCTTGGGAAGGAAGGGAGCTCAACCATATATTTAGTATTTTGAGTCACAAATAAAGAAGGAGACTCAGAGGAGTCAAGAATAATAAGGGGAATCTTCTCCGGGAGTTCTGACATGGTCAAAGAATACTTGTGAACAAACTGCTTTGCAATAAATGAGTTGGTAGCACCAGAATCAATGAGAATACTGTAAAACATATCAGAGAGAGAAGAAAAAACAAAAAATTTAAGAGAATTTTTGACACCAGTATTCAGAATGCACAATTGTGCTCTGGATGGAAAACTGTCAAGACCATTGAACACAACATGATCTTCACTCAGGCTTTTCCCTGGCTGGGAAATTTGCCTGACGGTTGGGTAAGCTTGTTTTGAGGCCTTTTGAAACAGGACTGAAGACTATGCTTCCCACCACAATAGGTACAAAGACCCTCCTTGATTCTTCTTTCTTTTTCAGAGTTCATGAGCTTGAAAGCTTTATTCAACAAAGAAGAATGGGGCTTGTCCCTCTTCTGAAAATTCTTCTTCTTCTTTTGACTTGAGCTTGAAGAGTTTTGAGGATGAGAATAACTTGACTTTGAGGCTTCTGGCTTCTTCTCTTGATGATGACTCTTTTCATTTTGCCTCTCATGGTATCTGGTATCAAGTTCCAGGGTAACGTCCATTAAGTCTTGAAGAGAGTCAATTCTTGAAGGATGGGAGGCCAATTGATCCAAAATCCTGGATGGCAATCCCTTCCTGAAAGATGGATGAGAGCTCTTTCACCCCAATCCCCGATCCTTGAGACTAAGCTTCTGAAATCAGCAATGTATAAGGATACATGCCCACCTTCTTTCATTCTTAAAGAATCCAACTCAGCTTCTGCTTTTCTGACTTCATTCAGGTCACCAAATAGAGTGAAAAGTTGAGATTCAAATAAAGGCCAAGAATTGAGAAGGTATTTTGAATCTTGATTGGTGAGATTGGAAAGATAAGGCTCAATCCATTTTGCAGCCCTGCCAATGAGAAATGAAGTGGCATAAAGGACCTTCTTTCTGTCTTGAGCGAAGTTTGCCGGATCATTATGAAATATCAATTGACAAGACTGAATGAAACTTCTAACTTTGAAGGGCTGAGTCCCATCAAAGCATTCCGGTGCCTTCATAGATGGAGTCTTGAATGCTGGTGGTCTTGATGCTCCAGAAGATGAAGCTGCTTGAAGATTGGCCATAATCTGAGTCATTTGCTGCATGATGGCCAATAAAGATGGTTCAGACTGATTAGACTGGGCTAGAGTTGGCCCTCCAGTACCTTGGGATGCCTCCACCGTAGCAGGGACACCTTCAGTACCATCAGACTCTTCCTCTTCCACAGAATTCTCCTCCTCCTCTTCACCATCTTCACCTGGACCTTTGAAAATAGTCCTTGAAGTTCCTGGAAATCCGCCAACCACTCCTGAGAATGAACATGATCTTCTTGGCCCTCTTCCTTCCTTCCTGGATGGTGCTGCTCCTTCCATGCGGGGTCCTCTATCTAATTGGGCCCTCAGTTGAGGAACTGCTGGGGTGCCATCTAGAGGAGCTCTTGGAGTTGGAGTGAGAAAAGCTTGAGCTCTGGCCTGAGATCTTGTCTGTCTTGCCGGAGGTGAGTGTTGAACAGGCATGATATCAGGAATAAAATGAAATAAATGAATTAAAATCAAAATTTGCTTGAAGTGAAAAGAGTCAACAATCAAATCTTGAGGAAAATCAATGAATCAAAATGATAATCTTCAAGTATGTCAATAAATCAAAATCAAATGAAGTCTTGAAGTCAAATCAAATCAATGTCTTGAAGTAAATCAATGAATCAAAGCCAAATGAGATCTTCAAGTCAATAAATCAATCAATCAAATCAATCAAAATCAAAATCTTGCAAAAATCAATCAATCAAATGAAATCTTGAAGAAAAATCAATTTATGTCAAAATTCTTGATGTGAAAAAATTAGCAAAATCAACGAAATCTTCAAGTCAGTCAATTTTCTTGAGGTCAATATCAAATATGTCAAATCAATCAATCAATCAAAATCAAGTGAATTATTCTTTAAAAACCAAAATTCTTGAAGAATGAATCAATTATGAATCTTGATGTGAATGATGTGTTTGAATATCTTGATGAAAAATTTGAACATCAAAGAAAATCAAGATGACGCCTGAATTATGAATGAAATGAAAATTGATGATTTGAAAAAGATTTTAAAAAGAATAACAAAAATAAAAATGGGTCAGCTTTCAATTTTCAAAATGAAGAATGAATGAAAGAAAATTGAGAGGTGACGATGAATCATTAAGTTCATAAGCGTAAAAGAATCATAATTTCCATGAAATGAGTGAATGAAATTATGAAGAAAGAATGAACAGAATGAAAAAAAAATTATGAGTTAATTAATATAATGTCACAGGGGCCCTTGGACAGAAATACAAGAGTGGCCTGGCACTCAGCAATCAGGGAACTCACTTGGAAGACTCAAAAGGATAAATAATAAAAGTAATAAGAATGAATTCCTCTAAAAGATATGCAGGTACAAGATGAGATGCAAAAGACGAAAGGGAAGCCAAATGTCCAGAGAGCCAACCAAGTAAGTCCTTAATCACTGTTTCAACCTGCCAAAAATGAATAATGGAATTAGTAAGGATATGACCACCAAATATCCATTGACAGGCGAAGAAAGAGAAAGAGAAAGGTGCTAAATGACTGACTTAATAATATCAGTATTTGCTTAACTAAAATGAAAAGAAAATAGAGATAAAATAAAATCAAAATATATTAATTAACTGGGGAAAACCCCCCAGGGTGGAAAGGGTAGCCGGTATATGTGAAAAGCTGGGAGCTTGAGTTCTTCAGGCTGAAAACTGATCTGTATTGATCCCTGAGGCTGTATTGATTGTTTTGGGAATTGATACAGCTGGCTAATATTGAAATTGAATTGGGTTGAATGAATTTCCCATGATTGAAAATGAAATACAGTTCTTGATGGATCCAGACTGTATTGAAATGAATATGGTTGCCAAGATGGATTGAGTGGAGCTTTGACACTTGAAAACTTCTTTTTGGCACTGCCTCTTGAATACACTTGAGAATGAATTGAAAGTATTCCCTTGGAAGGAATACTTGGAGTGAGAATAACCAATGACTGCTTGATGGCGTCATTGGTCTTTGACGCTGAAACACTTGGTCTTGAGCCTTGATGATTCCTCTGAATGATTGGGTGCCTTGATGACGTGATGAGATGTTGGAATGTTGAAATGACCATTTGATATTGCCACCATTGAATTGCTGTTGAAAAATTATGCCCAATGATATATAACATCATTTATGGCATATTGATGAATTGGCAAGAAGATTACGTCCAAAGGTCTTGAGATGGAAAGGCAGAGGGAAAAGGATGGATGTAATGGCTTCAGAGCTTGGAATGGTGTTTCTGGGCCTTTTGGGTTCTGAGCCAAAAACTGGCCCAAAAGGCGGGAAAGTGTCTTTTGGACACTTTGTGTCAAAGTGCGCAAAAATGCGCAAAATGCGCAAAAGTGCGCAAATATGCGCAAGTGCGCAAAGTGCGCAAATGCGCAAAATGCGCAAAAGTGCACAAATGCGCAAAAGTGCACAAATGCGCAAAAATGCGCAAATGCGCATTATGAGCCCAAATGGCCAAAAACAGCCATTTGGGCCATTTCCCTTGGTTTTGAGGGAAATGACCAGAAATACCCATTTGGGCATAAACTGCCGCTATGGGTTCTGGGTTGAGGCGAAGGGCCATGAAGGCCCCAAAACACAAATGGCCATAAATGGTCCATAAGATAATGACGTGGCCATATTGGCCACTGGTGATGGATATGGCCAATTGGCCATAAAAGAACCGTGGCTTGATATGCCATATGGGGATCCAAGGAGGTGAATTGCCATGGTTGTGACAACAGGTCAAGCCAAGAAATTATTTATCTCTATTTTCAAAAAGGCATTTTCCCTATGAACCAGCACAAAACATACCAAAACTTTATGTCAAATGTTATTACTGTCCTGAGGAAGGATATTCAGTGAATAGATGCTACTACCTTGTTGATGATCAAAATAAGAAATGGGTAAGCAGACAAGGAGGCAGATTTTTGTTTCCCAATTGTAAAAGAGTTCCAATTGATGGGAAAATATCTCCAAAGAAATTGGTAGAAGAATTCGCAAAAGAGCAAAAAAGAAATTACAAAGAAAAGGAGAGAAGATGAAGCTAACAATGCACTACCCAAATTTAATCAAATGAAAATTATACAATTAAAGAAAGATGATATGGCAACAGCTATAGCCAAGGTTGAAAACTGGGGAATTTGGCAACCACCAACTATTTAATCAGCCAATGAGGCACTTTTAAATGATTTTGGATTAAGATATACTAAAGAAAGAAACTCAAGAGCAGAGAATAGCAATCAAGATTCTTTGAGATCACATTTAAAGGTTAAAACACCAATAAGTAAAAGGTCAAATATACCTGGAGCTTATATTGAAGATGAGAAAAAGGAAGAAGAGAAAACAATTATTCCAACCAAATAAAAGAAACCTCAACAGGTGCAAAATGAAAAGGAAATACCTCCACAAGAAACTAAAGGTGATCACACTGAAAATACTCAAGAACCAATCAATAAAATCAATGAAAGGAAAATTTCTAAGGAAGAAAAATTAGATATTCAAAAAATTATGGCACAAATTATCAAAAAGTTATTGGATCAGAAGATAAATCTTGCCTTGTGAAAAATTTTAGTTATGTCACCAAAGTTTTTTAATCAATTAAAGAATCTGTCAGAAGAAGAAAAAAACTCTATTAATTCAATTGATACAAAGGAAATTTAAACCAAACTCATGAGACATCATCTGGGGAATTATGCACAACCAAAATTACATTATGCCTGTCCTTTGGGATTTATGCAGGTACATTTAGGAGAAGAAGCACATACAATAATGGCATTAGTTGACAAAGGATCAGAATTGAATATAATACCTGAAGATTCAGCAATCAAAGCAGAACTTACCACAAGATGTCTTAACATGAGTATGAGAGGAATTGGTGGGCATTTTACCTCAATAGTGGGATTAGCAGAATTTACCCCAATCACTTTAGTTACTGGGGAAGAACGAAATATACACCTTTTTGTAGCAAGAGGAGCAGTTCACACAGTATTGGGAAGACCCTTCCTTGCATATAACAACATAAGATTAGACTTTTCTCAACAAAAAGGGGAAATATTCAGTCACATAGAGTCAGATGGAAGAAGACTTTGCTTACCAATTTGTTCACCACAGAAAGTAGGATGGAAAGAAGAACTACCAGCAGGAATGGAAACATGTGCAGTTTCTAAATTGAAAGATTGGAAAGAACTACCAATAAAAGAAGAATCAAGCCCCAAAAATGAAGAAAATTTAGAAGAAAATTCTCATCAAGTACTTGATAGTGAAGAAGTAAAAAATTCTAAAGACAAAGGGAAAATTCAGGAGTAAATTTCTCTAATTAATACAGAAAATACCAATTCAAAGCCTAAAGAAAGAAATCTTACAGGAATTTTAACCTCAAGAAAAGAAAATGGAAATACTTGTAGCCAAATATTCCAAGCCACAAATAGTAATAATTTGAAGAATCCTGAAGAAATCAGAAGAAAACCATTAAAAAGGCTTTTTTCAGCTATTAAAGGTTTGAAGTCCCTTTCAAAGGGAATATTTAAGAATAATTGGAAGTCAACTATCAAGCCAATTGTAAGAATAGTTAGTATCATCTCAGAAGCTAAAGGTTTCAGTCCTCAAATTGATAAATTAGAACTAAAATTATTGAAAGAAGTTTCCCCCAAATATAACATTTCCAAAAAGGGGGAAATTATTATCCAAAACCACCTCAAATTCAGGAGGAAAGTATTGATATAGTTCCAAAATCTGAAGAATCTGAAATTTTAAATGAATTTTTGAATGATACTATTGAGAACTCACATTACAATACTAATACTCATTCTCAAGAAATTTACACATGTAGCAAAGGATCCAGTAATATTGTGAGCCTATGAGGTATGTATAACATACCCATAAGGCCACAAATAACTTTATACACATTGAGATTTGCCTTCAATAGACTTTTTAGTTGAATTCAAAATAAAAAATAACAAAAAATAAGTATAACTTTTTCTTGGGTAAACAAAGTTATAAATATGATGTCATTTTTGGATTCTACACCAAAAATAACCTAGGGTATATCCATAAGGTGTTATACCCAAAAACACTTATTTATTATGCTATTAGAAGATTTAAGAATGTCACAGTACTAATGTAACTTTTTTAACATTTTTTTAAAATTGGTAAATTTAAGCTTAAATAAGCTCAAATTTAAAGTTGCATAAGGTTTATGCAAACTTACGAAAATTTTAGTTAAAATTGAGGTGTGGTTTATATTTACTGAATTGGCTAAGGATTTGCCATACAGCATGTAAATCCTGCATGAGCTCAATTTAAAAGGGTTTAAGGCCATAGTATGGCTTTAAATAAATAAAAGGGCAAAATCCACGCAGAAAGGTGGGACAAAGGAGAAAGACCAAATAGAGCTGGGGTACCCAACTTTTTGGATCTGCAATGATTCAATTGAGGGTGTCCACCTGTATTGGAGGATTTTCAACCTTATTTGAACTTTAAGATTAGACTTTGATCCAACATTAAAGTTTAAACTGGTTTTATGCCAAATTAGACAGGAATCTCAAGCTGCCAAAGGGTAAATCCCAATATTCAGGCTTGAAATTAAGGTTTTAAGAACTTTCAAAGCTTAATTAAGCTTAAAGAACTTAAATAAGCTTAAAGCGTCAAGGTTACAAGCATTAAAACCTTATAAAAAGTTAAGGTTTGGTGTGTATTGCTATTTTACATGGAAAAATAGCAATAACTTCAAAATTCATTAGAAATCCAATTCTTAATGGATTTGCTTGAAAATTTCACACAGCTTACAATTTAACATTATCTAAATATAAGTTCAATTTTGAGTATCCTTTATAAATAAATTTCCTGGCTAATTAACCTGGAAGTTTAGTCTTTAAATTAAAAATCAAAGAAAATTATAATTTCTTTAAAAATTAATTAAAAATTGAGTTTAAAATATTTCTGCTGGAAACTCTATTTTTAAGTTGTTCATGTGATGAAATTTAATATAAATAAGTTTATTTATGTCAAAAACTTAAAATAATTAGTTTAAATGAGGATTAAAGTTACATGGAGTTACGAATAACATTGATAGCTTTAAATTTGAATTAAAAATAAGTTACCTTAAGTTAAGAGCTTTATTTTTAAGCATGGTTTTCCAGTTTTTGACCTGAGCACGCCCTCTATATTCATTATGAATCATGAGAGCTGCTCTGAAGACATAAAAAGAGTCTTTTCATCACTGTTTTTGTCCATTATTCATTGTCAATCCAATCATATTAGAAATTTAAACAGGTAAAGTTTTATTAAATATAAAATCTTATTATTAAAGTAATTCTTAGCTTATTTTACTATTTATTAATTAAAATTAAAGAATTGAAATCATATAATTTAGATTATTGTTGTAATCACCAATAATACATTTCATTATATAAAATTAATCATCTTAAATATCTTTTGAAAATCCACAAATTCCTCTTAAAAACTCTTTAATATTAACTTTTATCATAAAAAGTTGTTTTATCTTTAAAATTATTGAATTTTGGTGTGTTTTTGACTTATAATTATTATTTAATATAATAACTGTTGTTGTTTGACTTGTTTTATTAAATAAATATTGTAAGTAAGTTTTCTCTAAAATTCTATATCTTTTTTATCTAGTATTAGGTTTTTTATATAAAATTTTTATTCTATAATAATTATTTCTGCAAATTTTGTGTTTAATTATTTTATAAATAATATTTATATTATTTATAAGGGGTTAATATTCATATTTTCTACGTGTAATTGTCTCATTAAGAGCTTTACACTTCTTATTGTTATAACTGTCAGTGACTATAACAATAATAGGATAATTATAATTTATTATAATTATTTTTTTATTATTATTATATTTTTATAATAATAATTAAATTCTTTTTTTAATATATAAGTATTTTTAAAAAGTATATTCACATTTTATTTACATTTGTGGTTGTAATATTTCATGATATTATATATTTCTACTGAGGACAGTCATAGTACTCTTGATTTTGCTACTATTATCAAGGGTTTCATAGACAAACCTTCCAAATATTGAAAAGAAACATAATCTTCATGAACATGAATCAGTTCTACCACAAGGGTTAATTGATCCACCACTCAGATTCAACCAAATGCATATTGCAGGAGCTACACACAAAAATAAATATGCTCATTTTGAGAAGTAACAAAATTCTGTTCCCTCAAATTTTGAACATATTGATCCTACAACTCTGATGGAAGGAATTAGTAGAGAAAATTAATCATGCCCTAATATGGAAACCATTGATCCAAGACTTATCAGAGAAGAATGATACTTAGCAAAAACAATTGAAAACCCCATAGGGGGAAATGGTGAAAAATCAAGGAAAAGATATAACTTTTTTCTAGAAAAAGGAACCTTTAAAAATGGAATTGCCTTGTTATAACTAAACAAGAAAAGATATGGAATTCAGTTCAAGCACAGTTCAGAATATCAATGAAGCCAGCATGGATGAGTCAAGATAGAAAAATTTAATAAACTCACTGAATCAATTGACAATTAAAAAGGAGTTAAATCAACAAAAGGCCTTACCCCCTGAAGACAAATCCTCTGGGGGAAGCTTATAATAACTTTAATATTGAAAGAGAAATCAATTCAAGATTCAAGAAGCTTGAATCCATAAGGAACAATTCCATAAATGAGTTCATAAAAAATACAATACAGTAACCAAATAGCTTAGAAAAACATCTTTCTGAACCAGAATATGAGAATGAAGCAGGATTGTTCTGTAAATTAGAAAAACAAGAAGAAGCTAAAGATGAACATAAATGTTTACTTACTGAAGCAGAATTCCCTTTAGAAGGTTATACAAATTGGAAACCTCTCAGAAATGCCAACCTTGAGGCTCACAATAAAAATAATTCTAGGAACAATTATTAATGTGCAAATCAACATGTTAAGTGGTTGGAAGATATTGGTACACCAAATAAAATAAATTAGAGAGAATAAAAGATAAGAGTAGTTAAAAGAAGAATAAGACTAAGGAAGAAAAGAAATATTTTTGAATTAGTAAGAATAAAAAACTATGCCCAAGTTCGCAAGCCCATTTGGCAAGGCAATATCAAATTTCAACACACAATGAGGAATGGACAGAAAATAAGAATAGAAATGAAAATATTATCCAGGATTACTCTAATAAGAAAGAAGATTTTCAAGATAAATATCTCAATGAAGAAAGAATAAATGAGCTTACAGCTAAGAAGGCCAAATTCAAGAAAAGTATTGACCACAAATTTTCACATTATAAATGACTTTTTTTATTAGAATAAGAAATTTTCTTTTTCTTATATCATTAATTTTAGTTTTATTTTAGTGTCAAATCTTCAAAAGAAATATAAAAAAAGTATAAAAGAATATCAAATATTAAAATATAAAAAAAAAAGAGAGTTTCAACTGTATCAGTATCATAATTTTTTTTATGTATTATAGAAAAAAAAACTCAACCCAAAAAATTAGGGTGGGTGTCTATTTCTTAAATCCATCCTTTATTGTTTAAGGTTTTGGGATGAAATTCTGGGGAATTTCAATTTTATTCTATAATTTTATCCTCATCAATATTTAATATCATAATCAATAATATAAAATTATTCAAGAATTCAAGTCAAGGTAAAGAATCACAAAACAACTCAAGAATGTATATCTGAAAGATTTAAAGAAGTCAAATAACAAAATACAAAATTCAAGGAATATACAAATATGGCCAAAAAAACACACAGCCTCACAATACCCATAGCAAGAGGGGTTAGCAGTTTTTTTTATGGTTATTTGTATTTCAATTATATCTTTTATTGGCTCAAACATTTAGAAACTAATAGTCACCCCCCTTTCTTACAAGAACAATTTTTAAAACAATCAAGATAATAAATCAAAAATCAGTAATGGAAAAGGAAACACCTTATTAAAATATAGTATGAAGACAAAAGTCAAAAAGAACAAATAATGTGCAAAAGAATCAAAAAATATCAAGAAACCTTATGGGTTTAATATCCTCAAATAATTATTAGGCTACAATGATAAAGAAATAAAGAATATATAATCAAAGGTATAACTGGCCAGGTTAAACCTCAATGAAAACATTTTCTTTATAAAATCAATTTTTATTTCTCAATTAAATTTGAATTATAACAAATTATATTTCAAAAAAAACAAACAACACAAGAATTATTTTCTTTCTGGGGATAGGGGAGAAAAAGACCTCCTTTTATATTAAAGATGGAGCAAATTTCTTCTACCCACAATTTGGCCCTTAAACCTTTCATATATCAGAGGCTATGCAAAAATCAAAATATATATCCTACCAGCCCTTTAACCCCATTTAAAATTTAAGTCATAAAGGATAAATTGAATGGATTAAATAATCCTTATATTGATTGATTTTCTAGATCAAATTAAAACTCCAATTTTAATCTTAACAAAGAAATTAAATTAAATTAATCTTATGTTATTTGGTTAAATTAATTATTAAGACCACTCCAAATTTAATTTAAAAAAGAGAAATTACCCAAGTTCAAACAACCTTATATTGATTGATTTCGAAAAAATTAATTGAAACTTTAATTTCACTTTGAAGAATTTTAATTAACTTAACTTTATATTATTTGGGGAAATTAATTCTTAAATTCATCCAGCTAAACAAACACTTAAAAAAAATCAAGGTGACTTAATTCATTCACATATTTACTTTAATGACTTATACCATATTCATTGCCTAAAACTATAACTTCAAGTATTTTAAATTTATACATTACAAAAAATAAAAATAAAAAATAAAAAGAAAATGTTTAAATAGTTTTTTATGTTTATTTTAATTCTTTACCATATTTCACGCGCTAACATTGAAAGTAGATTCATCATAGCTTAATTTTTGGGCTGTCCTTATTTTCTTTCTCTTCTCTTTTTTTTATTTTGTTATTTTTTTTTTGTTTACTACTTCCAAAAAAAAGAGAGGTGTTAAAAATGGATCGGCAAGAAAAGTTGAATTAGTAAGCTTACCAATTAGCAGGAAGTGAAAGAAAACCCTTATTTACTCCTCCAGCTTGTCTTCATCAAAGGTACTGTTAAAATAAAATAAAATATATAAATAAATAAACAGGAAGGCATAAAATCATAACAAAAACAAATAAATAAATACACTTAATCTTCTAATTTGTTTAAAATCTCAACTAAAGCTCATAAGGAACCATAATTGCCTGTGTTGTCAGGATGATTTTGGAAGTGGTCGTAAAAGTCACGGCAGTAGTGACAAAATAAACTATCAAATATGTCAAAAGGTTGGCGTAATTTGGAAACAGAATTTCAGGAGGTAGTAGCTTGGATGGATATGCTGTCAGAAGGGGAATTGGCAGTGACAGTCGCAACAGATTGAGAAGCAAGATTACCGACCAAAGCTGGAGGAGAATTGTGGACATTGGTTGGAATCAGGCCAAGCAAGAGTTGATCCCAAGAAAGGCGTAATAGAGAT
Source organism: Austropuccinia psidii (assembly GCA_023105745.1). Lineage (NCBI taxonomy): Eukaryota > Fungi > Basidiomycota > Pucciniomycetes > Pucciniales > Sphaerophragmiaceae > Austropuccinia > Austropuccinia psidii. The sequence goes on from JALGQZ010000007.1 coordinate 39,992,019, forward strand.
TGGCGGGGAAATTCTAGTCACATTAGCATTGGACTCAATGTCGCATATATGATGGATGATGTGGCAAAATCCCCCATGGAGAATCACAATAACCTCACGACCGTTCTCATTGACATAAATAGATAATGCAAAAGAGGACATTTTTTAATAATGGTAATGATAATAATAACAAGGTAAAAACAAAGAGAAAAGAAGAAGAGAGATGGAAATGAAGAAGAAAAGAAGCAGGTTGTTAAAGATGGAAAGGCATACATAATATATCACTTTCTAATATGTCCCTTCCCCCCATCTATCAAATTCCGAGGCTGCCCAGCGCAATTGTGCAGTTTAATTGGTCCATCGGGTGAACTTAACATTAAGATAGATAACTAAAAGAAATCAGCGAATAAAAATCTACAAATAAAGACAAAAGAAGAAAAGAAGAGGAAATAACATTAGTGGCGGACAGAGGAGTAGGTAATGAAGAGATTAAAAAAAGGGGGATGAATCACTGTGCTTTAATCAGTGGCAGACATAAAGGGTAAAAGATTAACTAGAAGAAATGAAAAGATGGTGTCAAAGGGAATTTGAGCGATACGTTGATAGGAGGAAAGCAAGCGACAAGAAAAATACTAAGAAAAACAAAAAAAATAGAGGTGCAGAACTAAATTAAAAAAACTAATCAAAATTAAAATAAAATAAAATATATAAAAAAATATAGAATAAAATAAAGAGTAGGGAAGAAAAAGAAAACCGCAGCAAGTGGAGATAAGAAGTACAGTTGGTTCATTTTGGAGTATCCACACCCAGCTACTTCAAAAAAAAATTAATTAATAATTCAAATCAAATTAATATATATATACTTTTGAATCAAGATCAAGCATATTATCTCAACAAATTTATTTGCATTATTAAGTAAAAAAAATATATAAATAAATAAAAGAAATAAAATAAACAATAAAAACAACAACAACAAAATAAAACATAAACAATAAATCTATTATTAATTTAGAGATTTTCTATTAAAAGAAATATAATATAATATAATATTAACAGATTCATTATATTATTGTTTTAGTATATTTAAAAAAAAATAGAAAAAATTAAAATAAGTAAATATAGAAAAAATAATATATATTAAAAAAGAAAAGAGTAACTAATTATATATATTTATATTAAATTAAATTTATTAGTATAAACAAAATAAAAAATAAAATCAAATAAATAAATTAAAATTAGAGTCAAATTTTTAAATGGAGAGGGGGTGTCAACCCTCAATAACAATAAAAAAAGAGGCTATCATCAAGAATAATAGTAAAAAATGAAATAAAAGAAATAATATATAAAAGATTATCTAAGAGGTCCACTATGACCTTAAATTAGTTTATTGACAGAAGTATTTGAATAATCTACTTTATTCTCATTGTGTTATCATTTATATTACTGGATATGAATTTTATTGTTAGTTTTTTTATTGATTAATTATAGTATCCTTGTTATTCATTATTATTTGACCATTATTATATTATTATCTCTTTGATACATTATAATATAAAAAGATCATATCATATATTTATATCAAATTATATTTATTATTATACAAAGTAGAAGGTGTGATACAATTATTGAATGGAGAGGGGATGGCCCTACCATTTAAGGTTAATTTCAGCCAACGGAAAAAGGTGGAAAGATCAATCCAATCAGAAAATACAATAAAAAGAATAAAGGTCCTAGCTAAGACCTTAAACTGTCCAAATATTTTTTATATCTTATCAAAAAAATAAATTCAAGAATAGGTCCTTGACAAGACCTTAAACTGTGTGGACAATTTTTAATTTTTTTATCAATTATTAATTCAAATAACTCAAGATATGGTCCTGAGTGTGACCTTAAACTGCATAATCATAAATCAACAAATTGGCTTTTTTGATATTGAAATAATCAAAATGATCAATTGGTGGGATGAATTTCTGGCTTCATCTATCTTTTGTCTTTTTTCTTCATCTCAGAAGAACAACAAAAAAACAAAATTACCTATCTTTTAATGACAAAAGGAAATAATTTTTTTAAAAAAAAACCCTCAATGAATAAGAATAATAGATAACTAAATTTATTCAAAAGAAGAAGAAAAAACAAGAAAACACAAAAGAAGAAACCATGAAGATTCAAAATCAATATAAAAAGCTAAAAATAGAAAATATCAAGTCAATTTATTAGCATAGAGGTTTGAATAAAGAAATTTTTGATGAATAAATCCAGAATATTCCTTTTGAAACTGGAAAGCTGGGGACAGAATTAAGGGGAGAGGGGGATATGGTATTCCATACTCTATTGACCCAGTTTCAAGTGGAATTTCTGTTATAAGGCTATAAATTGAAAATATAGCAAAGAAAAATCAATAAGCAATGTATTATAATAGAGGTATTCAGCAATAAAATGGATTGAAATTCATAAATATGTATAATCCTATGAGCAAATCCTGCAAGAATAGTTCATTTGATTACAAGAAAAAAATAAAAGAAAGAAAAGAAAAAGAAAAGCTAGCAAGAATGTTAAATTTACCAGTGAGAGGGGTAGTGAAACACTCAAGTTACCTGTCACAGGGGCTCTTCGACAGAAAACAAGAGTGGCCTGGCACTGAGTAATCAGGGAACTCACTTGGAAGACTCCAAAAGAATAAAGAAATAAAAACAAAAGAATAAATTCCGCTAAGAAATATGCAGGTACAAAGATGAGATGCAATAAGAGGAAAGAGAATGAAAATGGCCAAAGAGCCAACCAAGTAAGTCCTTAATCATTGTTTCAACCTGCCAAAATGAACAATGGAATTTGTAAGGATATGACCACCAAATATCCATTGACAGGCAAAGAAAGAATGAGAGAAAAGGTGCTAAATGACTGACTTGAGAATATCAGTATTCACTTAACAAAATGATAAGAGAAATAAAGATAAAATAAAATCAAAGTATATTAATTAACTGGGGAAAAACCCCCCAGGGTCAAAGGGTAGCCGGTATATGTGAAAAGTTGGGAGCTTGAGTTCTTCAGGCTGAAAAATGATCTGTATTGATCCTTGAGGCTGTATAGATTGTTTTGGGAATTGATACAGCTGGCTAGTATTGAAATTGGACTGGGTTGAATGAATTTTACATGTGTTAAAATGAAATACAGTTCTTCATGGATCCAGACTGTATTGAAATGCAGGTGGTTGGCAAGACGGATTGAGTGGAGCTTTGAAACTTGACAATTGAATGAATGAATGAATTAACTTCCTCTTGAATCCCTTGAGAATGGTGGAACAGTATTGCCTTGGAGGAATACTGTGAATGAAATTATCCAATGACGTCTTGATGGCGTTATTGGTCTTTGACACTGAAACACTTGCTCTTGAGCCTTGATGCGTCCTCTGAATGATTGAGTGCCTTGATGACGTGATGATATGTTGGAATGTTTAAATGACCATTTGATATTGCCATCATTTAATTGCTGTTGAAAAATGATGCACAATGATATATAACATCATTTATGGCATATCGGTTCATTGGAAAGGAGATTATGTCCAAAGGTCTTGAGATGGAAAGACAGAGGGGGAAAATATGGATGTGATGGCTTCAGAGCTTGGAAAGGTGTTTCTGGGTCCTCTCGGGTTTTTTGGCCACTTTTGGGTTCTGAGCCAAAAACTGGCCCAAAGGGCGGGAAAGTGTCTTTTGGACACTCTGCGTCAAAGTGCGCAAAAATGCGCAAATGCGCATTATGAGCCCAAACGGCCAAAAACAGCCATTTGGGCCATTTCCCCTGGGTTTGAGGGAAATGACCAGAAAAACCTATTTGGGCATAAATTGCCGCTAATGCTTCTGGATTGAGGTGAAGGGCCATGAAGGCCCCAAAAGACAAATGGCCATAAATTGTCCATAAGATGATGACGTCGCCATATTGGTCACAGGTCATGGATATGCCCAATTGGCCATAAAAGGACTTTGGCTCCATATGCCATACGGAGATCCAAGGAGGTGAATTTCCGCGGTTGTGACAGTACACCCCACCTTGAAATGGTGAGCTCCTGAGCACCAATAGAAGGTGAAGCCTGTTGAGGCTATTGGAAAGGATTGAGAGTGGGATAGAGGAAAGTAAAATAATAACTGATATTAAAAATTTGTCATATGACACAGGACTTTCTTTATCTTCTTTTGAGATTGGCTTCAAGATTTGATGATGAATGAAATGAATGATAATCTTGACATGAAATTTGGCATTATAAGAGAAAATTTAACATGAAAATGAAGTATGAAAATGAAAATAAGAAAAGACAAAATAAAAGAGAAATGAATCTTGAGGAGGTTCCAATCTTCATCACATAGGTTGATAACTGATTTTGAAATTGGCCAAGGACCTGGAAAGAGAAAATTGATGGCAGGTGCTCACAAAGTGGCCAAGGTGATGTTTTGGCAAGATTGTAGACCCCTCAGGAAAGTTCACACCAGGAGAGGAACTTACTTTTGGTAGTTACCACTCCTGCCAGTGCCATAAAAATAAAAACAAAAATTTTGAAGGAATGATTTTGAATTCTGAAGTCTTGGAAATGAATTGAAAAGTGAATGGCCCATTGTACCAAGTAAAAATGGCCATAAGATTGGAAATGAAGTTGAATGCCATGCCAAAGATCTGTATCCAAAATTGCAAAGTGCTCACAGAGTGGCCAAGGTGATGCTTACAACAAAAAAGAGTAGAATACCCCCAAAGATGAATACCAGGAGTGGGACTTACTTTTGGTAATTCCTTTCCCCACCAAGAACCATAATGAATCAAGCTTTTGAAGAATTGGGCCCAGGCTTGTCAGGATATAATGAATGAAAATCTTTTACAAGTTCAGGAAAATTCTTGAGGTTTTCAGCTGGTTCCCATGTGGATCTTTGAGAGTATTGACTGAAACCTTTCCATTCCACCAGATACCATAATTTTCCTCTCTTAAGCTTTGAGTCCAGTATTTGAGAGACTTCCCATTCCTCTTCTTCTTCAATGATGATCGGAGGAGGAGGCTCTTGATGCCTATTTGGGATTGTTGATGTCTTTACTGGTTCTAAGAGTGAAATATGGAAGACTGGGTGGATGGACTTCCATTGAGATGGGAGCTTGAGGTGGTAGGCATGAGTGCTGACTTTCTTCAAGATTGGAAAAGGACCCAACCATCTTTCAGACAGTTTTTTGGTTGGTCTGGTTGATTTGATGTTCTTGGAAGAAAGCCATACCATGTCACCAGCATTGAAAACAGGTGGACTTTCTCTACTTTTATCTGCATACCTCTTAAACCTGTTTATGGCAACTTCAAGTTCTCTCTTGACATCTTGCTGTAGTGATTGGATCTTTGTTGATAAATTTCCAGCAGGAATATCTTGAGTAATGTTAACTGAGTCAAGATGTGGATCTCTTCCATAAACAGTGTAAAACGGTGATTGTTTTGTTGAAGAGTGGTCAGAATTATTGTAGGCAAATTCAGCCAGAGGGAGCCAGGTGTTCCAATCATTTTGATGATAACTGACATACATCCAAAGATACTGTTCTAGTATCTGATTTACCCTCTCTTTCTGTCCATCAGTTTCTGGATGATAAGGAGTTGACAGATCTCTTCAAATCTTGAGCTGCTGACAAAGATTGGTCCAAAAAGAAGGAACAAAAAGAGAACCTCTATCACTAACAATTCTTGAAGGAAGGCCATGCTTTGAGAAAATATTCTTGATGAATAAATGGGCAAAATCTAGTGAAGTGATTGAAGACATTGTTGGAATAAAAACTGCCATTTTTTAGAATCTGTATACTATGACTAAAATTGAATCAAAGGAATTGGACAGTGGAAATTGAGTGATGAAATCCATTGAAAGACAAATACAAGGACCACATGGAATTGGAAGAGGTTTGAGGAGTCCAAACTTCTTGTGATGAATATTTTGGTTTCTTGAACACTTTTGACAGGATGAGACATAATCCTTGATGAATTGAGTCATGCCAGACCAGTGGAAATCCCGCTTGACAAGTTTGAGAGTCTTTTCTTGGCCAGGGTGTCCAGCTGGAGGAGAGTCATGTCTTTTTTGAAGTATGCTTAGTTGAATTGTGGGGTCATTTGGGACCACCACTCAATGTTTGAACAGAAGAAGTTGGGTGGAGGAATCAAGAGAATAATCATGGACAGATTTACCTTTACCCAAATCTTGAAGGATATTTCTATATTGAGAATCTTGCCATAATGACTTCTGAATTAATTCAATCAAATTTGAGAATGCTTCCACCTTGACTGCAAAGAATTTTGAGGCTTGAATTTCATCTTGCTTGATTATTTTATGATACTTCATTGGATTCTTGCTGATGAAATCTTCCCCCTCTCTGGGTAAACGTTGTCCCAACATGATAAAGCATCTGGAAGGGTAGCCAAGCGGCCAGGGCAGTAGGTGATTGAATAATGGAATTCAGAGAGAAATTCAGCCCAGAAGACTTGACGGCGAGTAAGAATCTTTGATGACATGAAATATTGAAGTGATGAATGATTGGTGAGTACTTCAAAAGGGGAAGAAAGTGAAAGGAGAAAAGCCCTCCAGCGCTTGAGAGCCCAGACTATGCCAAACAGTTCCTTGTCATGAATCTCATAATTGAGCTCAGATGGGAGAAGCTTGCGGCTATCAAATGCAATGGGATGTTTTCCTGAGTCAGAAATCTGACTCAGTACAGCACCCAGCGCATAATCTTATGCATCAGTCTCTACAATGGTGGGTAGAGAAAGCTAAAAGTGAGAAAGGATTGGAGAAATTGTGAATGCCTCTTTGAGTTGATGAAACTGTCTAAGACCTTCCTCATTGAGGGGAAAATGGGAATCTTTCTTGAGGAAACTTGTGAGTGAACCAATCTTCTTTGAATAATTATTGATGAAATGGCGATAAAAATTGGCAAAGCCAAGGAATGATTGAAGAGCCTTGAGGTTTCTTGGAGGTGGCCAATTGAGAATTTGCTGTACTTTTGCTTGGTCCATCTTGAGGCCCTCAGAAAAAAAAACATAACCCAAATACTCTACACTAGTAACATGAAACAGGCACTTGGAGGCCTCAGCAAAGAGGTTATTGGCTCTGAGTCTGGAAAGAACAGTGGACAAATGAGTGACATGTTCTTCTTCAGATTTGGAAAAGACCAAAATGTCATCCAAATAAACCACAACATAAATATCAAGAAGATCATAAAAAATATCATTGACAAGAGTTTGAAAAGAGGCAGGAGCATTGGTGAGCCCAAATGGCATAACTAAATACTCATAGCTGCCATATTTAGATCTAAAACATGTCAAGTGTTCATCACCTTACTTGATTCTCAGCAGGTTATATGCACCACACAAATCAATCTTGGAGAAGATGGAAGAACCATTGAGAACAGTAAGAAGCTGATTCATAGGAGGAACAGGATACTTGTTCTTCTGAGTAGCAGCATTGAGTTTGCAGTAATCAACACACAAACGGAGGCCACCATCTTTCTTTTTGACAAAGAGGACAGGTGCTCCTGTTGAAGAGGATCTTGGCCGGATGAAACCTTTCTCTAAATTCTCTGAAATGTAGGCCCTGAGTGTATCTGACTCTTGGTTTGATAAAGAGTAGATCACCCCAACTGGATGTAGAGACCCCTCCAGCTCGGTATGATGATCACAGGCGCGGTGAGGAGGAAGTTTTTCTGCTTTCACCTTGGAGAATACATCCAAGTACTGGTGATAAACAGAAGGAACAACCTTCATCACGGTTTATATTTCTTCTGGCTCTCCCTCTTCATCCCAAAACTCCTCCAGGGAGTCATGATAAGATGAAGGAGGAAGGTCCATATTCCCAAAGAAGAGATGAAGTGAAGATACAGAATTATCTTCTCCAACATCTTGAATCTCTTTGAAGACTTCATCTCTAGATGATAGTAATTACTGATGGTAGTTAAGGGGAGGAATATGGACAGAAGATGGAAATGATGGCGTTCTAGAATCACCAACCAGAACTGCACATGATTTGGCAGAAGAAAAGTCATTACTGAAATATTTTGAAGGATAATAATACTCCTTATGATCAGCATTAAAGGTGATCAGTCCCCGCCTTCAATGAATATATGGATTAAAATGATGAAGAAGGTCAAAGCCCAATAGAGGTCTCCTTCCTTGGGGGTATCAATGACTAAAAGGTCACATTCCAAGCTTGGGAAGGAAGGGAGCTCAACGATATATTTAGTATGGTGAGTCACAAATAAAGAAGGAGACTCTGAGGAGTCAAGAATGATAAGGGTAATCTTCTTTGGGTGTTCTGATATGGTCAAAGAATACTTGTGAACAAACTGCTTTGCAATAAATGAGTTGGTAGCACCAGAATCAATGAGAACACTGTAAAACATATCAGAGAGAGAATAAAAAACAAAGAATTTAAGAGAATTCTTGACACCAGTATTCAGAATGCACAATTGTGCTCTGGAAGGAAAACTGTGAAGACCATTGAACACAACATGGTCTCCACGCAGGCTTTTCCCTGGCGGGGAGATTGGCCTGACGGTTGGGTAAGCTTTGTTTTGAGGCCTTTTGATACAAGACTCGAGACTATGCTTCCCACCACAATAGGTAAATAGACCCTCCTTGATTCTTCTCTTTTTTTGGAGTTCATGAGCTTGAAGTCCTTATTCAATAAAGAAGAATGGGCCTTGTCCCTCTTCTGAAAATTCTTCTTCTTCTTTTGACTTGAGCTTGAAGAATTTTGAGGATGAGAAAAATGTGACTTTCAGGCTTCTGGCTTCTTCTTTTGATGATGACTCTTTTCATTTTGCCTCTCATGGTGCCTGGTTTCAAGCTCCAGGGTAATATACATTAAGTCTTGAGGAGATTCAATTATTGAAGGATGGGAGGCCAATTGATCCAAAATCCTGGATGGCAATCCCTTCCTGAAATGATGGATAAGATCCCTTTCACCCCAATATCCAATTCTTGAGACAAGACTTCTGAAATCAGCAATGTATAAGGATACATGCCCACCTTCTTTCATTATTAAAGAATCCAATTCTGCTTCAGCTTTTTTGACTTCATTTTGGTCCCCAAATAAGGTGAAGAGTTGAGATTCAAATAATTTCCATGAATTCAGAACGTAATTTGGATCTTGATTGGTGAGATTGGAAAGATAAGGCTCAATCCATTTTTCAGCCCTTCCAATGAGGAATGAAGTGGAATAAAGGACCTTCTTTCTGTCTTGAGAGAAGTTTGCTGGATCATTATGAAAAATCAGTTGACAAGACTGAATAAAGCTTCTAGCTTTGAAGGGTTGAGTCCCATCAAAGCATTCTGGTGCCTTCATAGATGAAGTCTTTAAGGCTGGTTGTCTTGATGCTTCAGAGGATGAAGCTGCTTGAAGATTGGTCATAATCTGAGTCATTTGCTACATGATAGCCAATAGAGATGGTTCAGACTGATGAGAGACAGGCTGATTGTACTGGTCTAGAGTTGGCCCTCCAGTACCTTGGGATGCCTCCACAGGAGCAGCGACACCTTCAGTACCCTCAGACTCTTCCTCTTCCACAGAATTCTCCTCCTCCTCATCATCATCTTCACTTTGAACCTTGAGGATGGTCCTTGAAGTTCCTGGAAATCCGCCAACTACTTGTGAGAATGAGCTTGATCTTCTGGGCACTCTTCCTTCCGTCCTGGAGGGTGCTGCTCCTTCCAAAGTGGGTCCTTGGTCCAATTTGGCCTTCAGTTTAGAAACCGCTGGGGTTCCATCAAGAGGAGCCCTGGGAGTTGGAGTGAGAACAGCTTGAGTTCTGGCATAAGATCTTGTCTGCCTTGCCGGAGGTGAGTGTTGGATGGGAATGATTTCAGGATAAAATGAAATAAAATGAAAAAGAATCAAGATTTGAAGATGAAAACTTGAGGCAATTGAAATAATGCTTGAAGTCAAAAATCAAAATCAAAATCTTAAGGAAAATCAATCAAAAACAATAAATCAAATGAAATATTCAGGTAAATCAATCAATAAAATGTCAAATGAAAACTTGAAGTCAATTAATCAATATGTCAAATCAATCAAAATCAAAATCTTGCAGAAAATAAATCAATCAAAATGAATTCTAGAAGAAAAATCAATTTATGTCAAAGATTCTTGATGTGAAAAACCAGCAAAATCAATCAAATCTTCAGGTCAATCAATTTTCTTGAGTTCAATATCAATTTATGTCAAATCAATCAATCAAATAAAAATCAAGTGAATTCTTCTTAAAAATCAAAATTCTTGAAGAATGAATCAAATATGAATCTTCATGTGAAGAATGTATCTGAATAACTTGATGAAAAATTTGAAATCAAATGAAAATTAAAAAAAAATGATGATTTGAAATAAGATTTAAAAAAGAGAAACAAAAAAATAAAATTGTGGTCAGCTTTCAATTTTCAGAATGAAGAATGAATGCGAGAAAATTGAGAGGTGACAATGAATCATAAGGTTCATAAGCATTGAAGAGTCATAATTTCAATGAAATGAGTGAATGAAATTATAAAGAAAGAGTGAACAAAACAAAAAGAAATAATGAGTTAATTAATATAATGTCACAGGGGCTCTTGGACAGAAAACAAGAGTAGCCTGGCACTCAGTAATAAGGGAGCTCACTTGGAAGACTCCAAAAGAATAAAGAAATAAAGATAAAAGAATAAATTCCTCTAAGAAGTATGCAGGTATGTAAGGTTTGGATATGAAACTTTGATTAAAACTCTAGTACTTTTCCTGACCTCAAAATATGTATAAGGTAAAATTCGATTAATAATAGTAAGAAATATTATTTTTAAGAGAAAACACGCCAATTTGATTGTTTATAGCTTTATTAGTATAAAAAAATAATATTATAAAGATTTATTGATTAACCAACAATAAAAATGTATCCAGAAAATACTCTACAAGAGATATTTTAAGGCTACAAAAGAAATTTCTTCAAGAGCAATCTCAATTGGAATTAATTGAGCAATGAACTGCAAGCAATTAATTAAAGAATAGAGTTTCTAAAAAGAATATTAAAGAGAAACCACGCCCAAGAGTGACCAGAGTGAATTTGGAAACAAAGTGACAAAGTTTACCGTGATGAAAGATGCTTTAATTCACTTTTGGGGTGGTTCAGGGGTAAAAATGATTATAATGATTGTTTCACGTGGTTAAAAGGTTTCAAATGATTTAAGAAAGGTGGTTGGAATATTTTTTGGATTGTTTTAACAATGTTTAAACTAATTATAAAAGGAAAAGATTCTAACATGAAGAGAAAAGTGGGGCAAAGGAGACATTCTTTTATAACCATCAATTTGCTTGCTCCAAAAGTAAAATTTACTCTTTTCAGTAGTGAAAAACAGTCTGACAACAGAAAAGCCAATTATGGCATCATTGAACCCTGGTTTAGACCAAAAAAGGGCTGGTTTTAGCCATTTTTAGCCATTTTCGACCCTTAAATCAGCCATTACTATAGAAATACCTGGTCTAGAGCCTTCAAACAGGTCAGAATGTGTGTAAGACACGTAGAAACCAGTTAAAACTGTTTTTACTATGATTGTTTTATCTTAAGGGTAGTTTTACCCTCTTGGCAACAGCTAAAACTACCCCAGTTGGTATCAAAACCTCATCATCAATTGAGTCCACAGACCCTGTAACTCAATTCCAGGCCAAAAGTGATGAACTTTTGCGTTAATTTTGACACCACACGCCTGTCAGCAAGGATTTTGGGGGTCTAGCTCCCCCTTAGAGCTGGAGTTCATTTTCCCCCCCAATTTTAATCTTTCCAATTTATTTTTTCCTTTAATTCCTCATCATGTATTATACTTGTAAGTTACATATGTAATTCAATTGAGTTGTACAGTTCAATACAGTAATAATTGATACCTCATATGTAAATCAAAGCTTACTTATGTAATACAGGCGCACATTTTGACATTTCGATTGAATTCAATTGAAAATACTTCAATTCCTCATAACTTCTAAATGAAACACAACACCTCAATTTTAACATGAAATTTGATGGTTAACACCACATGATGTGTGAATTAAATTAAAGTTTTTAGGATTTTCAATTTTTGTATTGAAAATACTAAAAACTTAATTTAAGCTTATTTAGAGTTGGGTTACAAAAATTTCACTCAGAGGTGACCCCACCTAATTTTTTATGAGGAATCAAATGGTGAAATAATCCTTATATGTTTATTTATTGGATAAAAAGCTATAATATATTGTTTATAAGTTTTTACCAAAAATATTTAAATTTCACACAGTTTATTAAAAATTCATTTTTACTTAATTTTTACAAGTAAAAATATAATTTCATAATTTTAAATTTTATTGTAATGTTATTTTTAAATTATAATTAAATTTTGATTTTTAAATATAAATTTGTATTTATATTGTAATTTTTATTTTTATAATATAAATAAATTTATCTTTTCTGGTCTTTTGGGTATATGAAAATACCTCCAAGGCTCACAAGGTACAAAGATGAGATGCAGTAAGAGGAAAGAGAAGCCAAATGGCCAAAGAGCCAACCAAGTAAGTCCTTAATCACTGTTTCAACCTTCCAAAATGAACAATGGAATTTGTAAGGATATGACCACCAAATATCCATTGACAGGCAAAGAAAGAATAAGAGAAAAGGTGCTAAATGACTGACTTGATAATATCAGTATTGACTTAAAAAAATGATAAGAGAAATAAAGATAAAATAAAGTCAAAGTATATTAATTTACTGGGGGAAAAACCCCCCAGGGTCAAAGGGTAGCCAGTATATGTGAAAAGTTGGGAGCTTGAGTTCTTTGGGCTGAAAACTCATCTGCATTGATCCTCGAGGCTGTATTGATTGTTTTGGGAATTGATACAGCTGGATGATATTGAAATTGAATTTGTTTGAATGAATTTCCCATGCTTGAAAATGAAATACAGTTCTTGATGGATCCAGACTGTATTGAAATGAAGGTGGTTGACAAGATGGATTGAGTGGAGCTTTGACACTTGACAATTGAATGAATGAATGAACTGTCTCTTGAATGCCTGAGAATGGTGGAACAGTATTGCCTTGGAGGAATACTGTGAATGAAATTATCCAATGACCTCTTGATGGCGTGATTGGTCTTTGACGCTGGAACACTTGCTCTTGAGCCTTGATGACGTGATGATATGTTGGAATGTTGAAATGACCATTTGATATTTCCACCATTGAATTTCTGTTGAAAAATGATGCACAATGATATATAACATCATTTATGGCATAGTGGTTCATTGGAAAGAAGATTACGTCCAAAGGTCTTGAGATGGAAAGACAGAGGGAAAAAAGATGGATGTGATGGCTTCAGAGCTTGGAAAGGTGTATCTGGGGCCTTTGAAGTTTTTTTGCCACTTATGGGTTCTGAGCCAAAAACTGGCCCAAAGGGCGGGAAAGTATCTTTTGGACACTTTGCGTCAAAGTGTGCAAGAATGCGCAAATTGACAAAGTGCGCAAATGCGCATTATGAGCCCAAATGGCCAAAAACAGCCATTTGGGCCATTTCCCCTGGGTTTGAGGGAAATGACCCAAACAACCCATTTGGGCATAAATTGCCGCTATGGCTTCTGGATTGAGGTGAAGGGCCATGAAGGCCCCAAAAGACTAATGGCCATAAATGGTACATAAGATGATGATGTGGCCATATTGGCCATTGGTGATGGATATGGCCAATTGGCCATAAAAGGACTGTGGCTTGATATGCCATACAGAGATCCAAGGAGGTAAATTGCCGTGGTTGTGACATTACCCTAGCTCTGCTCAAACTTTGGTTGACTCAGCAATGCAGTTATTAAAATGAGGCCACTTCAATAAGGAATAAATTGAAACTGTATTAATCAACACTCACAAGACACAAAGAAAAAGAAATCAATCAATTTATGCAAGGAAAATCCATGAAAACCTTAAATTTCACACTATATCTGTGGAAATACAAGCACAGCCACCTTATAAGCCACTAAATATAAATTAAAAACATAATTTAAGTTAAATGAAGTAAAATTAAATCTTGTACAGGACAAATAGAATACCCACAATACACAGCATTCTCCACCTACAGTTCAAAAAGTGCACAGACCTATGGTGCAATAACTGTACAAAATCATCTCATACCACCGAACATTTTGCAATCAACTGAAGATAAGGTGCAATACCTCAAATAAATGACACCATCTCAAAATTACTCACTAGAAAAAACATCTCAGATTACATAATCATATGTAAAAATAGTGCAATCAACCAAACAGATGGTATCTTAACACTATAAAAAAACTATCCTCAACAAAAAAAGTGGAAAATTCTAAGTCTCTTGTTTTTGAGTGCTTCTATGGAGAGCCCAAAGAATATAAATAGAGGTCTTCTCTCCCTCATTTTTTCCTGTTTTTGCCATGCAATTAATTATATACAAAGAAGGAGAATAATGATTAATCCCCCACTAGTAGGTCAATCTAGTATTATTATTTAAATGGAAATTATATACCAAGAAGGAGAATAATTTATCCATTACTTACTTGTAGGATAATCTAGTATTATTATTTAAATGGGAATTATATACCAAGTAGAAGAATAATTCATCCATTCCTTACTAGTAGGCTAATTCAGTTATTTTATTAAAGTATTATAGACTTATCAGCTTAATTAATAGTGATTTTCAATTAATAGTAGTTAAACGAAGGTCTAATTTATATTATTAATCCACCCCATTTTGATACTATTAGTCTTAAAATTATAATACTATCAATATTACTCATACTATTGAGATAATCCACTAAACTTTACATTATAAGGCAAAAATATTCTTATTATATTTTCATATTAAAAAAACAACTTGACAAATAAATATTGTTTTATAAAAAAAACAAACTTAAACTTATATTATATTACATTACTCATATATTTGACAAATATACATTTTATATTAAGCAATATCTTTCAGAGTTATAATTAAAGGTCTTATTGTTATATTATATTAGAAATTACGCTCTCAAACCATTGGTTTTGATAAAACATATAACATCAAATTCAACTTACCCTTTAAAATTTATTAGTACTATTACAACAAATCCACCTCTTATACTATTAAGGTCTCACCCTTGAACCCTTTTATATTATCATTGAAAAATTATTATTTTATAATATTTTTAACTTGAAAGCTACTCATCTGATTATTGAATAGGTCTGATAGAGACTGCTAAGAAGTCTTCTCTAGTTATAAAGCCACAATCCTAAAAATTGATTTTTTAAGCTCTGTAGGGCGATTTTTTAGTATATTCAGAGGGTAAGCTAAAACACCATTAGCACCATTGTTTACAGGATTATTACAGCAATTAAAAACTGTTTACCTGTGATTTCCCCCTGAAGGACTGCCTTGTCCAATCCCTCACTAAAAGGAGTTCCACAGTATTAGTTGGGTAGCCATATCATTATTGATGCTCTTCTTTCCATTCTGACAGATTTAAGAAGTGGAATTGGACTTGTTTGTTTTTGGCTCTTTTGATTCTTACTCTTATTATTTTGTTTCTGCTTTCTTATATTTCTTTATTTATTAATTTCATCTTATCACAGTCTTGAGTGTGTTTTCAATAACCATATCTTGAGCCTTCCATAAGTATGTCCCAGTTTACTGAGTTCCAGGTCCTCCTCACTTAGAAGAGCCTCTGTGACATTGTGAGCCTTTGGGATATGACCACATATGCAAAAAGTTCACCACAAAGTTTCTGTAATAATTATACTTATAATAATTATCTTAAGACTAGTAAAAATACCATAAATAAGTACAGAATTGGAATTATGTCAGAATCTAATTGGTAAAATGTGGAATAAATTACACCATTAGATTCCTCATGGTAAAATACAAATATTTTATTTTTATGGTTTATCTGAAAAGTCAATAATTACTGAAGAATAAGTAATAATACCTTAAAAAAGGCATAAAATCTTATTTTACTCAGAAACCAATGAAACAACATGTGAAATAAATTTTACCATTGGATTCCCCTTGAAATATTACACTCAAAACTGTTCTATAACAATTCTCCAAGGTCAATAATTAAGGAATTAAGCTGAATACATGCACTTTTTTCGTCAATGCATATACTCATTGTTTTAGCTAATATCTCTTGAAATAAAAATGATAGAAAGATAAACCAAAAATAAAGTCACCACAGAATTCCTTTAGAAACATATATATCAAATTTATTTGACAAGTTATAAGCAAGTTTATAGCTTGTAAAGGTTTGTTGAACAAAATCAATAGAGATGTTGACAAATTTGTTGTAAAAGTGGTCCAAACTTAAAACAAAGTAGATATTCAGATCCTACTAGTGCATACGTGAAAAATGACAAATTTTTTATTATAATATTTAAGGTACAACCCCTTGAAATCAAGGTTTGAAGTTTAAAATATTGAATTTCTACAGAAAAGATGAGATACAAGAAAAATCATCAAAAATAGAGTTTTGATGATGTAATTAAATGCTCTCAAAAGTTTAATAAGACATGTCAGGAAATCAAAATTCACTCTCAAAATAGCTGTAGTGTGTATAACTTAAAACTTATTAATGATCAAAGTTTGATCTTAAAATTGATCATTTATGGTCACTTACTGTGATCTTATTTGAAGCTTAACAGTTATATAAGTGAGAAATTGGTGAATAATACTATATTATTATTAATACTAATAAAATCCACGAAATATAGTCTTCTTCCAAGCCTATGATGTCTTCAAGCTTAGAGTAATAGTGATAACTCTAAATAATGGGGTAATAATGAGATAAGATGGTTTGATCATGATGTAATCATCACTCAAACTTAAAATACTGATAATTTCCAGTGGATACCATCATTAAACGTCTACCAGAAGCCTACTGGACTCTAGAAGGGAGGTATTTACTATAAATAGAGCTCTTTCTACTCTATTTTCCCCTCAGACACATCAAAACATTAAAACAATTAAATCTTTATTCTTTATATATAAATCTTGCATATTATCAAAGACCAAAGGTAATATTTATTATGATAATCATTTTTGATGTGATTACTTCAATTGTTCTGCTGTTTTGTTTTAATTCTCTTAAAAATCTCATTTTCACATGAAATCAAGAAAATTTGGAATTTCTCTTATTTTTATTTGTAAAATACAATTTAAATAAATTTTATTTACATTATTTGGTGTAAATTCATCCAAAACTATTATATTAAGGGTCAAAAGTAGGTTTTTTTATCCTATTATAATAATTCCTCTTCATTATTACTATTAATAATTCTCCAATAAATATAGATAGTATTCATATTAATATATGACTTTAAGATTGGAAATATTATTGTTATTAATTGTTTTTTATTAATAAAAAACAATTTTTTAAACATTTATTCTTTGTTGGTAACAATAAGAAATTTCTTTGAATCTATGAGTTCTTATATGTTGATATATTTATTTATTATATCATGCTTTATAATATAAATTATCTTATTATATTCATTTAATAACAAGTCTTTTTTATGCCTTAATTATAATCATTATTGATAATTATAATGATTTTTATCTTATTTATTTTATTTATAACGACATTCAGTGTACAATAAGTAAAATATTACTAATTTTTACTTATTGTTTCATAGTAAAACCTTACAGAAATTAAATTAATTAAATAATAACTGCTTCTTTGTTTTAATTAATTTAAATTAATTTCTCTCATTCTTCAAATTATGACTCTTTATGATTTTGAGATTCTTCATGATTATGATTTCTCTCTCATCAATTTTCATCTCATTCATTTTATTCAAATAATAAATGATTCCTCTCATTCCTTAATCATTGCTGACCATCTCAATTTAATTCTCAATTTTTTGTCAAATCAAATTTTCTTTTGTTTGCTTATGCAGGTCTTATTAGGAATTTTTATTGATTGGTTAATTGACAGGCTAATTGATTGGGGTTTATTTTGGTTATTGATTCACCAATTCAGGATTCTATTTGGATTGGATTTATTGACTGAATGAATTCCTCAAGATAACTGATCATCCTCAAGAATTGATTCATTATTTATTGGCTTATTAATCTAGATATTGAGCCCATTCCTGAAGATATTGATTGATTGATTGATTGATTCCTAAAGACATTTATTTTTAGTGAAGACATTAGTTGATTGTTGATTATTGAATTCTTCCAGATTCATTGATATTTGAATTGAATTGAATTTTGATATTGATTGAATTGATTTATTAAATTTGATTTCTCTTCAAGAATTTTGATTGATTCCTCAAGATTCATGAAGGATCTCATTCATATTGATTTGGCCAAGCTTTTAACTCCTTATTTCAAGTACCATTCAGTTATTTCATATTCTTTCATAATGACAGTTAAGCGTATCCCCCCAGCCAAGAATACAAGATCTCAAAGACATCAAGCTGTTATTACTCCTACAGCAAGGGCTCCTCTTTACCTCATACAATAAGTTCATCAACTGAGTAAAAATTTGGAAAGAGGAACACCAATGGAAGGAGAAGAACCCTCCATAAGAGGAGGTGTGAATTCAAGAATATCAAGATCCTTCTCTGGATTGTTGGGTCATTATCCAAGAATTTATCAAGGACCTAGAGGTGGATTGGGGAAAGCTGAAAATGAATAGGGGCAGGAGTCTGAGGAAACTAAAGTGGCAGCTGCCTTGGCAGGTTCCCCTGAGGCTGAAGCTCTATCCCATTCTAATCAACCTCTTGTCTCTCCAGCTGAACCAAATTTCCTTAAGATTATGGAGAAGATTACTAAATCCATGGGCAAACTCACTAAAGAGGTTGCTCCCAGGGACAATTACAAAGCAGCTGCATTAAAGACTCCATCAATGAAGGCACCTGGTTCTTTTGATGGTACTCCAGCCCATAAATGGAGAGGATTAATTCAATTCTGTCAATTGATTTTCCATAATGATCCAGAAAATTTCTTCCATGACAGGAACAAAGTTCTTTATTCAGCTTCTTTTCTCACTGGTAGAGCTGAAAAATGGATTGAACCCTTTCCTTTCCAATATTTCCAATGAAGATCCTTGCTACCTCCTCAACAATTGGCCGTTATTTTAAATCCAATTCTTCACTCTGTTTGGTGAGCCCAATGAATTCAGGAAAGCTGAAAAAGAGTTGGACAATTTGAGGATGAAGGAAGGTGATCACGTTTCCTTGTAAATTGCTGATATCGGAAGTTTAATTTCAAGAATTGGAGATTGGGGAGAAATGGCTTACATTCATGTTTATAGGAGAGGATTCACATCCAGCTTATTAGACCAATTGGCTTCTCACCCTGGAACCTTTGACACTCTCCAAGAACTCATGGATGTCACATTGAAATTGGATACCAGGTACCATGAGAGGCAGGAGGAAAAGGGTGGAAATCAAGAAAGAATCCTCCTGTCCCTGGCTCCAATCCCTCAAGGCCTCCTCAAGGCTCTTCTTCAAAAAGGCCTCACCATAAGAAGAATAAGAAGCATAACCAGTTTCAATCTTCAAAGGACAAGCCTCATGCTGCTATCCTCAATAAGTACAATAAATTAATTGGTTTGGAAAAGGAGAGGAGGATTCAAAAAGGCTTATGTACTTATTGTGGTGGGAAACACCCAATTGAAAAGTTCTTCAAGAGGCCTCAGAACAAGCAGGGTCATCAAGAGGCTTCCCTAGAAAGCAGGGAAAAGCCTGAGTGGGAATCATGATGTGTTCAATGGTTCTCACTTATTTCCTTCAAGAGCACAATTGTGCACTCTGAATACTAGTGTCAAGAAATCTTTGAAATTTCTTATTTTTGCTTCTGTCTCTGATATTTTTTATAGTATTTTAATCGATTCTGGTGCCACAAACCCTTTTATTGAAAAGAATTTTGTTCTCAAGTACTCATTGACTGTGTCAGAGCTCCCTGAGAAGATTCTTATTTGCATTCTGGATTCAAATGGATCCCCTTCCTTCTTCATCACTCATTATAACAAGTGGGTAGTTGACTTGCCTTCCTTCCCAAGCGTTGGATGGGACTTTTTCATCATGGATGCACCCAAGGGAGAAGACCTAATATTGGGCTATGATTTCCTCTACCATTTTAATCCCATTATTGATTGGAAAAATAGATTGAACACCTATGATTAAAGTGATAAGGACTCTAGTGGATTTAAATCTTCTAGTAATCAGTTGGCCACTGCTGTCAACAGTGTTGCTCTGGTTGGCTAACTGAAGACACCTTCCCTTACTCATGTTTTCAATATACCTTCCATCATTTCCTCTCATTAATTACTTTCATCAAAAGATGAAGTCTTCAAAGAAATAAAAGATGTTGCTAGATTTTCACTTCATCTCTTTCCAGGGGATATGGACCTTCCTACTTTATCCTTTCATGACTCCCTGGAGGAGAAGTTGGATGAGGAGGAAGAGCCAGAAGAGATTGAAATCATGCTCAATGTAATCCCTCCTGCCTATCACCAGTATTTGGATGTATTCTTCAAGGTGAAAGCAGAGAAACTTCCTCCACACGGCGCCTGTGATCATCATATCAAATTGGAGGGTGTTCAACCTCCAGTT
This sequence comes from Austropuccinia psidii, assembly GCA_023105745.1. Classification (NCBI taxonomy): domain Eukaryota; kingdom Fungi; phylum Basidiomycota; class Pucciniomycetes; order Pucciniales; family Sphaerophragmiaceae; genus Austropuccinia; species Austropuccinia psidii. The sequence continues at coordinate 40,012,590 of JALGQZ010000007.1, forward strand.
GGTGTTATCTACTCATTATCAAATCAAGAGACAGAAACACTATGGGCCTACGTTTCAGAGAATTCAGAGAAAGGTTTCATAAGGCCAAGCTCCTCTTCAACAGGAGAACCTGTACTTTTTGTTAAGAAAAAGGATGGTGGCCTTCATTTGTGTGTTGACTACCACAAACTGAATGCTGTCACGAGGAAGAACAGGTATCATGTCCCTCCCATGAACCAGCTTCTTACCATATTAACCAATTCCACTATCCTCTCCAAGATAGATCTGCCTGGTGCATATAATCTCCTGAGAATCAAAAGGGGGATGAGCACTCAACTGCCTTTGGAACCAAATATGGTAGTTATGAGTATTTGGTTATGCCACTTGGCCTTAAAAATGCTTCTTATTCTTTCCAGAATCTTGTTAATGATATATTTGCAGATTTTTTGGACATTTCTGTTGTAGTTTATTCATATGATATCATGGTCTTCTCTAGTTCTGAGGAAGAACATTTCAGACATTTGGCCTCTGTCCTTCAAAGACTTAGGGACAATAGTTTGTTTTCCAAAGCTTCAAACTGTGTATTCCATGCCTCAATTGTAGAATACTTGGGCTGTGTTGTCTCAAGTCATGTCCTCAAGATGGATTCTTCAAAAGTTAAACAAATCCTCAATTGGCCACAGCCCAAGAACATCAAAGCCCTTCAATCCTCCTTGGCTTTTCCAATTTATATTGGTGTTCCATTAAAAATTACTCTAAAAAAATCGCTTCTCTCATCTCCCTCCTCAAAGAAGACTCTACTTTCATCTTCAATGAGGAAGCTCTTAGTCGATTTAAAACACTCAAAGAAGCTTTCACCACTGCTCCTATCCTCTCTCATCTCAATCCTTCTCTACCTACTATTGTAGGGACCAAAGCCTCTTATTATGCCTTGGGTTCTGTACTGAGTCAGGTGAATGCCTCAGGGAAGCCTCCAATTGCATCTCATAGTTGCAAGCTTCTACCAGCTGAGCTGAAGTATTAAATTTATGACAAGGAACTCCTTGGAATATTTTGGGCTCTCAAGCGCTGGAGGCCTTTTCTTCTTTCTCTTTCTAATCCTTTTGAAGTCTTGACAGACCACTCTTCTCTTCAGTATTTCATGTCTTCCAAAGTTTTTACTTGTTGTCAGTCCTGTTGGGCTCAATTCCATTCTGAGTTTTAAATCACTATCAGTTGCTGCCCAGGCAGGCGGGCCACTTTACCATATTGCTTGTCACATTGGGACAACATGTACCCAGAGAGGGGGGTGAACTTCATCAGCAAGAATCCTCAAAATATTCATCAAATAATCAAGCAAGTTGCAATTCAAGAGTCAAGATTCTTTTCAATTAAGGTTGAAATATTGTCAGATTTAGTTGAAAAGATTCAAAAAGAAGTATGGAAAGACAAAGACTACAAGGAAATACTCAAACAACTAGCAAGAGGTGAATCAGTCTCAGATTACACTCTTTACCTTCAATTAAAGTTATTGTTATTGAAAGATAGGGTTGGCATGAATAAATTCATTAAGACTATGTGTCCTCATTGCAGCAATGTTCAAGCAACAAGAATATTCATAATAAGAATTTTGGATTACTTAAGCCTCTTCCAATTCCATCTGGTTCTTGGAGTTCATGAGCAATGAACTTTAACACTCAATTTGCCTTGGGAAACAACTTTGATTCACTTCTGGTAGTTGTGGACAGGTTCTCAAAATTGGAAATCTTCATTCCAACCTATGAAACAATCACTTCCCTAGAATTAGCTCAAATTTTGGTTAACCATGTCTTTTCCAAATATGGCCTTCCAGCCAGTATAGTTAGTGATAGAGGATGTTTATTTGTTTCATCATTTTGGACTTCATTATGGAGGCAGCTCAAGATATCAAGAGATATTTCAACTTCTTTCTACCCTCAAAAAGATGGACCAACAGAGAGGGTAAATAAGATTCTAGAACAGTATCTTTAGATTTATGTCAGTTACCATCAAGATTACTGGCTGCCTATAACAATTCAGAACACTCCTTGACAAAGAAATCACTTTTTTTCACCATTTATGGAAGAAATCCCAGCTTTGACTCAATTTATATTTCTCAAGACTCACCTGCTTGAAGGTTACCAACAAAGATTCAATCAATACAGCAATTGGTGAAAGAGGAATTAGAGTCAGAAATAAGGAGATTAAAGAAATATGCAGATAGAAATAGGACAATCCCACCTGATTTACAACCTGGGGACAAGATAGGCTAGCCTTCAAGAATATCATTACCACAAGACCCACCAAGAATCTTTCAGAAAGGTGGCTGGGACCCGTTGAAGCTCTGAGGAAGATTGGCAGCCATGAATATCACCTCATGTTTCCTCAACAATGGAAGTCAGTTCACCCTCTTTTCCATGTGTCATTACTAGAAACAGTCAAGCAGTCAGGTATCCCAAATATAAATCAATTTCCAGCACCACCAATCTTAGTGGAGGAACAAGAAGAATGGGAAGTGGCTCAGGTTCTGGACTCAAAACTCAAAAGAGATAAATTAAGGTATCTTGTAGAGTGGAAAGGATTCAGTGAATACCCAGAAAGAACAACATGTCAACCAGCTTCCAACCTTACCAACTCACAAGACCTTGTCAAATATTTCTTCTCATTGTATCCTGACAATCCTGGCTTAAACACCTCAAGAGTTTAATTTGTGGTTTTTTGTGGGGATTAGAGTTTGTGAAATTAAGTTCCTCTCCTGGCATGCACCTTTAAGGGGGTATTCTACCCAAATATGTTGTGAGCATATGCTTGGCCACTTTGTGAGCACTTTTCAATTTCTTTGGACAGGCTCAGAAGACCTTGAAACAACAATACCCTTGAATTTGGACCTTGCATCAAGAGATGGCCAAATTCTCTCTTTTCCTTATTATTTCCGTTTCCTTTCATATTATATTATTCCAAATTATGCCATTCATTATTATTCAAGACATTCCTTAACTAAAATTAATTTCATACAAGTTTTCCATTCCATCATGCTGCTTGGTGGAGAGTGGAAGTTATGAAAGTAAGTTCCATCTCCTGGTATGCATCCCTGAGGGTTCTACCTTTTGTAAAACACCACCTTGTCCACTCTGAGAGCATCAAATTCTTGGTTTTATTCTTCAGAACATCCTTGGCAAAAATCAAGCATCTCACTACAAAAAGGACAAACCTCAGAAATTCCTTTATTCTTTCTTTACTCTCTTTTTCTTTCCTTTTCTCTCTTTTTTTTGTCAATTTATTTCTTTATTTACTTGTATATTTTCATTTTATTTCTTTTATTCTTTATAGCAGCAGAATCCCCTCCCATATCATGTATTGGTAGCTTCCATTTAATTTTCATTCTTTTATTTATAGTATTTTATAAGAGTTGGGATAGAATTCAAACAGAACACAAACAAGGAAAAGGAAACTAGTTATCTATACCCAAACGATCAAAAGTTCCCTGGAAATCATTGATCAATTCATCTTCATACCAGGAAGATTTTGCAGCCATATCCTCCAAGGAAGTCCCAGGAATAGTCCTATAATTAGCATACTCAATCAACTCCTTACTGTTCCTATCAACCCTTCAAAACAACCTGGCCACAGCATCTTTATTTTCACTTTCCATATTTGGGTCTTCCCTGGTAACTCGGATGGGACAAAGCTATCTTTGTTGAGAGACTTGAGCAGCAGGAAACCACAAAAGGGAAAGCTCTCCTCTTCTTCTACTGGAGTGGGCCACAGGCTGAAGTTTTTGACAAGTGAATCTGGGGAAATTTCTGGACTGAGGGATTGGGGAGGGTCTTACTGCTGGAATCAAGGCGGGCCCTGCAGCGGAAGAACTTGGAAAGAAGAGAGAAGAGAAGTGGGAAGGGTAGTAGGAGTTGGTTGCAAAGTTCTGGGAGTGCTGGGAATGATGTGACTTTGGACTCTATTGGCAGGAGGATGAGAAGGGGAAGTACTGGATTGATGGGCAATGGAATTATGAACCAACTCAACTTCTTCATCATCCAATTAATCACTACCTGAAGCATCAGGATCAGGTGGGGAATTTGCAATCCATCTTATTCTCTTCATGAAACCTTCAGTATTGAATCTGGATATGGGGACTTCAGAGCTGGAATGGATTGGCCTACCACCAAATGTGACGGGCCCTCCAACATTAGTCCACCTGGCCATATCCCTTTGCCCAGAACCAGTCACTATATCAAGATGTCGGAATTCAATTCAAGAGAGAAATTCACCAGATTCACAATTAGAATATCCTGAAGTACCATCAGGATTAGGGGCCTCAAAAACTTGGAACTCTTTCCCAAAAGGTCAATCCTTTTTACTCCATGAAAATCTTCTGATGTTGGAAGCCAATGTTCCAGTAGGACGACATGGCTTTTTCCCACAAAGCAAAAGTGTAACTTTGAAGAACTTGGATTTGAATGTTGAAAACAATCCTTTGCTTTGGAAAGACACTTGGTAAAAGCAGGATCAAGAACTTCAACTGCTTTATAACCATCATAGGTTTGGGCAGGATCAAAGTGGCTGGAAGAAGCCATTGACCAAGGAAAAGCCAATAAGCTTAGGATGCCAGCACCACATAGCACAGAAGGTTGGAGCTGTCACAGGGGCTCTTCGAAGTGAAGAGGGCCTGGCACTCAGTAAACTGGGACTCACTTATGGAGGGCTCAAAGATAAGATAAGATGAGATACACTTAAGAGTGTTAAAGATGAATTACTAAAAGAATGAATATAAGAAAGCAGCAACAAAGAAATAAGAATAAGAAATAGAAGAGCCAACCACAAACAAGTCCAAGTCCACTGTTTCAACCTGTCAGAATGGAAAGAGAAGGGTTAATAAGGATATGGCCACCCAACTCCTACTGTACAGGCGAAGAAAGAAAAAAGGCAAAGACTAACTTAAGATTAAATAAATATAATACCCAAAATATAAGGATAAGAATATTCAGATAATAATAAATTAACTAAATTAATTAACTGGGGAAAAATCCCCAGGGGGGAGAAAGAGGGGCTGGTATATGTGAGAATCACCAGCCCTGATCCAGAGAAGAATTTTCATGAGAATAATTGATTGTTGAATTGATTCTGGCCAATACAGGTCCTGTACAGCTGTACAGGACATGTACAAGAGGTGTGGTGTATTGGAGTGATCATACAGTTTCATACTGGTGTATTGAAACTGTATTAGGGTGAATCCATCCTGTACAAGTATTGACAGGCTGTATTGATGTACCAAACTGTATGCATGTTTCAGAATGAAGATTGCTGAAACTGACTGCTGATGCAGATACTGGATTTGCTGATTTGAGGTGTTTGAGTGGGTGTATGAATGAATACCCTTACCCCTGATGGATGGTTGTTACAGTATCCCCCTCTTGAAACTGGTGGGCTCCTGAACACCATAATACCCTGCCACTGTTGAGTGGCATCTCAATATCCCCACATTTTCTCAAATTTTTTTCCTTTTAATTTTCTTTCCTCTTGACCATTATCCTGAAAATCCTTCATTACTTCTTCCCTGCCAAATTCAATTGATTCCCCCCTTTCTTTTCAAATTTGAGTGAGTATTCCTTCCAGAGTATGCAATTCTTTCTTTTGATTCAATCAGCCATGTCTTGGGATGTGGCCTTGGGATATATCCCAGAATAAAGGCCATTGAGTACTTGTGCTCAAAAGCTGGTGCCCAATGAGTATATGACTGGTACTCATTGGCCCAGACTTAATCCATTCAATGAACCCCCAAGGGGTCTTGTCCCCATGATCCAAGGAATTGGCCTCAGGCAGCCCTCCCAGTGGGTTTTGGACTGTGGCCTCCATCTTGAGTGATCTTGATGTATCTTGCTTTTTATGGCCTTTTTGGCCTTTCTGGGTGTTTTGGTGACTAGGGCAATTTTTTTGATTTTCTGGGTTTTTGGCCATAATAGGCCTTTTGATGTTTTGGGATCCTACGGTCCGCGGTCCGTGGTCCGTGGGCCGTGGGCTGCGGTCCGTGGGCCGTACGCCGCGGTCCGCGGTCCGTGGGGGCTATTGGAGGCCCCCAGGACCAAATTAGAGCCCCTGGGCCCAAATTTGCTGGGGACCCAGGGTGACCAAGGGGTCCAGAAATGGCCCTTACCCATTTTTTACCCTACATGGCCTGGACCCATTGATGGGGTCCAGGACCATCAAGATCCTGGCCTCCCCAAAGTTGCAGGGGAGGCCCTGGGTGATGAGTTCAGCCCCAAAGGGGTATGAACCTTCACCTTAAAGGCTTTGAGGTGGGGCATAATTGAGTTATGGCCCCAGTTCCTTGAGTCAAATTTCTTTTTCTTGATGTGGAGTGGATTGATTCTGACGTCTTGAATCTTCTGCTTGCGCTTTCTTCAGTTATGAGTTCCAAACTGACTGAACTCACTGAATCTTCCCCTTCTGCACCGCCACCGTCTGTTCTTAATGGTTCTGGCGTCTTCAGTCGATTGTCTTCTCCCTCCATGGCGTCTTCTGGCCATTTTGACCCCTCCCAAACATATGATGGGTTCAGAGCAGTTGAAGTTCTTGATCCTGCCTGTACTGAGTGTTTGGCCAGGGGGAAGGATTGCTTTCAACATTACAATCCTCGATCGTCAAAATGCCATTTCTGCTTGATTGGGAAGAAGCCATGCCGCCGTACCGGATCAACTTTGTCCCGGGTCAAGAGACACTTGTGGAGTAGGAAGGATGGGCCTTATGGGCAGGAATTCCCCATTCTTGAGGAACCTACCCCTGATGCCACTTCTGGATTTTCTCAATGTGAGTGATTTGCATTTCTTGGTTGAATTGATGCTGATATTTTGATGTAGTGACTGGTTCCAGGCAGAGGGATGTGGCCAGGTGGACTAATGTTGGAGGGCCCATTCCGATTGGTGGTAGGCCCATCCACTACAGCTCAGAAATTCCCATTTCAAGGACCAATGCTGATGGAGTGGTGAAAGTAGTGAAGAAGCTAAGAAGAATTGTTGATTCCCCATCAGATCCAGATGCTGAAGGAAGTGATGAGTTGGATGGTGAAGAAGTTCAAGTTATTCCTCATTCAAGTGGCCATCCATCCAGCAATTCCTCTTCTCAACCTCTTGCCAACCCCAGATTCCAAAGCCAAGTGGTTCCCAGCACTCCAAGAACCTTCCAACCAATGCTTGCTTCAATTCCTACAACCCTTCCTCCTCCATCACCAACTACTTCCCACACCACCAGGCCTGCCTTGAATCCAGCAGTAAGACCATCTCCAGTTAAACAGCCCAGAAACTCACCCATAAACACCTCCCGTCAACTCCAACCTGTGGCCAGCTCCAGCAGAAGAAGAGATGGGATGTCCCCTTTGCCGTTTCCTGCCGCTCAAGTATTCCAAAGAAGAGAACGTTGGCCTATCCGGGTTACCAGAGAAGATCCCAACGCGGCTAGTGAAAATCAAGATGCTGTGGCCAGATTGTTCAGGAGAGTTGACAGAAATAGCAGAGAGGTGATTATGTATGCCAATGACAGGACGATTCCAGGTACTGCTTCTGAAGAAATGGCTGCAAAATTTGCCTGGTATGAAGATGAGTTGATAAATGATTTCCAGAGGACTTTTGATGACTTGGGTAGAGATAACTAGTTTCCTTTTCCTTGTTTGTGTTTGGTTTGACTTCTATCCCCACTCTTATAACTACTAAAAAATAAAAAATAAATAAATAAATAAAAAAAAAGATAATGGAACCTCTCAATACATGATTTGGGGAGGGGATGCTGCTGCTTTAAAGAAATAAAAGAAAGAAAATTATACAAGTAAAGAAAGAAAGAAAAATAATAAGAGAAAATGAGAGTAAAGAAAGAAATAAAGAAAAATTCCTGATGGCTGGTCCTTCTTGTGGTGAGTTGCTTGATTCTGGCCAAGAAGGGTCTGAAAAATGAAAACCAAGCATTTGATGCTCACAGAGTGGCCAAGGTGATGTTTTACAAGCAGTAGAACCCTCAGGGATGCATACCAGGAGATGGAACTTACTTTCATAACTTCCACTCCCCACCAAGCACCATAAAACTGAAAAGAATTGCCATAAATGACTTCTGAGATGAATTGCCATAAATGACTTCTGAAATGAATTGCCATAAATGACTTCTGAGATGAATTGCCATAAATGACTTGAAGTAATGAATGTCTTGAATTATGATGATTGGCATAAAATGAAAAGATAATAAAGAAAGAAAACATTGGGCCATATCTTGATAAGGTCCAAATCGGAGGGTATTGATGTTGTATGCTTCCTGAACCTGTCCAAAGAATTGACAAGTGCTCACAAAGTGGCCAAGGTGATGCTTACAACAACATATGGGTAGAATACCCCCTTAAAGCTGCATGCCAGGAGAGGAACTTACTTTCATAACTTCTTCTCCCCACCAAGCACCATAAAATCAAACTCTTGAGGTATTTGGACCAGGCTTGTATGGATACAATGAATGGAAATCCTTGACAAGGTCTGGTGAGTTGGTAAGGTTGGAAGCTGGTTCCCAAGTGGTTCTTTCTGGGTCTTCACTGAATCCTTTCCACTCTACAAGATACCATAATTTACCTCTTTTGAGGTTTGAGTCCAGAACCTGAGCCACTTCCCATTCTTCTTGCTCCTCCACTAAAACTGGTGGTGGCGGCAATTGATGACGATTTGGGATAGTTGAATGCCTGACTGGTTCTAATAAGGACACATGGAATACAGGGTGAACTGTCTTCCATTGCTGAGGCAACTTGAGGTGATATGCATGGCTGCCAATCTTCTTAAGAACTTCAAAGGGTCCCAACCATCTTTCTGATAATTTCTTGGTGGGTCTTGTTGTCTTGATGTTCTTGGAAGCTAGCCATACTTTGTCCCCAGGTTGGAAATCAGGTGGAATTGCCCTATTTCTATCTGCATACTTCTTGAATCTCCTTATTGCTGACTCTAATTCTTCTTTGACAACTTGCTGTACTGATTGGAGTTTTGTTGATAACTTTCCAGCAGGTGAGTCTTGAGAAATATGGATTGAGTCAAAGCTGGGATTTCTTCCATAAATGGTGAAAAAAGGTGATTGCTTGGTTGATGAATGTTCTGCATTATTATAGCCAAATTCAGCCAGAGGGAGCCAGGTGTACCAGTCATCTTGATGATAGCTGACATACATCCGAAGGTACTGTTCTAGTATCTGATTTACCCTCTCTGTCTGTCCATCTGTTTCAGGGTGAAAAGCAGTTGAAAGATCTCTTGATATCCTGAGCTGCTGACACAATTGAGTCCAGAATGATGAAACAAATAAGGATCCTCTATCACTGACAATACTGACTGGGAGTCCATGCTTGGAAAATACATGGCTAATGAATATTTGAGCTAAATCCAGAGCAGTGATTGTGCCATAAGTTGGAATGAAGATTGCCATTTTTGAGAATCTGTCCACAACTACTAAAATTGAATCAAAGTTGTTGGACAGTGGCAATTGAGTGATAAAGTCCATTGATAATGAATTCCAAGGACCAGATGGAATTGAAAGAGGCTTGAGTAATCCAAACTTCTTGTGATGGATGTTCTTGTTTCTTGACATTGCTGACATGAGGACACATAGTCCTTGATAAATTGATTCATGCCAGCCCAATAAAAATCCCTCTTGATGAGCTTGAGGGTCTTCTCCTGGCCAGGATGGCCAGCCAATGGTGAGTCATGATGCTTTTGAAGAATATTGAGTTGAAGTTCTTCATTGCTTGGGATTACCACTCTATCTTTGAATAATAATAACTTGGCTTGAGGTTCAAGAGAATAATCTGGAACTGATTCACCTCTTGCTAGTTGCTTGAGTATTTCTTTATAGTCTTTGTCTTGCCATACTTCTTTTTGAATCTTGTCCACTAAATCTGAGAAAATTTCCACTTTGATTGAGAAGAATCTTGACTCTTGAATTCCATCTTGCTTAAGAACTTGATGAAGATTTTGAGGATTCTTGATGATGAAGTCCACCCCCCTCTCTGGGTACACGTCGTCCCGACGTGACAAGGCATCTGGTAAAGTGGCCACCCTGCCTGGGCGGTAAGTGATAGTGAAATGAAACTCAGAGAGAAACTCAGCCCAGCGGGCCTGACGACGAGTAAGAACTTTGGAAGACATGAAATACTGCAAGGAAGAGTGGTCTGTCAAGACCTCAAAAGAATTGGAAAGAGAAAGAAGAAATGCTCTCCAGCGCTTGAGAGCCCAAACTATGCCAAGGAGTTCCTTGTCATGAATTTCATAGTTAAGTTCAGCTGGTAAGAGCTTGCGACTATCAAATGCAATGGGATGCTTTCCAGAGTCATTCACCTGACTCAGTACGGCGCCCAATGCATAATCAGAAGCATCAGTCTCTACTATAGTAGGTAGAGAAGGATTAAAGTGAGATAAGATAGGAGCAGAGGTGAAGGCTTCTTTGAGTGCTTGAAACTGACTAAGAGCTTCCTCATTGAAGATGAAGGGAGAATCTTTTTTGAGAAGAGAAGTGAGAGAAGTGATTTTTTTAGAATAATTTTTAATGAAGCGATGATAAAAATTGGCAAAGCCAAGAAAAGATTGAAGATCCTTGATGTTTTTGGGCTGAGGCCAATTGAGTATTTGCTGAACTTTTGAAGAGTCCATCTTGAGGCCATCACTTGAAACAACATAGCCCAAGTATTCCACACTTGAGGCATGGAATACACACTTGGAGGCTTTGGCAAACAGATTATTGTCCCTCAGTCTTTGGAGGACAGAGGCCACATGTTTGACATGTTCCTCCTCAGAACTGGAAAAGACCATAATATCATCTAGATAAACCACAACAAACACATCCAAAAAATCTGCAAAGATATCATTTACTAGATTTTGGAAAGAAGCAGGAGCATTGGTCAAACCAAATGGCATGACCAAATACTCATAACTACCATATTTGGTTCTAAAGGCAGTTAAGTGCTCATCCCCCTCTTTGATTCTCAGAAGGTTATATGCACCACGCAAATCTATCTTGGAGAAGATAGTGGAACCGTTGAATACGGTAAGAAGCTGGTTCATAGGAGGAACAGGGTATCTGTTCTTCCTAGTGACAGCATTGAGTTTGCGGTAGTCAACACACAAACGAAGACCTCCATCCTTTTTCTTGACAAAAAGGACAGGTGCTCCTGTTGAAGAGGAGCTTGGTCTAATGAAACCTTTCTCTACATTCTCTGAAATGTAGGCCCGCAGTGTTTCTGACTCTTGATTTGATAATGAGTAGATAACACCAATTGGAGGTAGAAGACCCTCCAGTTCGATATGGTGATCACAGGCGCGGTGTGGAGGAAGGTTCTCTGCTTTCACCTTGGAGAATACATCCAAATATTGGTGATAAGCAGGAGGAACAACCTTCAACACAGTTTCAATTTCTTCTGGCTCTTCCTCCTCATCCCACTGCTCCTCCAGGGATGCATGAAAAGATAAGGGAGGAAGGTCCATATCCCCTTGGAAGAGATGAAGTGAAGATATGGCAACATCTTCTCCAACATCCTTTATCTCTTTGAAGACTTCATCTCTTGATGGAAGTAATGACTGAGAGGGAATTATGGAAGGGATATGGACAGAAGAAGGGATGGAAGGTGTCTTAAGTTCACCAGCCAGAGCAACACTGTTGACAGCAGTGGCTAAGTCATTACTAGTAGAAGGAATAATACCACTAGAATCCTTATGATTAGAATCATAGGTGATCAATCCATTTTTCCAATCAATAATGGGATTGAAATGGTAAAGGAAATCATAGCCCAATATCAGGTCTTCTCCTTTGGGTGAATCTATGATAAAGAAATCCCATTCAAAGCTTGGGAAGGAAGGCAAGTCAACTACCCACTTGGTATAATGGGTGATGAACAAGGCAGGGGATTCATTAGAATCCAAAATGAAAAGAGGAATCTTTTCAGGGAGCTCTGACAGAGTCAATGAGTACTTGAGAACAAAATTCTTTGCAATAAAAGAGTTTGTAGCACCAGAATCAATGAGAATACTATAAAAAATATCAGAGACAGAAGAAAAAATAAGAAATTTTAAATATTTCTTGACACTAGTATTCAGAGTGCACAATTGTGCTCTTGAAGGAAATAAGTGAGAACCATTGAACACATCATGATTCCCACTCAGGCTTTTCCCTGCTTGCTAGGGAAGCCTCTTGATGATGACCCAGGCTTGTTCTGAGGTCTCTTGAAGCATTTTTCAATTGGGTGCTTTCCACCACAATAAGTACAAAACCCCTCTTTAATCCTCCTCTCCTTTTCAGAACCGATTAGTTTATTGTCCTTATTGAGGAGAGCAGCATGGGGCTTGTCCTTTGAAGATTGGAATTGCTTGCCCTTCTTGTTCTTCTTCTGGTGAGGCCTCTTTGAAGATGAGTTTTGAGGAGGCCTAGACTGATTGGATCCAATGACTGGAGGCTTCTTCTCTTGATTGCCACCCTTTTCCTTTTGCCTCTCATGATATCTTGTGTCTAATTCTAGAGTGACATCCATAAGTTCTTGAAGAGTATCAAAAGTTCCAGGGTGAGAAGCCAACTGATCCAATAATCTTGATGCCAATCCTCTTCTGTAAACATGGATATAAGCTCTTTCCCCCCAATCTCCAATTCTTGACATTAAGCTTCTGAAATCTGCTATGTACAAGGAAACATGACCACTTTCCTTCATCCTCAAATTGTCCAACTCTTGTTCAGCTTTCCTGACTTCATTGGGGTCACCAAACAGAGTGAATAACTGAGATTCAAACAATGGCCAATTATTGAGGAGGTAGGAAGGGTCTTCATTGGAAATATTTGAGAGGTAAGGTTCAATCCATTTGCCAGCTCTACCAGTAAGAAAAGAAGTTGAGTACAAAACCTTCTTCCTGTCAGAGAAGAAGTTTGCTGGATCATTATGGAAAATTAGTTGACAGGATTGGATAAATCCTCTCAACTTATGAGCTTGAGTACCATCAAAAGAATCGGGTGCCTTCATGGATGGAGTCTTGAAAGCAGGGGCTTTGGAATTGTCCCTGGGGGCAACTTCTTGAGTGAGTTGTCCCATGAATTTAGTCATCTGCTCCATCATCTTGAGGAGACTTGGATCAGTTTGAGAGACAAGAGGTTGACTAGAAAGGGCTAGATTAGAACCCTGAGGCACCTCTGGAGCATTTGCCAAGGCATCTGCCACTTCAGTCTCCCCAGAATCATCCTCTTCCACAGACTCTTCCCCCTCTTCATCTTCAACTTCCCCTAATCTTGCTCTTGCACCTTCAGACATGCCAGGGTAGCCACCCAAAAGTCCAGAAAAGGATCTTGATCTTCTAGATTTCATTCCACCTCTTCTTGAGGGTGCTGCTCCTTCCATTGGTGGTCCTCTGTCCAAGTTTGCACTCAGTTGATGAACTGATGGTGTGCGGTCAAGAGGGGCCCTTGCTGTAGGAGTGAGAACAGCTGGAATTTTCTGGGATCTAGTATTCTTTGCTGGGGGGCTATGCTGGACTGGCATTATGAAAAGAATTAAAGTAACTTGATGGTATTAAGAAGAATAATCAGGCTTGGCCAAATCAATCACAATAAAATCTTGACGAATCTTGAGGAATCAATTCAAATCTTGAGGAATCAAATTCAATCAACAGTCAAATAAATTCAATCAATCAACAATCAATTCAATCAAATATCAATAATCTTGAGGAAATCAATAATCAATGCATATTCAATCAATAATCAATCAATAAGTGTCTTCAATATGAAATCAAGTCTTGAGGAATCAATCAATCAGTTCAAAATCTTCAGAAATCAATTCAATATCTTGATGAGTTAAATCAAATCAATAATCAAAATCAATTCTTGAGGATCAATCAATATCTTGAGAGTTCAAAAGTCAATCAATAATCCAAATGAAATCCTGAATCAATAACCCAATCAACCAATGAATCCCAATGAATAATCCAATCAAATAACCAATCAATTACTCCTGAATAAGACCTGAATAAAAACACAGAGAAAATTTGATTTGATAAAAATAAAATGAAGTGATGAAATGGTCAGCAATGATTAAGAAAGGAAAAGAGTCAATTTTCATAAGAATGAAAAGAATGAGATGAAAATTGATGAGAGAGGAAATTCATAAAAATCATAAAAATCATAAAATCATGAAAAGGTCATAATTGATGAATGAGAGGAAATGAATATAAATGAATGAAAAGAAAGAATCAAATATGAGTTAATTAATTTAATGTCACAGGGGCTCTTCGAAGTGAAGAGGGCCTGGCACTCAGTAAACTGGGACTCACTTATGGAGGGCTCAAAGATAAGATAAGATGAGATACACTTAAGAGTGTTAAAGATGAATTACTAAAAGAATGAATATAAGAAAGCAGCAACAAAGAAATAAGAATAAGAAATAGAAGAGCCAACCACAAACAAGTCCAAGTCCACTGTTTCAACCTGTCAGAATGGAAAGAGAAGGGTTAATAAGGATATGGCCACCCAACTCCTACTGTACAGGCGAAGAAAGAAAAAAGGCAAAGACTAACTTAAGATTAAATAAATATAATACCCAAAATATAAGGATAAGAATATTCAGATAATAATAAATTAACTAAATTAATTAACTGGGGAAAAATCCCCAGGGGGGAGAAAGAGGGGCTGGTATATGTGAGAATCACCAGCCCTGATCCAGAGAAGAATTTTCATGAGAATAATTGATTGTTGAATTGATTCTGGCCAATACAGGTCCTGTACAGCTGTACAGGACATGTACAAGAGGTGTGGTGTATTGGAGTGATCATACAGTTTCATACTGGTGTATTGAAACTGTATTAGGGTGAATCCATCCTGTACAAGTATTGACAGGCTGTATTGATGTACCAAACTGTATGCATGTTTCAGAATGAAGATTGCTGAAACTGACTGCTGATGCAGATACCGGATTTGCTGATTTGAGGTGTTTGAGTGGGTGTATGAATGAATACCCTTACCCCTGATGGATGGTTGTTACAGGAGCACAGGAGAAGAATATTCAGTGAGTTCAGTCAGTTTGGAACTCATGACTAAGAATTTATGCAAGCAGGGGAATTCAAGGGGTCAGAATATTGCACTTCAAGCCTTAAAAAAATCATCCAGGAAGTGGGCCATAACACAATTATGGCCCCCATCAATGTCCTCAAAAAAATGAAGATCGTGGTCCTTTTGGATTAAAATCACTCCACAGGACCTCCCCTTCAACTCTGGGGAGGCCAGGTTCTTGATGGTCCTGGACCCTGTCAATGGTCCCAGGCATTTGGTGAAAAATTGGTCCCATGGCCTCCCTAGGAACCCCAGCATATTTGGGCCCAGGGGGCCTCCAATATTCCCTATGGACCGCAGACCGTGAATCACAGCCCACGGACTGCATACTACACCTTGCAGACCATAGGACACCAAAATCCTAAAGGGATACTGAAAGGCCAAAAATGGCCTTAAACCAAGAAACTTCAAAAATGGCCAAGACCCAGAATAGCTGGTATGGTCCAAAATGGCCCCAAGGCCATTTTTGGGCTATTTTTCAAGAATAATAGGGACAAGACCCCTCCTTTGAGGCTTCAAGAATTTTATTCAAGGCAAGAAGGGACTCAAAACATCAAAATTGGGCAAATCACAATGGGTATATGTTCATATGCTCATTGATCATCATTTTTTGAGCCAAAGCGCCCTATGGCATTATTCATGGGATACAACCCAGTGTCACAGGGGCTCTTGGAAGAAGAGGGCCTGGCACTCAGGAATCAAGAACTCACTTGGAGGGCTCCAAAGATAAAAGAATAATAAGAATGAATTTCTTTAATAAAGAATAAGGGGGAGAACAAGTATGCCAAAAGATGAGATAAGAAAAAGATGAAGCCAATGGCCAAAGATAATAAAGAAGCCAAAAGCCAAGAAGCCAACCAAGTGAATCCTCAATTCACTGTTTCAACTAGCCAGAAAAGGAAATGGAATTAGTATAAGGATATGACCACCAATATCCACTGGACAGGCGAGGAAATAAAAGAAAAGGGTGCTGAATGACTGACTTAAGATTATCAGTATTAACTTTAATAAGGTAAAAGAAAATAAGGATAAAAATAAATCCACCATATTAATTAACTGGGGAAAAAGTCCCCAGGTGCTGAAAGGTGGCCAGTATATGTGAAAAGCTGAAAGATTGATCCTGGAGTTGGATCACCGGCTGTATTGTCCGAATTGGGCCAATACAGTTCTGGCCATCTTGAATTTGAAACTGTGTGATTGAATTCCCACAGTAGAATATGAGTTGGCCCAATTGGGCCAAGTACGTACAGGCTGATTGATTACCACCTGTATGAACCAATTGAGTTGTCCAAGAAGTATTGAAATACTTGATGCCTTGACAACTGATTGAAAAGATGTAATACCTTTTGAGAATTGCCCTTAGAATAACCCTGAATGAGATTGCCAACCCAACTCCTGCTGAGCCAGGTGATTGGAGTCCTTGAATGGTCTTCTGATTGCCCCCATGGATTACCAAACTGATGAGTCCAAAGGTTCTCCTTCGAAATGGGCGTTGTATCTTGGTACCTTGAGTTAAGAAGGTTGATTTGGGTCCTGAAAACGTCACCATTGAATTGCTGAGCAAAAATGGTGCATAATGGTATATAACACCATATATGCACCACTCCTGCAACCTTGAGTACGAGGTGCATGGAGGAATGAAGCAATCCTCCCTTAAGCTGGGGGAAATTCTTGTTGAGGTGATTTGGTGGCCTCTGGTGGTTGCCAGAGGCCATGACGGTGAAGTTGGTCCATGGTGGTCCAGGGCCAAAAATGGGTCCTGAGGGATTTATGGCCAAAAATGGGTCCAAGGTGTTTTTGGTCCAATTTGGGTCCAAGGGATTGGTGGCCAAAAATGGCTCAGGTGGGCCCAATTGTGGTTTGGGACCCACCTGGCCTTGGGGGCTAGGTGGCTTCCCCCTTTGGCCCCTTTTGGCATCATTGGATTAGGCCAAAAGGGGCCTAATCCGCCTACGGACCGTAGAAGCCGTGGGGGGCCTAAATGGCCCAAAAAGGCCATTTAGGCCAAAACCCCCATAATGAAAGGGGTGGCCAGGAAACCAATGAAGGTGGCCATGGGGCCTGGAAGCCCCTGGAAGACAAAGGGACCCCCCAGGCCCAAAAACAGTGATGGAGGCCTGGGGGTTGGTGAGGTGGAAATTGGCCAAGAGGGACAATGACGCAGGATATGGCCTGAGGCCATAAAGGATGATGGAGGCCAAAAGTGGCCAATGGAATGGGTTATGGCGTAAGAGCCATGGAACACCCAAAAGGGGTCAATTGGCCATAAATGATATGACATGGCCAATTGGCCCCAACTTGGCTCCAGGTTGGATTGCCGCCGCCATCAAGGAGGAGGGTCAAAATACGTGGTTGTGACAGTACCCCCCTACCTTGAATGGTGAGCTCCTGAGCACCAAGGTAAGGTAGAGGCCTTTTGAGGCTAATGAGACGGATTTGACGTAAGGATTCCAGAGGTATTGAATCTTGAAAAGAAGAATTGAACTGATAAGCTTGTTGGCATATGAATTGAGGTTGACTCGATCTTCCCTTGACATTTGGCTTTGACAAAGCTGAAGACATGATTTGACATAAAGATTTTGGCGTTAAAGAGTTATAAGAAAAGAAATTTTAAAAGAATATAAAGAGTAAAAGAGAAAAGGAAACAGATATAAAGAGAGGAACAGAAAAAATAAAGAAAATGAAATTTGAGAAGGAATCCAATCTTCATCACGGATTACGACAATTGATTTTGAAAGGGACCAAGGACCTGGATAAAAGAATTTGATGCCAGGTGCTCACAGAGTGGCCAAGGTGATGTTTTGACAGATTGTAGACCCCTCAGGGAAGTGCACACCAGGAGAGGAACTTACTTTTAGTAGTTGCCACTCCCGCCAGTGCCATAAATAAGAAAGCTCTTGATAAATGAATGTGTTGAAAGAATAAAGTCTTGGGAGGGAGAATAAAAAAGGAATGGTCCATTTGCCCAAGTGTAAATGGCCATAAATTTGGAATTCGGATGTTGAAAGCCGGGCCAAGAAGTCTGTGTCCAAATTGAAAAGTGCTCACAGAGTGGCCAAGGTGATGCTTACAACAAAGAAGAGTAGAATACCCCTAAAGGTGCATACCAGGAGTGGGACTTACTTTTGGTAATTCCTCTCCCCACCAAGCACCATAAAAATTCAAGCCATTGAAGAATTGGGTCCCGGCTTGTCAGGATATAACGAATGAAAATCTTTGACAAGTTCAGGACAATTCTTGAGGTTTTCAGCTGGTTCCCATGTGGATCCTTCTGAATCTTGACTGAAACCTTTCCATTCCACCAGATACCATAATTTTCTTCTCTTGAGCTTTGAATCCAGTACTTGTGAGACTTCCCATTCCTCTTCTTCCTCAATAATGATTGGCGGAGGAGGCTCTTGATGCCGGTTTGGGATTGTTGATGTCTTGACTGGTTCCAAGAGTGAGATATGGAAAACTGGGTGGATGGATTTCCATTGAGATGGAAGCTTGAGGTGGTAAGCATGAGTACTGACTTTCTTCAAGATTGGAAAGGGACCCAACCATCTTTCAGAAAGTTTCTTGGTGGGTCTAGTTGATTTCATATTCTTGGAAGAAAGCCATACCATGTCACCAGGATTGAAAACAGGTGGACTTGCTCTACTTTTATCTGCATACCTCTTAAACCGGTTTATGGCGATTTCAAGTTCTCTCTTGACATCTTGCTGTACTGATTGGATTTTTGTTGATAACTTTCCAGCAGGAGTATCTTGAGTGATGTGAACTGAATCAAATTGTGGATCTCTTCCATAAACAGTGAAAAACGGTGATTGCTTGGTTGAAGAGTGATCAGAATTATTGTAGGCAAATTCAGCCAGAGGGAGCCAGGTGTTCCAATCATCTTGATGATAACTGACATACATCCGAAGATACTGTTCTAGTATCTGATTTACCCTCTCTGTCTGTCCATCAGTTTCTGGGTTATAAGCAGTTGACAAGTCTCTTGAAATCTTGAGCTGCTGACAAAGATTGGTCCAGAAGGAAGAAAAGAAGAGTGAACCTCTATCACTGACAATGCTTGATGGAAGGCCATGCTTTGAGAAGATATTCTTGATGAATAAATGGGCCAAAGCCATTTTTGAGAATCTGTCCACTATGACAAGAATTGAGTCAAAAGAATTGGACAGGGGCAGTTGAGTGATGAAATCCATTGAGAGACAAATCCAAGGACCATTTGGAATTGGAAGAGGTTTGAGGAGGCCAAACTTCTTATGGTGGATATTCTTGTTTCTTGAACACTGTTGACAGGATGATACATAATCCTTAATGAATTGAGTCATGCCGGACCAGTGGAAATCCCGCTTGACAAGTTTGAGAGTCTTCTCTTGGCCAGGGTGTCCAGCTAGAGGAGAATCGTGACGCTTTTGAAGAATGCTGAGTTGAATTGTGGAGTCATTTGGGACTACCACCCGATCTTTGAAGAGAAGGAGTTGGGAGGAGGAATCAAGAGAATAATCTTGGACAGATTTACCTTTACCCAAATCTTGAAGGATACTTCTGTACTGAGGATCTTGCCATAATTTCTTCTGAATTGAATCAATCAAATTTGAAAAAGAATCCACCTTGACTGCAAAAAACTTTGAGGGTTGAACTTCATCTTGCTTAATGAGTGGTTGAAAATTCATTGGATTCTTGCTGATGAAATCCTCCCCCCTCTCCGGATAGACGTCGTCCCGACGTGATAAGGCATCTGGAAGAGTTGCTAGGCGGCCAGGGCGGTAAGTGATTGAAAAATGAAATTCAGATAAGAATTCAGCCCAGCGGGCTTGATGGCGAGTGAGTACTTTTGAGGACATGAAGTATTGAAGGGAACTGTGATCGGTGAGAACTTCAAAAGGAGATGACAGAGAAAGAAGAAAAGCCCTCCAGCGCTTGAGAGCCCAGACTATACCAAGGAGTTCCTTGTCATGAATTTCATAGTTGAGTTCTGCTGGAATAAGCTTGCGGCTGTCAAATGCAATGGGATGTTTTCCCGAGTCAGAGACCTGACTCAGTACAGCACCCAAAGCATAATCGGATGCATCGGTCTCTACAATGGTGGGTAGAGAAGGATTGGAGCGGTAGTGAAGGCCTCTTTGAGTTGATGAAACTGGCTAAGAGCTTCCTCATTGAGGGGGAAACAGGAATCTTTCTTGAGGAAACTGGTGAGTGAACTGATTTTCTTTGAATAATTCTTGATGAAACGGCGGTAGAAGTTGGCAAAGCCAAGGAAGGATTGAAGAGCCTTGAGGTTTCTTGGAGGAGGCCAATTAAGGATCTGCTGGACTTTTGCTTGGTCCATCTTGAGGCCTTCAGAAGAAACAACATAACCAAGATATTCTACACTAGAAACATGAAAAAGGCATTTCGAAGCCTTGGCAAAAAGGTTATTGGCTCTGAGTCTGGAAAGAACAGTGGACACATGGGTGACATGTTCTTCCTCAGATTTGGAAAAGACCATAATGTCATCCAAATAAACCACAACAAAAATATCAAGAAGATCTTGGAATATATCATTGACAAGATTCTGAAAAGAGGCAGGAGCATTGGTGAGCCCAAATGGCATAACCAAGTACTCAAAACTGCCATATTTAGTTCTGAAGCATGTCAAATGTTCATCACCCTCCTTGATTCTGAGCAGGTTATATGCACCACGCAAATCAATCTTGGAGAAGATAGAAGAACCATTAAAGACATTAAGAAGCTGGTTCATAGGAGAAACAGGATATTTGTTCTTCCTAGTGACAGCATTGAGTTTGCGGTAATCAACACACAAACGGAGGCCACCATCCTTCTTTTTAACAAAGAGGACAGGTGCTCCTGTTGAGGAGGAGCTTGGCCGGATGAAACCTTTCTCTACATTCTCTGAAATGTAGGCCCTGAGTGTATCTGACTCTTGTTTGGATAAAGAGTAGATCACCCCAACTGGAGGTAGAGACCCCTCCAGTTCGATATGATGATCACAGGCACGGTGAGGAGGAAGTTTCTCTGCCTTCACCTTGGAGAATACATCCAAGTATTGGTGATAAACAAAGGGAACAACCTTCATCACGGTTTCTACTTCTTCTGGCTCTTCCTCTTCATCCCACAACTCCTCCAGGGAGTCATGATAAGATGAAGGAGGAAGGTCCATATTCCCAAAGAAGAGATGAAGTGAAGATACAGAATTATCTTCCCCAACACCGGGGCGAATCTCGTGTCAATCATCGGCGATTGACTTCACGTCAAGCAAACGTCAAGCAGGATAAAAGTCAAGCTCACGTCAAGCGAAAATCAAGCGAACGTCAAGCACATGTCACACTCTGGTCTTACACCAAATCCTGTGACATCCAATAATATTGGTTCCCCTGTGCCTTCAACTCAGATTCCTCACCACCTGATCATCCCACAACCGTCCGATGATTGGTAAAAATTACACCAGACCCGCCTGTTTGCACACACACACATCAAAGATGTCCTTCAGCCAGTTTTGATGTAGGCGGGGGGTTTGACTTCACAAGGTCATCCATGAAGTGTGCGTGTGCATTGGCGTGTGCGGGCGCGTTTGCGTGTGCATTGGCGTGTGCGGGCGCGTTTGCGGGTGGGTTTGCGTGTGCATTGGCGTGTGCGGGTGGGTGGGCGTGTGCATTGGCGTGTGCGGGTGGGTTTGCGTGTGCATTGGCGTGTGCGGGTGGGTTTGCGTGTGCGGGTGCGTGGGCGTGTGCATTGGCGCGTGCGGGTGCACATGCGGGTGTGGGTACACAAAAGCCGATTCCGCTTCCAACATGATGATGGCGCAGTTAGAAATTTTGGATGCTATGAAAGGTGAGTGTGTGGGTCATTTGATCATTGGACTTGGCTTATTCACACTGTACCCAATGTCAAAATAGTAAGTTCTTTGTGGCAATGTGAAATAATGGGCTTTGCTTGTCACAATGGCATGTCTCTGTCACTAAATTTTGAGGCAATTATTTCACTAGCAAAATTGCTAATGAATCTGAGAGATTTGCATTTTTGTAGACTAAATATCATGAAATAACGGCTTTATCATTACAAGCAGTCCACATGACAGAGCTTTGTTATCATACAATCCACAGTTACCTTCTATTTCTTCTTCTGATATAATCAAGTGTCCATCATCAAAACCAACAGCTTTATAAATATTGAGATACGGCCAATCTGGTAGGAAATTCACATCAATCTTCAAAGTTTTTAAAATCAGAAAGTTATTATTCAGTATGCTAGATGGCTCAGAGACTTTGAAAATGCTATCAATAATACCAAATTGTCGTGAGTTGCCCCTCAGAAAACATATCACACTGTTGCTGATATTTTTGGATTCAGTTGAAAATATATTGTTCCCAATATTAATGTTTGAAACTGGAAAATACCAAGGTGAGACAATCCTTGAAGTGGGAGGACTTGTGGATTGCATGGTAGTGTCTAAGCTGATCCAATCAACTACTTCCCTTGTGGAATGAAAATTCTGTAAGTACTCAACCAGGCAAGCATAATTTTGTTGGTCATGGCGGGATGGCTTGTTATATTTATGGTGATTGAACACGGCAGGTGGCTGTGATTTGAAAAGATTTTTTATTTCACATGGCACAGATGGGGATTTCAGGAGAACGGAAAGGTTGGAACATCGACAGATATGTTGAAGTAAGGTTTTATCTATATCATCTATTCAGAGTTGCAAAAAGTTAGTCTTATTCAGTTCAGGTGTTTCATCAATGTGAATATATTGATCTTATTAATTGACGTACATATCTTGTTATTTGTTGGCATCTTTGCAAATACTCCAATCAAGCGCTCATAACCCCATGTGGCTGAGGCTTGTGCTGGGCCCCAACGTTGGAAGAGTTCGGGAATATGATCAGCAAAATGATGATTTGGTTTACTTTTCTGTTTTGGGAACAGGTGTTGATTGGAAAGGCGGAATTTTTTCCAATGTTCAGCAAATGCAGTCGCATCATCTATTGAAACAGTCCAGCTTGTGGCAATGTTGATAGCACTAATCAAATGGAATGTATTCTTGGCTAGTTCATTTGCAAGTTCTTCTGACTGACCCATTTTTCTTTGAGTGTTGGCAGATTGGTGTGCATCTAATGACATCTGTTGACTGAGCATTAGAAATGGAATATAGACCTTATATAAGAGAGCCCATTCAGCGGCTTTTAAGCTACCATGAGAGGGGGAACCCATTTTGCGGGGAACTCTTGTCCATGATGAGGGAATTATGGTCTCAGATATGATTTGTCGGAGATGCTCAAGAGCCTCACCCTTGATCTGGTGATCACTCAGTGCAGTGATATCCAATTCAGAGGGTATTTCAGAAGTGGGGATGTAATTGGCATCAAATGAAGGAATCTCCGCAGAAACACTAGATGGATGTTCTGTGTTAGGGGTGGGCATTGGGAAGTAGTTTTTTTGGGTGGAAGTAGTGGGGAGTGGCTCATTTATTACTTTTGCTGCGTCTCTTCTCAGGGAGCGGGCCTCTCTCAATGTGATTTTATCAAGAGAGCTGTTGGAGGTCTTGGAATCTGAGTCTGAACTGTTGGTGTCATTGGATTTCCTGCGGGACCTGAAGTAAATTTTTGATTTCGCCTCTGGAATGTACAATTTGAAAGTTGCATGATCCTTCAAAATTCCAAGTATTAAATTATGCATTATGTCAAGATTAACCATTCTGGTTGCATCCCAATACGGAAGGTCTTCCAAAATTGAATATCGCACTCCATACTCAGAGAAAATTGCTTGTCTTTGTTGTGGGGTTGCCCGAAGCCATTTGGCAATGGTTGATTTATGACTTTGGTATGAGCGCGTGTAGTGAAATTGAGGACCAATTTCTTCAATTTGAGCTTTGTGAATGGTGCAAAAATTACAAAAGTGGTTTCCTGAATGGGAAATAAATCCAGTAAGCTTGCGCATGGCAACCACATCCGCAATGGCTGTGAGGATGGCAACACGGATAAAGGATCCTGATGGACCTGTTGAGGTGGGTGCAAAATGGTAACCCTGCCATAGCTCTTTGAGCTCGTTGATGAGTGGCATTAATAGATAATTCAATTGAAGCGCAGTTGGCTCCTTCGGACCAGGGATGATTCCTGCAACATAGACATTCTCGGGCTTCAATCTTTCACTTGGGGGGAGATTAAGACAAATAAGCATGATAGGTCCAATGCTAGCCAACCGGGTTGACTTTCCATGTGCATTAAACCAGTCCACATATATGGAGAAGGCCAATGCACCAGGAATGGACATGAATGGGGGGTCATGGATATTTCTAGTGCCAGTGAAGCGTCTCCAGACCAATCCATCCCAGACGTCACGTTTTGGGGAATCTTCGGGAGTTTGGGATTGTTGATGTTGATGCAGAATGTCCATAATTCCAGCCCGCTGGAGAAATCTGGCAAGCCAATTTTTGAATGGTTGATAAATGATATGTTTTGTTGGTATAAATTTTTGCTTTATGTTGGTTGTGTTTTGGGTGTGGGGTTCAGATGAATAGATGAATTTGCCTAATGATTGTGTGCAAGGGGGATCATGATCATTTGGGTCATTATGGCGTTGACAGTGGGGTTGGTCAGTTGTGACTGATTCAGTAAGGCCATTAAGAGAGAAACATTGAGGACAACATATATAGTTTTGAATCACTGGCTCCAATTGGAGATGTTCAAATATGGTACTCAGATCTTGAGGTATATGGAATGCAGGAGCGGGGGGACCAGCTGAGCTTGAGATACTGGATTTGATCAGCAGGTTCAGGGCGGGGTTGAGTATGCGTGAAGCCCTGCGGGGTAAATTATACCTTAATGATAGAATGGCAGATATTATCATTCCTAGGTCTTGTGGGGGAAGGGTTTGACTGCCACTATATGGTTTCTGTGCAGTTGAATTGAGACCCGCTGCAGTTGGGAAAGTGCTTTGGGTCAAACGTGAATAATCAGCTGGGAAGATTTGATCCAATAGAATTTGTGGGCACCCAGATCCTGATGCAGAAGTAGGGATGTTTGGAAGAGATTTGGGTGCAATGGTTGATTTGAGCTTTTTAATGTGCTGTTTATATTGGAAAGGTGTGAAGGCAACTCCTTGCTTATCACCCTCAGGGGAAGAGTGTGTTTGAGTTGAGCAGTGTTGACACATGCATATACGCATTGAGGAATAGGGCCGGGTTGTCATTGTTGCAGGAATTGGGAGTACGGTTGGTTTGTGTATAAATATCTATGGTTGATGTGAAAGTGTTTAGGAGTGTTATTAATTGGGAATAAAATTCAGTGATTATTTATGAAGGGGGAGATGATTTGAGCCAGCTGAGGATTTTATCCCATTTGTAATGGAGCATGAGCTGCAGTGGATAAAGTTTAACATGTCTCATCTGGATGGCGGAATTGGTTAGGCGTTTAATTGGGTAAAATGCCATGCTGCTCAATGCTCATACATATTCTAGTTTATTTACACATTGTGATAGTGCGGGTTTTACCATTGAGGGGGTTCCATTAGTGAAGTGTTACCATTGAATTGAGGGGATTAACATTTAACCCATGTACGCTGGCACGCCATCGTACATGGTTTAAACCTTATTACAGACATAACTATATAACTCTATTACATAAGGGGGTGGAGTGCAGCTGAAGTCTTGGTATTTGGTTTGAGTGCGGCGGGCTTTGAATCAGTTGGAATGTGATTTGGATTGTCTTGCCTTTCGTGAAAAGGTGATGTCTCTTTTGTGGGTAAATCCTTCATGAATATACCCCTTTACAGATGTACAATGTTGTGGAATTTCAATGCATATATTGGCAGTTTGGATAATTCACAAAATGTGACAATGGGGAGGCGGAAATGTTACCAAATATGATTACTTATGGATGATGGGTCCCCTTTCAGATCAAGGAAATATCACATTATATTCTGGTAGGCCGTGCAGGGTGGTTTCCGACAAAAGCGGAGGAGCTCAAGAAGAGGCAGGGAGGATTCTCCTCAAAAGAGTCTTATCCGACTTCCACACAACACTTAGTTCCAACTATTCATAGAATTTCTCTATTCTAAATTTGAAAAGATTTCATCTCATATCACTCTATTTTATCATAATACTGAGGTGTTTTATCTAGTTAAAAATATTACTGTACTTTTTCGGCCCTTATGTCATCTTTCAAGTCACATAAATCCCGTTCAGGTTCTGTTCATGACTCAAATAGTGAATCTAGCATAGAATATGTTCAAACACAGTCACCATTGAGTCCCAACATTCCTCTCACAACCCCTATCGCATCCTCAAGGAATGTATCAGGTCTTAACATTGATGTGGGCAATCCAAAGGCTCCAACTTCAAGCACTTGTTCAATCCCAATAGTTCCGTCACTCCAATTCCCCCGAATCCCACTAATACACAAATTCATGTGTCTCAGGGGCCAGAAGGCACACCTCAAATCTCATCACACGCTAATCCCCAATCAAAATTTCCACGTGAGTTCCTCCTTAATCCCGGTCAGAATCCAGTCGCATCCCAGGATCCCTTTGGCCAAAGTAAACAGCCAACCCTCAATATTCCATCAGGATCTCAGGTTCATGTGGGTGATGAAAGGCGCGTGGATGGGGGGCGACGAAAAAGACCTTTGGAAAATGTCTCTTGGAGCGGTCTGTCAGAGGGAAATCCAGTATTGACGCTTCATCAAAGTAAGTCATTTGAATTTTGGAGTAGAAACTTATTCACAATTTGATATGTTTGTTTCATGGGTTAGATATGGCACCTAAAGGCAAGTCAGTCCGATCTCAGGAGCCAATTGAAGATCGTGAGTATCACCAGTCTTCATTAATGTTTTGATGTGTTAACTGATGATTTGCATGGCAGGGGATGAACTTTATGCGTCTTCACCTCTGGTCCATAAAGAGAAAGTCACTGGACGTCATCATCCATATGCCTCCAAACCAAGAACGGGTCATGCCAGTACATCAAGAGAAAGAATGGTGGATGATGAGGATGAGAACATGTCTCCGACTCAAAGTGAAAGAAATGATGAACCAACGAGGGACAATTTCACCGCGCATGAGCAAGGCACTCAATCAAATAGTGAGTTCACCCATCCTCAGCTGGGCCTTGCCCAGAGTATGCTTGAACAATCCGAGGTCAGACAGCAAAGGAACCAGGCCCGCAAAGCTCACAATGTGGCGAAACGTGCAAGCCAGAAGGAGCAACAAAAATGGCTGAAGGCAGAACTTCCAGAGAATGTCCATGGAATGAGATCAGCAGTACACGCACATTGCCTGTTCCTACTCAAAGTTAGGGATAAGGATTTTTCCTCACTACCAGCACCACCCAGCACAGAAGAGCGTGAAATTGCAATTCAAGTGGCTGGTCATCTCGGTTATGTCCCCGAGGATGTTTTCAATGAGCCATCAACACAGGTTCAGTCTCAGGGTTTCCAAAGCTACTGCGAAAATGAGCTCCACAAGCTAGGACTAAAGCGATTCACTTGGGACTGGGAGAGCTCATGGCAACATCCGTTTAACAAGCTGATGTCTATGGTGTTTTACCGTACATTCCGTCTCGCACTTGTCAGCACTGAGTATCATCACTACTGTTGGAACAAGGATCATAACAACTATGGGGTCGTGGCGGCTCTAATGGAGCGATATTTCACTTATTTGAAAAGAGAATGGAAGTCTATTCAAAAGGATGCAGAGTATTTGGTTAAAAAGAAGGAGAATCAAAAGCTCGCGAAGATTCGTCAAAGAGTTAGTTACTGTATCTCTTCTTCATTGTGGACCAAGTCTGATGATGATCTACTTGATTATGTGCAGACCTGTGAGCACCGTCGTGAATGGTGTGATACGGCTAAATTTCCCATCCTAGCATCACAATTCAATGACCCTCGAGTATGCTCAGATACTGAGGAAATACTGGAAAATGGCCGTCAAGTTTACCGCAAAGTGGGATTACGCTGGCGCTCCCAGTTATTTAATGATTTGGTATTGAAAATGGATAGAGACATAGAGTTTTGTAATCGGATTAAAAAAAAGGGTAAAAAAACTATTGATAGATTGCCAGAATTACGATCGACAGATGATGGTGATATTCCGGAAGGCCTATCATTTCAGGTATTTGATCAAGATTGGCTCAAAGGCTGTAGTAAGATGCAGACTAGCGCCCTCAAGATACTTGACATGCCAGTTATTAGGCCTAATGGTGATGCTCTGCAATAACTTAGTAATTTGTCACGGTATAGCACTGTGACAAATTAAAATTTTGTGAATTATTTGTGCAGGTGTAATAAAATCTGATTATTATCTCTTAAGGATGCAACAACTTGCTAAATATGTTAGAATATAGACAATATGAATTGAAATGTATCACCGTCTCCCTTGCAATAATACTCTATTGCTCATTTTCATTGAGGAAATATTGAAGAAGTTCAATCCAGCTCATGGTGTTCATAATTGTGGACCTGTGCCAGAGTCAACAGGAGTTATCAACTTTGTCAATCACAAATTATATAATATCAGTAAGGCTCACGCAGTTAATGATTTTTTCTTTTCTTGGACCTATTGGTGATTGGAATATGGCATTCCCATAAGGAAGGATTTCAGAATAGTAATACAATCAAGTGAAAGATGAGCTTGAAAGGTACCTTCCGCATGTTGACCTCAACTGAATGAGGAGTGATATAGTGGATGACCTGTACAGGTCGTTGTTGGCCAATACGATGTAGACGATCAACAGCCTGAGCCTCAATGGCTGGGTTCCAATTGGGCTCCTGGAAATGTGGATGTCAGGGTCCGAAAATCAGGGGAGAATTTTGGGGGGCCCCTCACCATTAAATAGACTATGTTAGCACAAGTTATATTGAGGCCAGTTCCAGCCGCGGCAATGGATGCAATGAGTACTTCACATTTAGGATTATTGAAGAAACTCTCAAGCGCCTTGTCCTGCGCTCGTGGTGTAATTGTTCCATCAATTCGTGCTGAAAGGATAGAGTGATGGGCAAGAGCAATACCAATTCTACAATATAAAAAAGTCAGATGGAGTCAATTGGTAATGGATGCATATTAGAATTAACGCACAAATCTAGAAATTGGGTCCATTGGGTATAAACCACCGATTTCGTCGGACCACACCTTGTTTGTTTGTTCTTCATTAAGCTTTGTAGGAGGTGTGCAATTTTACTACTCATCATGCATGTTTCCACATCCACAATAGTTCGTGTGATTCTTGGGGAGTTATCCTGAGTGCTCCTGCCCTCAGGGCCTTCCAACTCCGCCTCCGCAATTGTGTTAAGCATGATGTGATGGTTACAACATATTCGCAGCTTATTAATATTTCTGAAAAATTCTCCTGGTCCTTTGCTTTTGGATGATAGGAATTCTTCATATAATATGGAATATTCTTGCTGCATGGTCGGGTTGAGTGGGAGCAGCTCATAATGATGGCTAATAGTGGGGAGGGATTCGAGATGTGTGGTTTTGGTGCGGCGCAAACTTAAATGCCGCAATGCCAAATGCAAAATATCATTGCAACCTTTTGAAAGACTACTCAGGATGAATGGTGACCAGTTATCTTGATCGGCGCTCTGGGGTTGAGTGATGAATGATATTATGCCCAAAAGGTCATAAATGGTGTTGTGAATAGGTGTGCCCGTTAAACATATTCGACGGGATGAAAGGAGGCTATTAATGGCACGGTGAGTGGCAGTGTATTGAGAGCGAATATAGCTATAAGAGGGGGAAAGGGTTATTGGATATAAAAGGTAATTTGAATCATTTAAGCTCAGCCACTCACTGTGCTTCATCCAAGATTATACGATGCCAATTGATTTGAAAAATGAATGATGTAGAGGGATTGGTTTGCTTAAATTCTTGGGTGATAGTATTGTAAGAAGTGATGATGATATCATATTTTAAAATGTCGGCTTGGGATAATGAGTGACGAGTGGGACCATGGTAGATTTTGGCATGCAGTGCTCCAGCCTGAGCATGCTTGGATATTTCTGATTGCCAGTTGGTAATTAAGCGAGGGGGGCAGATGATCATGGTGGGCGTGGAGCGATGGGGGTTTGCAATCATCCGCTCCTTGGAGGTACCAATTAGAGCAATGGCCTGAATGGTTTTACCTAATCCCATATCATCCGCGAGCAGTCCTCCAAGAGGGGTATTGGTCGAAAGGGATTCAAATGAGCTAACGACCTTGTTTGTAATGATGTGCCTGGCATTGAAAGTGGATCCTGGGGGTGAGGTGGCCCAAAGGTTACGGGCTGATTGGCCATTGGGGATTTCTCGATCCCAGAGGAAAGCTAGTCCGGTCTTTTGATGAGGGAGGAGGGGGGTTTGAATAATGGCATGGGGCGGGGTTATCATGGGGAGGTCTGATCCACTGGGTAATTGTATCAGTTTTTGCTTGGAAATCAATGATGAAACAGCAGGATATGAAGCAGGCATCAAGTTTGAAGCGGGAAATGTCGGAGTAAAGAGTTGACATTGACAATGAGTAGTACAGTCATATTCTTTGGGCATTTTAAGCTTGAAATCTTGTGTTCGAAAGCTTTCCATTATGAATAGAATGTTTGGATACCATGTGAAGAACATCAATGCTAGATTGGGTTTCTGAGATGAGGAGGGATCATTGGCATCAGTCATAAATACTCCCTCAACGAATAATATTTGAGTAGGATTGGATTGGCAATTTTCAATCCATGCCCCACCAGGACCACAGTGCATGAACGTTTTTGGTGCCCCAAGGAATGGTATCAACGTTTGGGAAAGGGTTCCCGGGAGAGAGCCAATAGCATGCTGGTGATTGGGGAGATATACGAATATGTTGTGTTGATTGTGCCATAGGATAATCCAAGAACCTAAGTGGGAATTCTCAGGCTTTAAGGTTATATCACTATTTATTTGAATACGAATATTAATCATCCCAATGCAAAGTGGTTGTGAAGGCGTTGACATGATGGCTATTTTAAATTATTTGGGGACAGTTGCAAATTATATGATCGGGAAGGGTTAGCTAAAGGGAATGAAGCGCAATAAGCGCAGGTGGGGAGCTTATATGAGTGGCAGCAACAGGCCAAAAGGGGGATGGCCTGTGGTTACGTGAATGGTCTTGATGGAGGTGGGCCTCTTGGGCACATAATTTTCATATCCGATTTGGGGCATATATCAAGGCAAGGTGGCCAAAATGTGGGTGCACCATTATGACTGCTGGATCTGCAGCGATTTACGAAAACTTTGGTGGAACAAGGTTGACATTAGCACATCCAAAATTGGGTGGGTTGTAGCAACTTATTGTGGAGGGCATATCAGAGGCATGCAGTCATGTTCGCTGGTGTGACAGCAAACATGGATGCATATATATCTTCCTCAGGTGAATTGTCGCACAGGGACCTACTGGGCAATTTTGGCGGTTTCAAAGGGCAATCTCACTGTGGGGATGCTTGTGTGTAGGCGGGTGAGATATGTTCGGTGGCGTGCCACCGAACATGACTTTGGTTTTGCATGAAGTTTTTTGCTGACTGATGCATACTGGGCTTTCAGGGGGGAATGTGTAGGATGATTAAAGGGGGCGCCATCCGTGAGCCGTGATCCACATATACATTCACCGCTATGGCGTTTGAGGCGAGTACTAATCTACCGAGATTGGCATCAGGGTCTTTGACTCAGGCGTGTACAAAACTCCGGAGGAAAGAGGCCACACACCCCAGGGATTTTTTGGCTGCAAGCCAGGTGCCACAACTTGCGCGGGGCGTGTGAGAACGTGAAGAAAATGACCCGCGGTGGGAGATACCCACGCAAACATGACCAGCCTCAGCAATCATAGGCTGGGATTGTTATTCTAATGTGGATGAGGCTGAAGCAAATTCACACTGATTGGCCTCAGGTTTCCACGCGCAAGCGGGTGAGCGTCTGCAGTCAAGCTGACAACCCGACCAAGAAAATAGGCAGCTGGAAGACTGGCAGAAAAATGTCTTCCAGGCGTGTGAAAGCTGCCTGCGTATGACCCATCGGGGGTGCGCATGAAAGCGTGTGGCTGCCCGACAATGAACAAGCGGACCAGTCATTGTTTGCCCCAACAATGGCACCGGAGTGAATCAACTCTTTGTGTATGACCCAAATATTAAGTCATCCCATTATGACCCACTTACATTAACTTGCATTACATGCGCATCTGTGCCGTAGTTAGGCAGAGCTGTCCAGCAAGGTGCATCAAAGGGATGCAGGTGAGAGATATGACTCGATGGCTTGACGTGATTGCATGTTACATTGTTGAACAGCTTTTTGCTCTGCCCCGCAGTACATTTACAAAGGTGTACTGCGTACTACAGTGTCGACTGTACAGATCAGTAAGGTGTAATACTACTTGAGCCTGCATGCATACAGCAAATGTGCATGCACCTTCCGATCGTTTGCATTTACGTAGCTCATGTGCCACATGCTCAGCATTGCGTTTCACCTGATTTGCACACACAAGCTGAGCATGTCATGGTCAAAAGCACCGTGTGAAAGTGCTCAGTAAAGCCATGGAATGAACTAATTCTGCAATAGCTCACTGGAAGGCTCAATTTGGAGCACTTCACCAAAGCGTGTGAAATGCTGCACCTGGCTGAAATGTCATCCGATGCTGTGCCAAATGCTCAGATTGTGTGCTTACAAAAATGACCTAGCAATTGCTCAGCATCGTGCATTTGATATTGTTATATCAATAGTTCAACAACTGTGCAATTAAAATGTTCAGCCACTGAGCATTTCAATTATGACCCGAAAGCAAACCTGAGCAATGGGTCGAGCCAAGATTACGCTGTATTCACTTGTCTTACAGCCCCCCCCTTTGTTCACATACTATCACCAGGCCATACGGCCGGTAATCTTGCCGCGGTCACTTGTGACCAAATGCACCCGGTGCATTTCTGCATGGGGCACTTGTGCATTGCACCCACAATGCACATTCAACAAGGGCCTCACGACCACCCTCCCGGGTGATCGGGTGGCTATTTAAGGAAAGAAACGGGATTTGACTCAGCTTGACAATTCAATAAATTGCAATACTCAGCGGTGCATTTGATATTGTTTCAATTACTGTGCACTTAAAATGTTCAGCCACTGCGCATTTCAATTATGACCCGAAAGCAAACCTGAGCAATGGGTCGAGGCAAGCTCACGCTGTATTCACTTGTCTTACAGCCCCCCCCTTTGTTCAAAGACTATCACCAGGCCATACGGCCGGTGATCTTGCCGCGGTCACTTGTGACCAAATGCACCGGGTGCATTTCTGCATGGGTCACTTGTGCATTGCACGTTGAATGCACATTCAACAAGGGCCTCACGACCACCCTCTTGGGTGATCGGGTGGCTATTTAAGGAAACAAAGGGGATTTGACTCAGCTTGACAATTCAATAAATTGCAATACTCAGCCAGACCCCCATTGTTCTTCTGCCTCACGCGAGCATTTCACTTCTCAGTTGCAGCATTCGCTGAGACTCAGCTTCAATTTTGCCCACACGCCTTGAAGCTGAGACTTTTGCGGGTGCTGAAACTGCTGCGATCGTCTCAGCTTCACCTTGGTATAAAAGACCATCTTCACACGACACGCACTTTTCACTTTCTCTCTCACCCGCTCCACTTCGTTCAACGTCACCCGCGTTTGTCCTTCTTGTGCATATTCCCCCTCGTCTTCCTGCCTTTCCAGTCTTTTCTTTCGCACTCGACTAACCCCACTCCCCTTCCTGCTCGCTTTTTGTTTTTCCTGCTGATAATTTCAGAACCCCACTTCTATCTACTTTGTACGTTTTCTCCAATTGAACTTTTGTCAACATTATGGTCCGATATTAATCATTTTCTTTCTTCACGACTCTCTTCTAGACTTTTAAAAACCTCCTACTAGAGTCTTTTTAATTTGAATTCCGTTTTAAAATTATAAATCATTGTATGTCCTCCTTTTCTTTCTTGATTGCTTACTTTCTATTCAGTTACTAACCTGTTTTGTTTTGTTTTTAGATGTCGTGCACGTTATGCACCAAGCGGGGTATCCCCTGCATTCGTTCCTCGACAACGACCGACGCTTGTGATGCTTGCCGACAAGCACACAAGAAATGTTCGTTCGTCGTCCGCCCCTTCCGACCCCGCGGCCAGAGGAGTTCCCGCCCAAGACGCCCTCGCCAGGACTCCTTTGTGGCCGATGATGATGAAACGATTTCCGAGCGTGAGTGGACCCCGGGACCCCAAACAGGCCAGCGGGAACGATTCAGGACGATTAGCCCAGTCCCCTCAAGGATCGATTTGTCCACCCCCCCTCCTAGGCCACCATCCAATGGTCACTTCACTCCTCGACCTGAGCGAAGTGATTATCCGGCCGATGAAGGATGGCGATGGAAAGAGGACATTCGAGCTTGGGCTGATCGTCACCATGTCTTGTCGCCGATGGGATTCAAACGCCAAAGTAAGTTTTCTTTCTCCTCCTTCTCTCATTTATCTTCACGCAATAATACTCACTTTTTTCCATTACTCATAGAACCAAACCCCCCTAATCCCCCCCGACAAGACTCTCCCGTTCCTACTTTGCCTCGCGAGCAAACCCCGCGGCAACCCACTCCAGGCCCGAGTGGCACCCGATGGTCTGAGGACTTATTCCGCGGTAAGCAGCCAACTTTCTCTTTTCTCATTTTCACTTTCGCATCAAGTTAACTGACTCTTTCTCCTTTTGTAGAAGCCTCCCAGCACGATGAGCCACCTATTCCTGGCCCGAGTCCATCCTCCGAACCACCTGAGGACATTGCGGCTCGTGAGCCTCAACCTGAGGTGGCTCCTACGCAATCAACGGAGGAACCTTTTGGTAAGTCCCTATTTCACCTTTTTAACTCAACTCAACTTTTCCTCACCCCTCCTTCGACCATCTCCAGCTCGTCCCGCAACTCCCCGCTCCATTATCATCATCGACGATACGCCAGTCGGTTCCCCTCCTCCCCCTCCCCCTCCACCTTCTTCTTCACCCACTCCCCCACCTTCCCCTCCTGTTCCCCCTCCCACCACTCCTACCCCGGTTCCTTCCCCGGATATCCCTCCCATTGATGCCGAGAACCCAACAGCCTCCTCCCCCCCGGTGCCAAGCTCCTCTCATTTCTACGATGACGCTCGCCAGGAATTCACCGACCTGCGCCCGATACTAATGATTCCTCGAGCCATCGTCCACGAATCGATCAACCGAATCTTGTTGGAGCATCGTCGGTTGCTCCACATGATTCCTTTCGTGGATGCAACTCATCGAAATGAGATGCACCGGGAATTCCGGGAGGAACTAAACTCCCTCCTTGGCGAGGCGATAGAGGCTTATCCAATGGAGGACATCACCGGGATAGTCTCCAAATTCTTAGAAAAATAAAATCCACAAAAAAAATCGTATTCTTTCCTCTTTTTACCTTTTGTAATACACTCCTTTAGATAAATTATTTGTATTCAATGAAAGATATTTTCAATTTCTCTTACGTTTTTTGTTCACGTGAATTTATTATAATTCCGCAATGATTCATATTTACTATTGGGTGAGAATAATTTTCGTAAGTGCCCCACCAAAAGTTTGAGTTAGTATTTTTGTATGTGAGAAAATCTTTTGCCAAAAATGCGCCAATAGTCACCATTCCTGCCTCCTATATTTTCTTCCTCCATTGTTTAGAGCCATATCAAATCTTAACTGTAAAAAAGCGGGAGGTTCCGGCATGTGAGCAATCCACTCCAGATTCATGAGAAATTGCCGTTCCTATGGTCACACGCTATTAATCTTAGTCATGTATTGAATTGTTTAAATTGTCGGGAACCTTCACAAGCGTAACGATTGGCGTGTGAGCTGTCGGGAGCCTGAAAAGGCGTAAGGATTGGCGTGTGAGCTTTCACGCGCCTGCACAGGTGAAAGGATTGGCGTGTGAATTTTCGGGAGCCTGCACAGGCGTAAGAAATTGTCAGAATTGTTAGCATCCTTCACAAGCCTAAGGATTCGCGTGTGAGCTGTCGGGAGGCTGCACAGGCGTAAGGATTGGCGTGTGAATTTTTGGGAGCCTGCACAGGCATAACAAATTGTCAGCATTGTTGGCAACCTTCACAAGCCTAAGGATTGGCGTGTGAGCTGTCGGGAGCCTGCACAGGCGTAAGGATCGGCGTGTGAGCTTTCGGGAGTCTGCACAGGCGTAAGGATTGGCGTGTGAGCTGTCGGGAACCTGCACAGGCGTAAGGATTGGCGTGTGAGTTGTCGGGAACCTGCCCAGGCGTAAGGATTGGCGTGTGAAGCCTCGGCACCCCGCATAGGCGTAAGAAACTTTTAGCATTGTCGGCACCTGCACAAGCATAAGGATTCGCGTGTGAAGCGTTGGGATCCTGGACAAGAGCAACAAACCTGGCATATGTACGATGGCATGCCTCCGTACATAATCCACTTCACCCCTTTTTCCTGTGAGACACCCTATCTCCCGCACTCGAATCCATCCAATCCTGTTGTATATTGTCCTCTGCCTTACCCCACCATCATCTACCAATCACGCTGCTATTCCGACTGCCTCACTCTTTGAATCGGCATGAGATTGTATTACCATCCCTGATTTGATAGCCCGCTCTCTCGGCAATCTCATAATAGCCATGGCTTGTTTGCCGCATTGTTTTTGCCAACCTCCTTGAGCATTGTGCGGACATACCCACTAGTGTCGTGCTTTCGTTGTCCTGTGCTGGATCAGTATAATGAACAAATGTACTACTGGCCCACACTACCTGAATGAGCCCATGACATGCGGATAGATCAATCCAAAAATGCTCATTTGGGAAAATCAATTTTCCCCCTGTACACCGCTTTGACGCATCTCTTTGAATTTGGCCGGTCCGCTTATCAGCTTGAAACCACCATCCCGAAGCATACAGCGATGCATCCTTATCAACATGAGGTGCGTTTTTGAATCCATTCATGGTGAAAGTGAGTGCCGAAGCAAACTCACATGCACCCTGATTTGCGGGATTATTGCCTTCATAGTTGACTTGATCAAAAGACGAACCCCCAATGAGTTGTAGCAATTTTGAATCTTCTGAAATAAATTATCCCCAACATATCGTAAGGATTGACCTAGAATGCGACCCACCGAGCTAAGATTGGCACCTCGGTCCCGCCATTCATCTTTTGCATTTTCAATTTTGCCAGCACTACCATACAGACCAAATTGTTCATTCTTCGTGGTGCATTTGCGCCACCCAATCGCGAACATAAATCCCTCCAGTAATGCTCCATTTGTTGCAATAGGGTCAGTGAACCTCTTTTCGCGAAATAAGAATTGTGATAATTCATCCCATTGATTGACCTCGACTTCACTCATTGTTGTGAATGGTCGGAATTCAACAAGGGCAATGAGTAATCCGGTTGAAGAGAAAATTGCCACACGGCCAAAGTGAATGCGTTTGATCTGATTGACATCCACCACCCTCCGAATTTCACTTGGGGTGATATTTGCTGATACTGGCATTGATATTTGTGCTGTTGGGCGAGAGGAGGAAAAAAACCTATTCATTCGGGTCGTTTTGCGCTCATTTGTCTTTTGGGATCTGCTACTATTCCCGAGTGGTTGCGGGATCACTATGTGTTGAAGCACAAAAGATATCAGATACTGCCAAGCAGCTTTCTTCGGCACACATCCTTTGACTTCCCTTTAGAGCCCACAGGACATTGGCACAATCTGAACCGACTAAAGCCAATGTTCTTCCGTGGGGCCCAATGAGGGTGCCACATAAATGTGGAAGCATATATATATATCTATATATATACACTGAGATTAAGTGAGAAACTCACACTTTCCTTCCTCAGCCCGACGCTTTCTCGCGAGTTCCCTTTTACGCTCTTTTCCTTTTTTTGTGAATGGCATGCTTGCAGCAGAAAATGAAATGAAACCAAATGATTACTGATTTATTAATATCACCTAAATTGGATTGCGGTGGATGAATCTTTTTTAATTGCGGCTAAAAAGAAAGCTCACGCCTGACCTTGGCAACTTCACGATCTCAAATACCTGAACCTGAAAATTGCAGTGGATAGTGCATTATTCAATTTTACACATTGATGTTCCCATGCAATCACTTTCCAATCCAACCATTTGGAATATTGCAAGCACACGCAAATGCAATATGCATCCTGCTGCGGATCCCTAGTTATCCCAGTCCTCTTGAAAGACACAGTAACAATTTGCCTATTATGGGCTGGCGGGAAGTGATAAACGCGACTTCCCACAATGCCCCCGAGTGTGCTACTCGCGGGCACAAAGCCTGACTCAGCTTGCGTCTTGGCGGAGTCTTTGCAATGATGTACGGAGGCATGCCCCCGTACAATTACTATTGGTACTCAGACTGTGGCATCCGGGCAGTAGTAGGATAGGAAGTCATGATTATTAAATTCATAAATAACTTTGCAAAATTAAATTACAATATATCTAGTACAAAGCTAATCTAAAACGGGTCAATCCTGGTTGTGAGTTTAGCTGACCTGGGTACCGTCAAGGTGACCTCATCACTTGAACCAAGACCGCGTTTCGCCACCCAGGCATCACCAAAGTCTAATACTAAGCATCGTGCAAATTCAAATCTAAGAGGTACAGTGGGGTTAAAAGACTCTGATGAGAAGAAACTTTTATTCAGTAAATTACATATATACTTATTAGTACGTAGCCACACTGGCTCCACTAG
The DNA here is from genome assembly GCA_023105745.1 of Austropuccinia psidii. Lineage (NCBI taxonomy): Eukaryota > Fungi > Basidiomycota > Pucciniomycetes > Pucciniales > Sphaerophragmiaceae > Austropuccinia > Austropuccinia psidii. The sequence continues at coordinate 40,051,330 of JALGQZ010000007.1, forward strand.
ATTTTTACCCTCTGAAAGTTTTGCGGAAATGTCAATTAGTGATAAAGCCCCTTTAACTGAGCTTGTTCTCCAGTCATCTGAGCATACCATCAAACCACGAACCCCCGCCACACAGAATGCCGCTAATATACCATAGCAAATTCGATTTATTCCGAGATTCTTGTGACACGCCAAAAGATCTTTGATGGCCTCATTTTTTTTTGAGTTCGTGAGTTTGCCTTTGATGCCATTAACTTCGACCTTTGTATGTGCACGTACCATGTTGTACGCAATCATCAAATGGATAACTGTATCCATTAGATCCTCCAGGTTCTTGTGCGGCTTTGTGGATATCTCATTGTCAGCCCCGCCACCTTCAAGGCTGAGTTGGGTTGCACGTTGCTTCGATTTACTCAAGCAGGAGGCAAGGTATTCAACTGCTCCCCGTTCGAGTCCAAGAGGATCGGTCGAATTTGATGTTGGTGCAACATATGGTTTGGGTGCAATCACATCGTATGAGACTAAACTAATGGATTCAAACATAACATTTGCCCAAAAATGTTTAACTGGATTGGCGGGGTAAAGAAGGCTCTGAACCATTTTGAAGAAGGAGTGTTCAGATTTGGGGAGATTATCGGGAGGTTTAGCTGATTCCTTCATCAATTTGAGATTCCAAATGTTGTAATCAAAAAACGCTTCTGTTTCAGTTGGCTTAAAAAAATCTAACCCTGTATATTGCAATTTATATCACCAGTCAACAGCCAATAATCAAGTATCATGCACAAAGATAAAAAAAAACTCACCTGCCATCTCAAGGTCCTGCAGCCAAGCCGACATTTTAAGATCTCGGTTACTGATCACCTTAATACCAACGGGCAGGAATGTATGAGCATCCTTTGTTGGTAAATTGTCCCATCTATTTTTGTAAATCCTATTGATATTATCAAGCCCCCTTTTCCATGATTGTTGAGAAATATTGGAATGATAATTCAAAATGCCTGCAAACTCTTCCATGCGGGATAAAAATATTCCTTGAAAATTCGCAGCGGATGACACTTCGGGCTCAGCGTCGGGAATTATATCAGTCATATCTCGTCCCATTGTATCATGTTTAATTGTTTCCCTTTCTTGAGGGGCTTGAATATTCCAAGGAGAGGCGGGAGGGGTTGCATCATGCATTGTTTCATTGGGTATTGGGGGGCTTTCAGTATGTGGAGCTTCAGCATGGATTGTTTCATTGAGTATGGGGGGGGTTCAGTATGCGGAGGTTCATTATCAATATCGTCCCCTTCAACATTGATCATTTCATCACCTTGATCCCGGGAATCCTTTGCGGCTTCAAAGGTACGGCGTTTTTTGTTGGTTTTTTTGGTCGCATGTATATTTGGTCTTTTTCCTAATCCTTTGCCTGGAAATCCAATTACGACTCGAGATCCTTCAGGTAGAGATTCTCCCACCTCCACACCTGCCCATATATTGTAAGCAGCTATTTTTATCAACTTTGTTTTGAATTAGTAATGGACTTACGGTTCAAATCCATTTTGAGCAGGCTCATGGCTTCAGCAATCTTTTGACGCACATAATCAGGAATTTTACTATCATTTTGGATTTTCTCGAGCCTTGGGATTGTTTGAGCAATGTTGGAGACAAATTGTTCCTTGGATATAATTTCCACCTCCCCACTCAAAATTACATCATCTTGCCCATCATCTTCTGTCGGTGCACAAGGTTCAACAGTCTTTTCCTTCTCATAAGTTTTAAAATTCGGTTTCTGAGAGCTTGGAGGTTGACCTGAAATAAAGGCTATGACACAATATCAGGTTTTGAGAGATTAGAAATACTCAAGATGGATGTATACTCACATTCTGGAAGAACTGGTGGATCTTGATTATCTTCATGTGACTGGCTCTCTGCTTCAATGCCTAATTCACGACTACTGGCCATATCAGATATTTCACTTCCACTCTCTGGGGCTGAAGTTGGTCGTTCATTAAATTCCGTTGAATTTCCCGGGGTTTGGGCCATCGCGGAGGTAGTTTAGTAAGCAAATAGATGGTGACGAGTTGATTGATAACTAGGTGGAAGTAAAATAATCGCATTTGCAAAATGCGATTTGGCGGGAAATTGAAGGAGGCGATGTTTTGCAAATTATTTCATATCATGCAAATGAAATCACTTCCCTGTGAGACATTGAATAAAGTTGACTAGTGAGAAACCTACTAAAGTCAACTTTTGAACTATTGAACGCTCATGAGGTAAGGACTAAGCAAAGTGTTCCATTTGAATGATATGAAATAAAATGATTTTGTCAGCGAAAAAGGAGACACAATTCTTGTCTTAAATAGTCCACTTATTAGGTTTTAATTTGTGAGTCTCATGATTCAAACCCTAACCACAACATTGTGAATATACTGACCAATTTCCCCTGAGGTCCTGTTGGCAGAGAAGGCCACTCAGCATATTTCGGCGATGGCGTCCATTGTGTACGCCAACAAGCCACCGTACACTATGGATGTAGTACGGAAGCGTAAGGATGGTAAGCGGCGTCGGAGGCATGTCGGGAGGGTACCTACTAGGCAAGCGTAAGGATCGTAAGCAGTGTCGGGAGCATGTCGGGAGGGCACTTCATGAGCGTAAGGATGGTGAGCAGTGTCGGGAGTATGTCGGGAGGGCACTCCGCGAGCGTAAGGATCGTAAGCAGTGTCGGGAGCATGTCGGGAGGGCACTTCATGAGCGTAAGGATGGTGAGCAGTGTCGGGAGTATGTCGGGAGGGCACTCCGCGAGCGTAAGGATTGTAAGCAGTGTCGGGAGCATGTCGGGAGGGCACTTCATGAGCGTAAGGATGGTGAGCAGTGTCGGGAGTATGTCGGGAGGGCACTCCGCGAGCGTAAGGATCGTAAGCAGTGTCGGGAGCATGTCGGGAGGGCACTTCATGAGCGTAAGGATCGTAAGAAGTGTCGGGAGTATGTCGGGAGGGCACTCCGTGAGCGTAAGGATTGTAACCAGTGTCGGGAGCATGTCGGGAGGGCACTACACAAGCGTAAGGATGGTAAGGGTGGGGGTGTGAAAGCGTAAGGAGTGGTGAGGACGGAGATGGGGGGGCAGGCAGTGTCAGAGTCTCATCTGGAGGGTGGTGCGGGCGCGTAAGCATGCTAAGCGTCGGGGAGGCAGAAGCTATTAGGTGAAATTACCCGAACGTTGTGAATAGTGTTGAAACCGGTTTGGGCTTTGAGTGACATTCTCATGTGACACATGTGACGATTGACGTTGTCTTGACGCTGACGTGACGTGACCCACTAAATCCAGTGACTATAAAGTGACACTAACGAGACTGAAGCAAGATTTTATACTGACCGCGGTGCGACGTGAAGTCAATCGCCGACGATTGACGCAAGATTCGCCCTGGTGCAACATCTTGAATCTCTTTGAAGACTTCATCTCCAGATGATGGTAATGACAGGTGGGAATTAAGGGAAGGAATATGGACAGAAGATGGGACTGATGGTGTTCTAGAATCACCAACCAGAGCTGCACATGATTTGGCAGAAGAAGAGTCATTACGGAAGGAATTGGAAGGATCAGAATAGTCCTTTTGATCAGTATTAAAGGTGATCAGCCCTTGCCTCCAATCAATAGAAGGATTAAAATGATTGAGAAAGTCAAAGCCCAATATGAGGTCTTCTCCCTTGGGAGTATCAATGACTAAAAAATCCCATTCAAAGCTTGGGAAGGAAGGGAGCTCAACCATATATTTAGTATGGTGAGTCACAAATAAGGAAGGGGACTCAGAGGAGTCCAAAATTATAAGAGGAATCTTCTCTGGAAGTTCTGACGTAGTCAATGAGTACTTGTGAACAAACTGCTTTGCAATGAATGAGTGTGTAGCACCAGAATCAATGAGAATACTGTAAAAAACATCAGAAAGAGAAGAGAAAACAAAGAATTTGAGAGAATTCTTGACACCAGTATTCAGAATGCACAATTGTGCTCTGGAAGGAAAACTGTGAAGACCATTGAACACAACATGATCTTCACTCAGGCTTTTCCCTGGCTGGGAAAACTGCCTGACGGTTGGGTAAGCTTGTTTTGAGGCCTTTTGACACAGGACTCAAGACTATGCTTCCCACCACAATAGGTACACAAACCCTCCTTGATTCTTCTTTCCTTTTCAGAACCTTTCAACTTGAAGTCCTTATTCAACAATTAAGAATGGGGCTTGTCCCGCTTTTGAGAATGAAATTTCTTCTTTGGTCTTGAACTTGAAGAAACTTGATGATGAGAAGAGTGAGATTTTGAGGCTTCAGGCTTCTTCTCTTGATGATGATTCTTTTCCTTCTGCCTCTCATGGTACCTGGTATCAAGTTCCAGGCTGACGTCCATTAAGTCTTGAAGAGAATCAATGTTTGAAGGATGGGAGGCCAATTGATCCAGAATCCTGGAGGCCAAGCCCTTCCTGAAATGATGAATAAGAGCCCTTTCACCCCAATCCCCAATTCTTGAAATCAAACTCCTGAAATCGGCAATATACAAAGCAACATGCCCACCTTCTTTCATCCTAAGGCCATCCAATTCAGCTTCTGCTTTTCTAACTTCATTTGGGTCTCCAAATAAAGTGAACAATTGGGATTCAAATAATGGCCAGGAATTGAGGAGATAATTTGAGTCTTGATTATTGAGGTTGGAAAGATAAGGCTCAATCCATTTTGCAGCCCTGCCAACTAAGAATGAAGTGGCATAAAGAACCTTCTTTCTGTCTTGAGAGAAGTTTGCCGGATCATTATGAAAGATGAGTTGACAAGATTGAATAAAGCTTCTGACTTTGAAGGGCTGAGTCCCATCAAAGCATTCTGGAGCCTTCATAGAGGGAGTCTTGAAGGCTGGTGGTCTTGATAATTCAGAAGAAGAAGCTGCTTGCAGATTGGCCATAATCTGAGTCATTTGTTGCATAATGGCCAATAAAGACGGTTCAGACTGATGAGAGGCAGGCTGATCAGACTGGGCTAGAGTTGGTCCTCTGGTGCCCTCAGATGCTCCCACAGGAGCAGGAGCAGCCTCAGTGCCATTAGACTCTTCCTCTTCCACAGAATTCTCCTCCTCCTCTTCACCATCTTCACCTTGAACCTTGGGACTGGTTCTTGAAAATCCTGGGAATCCGCCAACCACTCCTGATAAAGACATTGATATTCTTGGCCCTCTTCCTTCCTTCCTGGATGGTGCTGCTCCTTCCATAATGGGTCCTCTGTCCAATCTGGCCCTCAGTTGAGAAACTGCTGGCGTACCGTCAAGAGCAGCCCTTGGAGTTGGAGTCAGAACAGCTTGAGCTCTGGCCTGAGATCTAGTCTGTCTTGCTGGAGGTGAATGTTGAACTGGCATGATTTCAGGAATAATCAGCCAAAATAAATGAAATAAAATCAAAATTTTCTTGAAGTACAAAATCAACAATCAAATCTTGAGGAAATTGGATAATCAATGAATCAAAATTCTTCAAATACGTCAATCAATCAAATCAAATGAGTCTTGAAGTAAAAATCAATATCAATGAGAATCTTGAAGTCAATAAAACAATCAATCAAACAATCAAAATCAAATCAAATCAAAATCTTGCAGAAAAAATCAATCAATCAAAATGAATTCTTGAGTCAAAATCAATTTATGTCAAAAATCTTGATGTGAATAATCAGCAAAATCAATAAAATCTTCAGGTAAATCAATTATCTTGAGGTCAATTTCAATTATGTCAAATTAGTCAATCAAATCAATTTTCAAGTGAATTCTTCCAAAAAATGAAAAATTCTTGAGGAATAAATCAAAGTGAATCCTGATATGAAGAACGTGTCTGAATAACCTGATGAATAACTTGAGAACCAAAGATAAAAAATGCCTGAATTATGGATAAAAATAGATTGATTAAGATTGAGAATGAGATTGAAAAGATAACAAAAAATAAAAAATGGGTCAGCCTTCAATTTTCAGAATGAGGAATGAATGAGAGAAAATTGAGAGGTGACAAAGAATCATAAGATCATAAAACGTTAAAGAATCATAATTTTGATAAAATGAATGAATGAATTTAAAATATAAGAATAAAAGAATGAATGAATGAAGAAGAATTGAGAGTTAATTAATATAATGTCACAGGGGCTCTTGGAAGAAGAGGGCCTGGCACTCAGGAATAAAGAACTCACTTGGAGGGCTCCAAAGATAAAAGAATAATAAGAATTAATTTCTTTAAGAAAGAATAAGGGGGAGAACAAGTATGCCAAAAGATGAGATAAGAAAAAGATGAAGCCAATGGCCAAAGATAATAAAGAAGCCAAAAGCCAAGAAGCCAACCAAGTGAATCCTCAATTCACTGTTTCAACCTGCCAGAAAAGGAAATGGAATTAGTATAAGGATATAACCACCAATATCCACTGGACAGGCGAGGAAATAAAAGAAAAGGGTGCTGAATGACTGACTTAAGATTATCAGTATTAACTTTAATAAGGTAAAAGAAAATAAGGATAAAAATAAATCCACTATATTAATTAACTGGGGAAAAAGTCCCCAGGTGCTGAAAGGTGGCCAGTATATGTGAAAAGCTGAAAGATTGATCCTGGAGTTGAATCACCGGCTGTATTGTCCGAATCGGGCCAATACAGTTCTGGCCATCTTGAATTTGAAACTGTGTGATTGAATTCCCACAGTAGAATATGAATTGGCCCAATTGGGCCAAGTACGTACAGGTTGATTGATTACCGCCTGTATGAACCAATTGAGTTGTCCAAGAAGTATTGAAATACTTGATGCCTTGACAACTGATTGAAAAGATGTAATACCTTTTGAGAATTGCCCTTAAAATAACCCTGAATGAGATTGCCAACCCAACTCCTGCTGAGCCAGGTGATTGGAGTCCTTGAATGGTCTTCTGATTGCCGCCATGGATTACCAAACTGATGAGTCCAAAGGTTCTCCTTCGGAATGGGCGTTGTATCTTGGTACCTTGAGTTAAGAAGGTTGATTTGGGTCCTGAAAACGTCACCATTGAATTGCTGAGCAAAAATGGTGCATAATGGTATATAACACCATATATGCACCACTCCTGCAACCTTGAGTACAAGGTGCATGGAGGAATGAAGCAATCCTCCCTTAAGTTGGGGGAAATGCTTGTTGAGGTGATTTGGTGGCCTCTGGTGGTTGCCAGAGGCCATGACGGTGAAGTTGGTCCATGGTTGTCCAGGGCCAAAAATGGGTCCTGAGGGATTTATGGCCAAAAATGGGTCCAAGGTGTTTTTGGTCCAATTTGGGTCCAAGGGATTGGTTGCCAAAAATGGCTCAGGTGGGCCCAGTTGTGGTTTGGGACCCACCTGGCCTTGGGGGCTAGGTGGCTGCCCCCTTTGGCCCCTTTTGGCCTCATTGGATTAGGCCAAAAGGGGCCTAATCCGCCTACGGACCGTGGACCGCGTATTACGGCCCACGGACCGTAGAAGCCGTGGGGGGCCTAAATGGCCCAAAAAGGCCATTTAGGCCAAAACCCCCATAATGAAAGGGGTGGCCATGGGGCCTGGAAGCCCCTGGAAGACAAAGGGACCCCCCAGGCCCAAAAACAGTGATGGAGGCCTGGGGGTTGGTGAGGTGGAAATTGGCCAAGAGGGCCAATGACGCAGGATATGGCCTGAGGCCATAAAGGATGATGGAGGCCATAAGTGGCCAATGGAATGGGTTATGGCGTAAGAGCCATGGAACACCCAAAAGGGGTCAATTGGCCATAAATGATATGACATGGCCAATTGGCCCCAACTTGGCTCCAGGTTGGATTGCCGCCGCCATCAAGGAGGAGGGTCAAAATACCTGGTTGTGACACCCAGGGACATGTAATGAAAAGAAGATACTTACTGAATTCAAGGAAGGCATACTTTGAAAGTTGGAAAAGGACTTCCTCAATGTAAAAGAAGGGGGAAGATAAATTAGTTCAAGTGTGACAGAGAAGAGGAGATTGGATTTTCAGGATAATGGTCAAGAGGAAAAGATAAATTAAAAAGAAATTTTTGAAAAAATGTGGGGATATTGAGATGCCAATCAACAGTGGAAGGGTATTATGGTATTCAGGAGCCCACCAGTTTCAAGAGGGGATACTGTAACAATGTCAGCCTGTGACTCAAAACCAGAGCACAAGCATGACAGCCAATATACCATAAATCAATGGTATAGCCAAGATACCACCAAAACATGGAGCTGAGCCAAATTAGCTCAAAAGGTATCAAAAGAAAGAGGAAACTCACCTCTTTCTGAAAATACAAGTCCCATCACCATAGGACAAGAAATAACAAAGTTATTCCTGCTCAAAGTCATTGCTGAGCATAAACCTTAATTTTCACCTCTCATCTAAAATCTAGAAGGAGAGGCTTAACCCCATCAAATGGGTATTCAAAATGAAGCTCTAAGCCAGGGCTATCCAATGGTACCAGCCAAACTGAGCTAGCACCAGTATTACTTGAGTTATGGTCAAATTCAGACCAAATAAGGGTGAACAAAACATTCACCTCTCATCTAACTTTTACAGTTTTAGTGTGAGATACTTAAAGTGGGGTCTTTTTGGAAAGAGCACAATCAGGGCTATCTGATGGTGTCATCCATTTCCCCATAACTCAACTACAACAGAAGTTATTGGCCAAACAAGCTTAATACAGCTTTTTGCCCAAACCACGCCAATGTACAAAATACTTGTACATGGGATAACTTTGTCATATTTAATGATAACCATGTCAAGTTGGGTACCATTGTGTAGAGCTCATATAGAGCTATTCAATGAACCAACTTTGAGCTTGATATCTCAAAAACTGACAGAGTTATGACCATTTTAAGGTCAAAATCCCACCAGCTGTCATATACAGCCTTACCATGGGATAACACCCCATAATCATGAATATGAGGTGTCAACAGACGAAGAAGCATGTTTTTACTTCAATACCTCATATGTCAGTCAATACTGGGGTCCCATACAGTTTCTGTACAGCATTCTGCGCGTCATACACGTCAGAATCAGGCTGTGAGGTCCCCAGATGAAAATTTTCACCCTGTATTGGTGAAAACCGCCCAGATGTGGTTTCAAAACCACATCTGAGCCCAATACAGTGTATACAGGTTGTTTGCAAACCACAAGCCTGTCATGGGGAGTGAAAAATCTTCACTCCCTCTACGTGAAAAGGTTTAATCACCTTTTCACCTCAATTTCAGGATAAAAGGAGGGCTTTTCACAGCCAAAAACCTTTCCTCATCCTGCTCTTGAATACCCTACGTAGTAAACTGTCAAAAACAGTTTTACTCTTGGGTAATAATCAGGTATTATTATAATCTTAATAATTGTAGTCTTTATTATTGTAACCCAACAGGTAAAGCTGCACCCAGGGCTTTCAACAGCGCTCACCACCACTATATCCACTATAGTAAAGCCCTTTATTATTAAATTAGAACCATCTTCAACTCTTATAAAACCTTTTTAACTTTTATACACCGTGTCACAGTCATAGTTAAAAGTTGTAAATACACTTTATTACTCTTATCATAGACTCAGCCTGACAAACAACAACTAGCCAGGGGTAAAGGTATTCATACTTACACCCACTCAAACACCTCGAAACCACAAAATCCACTGTGTGTATCAGCATTCAGTTCCTGAAGTCTTCCTTGCTGAAACATGCATACAGTCTGGTTCACCAATACAGCCTGTCAACTTCTGTACAGTTTGGAATTAACCAATACAGTTTGGATACACCAACCTGAAACTGTATGATCACTCAAGACCACCATACCTCTTGTACACATTCTGTACAGCAGTACAGGACCTGTATTTACCAGGCTCAATTCAACTATCAGTCATTCTCATGAAAATTCTCTGTTTGGATCAGGGCTGGTTATTCTCACATACACCAGCCCCTCTTTCTTCCCAGTTAATTATTTAGTTGATTTATTGTTTTATAAATATTTTTATCCTTATTTTGGGTATGGTATTTTTTTGATTTTTAGTTAGTATTTGCATTTTCTTTCTTTTCCTGTACATTATGAGTGGGGTGTCCATATCCTTATTAACCCTCCTCCTTCCATTCTGACAGGTTAAAAAAGTGGACTTGGACTTGTTTGTGGTTGGCTTTTTTAGTTCTTACTCTTATTATTTTGTTTCTGCTTTGTTCTATTTATTTATTTAGTAATTTCATCTTATTACACTCTTGAGTGTGTTTTCCATTACCATATCTTGAGCCCTCCATAAGTAAGTCCCAGTTTACTGAGTGCCAGGCCCCTTTCACTTAGAAGAGCCCCGGTGACAGGTGTGAGACTTGAGGTATATTTTACATACTCAAATAGGCCACAATTATCTTTAAGGAAACTTTTTTAACTATGCATAACCCATAAGTCATGCATATATTCAAAACTCATAATTTTTGATTTCAGAAAAGATGAATAATGTTTTTTTGAGGGAGTAAATCCATGGTTTTAAGGCCAGATTTGGATTCTACACAAACATTAACCTAGGGTACTTTAATAGATTTATTAGGCTTACATTCACTGTATGAGGTGGTAATATGGAAAATACTTCAATACCACATCATCAATACCACATAGAAGAAGTGTGAAAATTTTTGTTTTTCCCAATTTTACGCCAAAATAATGGGAACGTGAGAAATCCTATGTTTCATATACACTAAGAAGAGTGTTATTCATGTTTGTGCCACTTAATATCATGGCATTATTACATACAGGTTTGATACACCCACATTGGATATCAGTCTTGAAGCCTGAATTTCTATTTTTTGACATGAAAATAGCTAGAGAGGACAAAAGACATCAAAGAGAGCCAGGGTACCCAACTTCTGAGGCCTCTGAGGCATGGAAAGCTCTAAATCTTGGATAAATGGATTATCATGGACAAATTAGTGTACTAAAACCCTTTGGGAACTTGGTTACCAAGTTAAAATCTCATTAAAGCTTAAGAAAATTGCAAATAAGCTGCTACTTTGACATGCCAAGGAGGTAAAGAGCTACTTAGACTCTTGTAACAATGTCAATCCTTAATGGTTTTCCATGGAGAAACCATAAAAGAGTAATTAAAACCGCTTTTAGACCAGTTTCCATTGACTTACCCCATAGCAACCAGCCATATAGTGCTATTTGCAATTTCATACATAAATGGGCTCAAAACTTCAAAAATTTCTTAAAAATCCAAATATGAATGGTTTCAGGCCCAATGGATAACAATATGATAGATAAAGGGACCAAAAATAATTACAGTTTAAGAAGTAAATTTCAAAGTTTTACTTACAGTCCATTTTTGCTAATTCCATGTGAAACACTGAAAATACAACCTGGGATGATATTTCCAATAAAACTGATAAATTTGAGAAATTAATGCTTATTTTGAAATAAAAGCATATTTGCAGTGGTTACTCCTTTTATTATTAAGCCTATTTGGGTTGGTAGTCATGCAAAAGCATCAATTAAGTAATAATGACACTCTCACATGACAACAGATGATGCAATTATTAATCCAAAAAGAATTATTGTTTCCTCACTCAATGGATTCTTACTTTGCTCCATGGCACGCCTCTGTGAGCTGTTTTTGAATTAAAAGAGGCCTCCTCTTGCTGTTTTTTTGAAATCATCTTATTATCCAATTATACAATTATTACAAACAAGTAAGTATTAGTTACAGCTTTTATTAAGTGTTTTAAATCTTTCATTATCAATAAGAAGGACGTCAAATCATATAAAATCAATAATTTATAGTGCTTTAATCTTTTTATAAATAAATTTTGATCCTTTACATCCACAATTATCTTCCAAATCTCTCTAACATATTCTTTCTAAGGTTCACTGAATATTAGCAAGTGATTTATTATTAATTCTTAAAGATTTTTTCTCTAGTATTTATTTTGTTCAAGAATTTCAATTGAAATTACTCTTTAAAAGTATAAGTATTTATCAAGATAATTTTATTATTTTAATAAAGAAGTTTTATTAATTAAATACTTCTTGTAATAGATTTTTGTAGAAAATTACTGCTTACCATTCTAATCACTAGTAATGTGTATCAAATAGCAGAAATGATACATTAATTAAGCATTTAGTTGTGGTTCTAATAATTTTTATCATTATATTTCACAATAATAGTCATAGTACCGTTTATTAATAATGATATTATCAACAGTTTCATACACAAATCTTACAGATGGCCCCTTGATTTGGTCACCATTGGATTTCTGGTGAGAAAAGGTGCATAATGGTGGATAAAAACATTTATAAGAGTTTAAGTTCTTTTGAGGAAAAGGAAGCAAAAAGACTTCTGGAGGATATCCTTGACAAACATTGAAATAGGTGGGGTTGAGGGCTTCATAGGCTTTCTGGGTGGTTCTATCCAAAACAAGCCTATACAGGCTTAAATCCTTATTTGAGCAAAGTGCAAAAAATATGAAAATATTCCAATTAAGCCCCAAATGGCCCAATATGGCCTTTAGAAACTTATCCCAGGATTCATATTAGAAAGGCATAATATGGCATAATTCACAAAGATGTGCAAAACTTGAAAAACTGTATTTAAATCTTAAAAAGAATAATACAGTCTTTTGGCCTCTATTTCCCCTGTCAACTAGAACATTCCCAAAAGTTGCAAAAAATGAAATGATGATGGTGAAGGTGCCAGTTTGTCCCCAGATGAGGAAATGGCCATAAAAGGCCAAGAAGGTGAAAGTGGCCAATTTGGCTATACAACCATGGATATGTCCAAATTGCCATAAATGAGATATGACATATAAATTCAATAAAATGGCCCAAGAGGGTGATTTCCTATGGTTGTGACATAATGGAGTGAAGAAATGAAAATAAAAATATATCAAAGCAAGAATTCTAGCTACCAAATCAATTATTCACTCAAATAATATCTTATGATCACAAAAAGAAAAGTATGTTCTTAATGACCTTAATTCAAGGCTAAATAATATTTGACTACTTTACACATGTAAAATTTGAAGCTTTTGTAGGAAAAAACAAAAAATCACCATTTTCTTAATTCCACTATAATAGATATAGCACAAAAAACCTTCTTTTACTATTAATTTATATAAACTCAACTATTAACTAATTTATCATGATTAATATCAATATATATTTCTGTAAGAAAAAAACAAATGGGAACTACTTAGGAAAAAACCTATTCATCAAATAACTTGAACATTGAAAATATTGAGCTTCTCAACCCAAAAATATTTTCCCATATAAAGTCTAATATCTTGATGATAATATTTAAAGATAACAACTGAGTTGTAAGTTTATTATATATATTTTTGCAAGTAGCTGTTTACTTTATAATATTCTGTCTAGATAATGGAACATAGTGACATTTAAAAAAAAAATTGATATAATCAAGTATAAATATTTAAGAAACCTGTCTACTTCATGGAACATTCTTAATATAAGCTTGATGTTGGTGAATGTAAATTTGGTGAAGTTATACTTATGGTTACTTAATATAATATATCTAAAAGGGCTTTGTGATTATCATTCTTGGTAAAAACTAAATCCTATTTATGATTAGAAATATAAAATTATTTGAGAGTTTGCATATGTTATCTCAAAAATTTCCCCAGCAATTATTAAAATCTTTTTACCTAAAATAAATGATAATATGTTACCTTTATGAATCAAGTTTCTGTAAATATAATCTTCAAATTATGACCAGAATTTTTCATCCAGTTATCCTGAGTTCTGATATGAATATTGCAAAATTTGATTAGCTCACAAATCAATGTTAAAAAAGCTATATTTTTTCTTTTGATAATAAAAGGCCATTTTGGATTTTCACATACAAATGAGCTAAATGTCATATTTGATGAACCCCTTTCACAAATTTTCATATATTCAGTTCAAAAGTTTCTTTCAAGCTTATTTATAAATTTAAATATTCAAATGATCTTGATGCCGCATAGAGATTTACTTTTTATATAAATTGAAAACCCTTTTAGAAGCCTTTTCCAATGAATTGAACTACTTTTCTCATGATTAATCTCAAAATTTTGATGAATATCTTTTTCTTATTTGGAATTTTTGATTTTTTGCAGAATATTTCACATGATATTTCTCAATTCAGTATTCAAATATACATTTGACACGAAAAAGAAGCCGAGCCCCACAGGAAGGTGTTTCAGCTAAAAGATGTTCTTAGATTAATTTGTGTACTTCTGAAGTTTATTGAATATAAACAGCAGTGTTTTGAAATAGCTGAGAGTCCTGTTTGTATCAAATTCACATTAAATAGCTCAACTGCAAGACTTCATAACTTCAAGAGTTTTTTCACAGAATGATTGAAGAGTATATGAAATTTAGTTGGATTTTAGACTATTTGAAAAGAATTATTCATTAAAAATGCTAATTCTTCTTCCTTTGAAGGTTGATATATAATAAAAAGTTGAGAATATTTCATTTAATCTCATTCGAGTACCAAACTATTATTGTGGAAAGAAACAATTGAACCTAATTAAGCGATGAAAATGGAGTCCACTTTCCAAATGATCAATTCTCGGCTCTTGAGTAATTGCTCTTACTAGTTAAAAATCATTATCCTAGACCATATATTTAGAAAAAAACCTTTTTTTGGGAACTTGAATTGGTTTTCCACAAAAAATTCAATTATTATAAAAATACATTATAAAGAATTTTCATACATTATTTGAAAGGGAATGGTAAGTTAAAGAGGAAATAAATTTAGATTACTTCAAACTTTAACATTGCGCCTTGGCAGTCCCTGAAAAATCCTGTGGCTTTGATATTATTTTGATGATTTTGAACTAGAACATATCTAGAAATAATCACTTTACAGGAATTTATCAATTGAAATATTGGCTTTTGCTCTTCCCACTGATAATATACGATTTATCAGGGAAAATATTCAATATATATTGTTGCATGAATGTTTCCTAAAGACACAATATCAAAAAAAACATTTTAAGAAGCTATAACAGCATCTTCCAAACAAAGTATATTTTTATTTCTTAGAATTTTGAATATTTTTGGATATTATGAAATACCGTTGAAAGATGTTATTCATTTTATTTTAAATTCAATGTGAATATTCATTTTTGATTCAAGCATAGAAATATGACACGTCTTTTCATCTAAAAGAGATTTTTTAAGAATTTACCTTTTATATCAATTGTATCTTTGGTATGAGCTGGAAATTATTTTGAAATATTTATTGTAAAATATTCAAACTTTCTTATATAAGAGAGGATATCAAATTATTCCTCTGACTCAATCAAAAATCTCTCTCAGCTGAAATAGAGAAAACTTTCAAAAATCAAGTCTACTCAAGAAGTTTTTTCACCTAAAAAAGAAAAATCCCAATTTATTGTAGTGAAGACAGACCTCTTTTGGGAAAAAAGATGAGTTTTATTAATTCCAAAAGTTTTTAATAAGAAATCATTGATATTCAAACTGGTTAATATATATTTTATATCTCTACCTAGAGATATTATAACAAAAAAAAATGAGAAAAGATAAAATGAAATCCTTAACCCTACACTCATTATAGCATATTAATTAAAATTTTGGAATTTATTTGAAAACTGCTATTGTGAACCTATGAGATATTAACACATACAAAAAAATGTACAAAAACTTTATAAACCTTATTTTTGTAACACTAATTAAAACTTAATTACTAAAAACCCATTAAAATAAGTTGAGATGACTTAAAAAGGCATAAATTTTTGATTATCTCAGAAAACAAAAAATTCAAATTTATAATAAATTACACTCATGGATTCACAATTAAAGAAAAATATATGAATCTTTGGATTTAATAGCTGTAAACCCAAGAATTCCCAAGATACCTGGATATATGCACTTTTATGATCAGTGCATATATTGATGGTTTTTATCCCATTTCTGTTGGAGTAAACATGATAAATATATGATTAAAAGATAACTTTCCAAAAACTGGCTTCAAGAGCTCAGTTATAAAATTTAGTTGAAAGTTTATAAATAAATTTATGAAAAATACACAGAAATTGAATAAAAATGGTCATTTAGGTTAATCACTCAAAGCCCAAAATGGCTCCGACTTGAAACAAGGGAAATTATTTTATTCTATCAGTTCATATGTGAATAATGGGATTTTTTCATGTTATTGAAGGTATATCCCTGTGAAATAATGAATCAAAGTTTGCAATAGTATATTTTTGAGGAACAAATGCCTCACAAGGATATTCATAAAAAATAGGGCTTTGATTATGTAAGGAAACACTCTTGTGACCTTACTAAGGAAATGCCAAGCTATTACAATTTTTTCTCAAAATTTGTCAGGCTGAGTCTATGATAAAATTATTAAATATGTATTTAAAACTTTTGAATATGACTGTGAGATGGTAAAAAGGATTAAAAAAAGGTTATAAGAGTTAAAGATGGTTTAATTCAAGAATAAAAGGGCTTTACTATATTAAATATAGTGGTGCTGAGCTCTGTTGAAAGCCCTGGGTGCAGCTTTACCTGTTGGGTTACAATAATAAAGACTACAATAATTAAAATTATAATTAAACCTGTTTATTACCCAAGAGTCAAACTGTTTTTGACAGTTTACTATGTAGGGTATTCAAGAGAAGGATGAGGAAAGCTATTCTGGCTGTGAAAAGCCTCTTTTTTATCCTGAAATGGGTGGAAAGACTGTTAGACTTTCCACATAGAGGAAGTGAAGATTTTTTCACTCTCTGAGACAGGCTTGTGGCTTTCAAGGACCTGTATAGCCTGTATTGTGCTCAGATGTGGTTTTGAAACCACATCTGGGCGGTTTTCACCAATACAGTGTGAACATTTTCACCTGGGGACCACATAGCCTTCTTCTGACGTGTATGACGCATAGAATGCTGTACAGAAGCTGTATGGGACCCCAGTATTGAATGAATTATGAGGTATTGAAGTATAAACATTCTTCTTTGTCAGTTTGACACCTCATAATCACGCTTATGGGATATTATCCCATGGTAAGGCTATATTGGTCAGAAAGTGGGATTTTGACCTTAAAAAAGCTGTAACTTTGTCAGTTCTCCAGATATCAACCTCAAATCTGAATCTGTGTGTAGCCCTGTATGTTTTCTACACAATGGTACCTTATTTGATATGGTTATCATTCAATATCGCAAAGTTATGCCATGTACAAGATTTTTGTACATATGCATGGTTTAGGCACAAAGCTGTATTGGGCTTGTTTGCCCCATAACTTCTGCTATAGTTGAGATATGATAAAATTTATGACACTATCAGATAGCCCTGATTGTGCTCTTTTCAAAAAGACCCCATCAGTAATACTGGTGCTAGCACAGTTTGGCTGGTACCATTGGATAGCCCTTTCTTAGAGCTTTATTTTGCATACCCATTTGATGTGGTTAAGCCTCTTACTCTGTATTTCAGATGAGAGGTAAAAATTAAGGTTTATGCTCAGCAATAACTTTGAGCATGAATAACTTTGTTATCCTTTGTCCTATGGTGATGGGACTTATATTTTCAGAAATAGGTGAGTTTCCTCTTTCCTTTGGTACCTTTTGAGCTAATTTGGCTCAGCTCCATGTTTTGGTGGTATCTTGGTTATACCATTGATTTAGGGTATTTTGGCTGTCATGCCTTTGCTCTGGTTTTGAGTCACATGCTGACAAAATTACACATGTGTGAGGAACTTAAAAGCTATTAATGATTAAATTTGTAAGATTTGTGTATGAAATTCTTGATAATATTACTATTTTTCAAGGGTACTATGTATGTTCTTATTATATATATAATAAAGAAAATAATTATAATAGCAAATAGATTATCAATTCCTCAATTATTTCTTTTATCTTTTCTACACTACCGGTGATTATAACAGTAAGCAATAATTTTTTTTCAAAATCTATTACAATATGTATTATTGATAAAACTTATTAAAATAATATAAATTCATTTTAATTAATAATTATATTTGATTCTTGAAGAAAAGTACCAAATTAGAGAATAAACTTGAAAAATTAATCAAGACACTAACTGGTACTCCAAAAAAGTATTGGAAGAGTGATTTAATGGATCATTTGTGGATTCAAAAGATTAAACTTGAAAAATTAATCAAGACACTAACTGGTACTCCAAAAAAGTATTGGAAGAGTGATTTAATGGATCATTTGTGGATTCAAAAGATCAAACTTGATTTATAGCAGTAATACAACAATATAACAGTTGAACACTACTGAAAGAAGTTGATTTATTTGATTTAATGTCTCTATTATTTATCTGGTAGTATTGAAGCATGGCAGAAAATATTTAAAAGAAATACTTACTTGTTGTTACTAATGATAAGATTGAATGACATGATGATGATGGAAAAAACAGCAAGGGTAGCCCTCTTTTAAGTCTACAACTTCCCAAAGAGGCATTCCATGGAGCAACATTAAAGGCGAGTGAGTGAGAAAACTTTTACCTTAATTGGCTTAACCATTACATCACTTGTAGACATGTGAAATTATCATAATTACTTAATTGAGTAAGTTTATGTGACTGCCAACCCATTTATGGTCAAGAAGTAAAGGAGTAACAAGTGTAAATATTCGTGATATTTCAAAATGAATATTATCATGTCAAAGCGAACATTTTAATTGCAAATTTTGTCACATGTTGTATTTTCTATGAATTTTTGAAGATTCAGTGCTTCAAGTGAAATCATCAAAATTGCATCATAAAAAAACTTTTCATTCAAATTAAAAAGCCATTATTCCACCTCATGTTAGTGTGTATTACTCCTTTTCACATTTTTACTGAATGATTTGTAAGGACACATCAAGAATTGGATTTTTAATGGAATGTTTGTAAAGTTTTCCCTCATTTCTATGTAGAAAATAAAATAGTATAGCTACAGCTAGTTGTGACGAGGTGGGTTCATGGATGATAGTTCAAAAAACATGCTAATTAATATTTTTGGGTCTATAAATTGAAAATAATTCATAATGGACATGGATACAGGAGTCAGAGGTGTTCATTTGCTCCCTGTCATGTCAAAATAGCAGCTTACTTGCTATTTTATGTTGATATAATGAGAGTTGAACTTGGTAATCAGGCTCTCAGGAGGCTTTAATAGAATAATTGTTCCACAATGAGCCACACAGCCATATCTTAGATCCTTCCATGCTTCAGAGGTCCCAAAATCACAGCACCCTGGGTGTCTTTATTGTATTTTCCCCCCTGAGCTATTCTCATGTCAAAAATAGTAATTCATCCTTCAAGAATCAGATCCACTATGGGTGTATCAAACCTATTTGTAAGAATAAAGTAATTCTAAGTCCCAAAAATATGCATACCACTTTTCTTGGTGTATATGAAACACAGGATTTCTTGCATTCCCATTATTTTGGCAGGAACTACAGAAAAACAAAATTTTCACAATTCCTTTATGTGGTAATGATGATGTTGTGTTGAAGTATTTTACATATTATCTCCTCATAGAATCAAGTTAAGATTATTAACCCTAGGTGAAATTATGTGTAAAATCCTAATCTTGCCTTCAAGACATGGATTTACTTCCAAAAACAAGTTATTCATCTTTTATGAAATGAAAAGTAATTAATTTTGGATATATGCAGAGCTTATGGTTTATGGATAGTTCAAAAGTTACTCTTATATTAATTGTGGCCTTTTGGGTATGTAAATTACAGCTCAAGGCTCACATTCCCTCTCCCCCAAGAAATAAAATCATATTACAATTGTATCACTGATTTCATAAATTGAAAATCCCAAAATGGGGGTGAATATCAATTATCTCACCTCTTCATATGACTCAGATCAAGTAATTAAAGCACATTCATGGTTCTATTCAGGCTTCACGCCTTTTGAATGACAAAATCTTATCGAATGCTTATCTGAGTCAGGTATTGCTGATTCCTCCAGCCATTCATCTTGATGTACCATCTTTTTACATTTTACAAGATATCCCTTTTGATTTTTAGGCCCAAGTCTCCTTTATTTTTATTTTTGTCTCCATTATGTTCGACTGGTTGTACAGTTAAAGGAGTTGGTTTCCTTGAAGGAAAGAATTCTTTACGATCCATTCAATAAGGTTTGATAAGGATTACTGGAAAGGAGGAATGTTTGTTTTCAAATTAAACACTCAATTAAACTTGAACTGCATTGCTTTCATGTGAGGCAAAACAAACCAAAGGTCATATAGAAAAATATTTAGTATTTTTTTGGGCTTTTTACCTTATTAAAATTATACTTTGAAACTAGGAATAAGCCCCTACTGTGAGTTCTGGTACTTTATGACTCTTGTACCATATCTGTTTTTTGCATATTTGAAAGAATCATCCATTCTTCTTGCATTTTGCTTCAATGTATCATGCATTAAGCTGAATCTGGGAGCTTTAGGATGATTTTAAATCAGTTTTTTCCTCAGTGTATCTTCTTGGCATCTTGGATTCCATTCTTTGTGTGAGTCTGTGAGGTATGTAGTACATCCCTATAAGGGCACAAAGAAAATTTCATAAATTTGATGTAGAATAAACAGACTCGTTGAATGAATTCAAAACAAAAAATAACAAAAAAAGCATGAGTTTGATTTTTATAAAAAAACAATAATTATTATGCCATTTTGTGATTCTAAACCAAGGATAACATATGGTAGACCCATAAGCCATTATGACCAAATATGGCTATTTTGAAAAATATTGGAAGATTCAAAAATATCACAGTACAATTACACCATTTGAACATTATTAATGAAAATTTTCAATTTTCAACTTTGCGCTTAAATTTAAAGCTTAATAAGGTTTATGTAAGTTTCCAAACATATGGCAAAACTGAGGTGTTGCATTTATTTACTGAATTGGCTAAGAATTTTTCATACAGGAGGTAACTCTTGAATGGGAAAAATTCAACTTGTCTTAAAGCCATTGTGTGGCTTTAGATAAATAACAAGGGAAAGTCCACTCAAAGAAACAATGCCAGGGTACCCAATTTTTGGGATCAGAAAGAGCTGGAATATGTTTTTACACCTGTATTAGGCTATTCTAAGCTTATTTAAACTTTAAGCATAGAAATTTATTGAATATTCAAGTTTAAACTGGATTTTCCCAATTTGGACAGGGATCACAAGCTTCCAAAGGGTAAATCTTCATTTGCAGACTTGGAATCAAGATTTTAAGAACTTCCAAAGATGAAATCTTAAAGCTATAAGTTTCAAAGCCTTATCAAAAGTTGATGTTTAGTGTGTATTTCTACCTTACATGGAAAAAAGGAATAATTTCAAAAATTCATTCAAAAATTTATTCTTAATGTATTTGCTTGAAATATTCAAACAAAATACAATCCAATGTGATATATGTATGAATCAGATTTCAAGAATTGGTTTTCAACAGTATTCTTCGGTAATCATCCTTGAAATTTTCTCTTATGATTATTCTTGAAGAAAATGAAGATTACTTCAAAAATTTCTTAAAAATTCAATTGGAGATATTTTCACTTGAAACTTTCTTTTTGAGCTTTTCATGTGTTGAGATTTGATACAAATAAATCAACTATATATTCGAACTTAAGATAATTAACGCAAAAGAGGATTACATTTACTGGAAGTTAGGAATAACACTGGTAATTTTATATTGGATTCAAAAATAAGGTATCTTAAGCTAAGAACATTATTTTTAAGCATGGTTCTTGAGTTTTGATCTTAGCACTCCCTTTATATCTTTTATTGAGAAAAAGAGCTTCTTTCAAGGAATAAGAAGGCTTTAAATCACTGTTTTTTTCCATCACAATGATCATTTAATTTATCAGACATTTTAAACAGTTAATATTTTATTCTACATAGAATATTTATTATTGAGTAATACCTAAGAAATTTTTTTGTTTATAAATCAAAAATGAATAATTGAAATTATAGAATTTGGATTATATTTTCTTAATAACCAATAATTTATTATGTCTTATGAAATCATTGTCTTAAAAAGTCTCTTATATCCACAGATTTCCCCTAACAAATAATAGATCCTATTTTATCAGAGAATAGTTGTTTTATTGCTTTAAAATATTGATTTCTTTCCATGTTTTTAGATCATAAAAATCATTTGATACAACAATTGTTGTTGTTTGACTTCCTGTATCAAATAAATCTCATAAGTGAGTTTCTTCTGAATTGATATATCTTTTTTTATCTAGTATTAGTTTTTATATAAAATTTCTCTATGAGATTTATCTCTGCACAGTTTCTGAGCCTTTGAGATGTGACCACATATCCAAAAATTTCACAAAACAACTTCATAAGACTTTTTTTAACCATATGTATTGAAGCTATAATATTAAAATAAGTAAAAATGTGACAAAAAGGCATAAATTCTTGATTATCTCAGAACCAAATGGATAAAATGTGAAATAACTACACCATTGGATGTATTTTGAATCACTATGTATATTACATCTTTATTTCATATCTGTAAAGCCAATACTTACTGAAATAACCTGGGTATATGTACTTTTAACATCAATGCATATATTCATGTTTTTAGCTCATACCTTTTTGATTAAACATGATAAGGGGTTGATTCAAAAGAAGTTTACCACAAAGTAGTGGTAATAAATAAGATATAAGCTTTCTTTTAAATCTATGAGAAAGGTTCAAAGTTATAAGGGGATATTGGGCAAAATAGCAATAGCTGTTGACCACTTCAAATTCAAAGTTGTTCAAACTTAAAAAAGTAGATATTCAGATCTTACCAGTTTATAAGTCAAGCCTTATGTAGTTTTTACCATTATATTTAACTTCAATCCCTATGAAATAATGGTCTGAAGTTCAAACTAATAACTTTTGACAAAAAGATGAGTTACAAGGAAAATAATCAAAAAATGAGTTTGGATGATTTAATGAAATACTCTTGGAAACTTGATAAGGAGATTACAAGATATCCAAATTTGGTCTATTAATTGCTGTACATTAAGTAAATCAAAGGGTATCAAGGATCAAATCGTATGCTTGAAAATGATCATTTATGATCATTAACTCTAATCTTATTTTTAGGTTAACAGTTATATAAGAGGCAAAGCTGATGTAAAATAGTATTCTATAAGCAATAATACAATAATCCAAGAAAATAAATCCTTTTCCAAGCATATGCTGTCATCATATTAGAGTTACAGTGATAACTCTGAAAATTGGCATAATAATGAGATAAAAAGGTTTAATAATGATGTCATCATCACCAAAACTTAAGATACTGATCAATTCCAGTGGATAAAATGAGTAAAAATCTACTAGAAGGATAGATATTTTCTATAAAAGGATATCTTCTTCCTGCATTCAGCTGTCAGATGCTACAAATACAATCAAAATATTAAAACAAAGGGTAAAATTCTTTATTATCTAATATAAAACTCTTATATTATCAAAAACCAAAGTAGTACCCCATAGTAAACTCTACTTTTATCTAGTAACTCCAATTTTTCATTGTCATTTGTTAGTTTATATCAAAATTTCTAAATCCAGGTAAAAATAGTAAAATTGGTGATTTTTTCTATTTTTTATTGTATACACAATTCAAATATGTTGTATTCACATTATCAGGTTTGAATATATTCAAAATTATTATATTAAGTGTTAAAAAGAGGTTGTTCCATCTTGTTATTATCATTTTTAACAAATCTTGTATTAATATAGATAGTATTCATATCAATATATAAGCTTGATATTAGTAATATCATGTTTATAAAGAGTTTTTTATTATTAGATAATTGTTTTACACATTCATTATTTGTTGTAAAACATGATAGAATGCAATAAATATATTCATTATCAAATGGTAATATATTCATTTTATTATATGACTTTTTTTGTCAAAATAGTATAGCTGATTTTATGGCATAATTGTAATTTTCTTGATTTTTCGATAATGATTACTTGATAAAAATATCACTTCTTATGTATTTGGAAAAAAATGGAGTCCAGATAGCAGATTAAGCTTTTTTCCACTGAATACTTCTGTGAATGAACTTCGTTGTGGATATATTTGCATTCCAAGTGAATAAACTCCTGTAACTTCAGCAGGAACAGATGAGTTCTTTCACATAACTTTGAATAAAATTATTTACAGAATATATAATCTTTTGCTTATCAATTGATTCAAAGTGCTGGAATTACTTCATTATTTTGATTGGCTTCATTTTTTTATCATGTTGGCTCATCAATGAATTTTCTCAATTTTTATTCTCATGGCTAAAATTTCTGTTTGTTTTCAAGAGGCAATTCCTTAATCTTTCCTTTTTTAGAGTATTATTATTTATTTTGAAAGAGAAGTACTACGCGTTTATAGTACATCCCTTGCCACTGGTGGAAATTTAAAATTTAGAAAGGAGATTACAGTACAGTCCCTGTAAAAGCTGGTACTGTAACTTTGTCAACAATTGTTGTAAAATTTACAGTAGTGGCTGTTACAGGTCCTGTATTATAACCCATTTGACATGTGTTACGGAATTTACAGTAGCAGGCCTTACAAGGCCTACTACTGTAATTTTAATTGACAAAAAAAACATAAAACTAAGTTAGAGCCAATTAATAAAAAAAAGAAAATTACAAAAAAGTAAAATAAAATACATAAACAAAAAGGAACAAAGTACTAAAAATAACATATCACCATAAAAATGAATTAAAAACTCAAAAAGTGAAACAACAAACAATAAAAATCAATGTTCTTGAGTAGCAGGCAGAAATTTTTGGCTACTTATTTTCTGTAACAAATATGAACAAAATCTTGATTTTAAGAATATAAAGAAGTGAAGCACATTTTTAATGACAAATTCTATCCCTTACTTTCTTGAGTGAGCTCCATCATTCTATTGAAAATATTTGTTGAAAAAATAATTCCAGCATATTTTATGCAGTTTTTGTATTTCTGTTTGGACATCAAAATTTGAAATTACAGGATATTTATGTTCGTACAAGATGTGAGAAATACCAATAGGAGTATCATAGCTCAATATCATTCTGATAAAAAAAATTGAATTTTGAAATGTTTTCTTTCTTTTGAAAAAGAATGACAAATTCGCTTAATCTCTAAGCACTATCTGTCCATATAGAATAGGATTCCATCCAAAAAGTCTCAAAAATCTTTATTTCCTTGTTATATTTCTCAGATATTGTCAATATTTTGATTCATGCTAATTTTTAATCTTGAAATTTTCAAGAGAATTTTGGCTAATTTCTTTTTTTTAGAAAAATTTGATCATATTTCCAAGGATCACAGCACATGATTACTTATTTAATTTAATAATTGATACATTTTTTTGTAAAACATTTCTGTGTGGTCTTAAATGTCCGTGAGAAGACAATTTTAAAAAATTTCTTTAAGAAGTGTTATAAACTCATTAAGTCCCTTGGGAACCCTTTTATAATGGAATTCAATATTTGAAAAATGATTTGAACCATGTTTTGATTTTCATTGGACATGGCTCTGAAGTGATATTTGTGCCAGTTAAAGCGTAGTTCTCAAAAATATCCAGCTTCCCTCTTCAACATTTTACTTGAATTAATACTTTGAAGCTTCAATTACAGATAAATACCAAATAAAAACAAGAAAGAGCCTCATATTCTCTAGAGAAACACTTGAAAGAGCTTTATATATAGCATGTTTAACTAAGCTTTCCGAACCCCTGATAATTAAGAATGTATAATTCTTGTAGGCTTTATAGATTCATGAAGCGAATTTCAATTTCAAAATTCTGTGAAAAACCATATAAACAGCTTATGTGGAGGAAATTTGTTGAAAGAACCTATCTATACAAGCTTTTTTTCCTTTTTATCATCTTCCCATCTCTTCAAAACACCTTAATGAATTATTTGATTTAATTATAGATATGCAGTTTCTAATACCCTTCAATGGATATTGATTTTGTAATTAAGCTCAAACCAAAGTCTTCTTAAGAGTCTGTAAGGGGGTCCCCTACCTATAGCTTGAGGGAGATTTTAATTTAGAGAAATTGCAAACTTATATTCTAAATAGTTTTTATAATCTGATTTTCTTATTTTTTCTTAGTGATAAAGTCAGAAGATATTTTGAGATAATTAGTGTTATGAACCCATCAAGTTAATATACATCATTCTATTTTAAAGTGAATTGAGAGCTTTCAATATATCCTAAAAATTAAAAAATACATTCAAGAGTAAGAATTATGAACCTATGGCTGAAAAATACCATAGAATACAGAAAGAAAATTAAATTAATGAATCACCTAGAAAGCTATCTTCATCGAGCTCTGTAAAGTAATTGGATAATTGTTGAAAAGAATGGCTGGCCACATGGATAGATGGAGATTACCTTTCCAAAAATTTCACACAAAGGTTTGAATCATTTCAGCTTTATTTTATATTTTGATAAAGTTCCTACCCTTCTTTACTTGAAATAAGAACTTGAATGATCTTGTTTCTTCACATATTCAAGGAATCCACTAGATTGACATGGTTAAATCAGAATTAATAATATCTCCACAATAATATACAAAGTCGAGCTACATTTGTATCAAGAAAGAAAAAAATTGAATTTCCCAAAAAATTTAATAATCGTCTTTTTTTGATGGTGGTTGCCATTGAAAATTCAATTATTAATTCATGTTGTTATATGAATATCACAACAATTTTTAGCTTACACCATGAAATTCTCTAATGAAAAATTCTCCCATTGTAAGAGTAAAGCCAATTTTAAATATAAATATTTATATTATCTACTTGTAAGTGTAAAAACCTCCTTCAAAGAATTTTCTGAGCTTAATTAGGGGTGATATTGTTTTGATACCTAATAAATTTGTGTGGGCCTTTCCTTAAAATGACACTTTCCACTAAAGCTTGACATATTTTTATCAATTTCAATCATAACCTAACTATAAAAATAGGGAAAAAATTAGGAATATGAGTTCTCAGAAACTCAACTTTTCATAAGAGAAATAATTTCAATGTCAGGTATAATTATGTATCTTTTCAGAAATTACCTAAGCCATTTTATCATCAATGAGAAATGTCATTCAAAGTCAAAGGGTTCTAATATAAATATTACTCTTCTATGGGTACCCATAAGTGAAATTTACAGTAAGTTCATATTTAATCTGTATTATATATGTAAAACTACATAAAAAAGACCCCAAAGGTCATGAACTCTGTAGATTAAATGATAAAAGATAACAAATGATATTGAAAGAAAGAGAAATTCAAACCTAGTATTTTCATAAAGTATTGTTAAATTATGAGCTTTGACAATCTGGAACAAAACTAATATTGATAAAACTGAATTCAGAATTTGTGGCTTGCATATGTGGCTTAAGTTTCTTTCAAAACTTCTATTTCTAAATTGAACTTTTTTCCATTGTTCAACTTGCCTCCAGTCCATCTTCAATGTCAAATTCCAAATGCAATACCTGCTGGCTGTGTAGCCAATTTTCTCATTGTGACTGTGTCTCTTCTGAGAAAGCAGGTCTCTCTCAATGTTTTTTCATCAAGAGAGCTGTTGGAGGTCATGGGATCTGATTCTGAGTGTTTGGTGGCATCTTATTTCCTAGGGGACCTGATGTATATTTTTCATTTGGCCTCTGGAATGCACAACTTGAACGTTGCATGATCATTCAAAATTTCAAGTATTAAATTATGCAATATGTCAAGACAAATGATTCTAGTTTCATACCAATATGGAAATCTTCTAAAATTGAATATCACACTCCATATTCAGAGAAAATGGCTTCTTGTTATTTTGAGGCTGCCTGGAGCCATTTGGAAATAGTTGATTCATGAGCTTCTTATGACTGTGTGTAGTCAAATTGAGAACCAATTCCGTCCATTTGAGCCTCGTTAAAAGAGGTGAAATTAAAAAATTGCTTGCCTTATTGAGAAATAAGTCCTGTGAGCTTGTGCATGGAAACCACATTGGCAATTGCCGTGAGGATGGCAACATGGATGAAGGATCCTGAAGGACCTCTTGAGGTGGGTGAATAAAGGGAACCTAGCCATGGTTCTTTGAGCCCCTCGATGAGAGGAATTAATAGGCAATTCAATTGAAGGGAAGTTGGCTCCTTTGCTCCAGGGATTACTCCTGGAACATGGACATTGTGTGGCTGCAATCTTTCATTTTGGGGGAGATTAAGACAAATTAGCATGATAGGCCCAATTCTGACCAAGTGGCTTGAACCTCCATGCGTGTTAAACCAGTCCACAGAAATAAATAAAGCCAATTCACCAGGAATGGACAGTAATGGGGGTAATTGATATTTCTGGTGCCAGTGAAGCATCTTGAGACCAATCCATCACAGATGTGACATTTGGGGGAAACTTCAAAATTCTGCAATTTTTGATGTTGATGCAGAATTTTGAGAATTCCCACCTTCTTGAGAAATCTGGAATGCCAATTTTTGAGTGGTTTATTAATGAAATGTTTTCTTGGTAAATCATTTGATGGATGTTGGTTGTGTTTTAGGTATGGGGTTCAAATGAATTGATGAATTTGCCAAACGATTGTGTGAAAGGGGGATCATGATCATTGGGTTCATTATGGAATTTATGGTGAATTTGTGCCATTGTGGCAGATTCAGTCAGGTAATTAAGAAAGAAACATTGATCATTGGCACTAATTGGAGATGTTCAAATATGTTACTGAGATCTGGAGGTATATGGAGCTCAGGAGTGGGGTGACCACCTGAGGTTGAGATCATTGAGTTGATAAGTAGGTTCAGGGGGTTTGTGGAGTGTATGAAGCCTTTTAGGGTATATCATACCTTAAATATAGCATGGCGGATATGATCATTCCAAAATGTTGTGGGAGAAGGTTTTGCCTCCAGCTTTATGGTTTCTGTGCAAGTGAATTGAGGTGCTCTGGAGTAGAGAATGTGCTTTTGCTTAATTGGGAAGATTTGATGCAATAAGATTTGTGGGCAGTCAGATAATGATGCTGAAGCTGGTATTTTTTCAATAGATTCAGGTTCAATGGATTATTTCCACTTTTTCATGTGCTGTTTATATTGAAAAGGTGCCAAAAGATGTGCCTATGAAAATGTTGGTAATATTACTATTAACTACCAGTACTATGACTGTTCTTATGGAATATAATAATCAAAATAATTATAAGCACAATTAAACAATTAATCAATTGATAATTTCTTTTACTTGTTATACACTACTAGTGATTATAACAGCAAGCAGTAATTGTATACGGGAAACAATTACAAGAAGTATTAAATAATAAAACCACTTTATTCAAATAATGAAATTATTTTAATATATTATTATATCTTACAAGAATAATTATTAATATAATTCTTGAAGAAAACTAATAATAGAGAAAAACTTTAAGAATTAATTGAAATCACTCACTAATACTGGAATGAAACTTGGAAAGAGTTGGTAAAGCGATTTGATGAGTAAATTGTGGATTTAAAGGGATCAAAATTTGATATATAGAAATATAACACCAAAACATAGCTTATTCCTATCATTTCATGTGTTTATTATTGATTATGAAAGAATAAAACACTTAAGAAAGGTTTTAACTAATATTTAATTGTTGGTAATAAAGGTGTAATTGGATAATGAGATGATTTGGAAAAAACAGCAATAGGAAGCCTCTTTTAAGTTTTGAACAGCTCACAGAGGTGTGCCATGGAGACGTATGGATAAAAAGTGAGTGAGAAAGCAATAAAGCATTTTGGATGATTGATTGAATCATCTATTGTCACATAAGATTATCATCATCACTTAATTAAGGCTTTTTATGTGACTACCAACCCATTTATGGTTAAGAATAAAACAAGTAAAAACTATAAATCTTCTTTTATTTCAAAATAAAAAATAATTTCTCAAAGCTATCAATTTTATTGGAAATTTCATTACAGGTTGTCTTTTCTGTGAATTATTGAAGATACAGTGTTTCATGTGGAATCATCAAAAATAGACTGTTAGTAAAACATTCAATTTTACTTATGAAACCAAGATGTTTTTGGTTGATTTATGAATCCTATCATTCTCCATTGGTCATGAAAGTTTCAGCAATATTCATTAAGAATTGTATTTTTAATGAATTTTTGATGTTTTTACCTCATTTCTACAGGGAATCGCAAATAGGACAGTATAGCTGGTTACTATGTGGTAAATAAAAGGAGACTAGTCCAAAGATGGTTTTAATTGATGTTTTAAGGTCTATCAATGGAAAATAATTAAAAATTGAAATTGTTTCAGGTCTCCAAGTTGCTCTTTACCACCTTGTCATGTCAAAATAGCAGCTTATTGGCAATTTTCTTATGTTTAATGGGAGTTCAACTTGATAACCACATTTTCAAAAGACTTCAGTATACTATTTAGGCCATAATCATCTACGTTGCCAAGCTTTAGAGCTAGCCATGCCTCAGAGGTCTCTGAAGCTGGGTACCCTGGCTCTCTTTGATTTCTTTTGTCTCCCAAAGCTATCTTCACATCAAAAATATTAATTCAGGCTTCAAGACTGATATCAAATATGGGTGTACCAAAGCATTATGAAAGAATACCATAATTTTAAGGGCCACAAAAATGCAAAACGCTGATCTTAGTATATATGTAATATGAAATTTCGCACATTCCCATTATTTTGATGTGAAATTGAGCAAAACAAATATTTTCAAAATTATTTTATGTGGTATTGATGATGTGGTGTTGAAGTATTTTCCATATTACCACCTCATGCAGTTAATTTAAGCTTATTCACTCTATGGAGCTAACCTAGGTGAATTTTTGTGTAGAATAAAAATCTGGTCTTAAATGCATGGATTTACTTACTCACAAAAAGGTTTTTCATCTATTCTGAAATAAAAAATGATGAATTTTGGATTTATGTATGACTTATGGGTTATTCATAGTTCAGAGTTTATTTTAATATCAATTCTAGCATATTTTGGTATTTAAAATATACCTCAAGGCTCACATTCCCTCCAACAAAAAAATAAGAGTGTACTACAATTTTATCAATGATATTAAGAAGAAAATAAGGCCCAAAAGGGGGTGAATATATACTTTCCACCCTCTTTAAATTACTCAGATCAAGTAATTTAAAGTACAATTATAGACATATTTGGGCTTTTTGACTTCTTTCATATCTAAATCTTCTCAAGATTCTATATGAGTCAGGTATCTCTGATTCTGCCAGCCATTCATCTTCATGCACTGGATTCCCATATCTGAAAAGATATTCTCTTTCATTTTTACCCATCAGTCTCCTTTGTTTGATGACTTTCTTTATCTTTTTGTCTTTGCTCTGTTCCACTGGTGGTACATCTTAAGGAGTTGGGTTTCTTAGAGGAAATAATTCCTTATCAGGTGGTTTATAAGGTTTTATCAAGATGACTGGGAAGGTGGGGTTTTTATTTTCCCATTAACCACTCAAATCCACTTGAACTTCATTGATTCCATGTAAAGCAACAATATCAAAAGGTCCTACATAGGAATCTTTAGGTTTCTTTGGGTCTTCACTGTGGAAAAAGTCCCATTAACTTCCAGTGTCTGACTTTGGGTTAGCAGAAAGTCCATTTCTGGTTATCAACAACACCATTTCATCAAAGCACCAAGGCATTAGTTACCTTGGTGCTTTAAAGTGACTGAATTTTTTAAGGCCAGAAATTGACTTTGTCATGATACAAAGTCAATCACTGGAGATTAATGGGGAATTAGCTGTGATGCTTTGATTTTATTAAAACTCAAGGTTGAAACTAGAACTAAGTCCTCTACTTTGAAGACTGGTCTTTATGACTCTTGTCCCACTTCTGTTTTGCATAGTCGAAAGCGTAATTCATTATTTGTTTTAAATGCTGTTTCACTTCATGAAGCATAAACTTCAATCTGGAAGATGTAGGATGGGTGCCAATTAAGTCTTTCTTTGGTGTGTCTTCTGACAGTCTTGGATTACATGATTTTTATAACATAGCAGCTAGTTTGACCTTTGGAAAAATGAACTGATTTTTTATATGCCACTTCTGATGCAGGTATCAAGGTGCACAAATCATGGGTAAAGCCATCCAATTATTGGAATTCTAACCCATAGGCACAGAATCTTCTTATCATGTCTTCCACAGTCTGAACCATTCTCTGTGCTAGCCCATAGGTTTGAGGGTGATATGCTGTAGAAAATGATAACTTGGCCCCAAAGAATCTATGAAGATTGGACCAAAGTGCAGATATAAACTTGGGATCTCTGTCACCTATGATATTATTGAATAACTCTGTATGGGAAATAACCCTACTCCATAGAAGAGGAGCTGTATCCATAGCAGTTTAATCTTCATGAAATGGTAAGAATATGAGAGTTTTGCTGTATCTGTCCAAAATGACTAAGAAACATTATAGCTTCTGTCACCACTTGGAGGAAGGGCTGTGACTCAATCCATTTGAAAACCTTCCCAATGGGAGTTTGGTTCTTGAACATGGATAATAAGCTCAAATTCCTCACCTGTACTCCCGTTTGCTTTCTGGAATCTGTCCTAGGCATGGCAGTATTAAATGGTATCTTTTCTCCAAGGTGGCCACTATGCAGAGTTATTCACTCATTCAAATATACTCTCATGACATTACTGAAGAATGGCATTGATACGCAATCTGGTGAATAGTGTCATTACACAGGAAGTTTTGGTTCTGTGGTATATTATGCAATTAAACAAATGAAAACTTCCTTCATAATTGGAATTTTTTCCATACTTCATCCAGTGAGTTAACCAAAGACGCGTCTTTGAAGTATTTATCCAGAAAGGATTTCAAGATATGGAAATTCTTGTCTTTCTTATAAGACTCTCTGAATTTTTCCAAAATTTCAGCTCCAAAATCAATTATTTTAATACCTTTGATTGGAATCTGTTGTTCTTCTTCCAAAGGCACATAAACCAGTTTATCAGGAGTATTGGCTAATTCCCACATACTGAGTACATCAGTATTCTTATGAATATTTACTTCCTTATCAACTATATTCATGTTACCTCTGTATTCTTGAAAGTATATCTGCCCTCTCAGCATATCTCTGTTGGGTGTTTACATGTTAAGAAGTGATTTCATGGAACTTTATTCAGTTATCACATCAAAAAACTTTCATCAAGATAATAGTGCCACTTACCAAGTGCCCATAAAAAAATAAGCACTCCATTTGGCTTATAGAATATCTTACTTTTGCTGGTTTGATATATCTTGAGGTATAACAAAGTGGTCCTTCTTTAGGTTTGTCATAAATAATTTGGACTTGATGTAGAGATGTGCATCAACCATTTCAACATGCATCAATTTAAAATATGAAAGGTATTTGACAGTTTGGCATGAGGAGTAAAGGTGCTTCTGTAAGAGCTTTCCTTATCTTCTCCTAGGCTTTAATTCTTTCCTGTACCATCTCAAAAACTGTCTGCAAATCACAGATTCTATAGAGTTACTTGGCTAGAGTTTCAAACTCTTTCAGGAGTTGTGTGTAATACCTGGAAAATCCAAGAAAAGAAATCATTGCATTTTTTATTCTGGGGTATTGGTTTAAGTAACACTGCTTCCACTTTGTTTTTTTCAAGAACCAAGCTTAAACCAGAAAAAATATGTTCCAACACTTTAGGTTCTTAAAAATAAAGCTTCATTTCTTGAGTAAAATATCCTTATTAACTCCTGAATCTTTGTGAAGTATTCTTGCAAGTCTTTCAAGGTGAAAAGACCATGAGTATAATAATTTACTAATATAATCAATATAAATAGTGAGAACTCCTTCAGATAATTCTGTGGGGATTATGGTAATAATCATTCTTTGATAATGAGATGGAGCATTTTTAATGCCCAATGGCATTCCAAGATATTGATAAATACCACAGTGAGTGATAATTCTAAGCTATTTATTATCCTTTGGCATCAAAGAATTTTATAAAAGCCTTTAAATGTATCCATGGATGTTATGTGCTTGTCTTTAGACAATTGGGTCAAAGCTTCTTGCATTCTAGAAATTGGATACCTATCTGAAACTATGTAGGTATTCAGTGATCTAAAATCTCCAACAATATTTGATTTATTATTCTCCCAAGCCATACTAACAGTAGTTGTCACTTCAACTTCCTCATTATGGCCCACTTTTCTTAATACACCAAGTTGTATCAACTCTTAAAGATTACTTCCAAGGCCTCACTAGCTCTGGGACTTTCTGGGTAAGCTAATATTCTAAGTAAAGGAGGATATGGTCTTTCAATATTAAGAATAATTGTGAGTTCATGTCCTTTACTAGTGTGTCATAGTTCAATATTGGAAAAAAATGCATTTTTATATGCATAAAAAACATCAATAAGCTCATTCTCCCTCTTCGGTGATAATGATGGATTAATCTGTGCTTCAACAAGTTGACCAGTCACAAATTCCTCTCTATAAATATCTTTATTTGCAGATACTACTGATATCTGTTTGTGCATATTGGAATAAGCAAATTTTTTTCTTTTCTTTTATCCAATTGTAAAATAAATGTCTTTATGGTTATTAATATCAATACCATAAATATTCAGATAATCATTACCAAGAATGATATGTTAAGATGTACAATTTTGAATTACAATTATATCTGTCTTTGTGTGAGATGTCCAATATTCCCAAAGGGTACATATTGTTATTGGAACTACTAAGCTGAACACCTTCTATTCACCATAGGTGGTTTCTCCATTCAGGGACTATGAGTTGAAGGTATTACTTGCCTATACAAGTGATAAATGCTCTTGTGTCCAAATTTACTTTGGCTTCAAAATCATTCATCAGGATTGATGTAATACAAGATGCTGCAGCAGTGTATCATTTACCTTTAGAAGGTATAGTCTTACCCATTCTGGTCTCCTGAATATTGATAAGTTTGTAGAAATATTCAATATATTGTGGCAAGTGAGTAGTTGTATTAGCCAACAACAGCCTGTGAAGGTAATTCAATATATCACACCTCATTCAGTTGAGGTAAATATGCAGAAGGTACCTTTCAAGCCCATCTGTGGCCCTGATTGTATTACTATTCTGAAATATTTCTTTATGGGAATCCCATATTTTAATCATCAATAGGTCCAAGGACAGAAATACCGATTAACTGTGTGATCCTTCCTGATATTATCTAATTTGTGTTTGAAAAAGTTTATAACTCCTTTGCACCCCATCACAGGTCAACAACTATGAACAACATGGGCTGGATTGAACTTCTTCAATATTTTCTCAATGAAAATGTGCAATAGACAAATATTTATAAGGGACACCATTGTACATACAAAATCATATTGCTTAAATTCCAACTTAGCCAGAAAGATGTTGAATATTTAAGAAATAAAAATCAGATTGTATTACAACCCCACAAACACTTCACAAAACCTTAATTGGTAGCTGTGCTTTAGATTCATTTTACTCACTTATTGGAGAGAATCCCCATTTGTGCTAATAACTGGTATTTCAAGTATCTTGAGGGCATGAGTCTGCATCTTACTACAACCTTTGAGCCAATCTTGATCAAATACCTGAAAAGATACCTCTTCAGAAATATTACTTTCATCTATTGATCTAATTTCTGGTAATGTATCAATGGTTTTTTACCCTTTCTTTTAATCTGATTACAAAACTCTATGTCTCTATCAGTTTTTAATACCAACTCACTAAATAAGACTTAGCACCAGTGTAATTCCACGTTGCTGTCAACTTGACGTCCGTTTTCCAGTGCCTCCTCAGTATATGAGCATACTCAAGGGTCATTTAATTGTGATTCTAGAATGGTAAATTTAGCTATATCACACCTTTCAGGAGGACACTCACAGGTCTGCACATAATCAATTAGATTATCATCAGACTTATTTCACAATGAAGAAGAGATACAGTAACTAACCCTTTGACAAATCTTTGAAAAGTTTTGATTCTCTTTCTCTCACCAAATACTCCACATCCTTTTGAATAGACTTCCATTCTCTTTTCAAATATGTGAGATATTGCTCCATTAAAGCTGACGCAACCCTCTAGTTATTGTGATCCTTTTTCCAGTAGTCATGATGATACTTGGTGCTGACAAGTGCAAGACAGAAGGTATGGTAAAGCACCATAGACATCAAGTTGTTGAACAGATGTTCCGACAAGCTCACCCAGTCCCAAGTGAATTTCTTTAGTCCTAACTTGTGGAGGTCATTTTTGCAGTAGCTTTGGAAAGCCTGAGACTGAACCTGTGTTGATGGCTCATTGAAAACATCCTTGGGGACCTATCAAAGATGACCAGCCACTTGAGTTGCATTTTGATGCTTTTCTGTGCTTGGTGGTGCTGGTAGTGAGGAAAAATACATATCCCTTACTTTGAGTAGGAATAGGAAATGGGAATGTACAGCCGATCTCATCCCATGGACATTTTCTGGAAGTTCCGCTTTCAGCCATGTTTGTTTCACCTTCTGGCTTGCACATTTGGCCACATTGTGAGTTTTGCAAGCCTGGTTCCTTCGCTGTCTAATCTTGGATTGATCAAGAATACTCTGGGAGAGGGGCATTTGAGGGTGGGTTAACTAACTATTTGACTGAGTTCCCTGCTCATGTGTCATGAAATTCTCCCTCCTTGGTTCATCATTTGTTTCACCTTGAGTTGGAGACATGTTCTCATCCTCATGATCCACGATTTTTTCTCTTGATGAACTGGCATGACCTCTTATTGGTTTGGAGGCATATGGATGATTACATCCAGTGACTTTTTCTTTATGGCCAGAGGTGAAGATGCATAAAGTTCATCACCTAACATTCAAATCAGCAATTAACACATCAAAAAAAATTAAACGCTGGTCATACTCACAATCTTCAATTTGCTCCTGGCATCGGACTGTCTTACCTTTAGGTACCATATCTAACCAATGAAACAAACATATCATATTGTGAAAAAAGGTTATACTCCAAAATTGAAATGACTTACTTTGATGAAGTGTGAATCCTGGATTTCCCACTGAAAGTCCACTCCAAGTAACATTCTTCAATGGTATTTTTTGCTGCCCACCGTCAACCCACTTTTTATCTCCCATGTGAACCTGAGATCCTGATGGAATCTTGAGGGTTGGCTGTTTACTTTTGCCAAAAGGTTCCTGGGACACCACCGGATTCCAACCTGGATTAAGGAGGAAGTCCCATGGAAATTTGGATTGTGGATTATCCTTTGATGTGATTTCTGGTGTGCTTCATGCCCCTCAGACACATGCACTTGTGTATTAGTGGGATTTGGTAGAATTTGAGTGACAGAAATATTTGGGATTGACCAAGTGCTTGAATTTTGGGAAGTTGCATTTCCCACATCAATGTTGAGACCTGATACATTCATTGAGGATGCAATAGGGGTTGGGAGTGGAATTTTGGGACTCATTGGTGACTGTATTTGAACATATTCTGTGCTAGATTCAACATCTGAGTCATGAACAGAACCTGAATGGGATTTACATGGGCTGCAAGATGACATAAGGGCCAGAAAATCACTGTAATATACGAAACTTGATAAAACAGCTCAGCATTATAATAAAATAGAGTGTTCTAAAATGAATGATTTCAAATGTATAATAGAGAAATTTTATGAATAGTGGGAACCAAGTCTCTTGTGGAAGTCTAATGAAACAATTTTTAGGAGAATTCACCTGGCCTATTTGTGATCCTGCACTTTTGTGAGAAACCACACTGAACGGCCTACAGGCATATAACATGATATCTCCTTGATCTTAAAGAGGACCCATCATCCATAAGTAGTTATATTCAATAAACCTTTCCCCCTCCCCATTTTCACATTGTGTGAATTATCCAAACTGCCAATATATGCATAAAAATTGCCCAGGATTCTATATCTGTATAAGGTTATATTCATGAAGGATTGACCCACAAAAGACACATCACCTTTTCAAGAAACACAAGATAAGCCAAATAACATTGCAACCAATTAAAAGCCTGCTGCACTCAAACCAAATACCAAGACTTTAGCTCCACTCCAAACCCTTATGTAATAGAGTTATATTTTTATGTCTGTAATCAGGTTTAAACCATATGCAAGGGCGTGCCAACATACATGGTTTAGATGTTAATCCCCTCAACTCAATGGTGACACTTCACTCATGGAACCCCCTCAATGGTCAAATCCTCTGTATCACCATGTGTAAATAAATTAGCATATGTATGAGCATTGAGCAGAATGGCATTTTACCCAAGTAAAATCCTAACCAATTCCCCCATCAAGATGTGACATGTTAAACTTCTTCCCCTGAAGCTCATCCACCATTACAAATGGGATAAAATCTGCAACTGGCTCAAATCATATCCCCCTTAATAAATAATCAGTCAATTTTTTTCCCAATCAATCACTCTCCTAAACACTTTCACATCAACAATATATATTGAGAAACAAACCAACCTTATTCAAACTTGCCGCAAAAATGTCAACTCCTTGCTATTCCTCAATGCATATATGCATGTGTCTTCACTGCTCAACTAAAACACACTATTCCCCTGAGAGTGATATGCAGGGAGTTTCCCTTTGACCTTTCCAATATAAACAGTACATCAAAAAGCTCAAATCAGCCATTGAACCCAAATCTCTTCCAAAAATCCCTTCTACAGCATCAGGATTCCAATTTTCCCAGATGATTATTCTCAAATGACCCAAAGAACATTATCCACCACACTTGCTCTCCATTCAAATTCACAGAAATCATACAGCAGCAATCAAAACCTTCCCCCACAAGACCTTGAAATGACAATATATGCCATTCTATCAGTAAGGTATAATATACCCCGCAGGGATTCACACATTTTCAATCCCTCCCTGAACCTGCTGAGAAAGTCTAGTGTCTAATCCTCAGGTGGTCACCCCACTCCCACATTCCATATACCTCATGATCTCAGTACCATACTTGAACATCTCCAATTGGAGCCATTTATTGAAAACTATATATGTTGTCCTCAATGTTTCTTTCTTAATGGCCTCACTGAATCATTCACAATGCACGCACTCCACTTTCAATTCCATAATTAATCAAATGAACATGATCCCCCTTGCACAAAAACATTAGGCAAATTCATCAATTCATTTGAACTCCACACCCAAAACACAACAAACATCACACAAAACTTTATACCAACAAAAGATTTCATTCATTAACCATTCAAAAATTGGCTTACCAGATTTCTCAGCGGGCTGGAATTATGGAAATTATGCATCAAAAGCAACAATCCCAAATTCCAAAAGGTTCCCCCAAATGTGACATCTGGGATGGATTGGTCTGGAGATGCTTCACTGGCACTAGAAATATCAATGACCCGCATTCATGTACATTCCTGGTGAATTGGCCTTCTCTATTCATGTGCACTGGTTTAATGCACATGGAAAGTAAACTGGTTGGCCATAATTGGACTCATCACACTTATTTTTCTCAATCTCCCCCAAAGTGGAAGATTGAAGAAAGCAAATGTTTGTGTTGAAGGAATCATCCCTGGTCCAAAGGAGCCAACTGCCCTTCAATTGAATTACCTATTAATGCCATTCAACAAGGAGCTCAAAGAGGTATGGCTAGGTTACAATTTTTCACCCACCTCAACAGGTCCTTTGGGATCATTTATCTGTGTTTCCATCCTCATGGCCATTGCAGATTTGGTTTCCATGTGCAAGCTTATTGGATTCATTTCTCATTTAGGCAACCACTTTGGTAATTTTTGTACTATTAACAACTCTTGAATCACAGAAATTGGTCCTTAATTTCACTACACATGCTCATACCCAAAACATAAATAAAGCATTGCAAAATGGATTTGGGAAACCCCAAAACAACAACAAGAAATCTTCCCTCAGTATGGATTGTGATATTTAATTTTGGAATGCCTTCCCTATTGGGGTGAAACCAGAATGGTTAATCTTGACTTAATGCATAATTTAATACTTGTAATTTTGAAGGATCATGCAGCATTCAAATTGTGCATTCTGGATTCCAAATCAAAAATAGAATTAAGGTCCCACAGGGTATCCAATGACATCAACACTTCAGACTCAGATTCCATGAACTCCAAAAGCTCTCTTGATCAAATAAAATTGCGAGAGGCCTGCTCTGTAAGATGTGTCTATGAAACTGTTGATAATATTGCAATTAATTAACAGTACTTTTACTATTCTTAGGAAATATAATAATAAACAGTTATTATAACCACAATTAATTAATTAAAGAATTATTTTTTTTAGCTGTTATACACTACTAGTGAATATAACAGTAAGAAGTAATTGTCTACAAGAATCAATTACAAGAAGAATTTAATAATAATAAAATTTCTTTGATATATAATTAGCTTTTACAAGAAGAATTATAAAGATAATTCTTGAAGAAAACTATTACTAGGGAAAAACTTTGAGAATTGAGTTAAATTACTCACTATTAATCCATTTCACCTTTTAGATGATAATAGTAGATAAATTTGACGTGAAATTGTGGATTTAATGGATCAAAATTGATTTATAACAGTATTACAGAAAATTATAGTTGATTTCTATGTATTCAAGTCTTTCTGATTGCTTATTGAAAGAATAAAACACCTAAGAAATAGTTTTGATTAATACTTCCTTGTTTGGTAATAGAGGTATAATATAATAATGTGATGATTTGGAAAACACAACAAGAGGAGGCCTCTTTTAAGACTAAGACAGCTCACAGAGGTGTGCCATGGAGAAAACTGAAAAAACAGTGAGTGAGAAAAAAAAACCTTTTTGGATTATTGATTGCATCATTTGTTGTCATGTAAGATTATCATAATTACTTAATTGAGGCTTTTACATGACTACCAACCTATTTATGGTTAAGAATAAAAGGAGTAACAACTGTAAATATTCTTTTATTCCAAAAGAATCATTGATTTCTCAAATTATTAAATGTTATTTGAAATTTAATCAAAGAATGTATTTTTGCTAAATTTTTAAAGATTGTGTATTTTGCATGGAATCATGAAAATGGACTGTAAGTAAAAATTTTAATTTTACATATAAAAGTAAAATTCTTTTTTGTTTTTGTATGAATTATACAGTTATTAATTGGTTCTGAAAGTTTCAGAAAGATTTATTGAGAATATCATTTTTAATGCATTTTGGAGGTTTTTACCTCAATTCTACATAGAATTGCAAATAGCAGTGTATGGCTGGTTGCTATGAGGTAAATCAATGGATACTAGTACAAAAAAGGTTTTAATTACTCTTTTGGGGTCTATCCATGGTAATTCATTAAGAATTTACATGGTTACAGGAGTCTAAGCTGTTCTTTACCTCCTTGGCACATCAAAATAGCAGGTTATTTGCCATTTTCTTATAATTTACTGTAGTTGTAACATGGTAACCAAGTTCACAAAAGGTTTGAGTTTACTAATTGGGACAAGATCAACTATGGATCCAAGCTTTGGAGCTATCCATTCCTCAGAGGCCTCAGAAGCTGGGTACCCTGGCTCTCTTTGATGTCTTTTGTCCCCCTTGCCTACTTTTTATGTCAAAATAGAATTTCAAGCTTGAAGTGAGATATCCACTATGGGTGTACCAAAAGTGCATGTAAGAATACCATAATCTTAAGTGCTTAAAAAATGCATAACACTATTTTTATTGTGTAGGTAACATGGGATTCCTCACATTCCCATTATTTTGGCATGAAATAGAGAAAAACAAAAAATTTCACGCATCTTTTATGTGGTATTGATGATATGGTGTTGAATTATTTTGCATATTACCACCTCAAAGAGTTGCTTTGAGCTTATAAACTCTATGGAGCTACTCTTGGTCAATTTTTGTGTAGAATCCAAATCTGGCCTTTTATCTATAGATTTACTTATCCATTAAGAAGTTATTCATCTTTTCTGAAATCAAAAATGATTAATTTTGAATATATGAATTAATTATGGGTTATGCATAGTTCAGGACTTATTTTTAAGATAATTGTGGCCTATTTGGGTATGTAAAATATATCTCAAGGCTCATATTCCCTCCCACCAAAAAATAAAGTTGTACTATAATTTTATCAATGGTATAAAGAATAAAAAGGCCCAAAAGGGGGTTAATGTCCACTTTCCAACATCTTTTAATCACTCATATCAAGTAATTAAAAGCACATTTATAGAAATATTGAGGCTTGTTGCCTTCTTTCATGTCTCAATCCTCTTAAGACTTTATTGGAGTCAGGTATTTCTGATTCTTCCAGCAATTCATCTCCATGTAATGTATTTCTATATATGACTAGATATTCTCTTTGATTTTTATGCCTAAGTCTCCTTTCTTTAATGACTTTTTTTATCTTTTTATCTTCATTCTGTTCCACTGGTGAAACAGTTAAAGGAGTAGGGTTCCTTAAAGGAATCAATTCTTTGTCAGTTGGTTGATAAGGTTTTATCAGGCTGACTGGAAAGGTGGGGTGTTTATTATCCAATTCACCACTCAATTCCACTTGAACTGCATTGGTTCCATCTAAGGCAACAATAAAAAAAGGTCCTACATAAGAATCTTTAATTTCCTTTGGCCTTTGATATTATTAAAGTTCAAGGTTGAAACTAGAACTAAGTCCCCTACTTTGAAGTCTGGTAATTTGTGACTGTTGTCCCACTTCTGTTTAGCATATTCAAAAGCGTCATTCATAATTTGTTTTTCATTAATTTTTAATTTATCAAACATTAATTTGAAGCTGAAAGCTGCAGGAGGAATGTCAATCAAGTCTTTTCTCAGTGTATCTGCTGGGAGTCTTGGATTCCATCCTTTTTTCTAACATGGCAGGAGTTTGACCTGTGGAAGAATGTACTGATGTCTTATATGCTTATTTAAATTCAGGTATAAGAGTGCAATAGTAATGGGGAAAGCCATCTGAATCTTTGAATTTTAACCCAGAAGAACAAAATCTCCTGATAATGTCTTCTAAAGTTTAAATCATTCTTTCTGCTAGCCCAATTCTTTGAGGGTGATATGCTGTAGAGAATGATAACTTAGTCCCAAAAAATCTATGAAGATTGGTCCAAAGTGTAGATTTGAACTTGGGATCTCTGTCACTTATGATAAGCTTGAATAGTCCTGTATGAGAAATAACTCTACTCCATAGAAGAAGAGCTGTGTCCATATCTGTGTCATCTTCATGACATGGTATGAATATGGGAGTCTTACTATATCTGTCAACAATGACTAAACAAGCATTATAACTTCTTTCACCACTTGGAG
Organism: Austropuccinia psidii; assembly: GCA_023105745.1. Lineage (NCBI taxonomy): Eukaryota > Fungi > Basidiomycota > Pucciniomycetes > Pucciniales > Sphaerophragmiaceae > Austropuccinia > Austropuccinia psidii. The sequence goes on from JALGQZ010000007.1 coordinate 40,094,503, forward strand.
GAAGTTCTGTGACCCAATCCATGTTATAAGCTGGGGTCTCTTTTGTAACTTCCAGTTTATATAGAAGGAACTTTAATAAATTAATTTTGAGTGGAATACTATTAAGATAAGATAACAGAGACTTCACTGTAATTTTCTACTGAAGTACTGTTGGAATTCAGGCTTCAACAGTCTAATAAGGTGTAAAAATGATTTAAATCACTTATTTGTGAGAGTGCTGATATTTCTAAAATAAAAATGTAAGTAATTTTAATTTGTAAAAATATAATGTGTTAGAGCTTGGAGGTATCATTCAAAGGTAAGAATGATCCTCTTAAATATTGTAAGTACAAAAATATAAATGATGTCATAGTAAGATTTTTATGACATCATCCAAGGAAATTAGTAATGATTTATTTACAAAATTAAATGATGTCATATAATATTTTATGACATCATTAAGATTTAAAATAATAAATTTTACTTTTTAGGTTAAAGTTTGAACCTAATAATTGAATAAAAGAAAAAATTAAGATGTAGACAGTGTAGCAGGTAAGCCATTGCATGCGTGCAGGCTCTCACATGTGAAAAACTTTCCAAGGGGATTCTGGTTCTTGAATATGGATCATAAGTCCGAATTTCTCGCCTGTACTCCTGTTTGCTTTCTGGCATCTGTCCCAGGCATGGCAGTATTCAATGGTATCTTTTCTCCAAGGTGGCCACCATGTACAGTTCTTCACCTTTGAAAGTGCTCTGTCCTGTGACAGTTGTCCAGGGTAGATGCTATCATGGCATTAATGAATAATGGTATTGATAAGCAATCTGCTACACAATGTCATTACACAAGAATGTTTGGTTCTGTGGGAAATAATACCATCAAACAAGTGAAATATTCCTTCAGAATAGGAATTCTTGCAAACTTCATCCAGTGCATTGACTAAAGATGTATCTTTGCATTCTTTATCTAATAAGGAAGTCAAGATATGGCAATTATTTTCTGGCTTATAAGATTCCCTGACTTCTTCAAATAATTCAGTCCCAATATCAGTTATGTTAATTCCCTCAAGTGGAAATTGTGGTTCTTCTTCCAAAGGTACATAAGCTGGATTATCAGGAGAATTGGCTAATGCCCACCTGCTAAGTCCATCAGCATTCTTAGAAATGTTTCCTGATTTATGAACTATATTCATGTGTCCTCTATATTCTTGAAGGCTATTTGCCATCTCAAGATATGTCTGTTGGGAGTTTTCATGTCAAGAATTGATTTCACAGCATTACAGTCAGTTATCACTTCAAAAACTTTGCCATAAAGATAATAGTGTAATTTCTCAAGTTCCCATACCAAACAGAAGCTTTCAATTTGGCTTGCACCATATCTGGCTTCTGTTGGTTTGATTTTTCTGGAGGTGTAGCAGACTGGTACTTCTGTAGGTGTGTCATCAATAATTTGGACTTGATGTAGGGCTGCCCCTAATCCATCTCCACATGCATCAATGTACAATTTAAAAGGTATATTCCAGCCAGGAATTAGGAGTAAAGGTGCTTCTGTAAGAGCTTTCCTTATCTTCTCATAAGCTTTAATTCTCTCTTGTGTCATCTCAAATACTGTCTGTTAATCACAGCTTCTGTAGAGTGACTTGGCTAGAATTGCAAAGTCTTTCAAGTGTTGCCTATAATAACTGGGAAATCCTATAAAAGACATCATCTCTTTCTTATTCTGGGGTATTGTCTTAAGTAACACTGCTACTACTGTGTTTTTGTCAATACCCAAGCTTAAACCAGAAGCAATATGTCCTAATCCTTTGAGCTCTTCAAAACCAAAGTTGCATCTTTTGAGTGAAATCTTCATATTCACTTCTGCAACTTTGTGCAGTACCCTTGCAAGTCTCTCAAGGTTCAAAGACCATTAATCAGAACATATGATAATACCATCAATATAAATGGTTAGCCATCCTTCGGAGAATTCTGTGGGGAAGATGGTATTCATCATTCTTTAATAATGAGATGGTGAATTTTTAACACCAAATGGAATTCCAAAATACTCATAAATACCACAGTGAGTGATAATTCTACGTAATTTCTTTGCTTTAGGCATAAAAACATTTTGGTGAAAGCCTTTCAATGCATCCATTGATGTTATATACTTGGCTTTGGAGAATTGGGTTAATTTTTCCTGCATTCTAGGGATTGGATACCTATCTGGAATTGTGTAGGTTTTCAATGCTCTAAAATCTCCAACCATCCTTGATTTATCATTATTCCAAGCAATAATAACAGGTGTTGTCAGTTCAACTTCTTCATTATGGCCTACTTTCCTAAGTACACCAAGTTGGATCAACTCTTGGATATGTTTTCCCCAGGCTTCTCTAACTCTGGAACTGGCTGGATAAGCTGGTCTTGTAATTACTGGAGGATATGGTCTGTCAATATTAAGAGTAGTATCAGATTCCTCTCCTTTTATAGCCTCATCCTTGGTGACAATGATGGATTGATTTCTTCTTCAACAAGTTGATTAGTCAAACATTCTTCCTTATAAGTATCTCTTTTAGAAGATACTAGTGATATTTGATTTGGCATATTGGAAAAAGCAAATTTTTGTCTCTTGTTTTCTTCAATTGTGAAATATCTATCTTTATGGTTATTGATGTCACTACCATAAATATTCAAGTAATCATTTTCAAGAATAATGTGCTGAGATGGCAATTTTCCATTACTACAATCCCAGTCTTAATTCTAATACTTCCTTCTGAGTGTGGAAATACAATATTAGTGTCTAATATACCCAAAGCGTACATATTATTACTGGGACTACTAAATTGTACACCCTCTATTGGTAATAGATGATTTTTCCATCCAGGGAGTATGGTTTGAAGATAATCTTTGGCTACACAAGTACAAAATTCCCTTGTATCAAAATTTACTTTGGCTTCAATATCATTCATCAGAACTGATGTGATACATGATGCTCCAGCAGTGTATCCTTTACCTTGAGCGGGTTTGGTTTTACACATTCTGGTATCTTGGATATTGATCAGGTTATGACAGTCCTCACTGTACTGTGGAAAGTGAGCATGGACTTCTGTGACCTCAAAGAAAGCTGTAATGTTTTCAATGGGATAGTCCTCTACTGGTGTATCCTAAGAGACTGCAGAATCCAATTCAGATTCTTCTTTCTATTCAGTGCACTGAGCTTCTTCAATGACTTGAACTTCATTGATTTTTGTCTTTTTGGTGCACGTGTTGGCTAAATTTGAAGTGCTTCCACCATTATGAAACTTCAAGACAGGTCTTTCAGGTTTTCTGTCCTCTCTGGAGATCTTTGGGACTCTGTTGGACTCCATAGGGATTTTAGTCCAAGTTTTACAAATTCTCATTCTAGTAATGATATCTTCCATTGTATTGATGTAGTCCTCTGTTGAACAGGGTTCTACACATCTGCACTTGATACCATGTTTCAGCTCCCCTCCACACTCTCTTAATATTTTCATATTAATCATGGTGTCAGACATATCTGGGTTTAAAGCAGATAATCTGTCTTTTTGCTTGAAGAACCAAGTAAGTGGTTTATCCTTTTCTGAGTTAAAAATGGTACTTTAAAAAGCATTTTCCATTTAAAACCTCCAAGAATTATTGGCCCATTTGCTAATCATTTCAGATTTGTACCAAGAATAATCATGTTTTCCATGATCTTGTCTCATCTTGTAATACCATTTCTTTGCAGTTCTGGTAAACAGAGAGTGTGATTTTCCCACTATAATTTCATCAGGTATGTGAAAATCTTCTTGCAACATATCAATAGTTCTTATGAAATCAGTATGGTTATATTCTCCTTCACCGGAGAATGTTGGCCATTCATCCAATTTGGGAATATCTTTTGCAGAGATAACATTTTCTCCTAAGAATGGCGTCGAACTTCCTTTAACAGAAAGTTTTTCTTCAGTCAAAGGTGTAGAATGTCTTTTCATGAATGGTTCATAATTTTTATGAATTTGTTATACATCTGAAATGATTTCATTCTTTAACTTCTGCCTTTCACTGTCACTTTTTGCCAAATGTGTGGAAAACTGATTGGTATTTTTAGTTATTTCCAAGACATGATCTTTCAGAATTCTAATTTCATCATTAATTTTTGAAATGGAAAGATCTTCCATTTTATCATTTTGAGCTTGACATTCACTCTCAATTCTGTCACATGTATTGGTAATTGAATCAAGTCTGACATTTGTTAGGTGATACCATTCATTATATGTTTTGTCATTTCTTTTCGATTCACTCATGTCCAATATGATTTCATTTAACTTTGCATCAAATTTGCAAAGTTCTACATCAATACTAGATTTAACAAATTGTATTTCATCTATTATTTGCAAGGAAAAGTCCTGTTCATCCTTTCCTGCTCTTTGGCTGTGAATTCCATAAGAGTTCTGGCCATATTGAAGACACTGTCCACTGCTGAAGGCTCCAATTTGGGAATCCTGTACCCTTGTGGGTAAGATCTGTGCCAATTGGTTTTGCCTTTGCACTTGGCTTGATGGTTCTTGGGACCTTTCTGCTTCTTCTGAGGTCCTTTGGGCTTGTCCTTGGACACTTCTGGAGCTGGTTTGGAGCTGGTGGACGCCACTGGGCCTTCTTTCTCCAAAGCTGAAGTCATTTCCAACTCCTTCTTCTGGTCTATGGATAAAAGACTTTGGTTCTTCAACCAATTCTTTATCTTTTTTGACTTTGTCTTTGCAATACAATGGGCTCCAACCTCTTAAGAGCGCTATGGTCTTCTCCTGACCCAGAAAGCTCTTGATGTGTAAGTAGGAGTTCAAGGCCCCCTGCCAAAGGCTTGTGTCAGCCTGTTACTCAAATCCAGAGCACAAGCATGACAGCCTATATACCATATATCAATGGTATAGCAAAGATACCACCAAAACATGGAGGTGAGGCAAATTGGCTCAAAAGGTATCAAGAGATAGAGGAAACTCACCTCTTTCTGAAAATTTAAGTCCCATCACCATAGGACAAAGAATAACAAAGTTATTCATGCTCAAAGTTACTGCTGCGTATAAACCTTAATTTTCACCTCTCATATGAAATACAGAGTAAGAGGGTTAACCCTATCAAATGGGTATGCAAAATGAAGCTCTAAGCCAGGGATATCCAATGGTACCAGCCAAACTGGGCTAGCACCAATATTACTGAAGTTATGGTCAAATTCAGACCAAATAAGGTTGAAAAAAATATTTACCTCTCATCTAACTTCTACAGTTTTAGTGTGAGATACCAAAAGTGGGGTCTTTTTAGAAAGAGAACAATCAGGGCTTTCTGATGGTGCCATCCACTTCTTCATATCTCAACTATAACAGAATCTATGAGGCAAACAAGCTCAATACAGCTTTTTTGCCCAAACCATCCCTATGTACAAAAAAACTTGTACATGGGATAGCTTTGTCATATTTAATGATAACCATACCAAATTGGGTATCATTGTGTAGAGCACATACAGGGCTATCCAATGAACCAACTTTGAGCATGATATCTCAAAAGCTGACAGAGGTATGGCTATTTGAAAGTTATAATCCCACAATATGACCAATACAGCTGTATTATGACAGGATACAGTTGTACTCTGATTATGAGGTGTCAAACAGACGCTGAAGCTTATTTATAGTTCAATACCTCATAATTAAGTCAAATACAGAGGTCCATACAGGTTCTGTACAGTTTCTGACGCGTCAGGAGCACCCGAATACACCTGTAAACTCCATTGGTGAAAACCTTCACCCTGTATAAGGTAAAAATGACTACTTGTGGTTCTAAAAACACATTTCAACCCAATACTAGCCTGTATTGAGTGTATAGAACCACAAACCAGCCCACAGTAGTGAAAAGTTTCACTCTGTGGTTGTGTGCAGAGGTAAACCACATCCCACTACCCCAGAACAAGATAAAAGGAGGCTTTGCCTCATCAGGAAGCAAAATCCAGCATCCTGTTCTTGATATTCTTACGTGGTATAACTTCTTAAAAAAGGAAGTGGTACTCTTAGAATTTATAAGGTATACTTTAAGTTTAAGTATTGTAGGGTTTGCTATTGTAAACCAACAGGCAAACACTGCACCCAGGGCTATCAGCAGTACTCACCATCACTAAATTATTTTAGTATAGCCCGTTTCACTCATATTCTCACTCTAATATCATCATTATTTTCGTGTCACACTCAGAGTTATAGCTTTTATTATCATTCTGAAGCTATATCATAGAGTCACCCTGACATTTTGGGGGCCTGGCCAGGTTTTTTACCTCTTTTAGACGAAATTCTAGCTTGTTTTCACTATTTTTAGCTAATTTTCATCCCTTTTAAAGTTATTATACTTGTTTTCTTGCATATTTTCACTTTTTTTAAACCATAAGAAGCCCTGAAGGGGATTCATTTCGTGGTTTTTCTCTATTCTGATTTTTTTTACTCAAAAAAAATATATATTAAAAACATAAAAAAAATAAAAAAAAATAAAAAAAAAAACTGCATACATATCCTTTTTGAAAAAAATAATATTTTTTCACTTTTTGAAGAGTTATAAATATATAATTTATATTTATAAAATATTCTCTTTTTATAATAAAATAAAAACCATATTTTATTTTATTTTTTTTTTCATAATATATACAAAGTATATATTATTTGAATTTTTCTTGAAGAAAAACTCTGATACTTCCTTTTTTTACCAAAATTGGCGTGAAAAATTGATTATTATCATTATTATTGATAATACCAATAATTATACTTCATAATAAAATAAAAACCATATTTTATTATTGTTTTTTTTTCATAATATATACAAAGTATATTATTTGAATTTTTCTTGAAGAAAAACTCTGATAATTCTCTTTTTCACCCAAATTGGCGTGAAAAATTGATTATTATCATTATTATTGATAATACCAATAATAATACTTCATGATAAAATAAAAACCATATTTTATTATTGTTTTTTTTCATAATATATATATTATTTGAATTTTTCTTACAGAAAAACTCTTATAATTCATTTTTTCACCCAAATTGGCGTGAAAAATTTATTATTATCATTATTATTGATAATTTCAATAATAATACTCAATAATAAAATACAAATCATATTTTATTATTGATCTTTTTTCATAATATATACAAAGTATATATTTTTTGAATTTTTCTTACAGAAAAACTCTTATAATCCACTTTTTTACCCAAATTGGCGTGAGAAATTGATTATTATCATTATTATTGATAATTTCAATAATAATACTTCATAATAAAATACAAGCCATATTTTATTATTGATCTTTTGAATATATACAGAGTATATATTGGGGAGAGTTGATTGATATTTATTATTGATATTTTCAATAATAACTTGTCCAAAGTGACTTATAAATCCCTAACAAAAGGATTCAATCAACTAGCTGAAACTCTCACTTTACAAATCATAAATTATACCACCTCATTCCAAAGACTTTGGATTTCCAAGGGATTATTCCTTACAAAGAGAAACAATCATCAGTTGGAATAGAGGCCTGGAAAAGAGAGAAGTTGAAGTTGTTCAAAGTCATAATACATGGCAAAATGAACCTTTCTACACCTTCCAAGATGGGTTTCAACAGCAAACCCCCAGGAATGGCTTGCATAGAACAGTTTGTTCTACCCCATCAAATATTCCAAGAACTTCTCCAATGGGGAATGGCAGACAGGGAATTCAAACCAGATTCCCACTACAAAGAACTTGTAGAAATTACTCAGAAGATTTCCCTCAAAGAGATATTCTTCAAAGAACTTATCATAGACAAGAAATGGAACAAGAGCTAACACACTCTGACCCTTTCAGTCTCATGAGGACTGGTAACCCAACCAGACTCCCTAGTGGCTTCACACCACTCAGGCACCAGCAGATCAGTGACCAAGAGTCACTATACTTTCCAATCCAAGATAGAATCCAGGAGAGGAAGAGGATCATAAGGCAAGAACAAGACTTCTTTCAACCAGAGGCTGAAGGAGTCAGATCCTATGATCCAGAAATTGTTGGACCTGTTGCAAGAAGTACAAAGAAACAACAAACAGTTGTAAATACTTCTAATGCACCTAGAAGCCCTATGATAAGGAATGATATCTCCACTCAGATGAAACACAATGTTGTGATACCTGAGAGTACCATAAGCAGTAATACTCTATGGTTAGTATTTTCCCAATTTGTAGAACAAACTCAAAAAAAGTTTGAAAGACTCCATGAAAGTATTTTAAGGTTACAAGAGGTTTGTACCTTACAAACAAAAACTATTCATACTCTTCAAGAGGACTATATTGAATTGTATAAAGCCTCAGAAGATTCCAAAAGAACACTAAATCAAGTCTTAGAGGGGGAAAATCACTGCAAAAGGGAAAGGGAATACCTGGATCAAGATATTGACAAATTGTTCAATTTCTTCCAAAAAATGAAACCTCAAACACAAGGGCATGTTTTGGAAGCACCCCATACCACCAGGAAGATATCAAACCAGATTCTTTATTGGTGAATGAGGCAAGGTCTCCATCAAAATACCAGGATGGAGATAATATGTCTTATACTGAAAAGGAAGCCTTGAAACAGCTTCCTGAGGCCTCAAGCTGGCCCAAATTCTCTGTAACTGGGGAGTATGATCATATGGAACTCATAGATTATATTGATGGACTCTTCACTGATGTACCAAGTATACCAGATTAAATACAGATTTTAAAGTAAATTCTAGTATTTGGTACACACAAATGAAAGAAATCCATGGCAGACGAAACTGACCATGGTGGAGGAGCCAAATAATCCAAAAGTACACAAATGATACATGGATATGGCAGAAAACCCTTTCATTTGGAAATGATAGATACACAGTGGACAAAGATCCATATGATTGGTGTCTGAGAGAGTCAAAAAGGTTAATAGCCATTGACCCTCACATAACAACAGAAATGAGAAATCACAAACTGTTGACCAAACTACCAGGAGACTTAGAACATGCAGTAAAATGCAGATGCTCCAAATAATCCACCTTGGATCAAATATCCAATACTTTGCAAGAAGTAAGGATTAGAACATCTATTGGTAGATACAATAACCATAGTACTGGTGATAACAGGGAGAATCCAACCCTGGAAGCCAAATAAACTCATGATTCAGATTCTGAAATCACAACAGGATTTCACAATTGTGAACCACCCAATCACTATGCAGAAAATTCTCCCAAAGACAGGGAAGAGATATTTGCAAGAGAGGAAGAAACAACAAAAGACCAAGAAGGTCATGAATCTGACTCTGATAGTGTGGGGAATGGCTGTGGAAATAATTCATACAGTGAACCCAACGCCAATGAGGAATATTTGGTGGAATTTAAGAACCATGGAAGAGAGGAAATTGGTTCAGCCCACTCCCAAAGGAGGAAACCAATGACCAAACACCTGGATGGTTTGAAAAATAAGCCACCAGACAGGGAGGGTATGACCACAAGAAAGTTGTTGCCTTCAGGTCAAATGAACCATGCTTATAACTCCAAGAATGGAGGAAAGTCTCATCAATGATGAGCCTTTTTTTTAGAGGGAGGGTATGTCAGCCTCTGACTCAAAACCAGAGCACAAGCATGACAGCCAATATACCATAAATCAATGGTATAGCAAAGATACCACCAAAACATGGAGCTGAGCAAAATTGGCTCAAAAGATATCAAAGGAAAGAGGAAACTCACCTATTTCCGAAAATGTAAGTCCCATCACCATAGGACAAAGAATAACAAAGTTATTCATGCTCAAAGTTACTGCTGAGCATAAACCTTAATTTTCACCTCTCATCTGAAACACAGAGTAAGAGGCTTAACCCAATCAAATGTGTATGCACAATAAAGCTTTAAGCCAGGGCTATCCAATGGTACCAGCCAAACTGGGCTAGCACCAATATTACTGAAGTTATGGTCAAATTCAGACCAAATAAGGTGGAACAAAATATTCACCTTTCATCTAACTTCTACGGTTTTAGTGTGAAATACCTAAAGTGGGGTCTTTTTGGAAAGAGAACAATCAGGGCTATCTGATGGTGCCATCCACTTCTTCATATATCAACTATAACAGAAGTTGTGAGGCAAACGAGCTCAATACAGCTTTTTTGCCCAAACCATGCCTACATACAGAAAACCTTGTACATGGGATAGTTTTGTCATATTTAATGATAACCATACCAAATTGGGTATCATTGTGTAGAGCACATACAGGGCTATCCAATGAACCAACTTTGAGCATTATATCTCAAAAGCTGACAGAGGTATGGCTATTTGAAAGTTATAATCCCACAATATGCCCAATACAGCTGTATTATGACAGGATACAGTTGTACTCTGATTATGAGGTGTCAAACAGACGCTGAAGCTTATTTATACTTCAATACCTCATAATTAAGTCAAATACAGAGGTCCATACAGGTTCTGTACAGTTTCTGACTCGTCAGGACCACCAGAATACACCTGTAAACTCCATTGGTGAAAGCTTTCACCCTGTAGAGGGTAAAAATGACTACTTGTGGTTCTAAAACCACATTTCAACCCAATACTAGCCTGTATTGAGTGTATAGAACCACAAACCAGCCCACAGTAGTGAAATGTTTCACTCTGTGGTCGTGTGCAGAGGTAAACCACCTCCCACTACCCCAGAACAAGATAAAACAAGGCTTTGCCTCACCAGGAAGCAAAATCCAGCATCCTGTTCTTGATATTTTTACATGGTATAACTTCTTAAAAAAGGAAGTGGTACTCTTAGAATTTAACAGGTATACTTTGAGTTTAAGTATTGTAGGGTTTGCTATTGTAAACCAACAGGCAAACACTGCACCCAGGGCTATCAGCAGTTCTCACCATCACTAAATTATTTTAGTATAGCCCTTTTCACTCATATTCTCATTCTAATATCATCATTATTTTCGTGTCACACTCAGAGTCATAGCTTTTATTATCATTCTGAAGCTATATCATAGAGTCACCCTGACAGCTTCGGCATATTTCCCACTCCTCTTCTTTGGCTTCTCTGAGCCAATTTTTGTATTGGCTATGATAAATTTCTATTGCTGCCACTTGAAAGTGGTTCAGCCCTTGAAGTATTATCATGAATCAGTCCAGATTTGGAATTCAGGTCACAACTTGTTGGTACAGACTTTGGGGAATGGGGGGAAACTGTGGCATCCTCCCTATGTGTCTTCCTTGAGGAATATTTGACACTTCAGGATTTGGTCTTGCTTCTTCCTTGTCCAAGTCCATCTGGTTATACTGAATAGTTGCTTCCATTTCTGGTATGCACCATTTTCACATCAATTCAAGATAAAATAAGAATTGGAAACAAAAGACACACACCTTTGGGTGGTTGTTTGGATTGTTCTGTCTTAAATGAAGTGCCTCTTTTAGCAATTTGAACTTCAATACTGTCTTCAGATTCTGCTTCTGAAGATTCTGGACTAGTAATGTATATTTTGGTGAGTCCCTTGCCAGTTTTACAGTATTCCATTAAGGACAATAGAGAAAGAATTGATAAAAGAAACTTATTTTTTATGCTTTTAAGATAATTTTAAGATTTTTTATAAATTTTGTATTTTTAATATTAAAGAATTATTCTTTTTAAAGGATAAAGAAATTCAAATTTAAGACTTTAATCAAAATTAATTCAGAGTAACTCAAATAATAATTTTATAAGTTTTTGGATGTGAAAAGGCCATGTGTAAAAACAGTATAAAATTAAACCAATATATAAGTTTCTCTGTTATTTTTCAGAAATGAATTAAAATATAAAAACTCTAAGTACAAAAAAAATCAAAGTATTCAAAAAATAAATTCTTTTCAACAAAAAAGTGATCAAAAAAAATTTGGGATACTAGTTCACATTAAAAACATTAGTAGAAATAGCTTCTATTAAGACAATTTCAAAATTAAAAATATCACTTAACTTTAAATTTGAAGAACAAAAAATATTAAATTAATATATTCTATAACTTAAAAATATATTATTTAAGGGTACAAGGTTCAAAAAACATGGCCAGGCCCCCAAATGTAGGATGTGTCTATGAAACTGTTGATAATATTGCTATTAATCAACAGTACTATGACTGTTCTTATGAAATATAATAATGATAAATTATTATAACCACAATTAAAGAGTTAAAGAATTATTTGTTTTACATGTTATACACTACGACTGAATATAACAGTAAGCAGTAATTGTCTACAAGAATCAATTACAAGAAGAATTTAATAGTAAAAACTTCTTTTATTGAAATAATAAAATTATTTTAATATATAATTATCTTTTACAAGAATAATTTTAAAGATAATTCTCAAAGAAAACTATTAGTAGAGAAAATTTTTAAGAATTGATATAAATTACTCACTATCAATCCAATGAACCTTTTAGATGATAATTGCTGAGAAAGTTAATGTGGAATTGTGGATTTAATGGATCAAAATTGATTTATAACAGGATTACAAAAAATTATAGTTTATTTCTATGATTTCACGTCTTTCTGATTGATTTCTGAAAGAATAAAACACTTAAGAAATAGTTTCAACTAATACTTACTTGTTTGGTAATAAAGGTATAATATAATAATGTGATGATTTGGAAAAAACAGCAAGAGGAGGCCTCTTTTGAGTCAAAGACAGCTCACAGAGGCATACCATGGAGAAAACTGGCAAACCAGTAAGTGAGAAAGCAATAAACCTTTTTGGATTATTGATTTCATTGTTTGTTGTCAAGTAAGATTATCATAATTACTTAATTGAGGATTTTATGTGACTACCAACCCATTTATGGTTAAGAATAAAATGATTAAAAACTTTAAATATTCTTTTATTTCAAAATAATCGTTGATTTCTCAAATTTATCAATGCTATTGGAAATTTAATCACAGAATGTATTTTCTGTAAATTTTTGAAGATTCTGTGTTTCACATGGAATCATCAAAAATGGACTGTAAGTAAAACTTTGGATTTTACATGTAAAAGTAGAATTTTTTTTGGTTTTTATATGAATGATAAAGTTTGTAATTGGTCCTGGAATTCTCAGGAAGATTCATTGAGAGTTGTATTTTGAATGAATTTTTGAAGTTTTTACCTCAATTCTACATAGAATTGCAAATAGCAGTGTATGGCTGGTCGCTATGAGGTAAATCAATGGATCCTAGTCCCAAAAGGGTTTTAATTACTCTTTTGGGGTTTATTCATGGTAAGTCATTAAGAATTCACATGGTTACAGGAGTCTAAGTTGTTCTTTACCTCCTTGGCACATCAAAATAGCAGGTTATTTGCCATTTTCTTATAATTTACTGTAGTTGTAACATGGTAACAAAGTTCCAAAAAGGTTTTAGTTTACTAATTGGGCCAAGATCAACCATGAATAGAAGCTTTGGAGCTATCCAGGCCTCAGAGACCTCAGAAGTTGGGTACCCTGGCTCTCTTTGATGTCGTTTGTCCCCCTTGCCTATTTTTTACGTCAAAATTGAATTTTAAGCTTAAAGTGAGATATCAACTATGGGTGTACCAAAAGTGCATGTAAGAATAACATGATATTAAGTGGCACAAACATGAATAACACTATTCTTAGTCTATATGTAACATGGGATTTCTCACATTCCCATTATTTTGGCATACAATTGGGAAAAACAAAAATTTTCACGGATCTTTTATGTGGTATTGATGATGTGGTATTCAATCATTTTCCATATTACCACCTCAAAGAGTTGATTTAAGCTTATTCACTCTATTGAGCTACCCTAGGTGAACTTTTGTGTAGAATCCAAATCTGGCCTTAAATCCATGGATTCACTTACTCAATAAATGGTTATTCATGTTTTCTGAAATAAAAAATGTTGAATTTTGAATTTATGCATGACGTTTGGGTTATGCATAGTTCAGAATTTATTTTCAAGATCATTGTGGCCTATTTGGATGTATAAAATATACCTTCAGGCTCACACTCTCCCTGAGAAGAGATGCATCAAAAATAATAAATTAGTCACTCCTCCCTACTGTCACAACAAAATTACTTCCCAATTACCACCCTCACATGCAAAATCCCTCTACTGGTTCTGTGGAGATTCCATCATTTGATGCAGATTACATCCCCACTTCCAAAATCCCCTCTGAATTGGATATCAGTGCACTGAGCGATCACCAGACAAGGATGAGGCTCTGGAGAATCTCCAAAAAATCATATCTGATACCATAATTCCCTCATTATGGACAAGAGTACCCCGAAAAATGGGTTCACCCTCTCATGGCAATGTAAAAGATGCTGAATGGGATCTCTTATACAAGGTCTATATTCCATTTTTAATTTTCAGTCAACAGATGTCATTAGATAAACACAATTACCCCAATACTCAAAGAAAAATGGGTAAATCAGAAGAACTTGCGAATGAACTAACCACGAATACATCCCATTTGATTAGTGCTATAAAAATTGCCACCAGTTGGATGGTTTCAACGGATGATGCGACCAAATTTGCTGAACATTGGAAAAATTACGCCTTTCCAATCAACACCTCTTCCCAAAACTGAAATTAAACCAATTCATCATTTTTCTGATCATATTCCAGAACTTGTCAAACATTGGGGCCCAGCACAAGCCTCAGCCACATGGGGTTATGAGCGCTTCATTGGATTATTTGCAAAGATGCCAACAAATAACAAAATATGTGTGTTAATTAATAAGAGAAAGATATTCACATTGATTGAGCACATAAACTGAAGAAGATCAACTTCTTGCAACTCTGAATAGATTATATAGATAAGACCTTACTTAAACATATCTTTTGATCTTCCAACCTTACTATTCACCTGAAATCACCATCCATCCCATGTGAAACAAAAACTTTTTGAATTGCAGCATGCTGCCCTGTTCAATCACCAAAAATATAACAAGCCATCCCACCATGACCAACAAAATTATGATTGCCTGGTTGAGTGCTTACAGAATTTTTATTCAACAAGAGAAATAGTTTAATGGATCAGCTTAGACACTACCATACACTCCACAAGGCATCCCACTTCAGAATTGTTGCACCTTGGTATTTTCCAGTTTCAAACATTAATATTGGGAACAAAATATTTTCAACTGAATTCAAAAATGCCAGCAACAGTGTGATATGTTTTCTGAAGGGCAAATAATGATGATTTGGTATTATTAATAGCATTTTTAAAGTCTTTGAGCCATTTTGCATGCTGAACAAGAAATTTCTCATCCAAAAACCTTTGAAGATTGATGTGACTTTCTTACCAGATTGTCCAAATCTCAATATTTATAAAGTGGTTGGTTTTCATGATAGACACTTGATTATGACTGAAGAAGAAATAGAAGGTCACTGTGGATTTTATGATAACAAAGTGAATGCTTGTAATGATAAAACCTTTATTTCATGATAGTAAGTCTCCACTTTTTTCTGAAAATATAGTGACTCAAAAATGCAAATCTCTCACTTTCATTAAGAATTTTGGTAGAGAAATAACTGAACCAAGATTTTGTAACAGTGGATGCCATTGTGACAAGGAAATATTATTTTTGCAAATTTCCACAAAGAAATTACTATTTTTACATTGGGTACGGTGTTAATAAGCCAATTTCAGTGACCAAATGACCCACCCACTCACATATAACAAAATCTAAAATGACAAAAATAGGCCCATGTCACAATGCTGTCTGCCAGACCTCAGCAAAGGGAACTCTTGCCGAAAAGGCTATTAAACCGGTTGAAAGACCGATTAATACTGGCAAGTTGTAGATCACATTCCACCATGTGACAGTACCCCCGGGTTTAGGGCACTGCGTCCTGAAGTGCATGTAACTGATGGTATTACCCATGTCTCCCTCATGGAGTTACATTAGTCACAACAGGAGCCTACAAGGAACCCCCAAGGGGCGGAACCCTTGTACGCCAATGGAGCGGAAAACCCAGCGATTTCTGGCTGTTTGATTGAGACCTCCTCTTGTCTCCAACCGGAATCGAACCCATGACGTTGGTAACCGGTTTATTGTCACAATGCTGTCTGCCAGACCTCAGCAAAGGGAACTCTTGCCGAAAAGGCTATTAAACCGGTTGAAAGACCGATTAATACTGGCAAGTTGTAGATCACATTCCACCAGGTAGTCAACACACAAATGACAACCACCATCCTTTTTCTTAACAAAAAGGACAGGTGCTCCTGTTGAGGAGGAGCTTGGTCTGATGAAACCTTTCTCTACATTCTCTGAAATGTAGGCCCGCAGTGTTTCTGACTCATTCTTTGATAAAGAGTAGATAGCACCAACTGGAGGTAGAAGACCCTCCAGTTCGATATGATGATCACAGGCACGGTGTGGAGGAAGTTTCTCTGCTTTCACTTTGGAGAATACATCCAAATATTTGTGATAAACAGGAGGGACTACCTTCAGCACAGTTTCAATCTCTTCTGGCTCTTCCTCCTCATCCAACTGCTCCTCCAGGGAGGCATGAAAAGATAAAGGAGGAGGGTCCATATCCCCTTGAAAGAGATGAAGTGAAGATATAGCAACATCTTCTCCAACATCTTTTATCTCTTTGAAGACTTCATCTCTTAATGGAAGTAATGACTGAGAGGGAAAAATGAAGGGGTTATGGACAGAAGGAGGAAGGGAAGGTGTCTTAAGTTCACCAACCAGAGCAACACTGTTGACAGCAGTGGAAAAGTCATTACTAGTAGAAGAAATAATACCACTAGAATCCTTATGACTAGAATCATAGGTGATCAATCCATTTTTCCAATCAATAATGGGATTCAAATGGTAAAGAAAATCATAGCCCAATATTAGGTATTCTCCCTTGGGTGAATCTATGATAAAGAAATCCCATTCAAAGCTTGGGGAGGAAGGTAAATCAACAACCCACTTGGTATAATGGGTGATGAACAGGGAAGTGGATTCATTAGAATCCAGAATGAAAAGACGAATCTTTTCAGGGAGCTCTGACATGGTCAATGAGTACTTGAGAACAAACTTCTTTGCAATAAAGGAGTTTGTAGCACCAGAATCAATGAGAATACTATAAAAAATATCAGAGATTGAAGAAAAAATAAGAAATTTTAAAGATTTCTTGACACTAGTATTCAGAGTGCACAATTGTGCTCTTGAAGGAAATAAGTGAGAACCATTGAACACATCATGATTCCCACTCAGGCTTTTCCCTCCTTGCTAGGGAAGCCTTTTGATGACCCTTGCCTATTTTCAGGCCTCTTGAAGCATTTTTCAAATGGGTGTTTTCCACCACAATAATTGCACAAGCCTTCTTTAATCCTCCTCTCCTTTTCAGAACCAATTAATTTGTTGTCCTTATTGAGGAGAGCAGCATGAGGCTTGTCTTTGGACACTTGAAAATTCTTCCCCTCCTTATTCTTCTTGTGATAAGGCTTCTTTGATGATGAACTTTGAGGAGGCTTGGAGGAGTTGGATCCACTGATTGGAGGCTTCTTCTCTTGATGACTACCCTTTTCCTTCTGCCTCTCATGGTACCTAGTATCTAATTCCAAGGTGATGTCCATGAGTTCTTGAAGACTATCAAAAGTTCCAGGGTGAGAAGCCAATTGGTCTAACAATCTTGATTCCAAGCCTCTTCTATACACATGAATATAGGCCCTTTCCCCCCAGTCTCCAATTCTTGACATTAAACTTCTGAAATCAGCTATGTACAAGGAAACTTGACCACTTTCCCTCATCCTCAAATTGTCCAACTCTTGTGCAGCTTTTCTGACTTCATTGGGATCACCAAACAGAGTGAATAACTGGGTTTCAAATAACTTCCAGTTATTGAGGAGATAAGAAGGGTCTTCATTGGAGATATTTGAGAGGTAAGGTTCAATCCATTTGCCAGCTCTACCAGTAAGAAAAGAGGTTGAGTAAAGCACCTTCTTCCTGTCAGAGAAGAAGTTTTCTGGGTCATTATGAAAGATTAATTGACAGGATTGAATGAATCCTCTCAATTTATGAGCTTTAGTACCATCAAAAGAATCAGGTGCCTTCATTGATGGAGTCTTGAATGCAGGGACTTTTGAAGTGTCCCTTGGGGCAACTGCTTGAGTGAGTTGTCCC